>CAXKWD010000005.1:154972370-155634870 GCA_964059195.1 Ectobius pallidus | reverse complement strand
GAATTGAATCCACAGAGCAAAAATGTCCTAATAAAAGTTGCTTGTCTATGTCCCCTCTATACACAGGTAAAATATTTCGGTGTTATTCATTAACACCCTGTATAAATATTGACAAAGTTTCTCGAATTTTAGTTTTGAATGCCAGCTGAATTTGACGAAGCTGCAAAATTTTTAATTTAACAGATTATGTTTTTGTAAGCAATAGTCTTGGTGAAAGAGTAACTTATTATAAATACAATGATGCAGTTTGATTGCATACTTGCTGAACTCATATCAAAAATTTATATTTTTTATTCTCCCTGCAACAAATTCAAGTTGATAGACAAAGAAAGGACCTACCAAAAAATTAATGTGGCCAAAAGGCATGCTCCCTCTTGCCTCCCCCTCCATGATATGCACGTATGCAAGTTCAAGTTAACATATTAATTTGACATTCAAGCTTAACAAGAAGGATGTTTAAAGTTGGCGAGATTCAATGCGGCGGTATCTATTGCCTTGCAACCACTTCCACTATCCCACTAACCGTTATATTGGCCTTTATCCATTAGTATTCACTAATCCATTGTAGTACTAAGTAAAATACTAAGATAAAACACAAAATAAATCATCCTACCGTTAATGCACATTGAATTTGCAAACCTAACATTTTTTTTTTTATGATTTAAAATTTCAAAATTGAGGTATGCATTAGATTTGATGGCACATTAAATTTCATTAAATATGATATGTTAGGTTGACACAAATTTAATTCAGTTATTTATCAATTTAGAGTCTAACTTGTTTACAAATACATATGTACACTCTTCAACAGCCTGGGTCTTTTTCACTCTCTGCTGAAGCTATACAAAAAAAATTGTTTTATTAACTTAACTAGATGTACAAAATAATACAGTTTCTTCACAGACACATCCAAACATTAGCCATACAGACTTTTAAGAAATATCTCCTATAGAGGAACTTTAGTAGTGAGCAGGAATTGATCCTGGATTTTCAGTTTAGTTAAGGTGACCATATTTTTGTGAACCCATATGAGGTAGGGATGGGATGTTGGAAGCAAAATATCGATATCGATATTGATATGAATACCAATTACTAATATTGATTACAGTATTATATCAGTAAAAAAATATTGATATTCGATAATATTGAAAGTTTTACTAGCGCACTCAGAAACTGATAACACATAGTTCACGCATGCACACAGTGACAGTTTCCCTGCACGATGTATAAACACAGACATTGTGCACAAGCGTAAACTATGTGTTCAAGGATTTGGAGTACTCTAGGAACAAACCTACTGTCGTTTAATATGAATTTGTACCCTATAGCGATTTAGGGGATGGGTATCATCACTGCTTGTTGTTACTTCTATGAGTTAGGGTAACTGTGAAACTCTTGTGGCTGCAAAACTCATACTGACAACCAGAAAAGCTGAATCGATAATATCGATATCGATATCCCATCCCAAATGTGAGGAGTATTGTTGCAAACCGTAAAACCAAAATATTTTGGCAGAGTCAAAAAAATAAATTACTCCTAACTTCACCTAACTCTTCATTCCTGAGCAAATCCCACATGTCCTTGCAGTGTAGCAGTGATTGAAAACTTCTAATTCTGAGAGTCATTTTGAAAACATCACATGTCCACAAAACTAAAAATTGGATAACTGTTTTCCAAATGGCACAAAGAAAAGTAGATAGTTCTCGACAAATGAAATAGCCTACATAAGTTAATATTATGTAGGAAAAAAATATTTTCATTTCATAAAATAAGATATTTGCATTATTCAGTTTTTGTTCCTCCCAACAAAAGTGGAGAAATGGACATAAAAGTACAATATAATTATTGTGTGATATGCAATAAATTGATCTATACACTCAGCAGTGTTTTTAATTAACTTCCTTCATGAGTAACCAACCCTGCTTTATAGATGATCGCCTAGCAGGAGCGCAAAAGTCACAAACACAGCTTGTACTGTGGATTGACAGAACTTTATTTATTTCAATAAAGATTTTTTTAAAGTATTAAATATTTATTTAAACAATATGATATTTACATCATTTTGTTACCGAGGGATATTTTAAATCATCGGATCTGTATAGTCATTAAGATGGCAACAAAGGCCATCACAAGTTAACAGTCACAGTCTTATACTGGTAATGGTTACTGGCGAAACTGTACCAATGGATTAACGATCATGAACAGTAATTATATTACGAGTCAAACAGATAATAGTTTTTTTTAATATCCACCGATTTTCAGTGATGGTATAGGCCTACTATTTGACCGTAGAAATCAGTATAGCCTACCGGCACACACCAGCTCACTTCCCTCACTGATCATATTGTTAAAACACACTACCAGTACCTTTAATCTGTCTGCAAATTTGTCAAGGTCTTGTTTAATTTATGACACAGTATTTCATCCATGTACAGATATAGCTTCCCTTTCCTTTAAAGCAGATGATCTCAAATCAGACGTATCCCAAAGATTTAATTGTTTTTGCAAAGCCTTTTCAGAGTTCTTAGATGTTAATTCATGCATATGTTAGAAGCACCTGAGATGGTGTTAACAGTGGTAGCAGGAACAGAAGTGGTGAAGAACCTTCGTGCAATGACACCTTGGCAATCTGAAAATAAAGCCATATGATTTTTAAAAATGAAATGACAAAAAACAAATGATGCAAAACATATTACACAACTTTCTGACATATAAGTGTTATAAGATTTTCAAAATTATTATGTAGGGTTTATTGGGTTTCAAGACCTGTGAGACTTCTGAGAAACCACTTTGTTATGAGTGTGACTTCCAATAGTACTAATATGAAAGGGGAAGGGAAAGACATTCTCTTCATATTTACAACCAATTTACATGAAGAGAATGTCATACATAATAGCTAATATTATATTCAGAGGCAAACTTTTATTTGGGCAGGGGAAGTTATGGGAATTTCACATCAGATTTTTTTCTAGGCATTGTCAAACGTACAAGGGCCATCCACAAAGTAACTTTATCTGGGTTCGTTACAGAAACAAAACACTATTTCAAGTCAATAGTTATTGCAACAGACACAGCGAGTGTTCAGCTATTTTTCAATATATTCAACACCGGAATTGAGACATTTGGCATACCGTGGGACAAACTTTTGAATATCTGTGTTGTAGAAGTTTGCCGCCTGAAATTTGAACCACTGTGTGACAACTATCTTCACCTCTCTGTCATTATTTGTCATTTCGTGAGGTGTAGGAAAATATGGAAATCACTGGGAATGAGGTCCGGGTTTTAGGGTGAATGTTTAAACACCTCCCAGCCGAACTTCTGCAGGAGGCTTGCTAGGAGGTGTTTAAACATCCATCTTACAGCCCGGACTTCGCTCCCAGTGATTTCCATCTTTTCCTACATGTCAAGAAATGACAGGGAATAATGAGAATGACAGAGAGATGGAGATGTTTGTCACACAGTGGTTCAAACCCCTGGTGGCAGACTTCTAAGACACACATATTCAAAAACTGGTTCCACGGTATGACAAATGTTTCAATTCTGTTGGCAAATATATCGAATAATAGCTGAATACGTGCTGTATCTGTTAAAATATATACATGTAAACAGCCCCAGGGAACTACTTTATGAACGTGCCTTGTATTTTCTGCTGTTATCTCAATTTAATTTGTTTTTTGTTATTATTAACTAATCTGTGGTGATTACGAATACAGTAGGCACAACTGCTCCGATTGGTATCAAGTATAGGCCTCCAATGTTGCCTACATGTGAATGACAAACTGCATATTTTACACAACAGATGGGAGAGTAGACGAAATCTATGATTAAATACAATAGCAAATTATAAATGAAATGCTGGTGTCATTTATGAGATATTATTTAAAATAGTTATTAAACGAGTGATATGCATCAAACTTCTGAATCAGTACAGGGATGAAAAATAAAACAGTGTTAGGGGTGGTTATATAGAAAATTACTGGAAAGGGATACTCAACATATTACTTGGTGAATAATTTAATAAAGGCAAAACCAGGGGACATCACTTGTGGTAAAGCACATAAACATTCTGTTAGCTTAGGTTATGTTAGTTTAGCAACAGTGAGATTAGTTTAGTAATGGCATTGGTCTTCTGTATTGGAAAATCTAATTACTGCTACGTTCATTTGTACTTTGTTTCTCATGGCACAGCCGGGTGACTAGCCATTGAGAAAAGATGAACTGGTCACTAGCTACGATGTTCTATAGGTGTTCACTAATCCGTTCTTTTTTTTAGTTTCAAGATTCAAGAGCTTGACAATATTGAAAGTCTGCTCCCTTATCAATGAACAACATTTTTATGCTATCTTAGATTGATGATCTGATTTATGTTCATTAAATTTCCAGTTTTCGATTTCGATTGAACTCTGATTAAATTTGCTGGCACATTATAAACTATGTGATCAATGTAGATTACTTTAAACTGTTATGAGCTATATGAGACATTAGGTTATATGAAATGTAGAGAAAAGAGGGAAATCTGTAATGATTCTGCTGTCATTAAGTTTTATTCCTGAGGCCATAGTACATTTCCCTAGTATGGATTTTTCTACCCACTTTCAGTTTTAAAAGCATAAGATTGAAGGAAAGGATATTTTAGGAAATTAAGAAATAGGCCTATCAGTACTGGAAATAAAGAACAACATTGCAATGCCATCACCACTGTATAATTTTGAAATTAACACAACAAAATCCTTAATACCATAACAAACAGAATGTAAAATATGTCACCTCCAAAACGATATTTTAAAACTAAATGTTGTATAACATGTAAAAAGCAGGAACTTTCATACTTATTATACCAAAAGTGGACATAATATTGCAATATGTATGATAATAAAACATAGAACACATACAATAAACCATACTTCTCAGTACAGAAAGATACCTTGCATGCAACACATAACCATTTTTGGCACAGTTTCAGTACCGGTAGTACATAATTGGAATGGAAATCCTAAGCTTAAAATGCCTCATTGCAGGATTTTATAGTACCCTACAATTTCTTGCCTACAGTACCTCAGATCATACCGAACATCAGATATTGGTTCATACCAACAGGGTCTTGATATTAAATAATTTAGTAGCATTTTTCAAAACTCAGTAAAGCACAAAAATCACAATTTTTCAGAAAACATGTTTTTTTTTTATTTATTTATTATTATTTCTTGCACTTAACCCTTTATTACATTAATTACTTATTCAGCATTATAAGTCTTCTCCATGAGACAATTTCAGTTGTGCATTGAATTATCTGGGACGAAAATTGTTTTCCATGATATTGGGCATAAAAGCCAGTTTTTTTTTGTTTTTTTTCCCCCCCAAAAGTGAATGCGTGTGAACGATTTTTTTAACGTATAATCCAATAAATTTTGATGATTATAATTTGATATAAACAGCATATTTCGTTTTTAGCAAGAATCTAGAACCAAAAGCGTATTAAATTAGTTAATGGTAGGTTTATATTGGTGGAATAATCAATTTTATTACACATTAAATTATAACTTAACCATTCATGGCCATCAATTTGGTCAATTCTTCGACATCAATCTCTGTCATGGCTGTAAAAAGGTGACTAAAATACAATATAACTTGATTTATGAAGTTTTATCGGTTTTCACAAAAACTTGAATAATATCAGCTGAATAATAATAATAATAATGGCACGTATATTAATGTCTTTGTTATCAGTTCTCTGAAATAACACTTAAAAGTTAAAGGCTAAGATAAAAAAAACAAAAGCATTCATTTATAAGCATTTTGACCAAGGTTCCTTTTGTTCGACCATACTATGATATGCTTATTATATATAACATAATAGTATCTTAAACTTTACTTTAAAGTACTATTGTTATTCCAACTATTGATTAATATTGCCTGATATCGATTAATATTGTGTGTGGAACAATCTTCAAGCCTTCAATGCAGCAATTGCATTTAAAGCTATACAATCAACAATCAGCATTTAAAATATAATCAATTCTATTCATGTTACTTTTAATATTACTACAAATATAGTTCATTTTGTGTTTTAATGTGCGTTGCTTTAGAGATTAAAATGTCCAAGCAAAGCTCTGCTCTCTGCATGCCTTTGTTGCCTACCATCTACCATAAAAGATTAGAACTGCTAATAGTAATTTATTTTATCAATTATAAGGTATTCTAAAAACTCGGTACTTTTAGTTATGGTCAAACAAAACCAGTTGTATGCGTCTTATCTATAATGGTAAATAAGATAATACAAAACTTGCTCACATCTTAATAAATCCCATTATAGGCTCATTGCATAATATACTATTGTATACGTCATGATCAATGTAAAACTAAGGCCACGCTTGAGTTTATATGTGATAATAGTATAGGCCTACATATTGCATAAGAAAATAACATTTTAAAAATAGTTCTATACTTAAGAAAATATATTATACAACTCATGCTGTATGAAGGAAAATCGGGACCTGCCTGTGCGATTAGCAAATGATAATGAGGCAATGTCACCCAGTTCAGATAAATCCAAGCCTAACAGAAGTGTCACTTTCAATTACATGGTAAGAAACTATACACAAACCAAAAATTTAATGTCTACCTTAGAATGAGGAAATGTTTTTGAAACCAGCTGTACAAAAACCATGTTATTACTAGGGCCTGGATTTTTAGGCTTTTCTAAACCCTGTATTAGTTTTTTTTTAAATATATTAAAATAGTTTTATTTTATTACCATTTTCAGACAAGTTTTAAAAGCTTCACTTTTATACGTAGCCCTACAATAAACATATTAGAACATTTTATAATAATTACTTTTATTTTTACTTACAATTTCCATGACTGTAAACCACAAAACTATATGAACATTCTTTGCTTAGTTTTCTACAGTTTATAGAAAACTATTAGGCCTACCGTAAATTTAGAATAACCTGTCATTTCTAACTCCACCCCATAAACTCTAAAAGAACGTTTTTCAATTACCATATTTTACAGACCATAAGACGCACTTTTTTATCTTGAAAACAGAGCCTTGAATATTGGGTGCGTCTAATGGTTCGAAGTACAATAAAAAATTTAAATTATGGTAAATATTGCCAGAATTCCATAGTTATAAAGAAGGTGTTGTAAACGATAAGATATTTACAAATTTTGGCAGAGAAGAAAAGGAATGTTTATATAAAAGGAGTTGTCTCTTCCGGGTGGTTTAAATGAAGGCAATGGCCTCTAAACAGCCTTGTCCCGTTACACTTACCGTATGCTGAATTGGGGGTTAGAGGGTGTAAAAGTATTTTCAGTATTTTATGAGAAATATCAGTTCAGTTGTTAAAATTTACACGATGCCACCTGTACAGAAGAGATTTTCGTACAATGCAGGTTTTAGGTTAGTAGTGATTTACACTGATTCCATTATACAAGGTTATAATTTGTTCATACAATTAAGTATAGTATTTCCTTTTGAAATTTTCGTTTAGAATCACATTAAATTTCTTTTCCTTTAAATTTCCATCCTACAACCAAGGTGCGTCTTATGGTTGGGAGCGTCTTATAGTCCGTAAAATACGGTAATCAACCAACTTTTAGAATACTTAACTTTTGGCTATCTTTCTAGAAGCAAACACTGTGAATAAACTGCAAGTGTACATTTCATAATAATGTCTTTAAATTGCTTCTAAAGAAACCAGGGATTTTGTTCACTAACAATTTCATTTACCAGGATAATGGGGTTAGAAAATGACAACATGCAATGCTTTATTTTCTCTTACATATGTACTGATAGCATTGAGGAAGATGCAAACTGTAGGAAGATATTTAAAATCTAATTTTTTGTATTTTCTCTTATTTTATTTAAAAACAGCATTAGCCATTTTTAATTTTTACATCTTATTTAGCCATTTTTAGGTTTTATAAGATTGAACTATGAGATTGCCATGACAATGAAACGTATAATTGTGTTAAAATATCAAAGTTTACTAGCAAGGAACAAAATAGTTTCAAACATAAGAATCCGGGCCCTAGTTATTACAATACATGGTTATTGAGTAACAGGAAATCTATGCTCTCTTTTAGTCTTTTGCCAAGTGCTTCAGCAGTGCACAAAGAGTGCAGAGATTCGTGCACACCATTTCCCTTTGTATAGCATGAGCTAATTATCATAAGTTGTTTGTAAGGCCTCTACCCACTACAGTGAAAATGAAATGATTATACAGTACACAGTACAGACATAGACATGAACATAAATCACAGACAGTGCCTTAAAGGTAATATATAAAGTAAAATTTAAATTATCAGAAAATAAATTATGTCTTACACTACATTGTAAACTCAGTTCCATATCAAAATAATTCTTTTTCACAGTCTTCTCCCAGAAATAAGTTATGTTGTACTGTTGCTATTCTCATAGAATAAAAGTTCATAAAGTACACTAAACTTTGGTATGTATGTATGGTATAGACATATCCGTCAAATCAATTTCTTCATTAAACAGAAGTACCACCAAAATAAAACAATTTTACGAGATGCATCCATAAAATATATTTCCCTGGGGCATTTACAGAAACAAAACACAATTTCATGGAAATGTTTATTGGAACAGATACCGTACTGCAAGTGTTTAGCTATTTTTCAAAATATTCATTTCTGGAATTGAGACATTTTTCATACCATGGGACCAACTTTTGAATACCTGTGTCGTAGAACTCTGCCGCCTAGGATTTGAACCACTGTATGACAACCATCTGTGCCTCTTTATCATTCTTCATAATTTCCTGAGGTGTAGGAAAAGATGGAAATCACTGGGATCGAGGTCTGGGCTATAGGGTGAATGTTTAAGCACGTCCCAGTCGAACCTCCGCAAGAGACTTGCTGGGAGGTGTTTAAAAATTCACCGAGACCCAGCCTCCTAGTGATTTCCATCTTTTTCTACACCTCAAGAAATGACAGAGAATGACAAATAGGCAGACATGGTTGCCACACAATGGTTCAAATCCCGGGCGGCAGAGGTATTCAAACGTTGGTCCCACAGTATGAAAAATGTCTCAATTCCAGTAGCGAATATTTTGAAAAATAGCTGAACACTTGCAGTATCTGTTGCAAAAAACATTTCCATGAAATTGGGTTTTGTTTCTGTAAATGGCCCCAGGGAAACTTACTTTATGGATGTGCCTCGTATAACACTAATAGATTTACAGAACAATAATACAGTTGCAAGCCAATCTTTCCCTTTCCCTCAACACTTTGAGGACACAGGGTGTCACAATTAGTTTTTTAAAGGTCATTCATGGAAGAGGGACAAAACAAAAATACACCACCAGACACCACAGAAGAGCAGGCCACCACCTAAAGATCCATTCATATACAAATAAATATTACAAACTCAAGGGGAAAAACCCAACCAATAACCAGGTATCCATCAAGGCTATAAGAAGGCAGCCATTCCACTGAATGAGGAGTTTTTCTGTTTTAAGAGGACATTCTGGTTACAAAATATGAACGATTTAAGACTTTTAAAAAAACATGAAAACATTGTTTCTATATGTACTTTCAAATTGTCAAAGGAAATTAATCAATTCCGCTTATAAATTAGATGTCTATGGCATTAACTCCAAAATACTGAAATTAGAGTCTGCTTTCATAATATGTTAACCATTAATTCACGTTTTCAATTTTTGCTTTGATTTTGGTATATTCCCAGATGCATTTAAATATGTGAAAATAACAGATCTGAATACGAAAACTACAGACCTACAAGTATAATACCTACAGTATCGAAGATTTTTCAGGTTTTGATAAAGAAACAAATATATAAATATTTTGAATAAAATTCTGTATTTACTAAATACCAGTTTGGTTTCAGAATAGCTTGTAGTACTGTAGATGCTATAATATCCTTTCTGATAATTATCAACAAAAATAGCAAAAGAACCGATAGTTTTCTGACAATTTCATTGCACTTCACAAATGTTTCTTGTCATGGTAAATTATTTTAAAACCATAGGTCTTCAAATAATTATCTCAGGATAAGACACATGAAACTAATTCAAACTAATTCATATTATGTAAAACTAATCATTTTTATCAAGAAACACACATACTTCAGTAGAAGGTGTTTTCTTCATTCATGTTTGGAAAACTTAATTGTTCTCTTACTATGGTCTCTCGGGATTCCAACCGGGTAAAAATGTGTCGTCCGAGCTTTCAGCTGGTACAAACTCTGCAGCCATCTTCTGGGAGAGAAGTGAGCTAGGGAAGGTAGATGAAGCTCTTATATCTTGTGTTTGGGTTGGTGAAGGTAGATAGTTTATTAGATCTTTAATTTTTCCCTTTACTTTCTTCATTTGAGTCATCTTTATTACTCATTAAGGGGAGCACTGCCCTGTTTTTGCAAGTCCTCACAGACTGCATGTGCTGTACAATTTCAGCCAATTGTGCAGCTTTCCGGACACTGAAGGGCAGCCAATCAGACTGTTTTCCTGCAGTCTGATTGGCTGTCCTTCACCAACCCAAACACAAGATATAAGAGCTCCATCTACCTTCCCTAGCTCACTTCTCTCCCAGAAGATGGCTGCAGAGCTTGTAGCAGATGAAAGCTTGGACGACACAAACATTTTCACCTGGTTGGGATCCCGAGAGACCTTCATAAGTAATCTATGCCGGGAAAGCCTCACGTCTCTTAATTGTTCTCATTGTCAACTGACCTCAACTTTGTTTTGAATACCCATACATGGAGACTCAGCTGTAAAAATTATATGGAATGTAAAAAAATTCATTGATTTTGAAACTTTGCCCAGTATCATGTGTGATTATCCTACCTAAGCTGTAAATGTTTAACTGAATTTGGCTCAGTAGGAAAAGTTAAATTAACCAGGATACCCCCTTAAATAGGATACAAATAAAGATGCACAGCTCTAACCTGGCTTTGGTGATAACCTCATAACTTCAGAGAATATAGAGACCCAGACACAAGACATAACAAGAAAAAGGTATGGCCCAATCTTGATGCAGAACTGAAGTAAAAACTAGTGGTATCTGGATTGGAAAACTGAAATAAAGGAAAATACAACTAACAAAAAATTACTGTTAACTTTAGCCCACAAAAATATACAGCAAGTGCATTTTGGTAAACAGTGTTTACCACTAAATTACCCCATCTCAAATACAATTCAATTTTAAGTACTGAGTCTATTACAATTCCTGTTAAATGAATAGAAAAGTCATTGTATTGCAAAATTGGCATCAACAAAAATACCTGGTAGAGATCTGAATATTCTCGTTTAAGAACAGAAATAAAAACAAACAAAAAATAACAAAGGTGATTCACAAAGGTTTTGTAATAGACAAATAAAATAAAGAATATGATCAAGACATAAATATCAATGACTTGATTGACTTTGGCTGATACCTCATGCTTCAGAACTTAATTATTCTGTTAATATTGTTTTCCCTTCATGTCTGGTCCATATGGTTTATGAAAACTTTGTCCTTACATTTTAAGCTTGCACTGAAAAAGCTGTTTTAAAGTGATAGAGCTGTATTACTCAATTCAAAATGTGACAAGCAATGACATTTTTCATATCTCAAAATCAATATGGTGCATGACAGCTTAAGTAGGGTAATATTACTTTGTCATTTAAAAAATGGCTTTCAATTCAAGCTCAATGTGTTAAGCCAGCCTGAACCAGGCCAAACATGAGTGAATGGACAATATTAGTGGTAGTATCAGATATCTTAAGATTTTCTGCTAAAAGATTTACTGAAGAAATCCGAAGTGGTAACATGAACTTGTTGAGCAAAAAATAAACATAATAAAATAAGAATAAGAACATAACTAAAGAGCTAAAAAGTAAGAAGATTATGTACACATAATGCTCTGACTCCAAGAAATTAAAATAAAAGTACATTTACCAGACAAATGGAAAAGATAATGATGTATAAAAAAGTAGAGGAAATACAGACTGGAGAATGGAGTAATACAGTAATTAAGAAAATGGACTGTTGGGAAAAATAAAAATACTTATCACAAAGTTTGGTACAAGACATAAGGAAATTCCTACGAATTCCAGAAATGCTACATATGGATTCAGATGCAGAAAATGGGATAAAGAAATGTGATGTGTTGATGATTTGAAAAGTTTGATAAGTTGAAAAGTTATGAAATGATAGAAAGACGGGAGTGTTGATAATTACGTTCTATATTGTACAATGACAGCCTGCGTGGTTTCGTGATTAGCGTCGCTGGCTATGGATCTGTAGGCCCAGGTTCGATCCTCGGTACTTCCTTGGATATTTCTGAGGTAGGGAGGTCTGGAATGGGGGGCCTTGTGATACAAAATGAGAAGCTACTTCATACAGAAATAGCGACTCTGGTCACGGAAACCATGATTAATGGCCATGAGTGTCAGCATGCTGATCACATGTCCCCCAAACTCACCATCTGCTTATGGTAGATCATGCAGCGGTCAGGTGATAGGCCTGGTCGCTTCAGGGATGCAGTATCACAGAGTTTAGTTTTAACGTTGTACAATGGGCACAAGAAGTGAGCGGTATTCACTAGCATTGTTTTGACTGCATGGATGCGTCTTTCCATTTCTGGATAATTAGTTAGCTATAATTAAACTAGCAGGTGCCTGTGGCTTTATTCGTGATTATTTACTAAACTGCCAGATGTTTTGTTTAAATCATGTATTTAACAGAAAAATAATTAAAACATTACATTTATTAGCACTGGTATCATTTTTATATAAATTGGACAAATTACATAATTTTATTCTTAATTATATTGTTTTACATACTAAATATAAATAATTAAACAAATAAAATGAATCTTGTGCTGCCATATGGGCATACAGATTCAAAATGGAATGATTAAAATGAACTGCAGATTCATGGACCTTACCTAAATCATGCATTAACAATTAAAATGATTGATAACTAAAAAGCTAAAAACCTGGCTTCAAGATGCATTTCATGATTAACGTTTGCCACCCATAGAAAAAACGACCTCGGATTGAGTTCCTTAGCCCAAAAAATCCCCACATAGTGAGTTTCGTTCAAATCATTCGATGTTTTCCCATTTAGGCGTGCTTTCATGATCCCCTTCTGTCCACCTATGTAAAAATAAATCAGATCTTTGAATGTCAATGTTATAAACAAATGAATCAAGTAGAGCAAGTTAACATAATTGGAGCAATAAGACAAAAATTGATGTGTTATAATGCAAACAATCTATTTCTTTGATGCTCTTTTTTCCCTGGTTGCTATGGCAACATAGCAAGGACACCTTCATTTAATTTCACAATTAAACATGGTCTACACAGAAATACCAGCTCAAATATATTTTATGCTGGTACAATCTGGTATGCATACCAGTAAACTTTTTGGTTACATTTTAAAAACACACTTAATTTTTTTTTAAATATTTCCATTTCTACTGGCGAAGGTGAATGAGAGTTTGACCAAATAAATTTAATTTGCACTCCTACAAAAGGTTCTCTACATCTGAAGACCGTGGGTACACGTATGTTCACTAAGGTGACCACCAAGGGGTTCAATCCTCTTCTATGTTGCTTTTTGGCCTTTACCTAATTCCTGAAAGACAGACACCTAGTACCCAACTCTAAAATCAAGGAAGATAGACACAGCAGTGTTTTATTTACAGCCCAGAAGTTATTGTAATAAATTTTTTATTTAACTAAATTCATTGTTAGCTTGGGATTTCTTACTTACTTACTTACTTAATGACAAGAGAAAATTCCTAAGCAAATTAAAGGAATATTAACTATTTTAAGGAGCCCGGAGGTTCATTGCCACACTTACTTTAGCCTGCCATTCAGCCTTATTCTGTACTAACTCTAAACAGCCATCCCTCGCAAATTCTGCTTCCCTTAAATCTATTCTAATTATTGCCCTCCCACTTTTGTCTAGGCCTTCCAAGTGGTCTCTTCCCTTCGGATCTCCCAGTCAATATTTTTAAAAATATGTCTTTCCTCCCCCATGCATGCAACCTGTTTCATCTTCCAGGATTTAATTACCCTTATTATATTCTGTGAAAGTACAGGTTATGAAGCTCATCAATATGCAGTTTTCTCCAGTCCCCATTTTCATCTCTCTTAGGTCCGAATATTTTCCTAAGTGTCCCTGCTGAATTTAATGTTGTACAAGTTGTACAGGCATAATGGCAGTGCACAGAGAGCTGAAGATCTGTGGTTCAAATCCCAACTATGGCATTGAATTTTTCAGTCTGACTCTACATTTCCAGCTTAGACTACACACGGCCATTACGAAATACAGTGATACCTCGAGATACGAGTTTAATTCGTTCCGTAACCTTGCTCGTATGTCAATTTGCTCGTATCTCACAGCAATTTTCCCCATTGAAATTAATTGAAATGCCATTAATCCGTTCCAGCCCCAAAAATGCTAACCCCAATTGTTTTTGTTACGTGTTTTTGAATAAGAAAAATGTATTTATAAATGACAAATATTGTATAAAAACCTAATAAAAGAGAGGCGTTTCTTTTCCACGAACTGTGAAACTCTCTCCCAGATTCCCAAGATCTCTTTTATCTCACTTGTAGAGATAACCTCCTACATGTAAATGCACAAAAAGCGCAAAGCCCTAGAAAAACTTAGCAAAGATGCTTCGACCACAGGCTTCGACAGCGAGGTAAACAAGCACACTGGGGGAATACGTGGGATAATGCGCGAGACGCACGAGGCGCAGGCGCAGTAAACTGGTGGGCCGTGTGCAGCGTCGCAGCTGGCCGTTCCTCGTATCTCAAATGTCGCTCGTATTTCAAAACAAAACTTCGCTCGCTCGACAGCTCGTATCTCAAATAACTCGTATGTTAGGGCACTCGTATCTCAAGGTACCACTGTAATTATAATTCCAGATTACAAAATTGTCATAATATAAGTTTGTCGTCACTAAAACAGATGTTAACTAAGCTAAAATAACTTTTTATTTATTTTTGGGTCAGCAGATAAATTAGAGCTTGATGTTTCAATTTTTTATGGGAGGAGTCTCGTAGGACTTATTCATTAAATAGACTGGTTCTCCAGAAACTACACCTTCCAAAAGCATGGCGAAGAGAGATTGTCCCAATCTTAATATGGCATCTCTGGAAAATAACAGCAGGCAAATCTTTTCAAGGACATTAATACTAGTTTTAAAGTTGTGGTAGGTTTGGATTGAGTGCAGACCAAGGAATAGGCTTCTGCTTAACCTGACAAACTGCTTATCAAACAAAGAAGGATTGGTAGGGATGGATAGAAAATGCTATACTTTCGTGTTCTTTATAAGCTATCATGGACATGGCAGGAACAGGCCATTCTACTAGGATGCAACCTTTGGATTATGAAATGGGAAGGAAACAATATTATTCTGAAAACAGAAATAACGGATTAGGAAAATGGAAACAACACAGCTTCTTAAAAACAGAATGCTGCTGATATTGAATGAATGTCCAAACCAGCTGTATTTAATAGCTAAATATGGTGTGGCAAGATGCAAGAAGATGTTGAAAAAACTGCACACAAAATATGGTGCCACCAGACTTCTACCTTGCGTAGTACATCCTTCACCATGAATTGAGTGGCTGAACTCTGTGACAGTTTTTAGCATCCTTCATTACTTCCATCTCCTGCCAAAGATTCTAGTAAGGGAATGTTCAAATGAAAAGAAGAATTTCAGTATGTAATAAAACACATTATCACAAATTATTGTGATAATGTGTTTTATGTTATTACACTTCATTGTGTTTCCCAATTCTAAGTGAATTAAATTAATTCAGTATGTAACTCACCTAAGTAGAAGTTGAAAATGCTGTTCCTTCTGATCTATATGTGACTGACAATGATGTATAAATTTTATATGGACAGAACATCAAACTTTTTAAGTCCCTTCCTGAGCTAAATGGCTAAAGGGCTAAGGAAATTGGGATTTCTCAAACATCGGTGTTAAGGATACTTAGAAGTTTCATCCATATAAAATTTATACATCATTGTCAGATACGTATAAATTAGAAGGAACAGCATTTTGAACACCTACTTAAGTGAGTTAAATACTGAAATTCTTCTTTTCATTTGGGTATTCTCTTACTTGAATCTTCAGCGAGAGCTGGGAGAAATGGAGATAACTAAAAACAAATAGTTGAATAAAAAAACTTCCTTTAACGCACTTTATTTACCAAGGTAAATAAAGTGCATTAAGGGAAGTGTTCTTATTCAACTATTTATTACATAATGCTAAAGTTGGACACAAGAATGTACTAAAACAGTCATGGCGATTGGCCATCCGATTTCTGGTGAAGGCCATGCACAGTAGAAATCCTGTGGCTTCATATTTGATTCACACAGTATAAAGTGGTATTAAAAAAAAAAAAAGGAATGTATTTCTTCTGAGCTCATAAATATATATTTCTTGGAGTCGGTTTGAGCACAAATAGCATGAACAAAGGTCTTACAAACAACTTAAAGAACCACCCTTATATCCCCACATATGGCCTGAGCCAAGGACGGAATTTGTTTAGACCTGTAAGTGAAGATACTGTGCTACAAACACCCTCAGGATCTTGTTTAAGTTCTCCACCGTTGACAAGTTGACAGCATTGCGATTATCATCTTCTGTATGCCAGACTGATGGGAATGGCACCGGAATCAAGTGTAAAATAGGAACTCCTGCAAATACAATATCCATGTTAGTTGTAACATTCAAAGTACTTATATAAATAAGGTTACCTATAAATCAAATTATCTATGTTCAGAAAACTATATATATAACTAGGATGAAGGAATACTGGGTTTACTGGTATTTGAAAAGAAATATATTGAGAAATTGTACTTTGGAAGGATTACAAGGAGCTAAACAAAACTGGAGCAGTATAATGAAGGAATGGAAAGAAAGATACCGTATTTCACCGCATAACCGTCACATTTTTTAGGTATTTTTTTTCCGTGTGAAAAAGAGGGGCTGGAACTTCATGCATATAGTACTGGTAGACTTAGCCCATGTTATTCCGGCCAAACTGCAAGGTTTTGGATGGGATTTTCTCTACTAGGAGGTGAGGGAGATGTTATAATGTGGCAAAAAAGCATAATTGTTTATTAATCTTGCTCGGTTATTTTGTAATAATGCATTTTAGGAATTAGCCGAGTACCTGTACCACTCTTGCACCAGATTGCTGATTTATAACAATGGCCACCGTATTTAGTTGCCACCAACATGGCGGGCGGCGTGAGGACCCTTGTACCAAATCATATTTTTCATGCATCCACATTTCAATAATATAATCAAATTGTTTCAAACGTTTGGTGAAATCGTAAGAAAAGAATATTTTGTAATTGGGTTAAATACTTTCTGGGGATGTGACACAAGATTGGTGACGTCTTTCTCTAACTTTTAATGCCGCCTTGCATGAGCTAGCCACACACACACACAGACAGATATTTCTAAAAATAATGATTTGCATTCAGGGAACCTCAAAACGTGTATTTATGTTAAAGACTCAAGTTCGAATTTTGGGGTCAAACACAATACTTTCTCTAACTTATGGTATGGGCAGAGGAAGTAACAAGGCATCTAATTTACGTATGTTTTATTTATTTAGTTCACTTCGTTATATAATTATATTTTAATGTTGTCTTTTAACCTGATATCAACACACCTTTGAACTGTTTGGTACTTCGTTTGCACTTTGTGCGTTAAAGTCCATGTGGTCGGTGGAATGATACATTTAACTTTGTTTACATCTTCTTCATGTCTGAGCATCCTCTGCTGCCATCTTCTGGGAGAAGTGAGCTGGTTGGGAAAAAGGGTGGAGAAGGTTAGATGAAGTGGGAGGCCAATAGGAAAGTTAGGAAATGGAACAGATAGATAGAGAGCTCTGATTGGTTGGGAAGAAAAAAAAAATGCCATGGTTTATTTTAATTTAGACTAAAAGCAGAGTACACTAAAACTAAAACATAAAAAAGGGTAACATACCACGTGTTACAAATGGAACGTGATCATCTTCAATGCCTCCTCGCTTTGACATTGGTTGGAAATAATACTGTTCAGGTTTCCCTAAGGAATATTGTACTAGTTGACCCAGTCTTGCCAGTTTTCTCTCTGCTGAAACCATACGGCGATACAGCTTATCTGTATTAGGAAAATAACTATAAAATGTTGGATCTGGAGTACCAAGCAGATCCAATAACACCATAACATCCTGAAAACAATATTAAGACTTTAAAAACCCATATAGGAATTTCAAGCATGAAATAATGTTGTATTTCTTTAACATGTTTATATAATAATCTTTTGATAGTTTTATCTTTAACGATTGACGTGTATGCTTGTCCAGAAGGCAACTAGGAGATATCCAAGCAGTATCATTTACTGTTTTTTTCTAGTAGTGAAGTCAGTATGATTATTTCGGTATTGAAACTTGCTATAGATGTCAACGCTTTACTATGCTATTTCCCTGTTAATACCGGTATTAATATTGTTGACAAATCATTTTGTTTCTCAACTGGTTTTAACAATTTTTCTAGTAACAACAATATTTTTACAAAGTTACATTAATAGAAATCCAAGCTTTAGATCATATCCACATCCCCAGGGGGGGGGGGGAATCCTGTTAGGATAGCTGCCTTAAACTAAGGGTGCCAATATGAGGAGCATCGTTTCAAAACGTATTAAATGCACTCTTGGTCAAAATTGAGTTTGATATGATTTCGCCCTATTTCTTAAGCGCTCTTTAACACTATGAACTCAGAATGGAACATTTCATATTATATCCCGTGTTAATTCACTGTCAAAGTTGATGTATCGGATCAAATCGTATTATGTGCACGGGAATGAACGGTTCAAAACGTATTATGTACAACTTAATTTTTACACCGGGCATTAAACCCACGTTTCGACTCATATTTCCCAATAATTTTTATGCTGATTCGTCCGTAAGTTTAGCTGTTGTATGTTATTTCATTGTATCATCATGGAAGGAAGTGAACCTGTTCCAAAAAGATTGAAAGGAAGCTGAAAACGAACCATGACTGGGATAACCAAACGACAGCTAGGTAAGCGACATTTTGGTTTTTTGGATCAACATTGTGACAGAATTTTTATATTGTACTTTTTAATGTACTAATGGAGTTATGAGAAATAGTGTAACGATCAAAAATTACGTTTTAAAGGTCATAATATTCTTGTTCAAGCCATTTTATTATTGTGCTCGCATGGCATTTCAGATTCAGTGTGAAGCCGGTATTTAAAAAAAAGAATCATCTATTGGCTGATCTGGCAGCACACAAAATTCGTTTTAAAACCTTCCACAAAATAATGAGGGAGCGTCCAGCAGATAGAAGTAGTTTCTGCTTTGATTTGCAACAGGTTTGCAATTATGATTCGCAGCAATGATCAATTCGCGAAGCTTACTATTTCCACCAAATATAGTTTTATGCACTGTGTCACTGATGTCAGTAAAAGAATGCAACATTCTTTAAATTTAAGGAGACTGAATGTGGCAGGTAGCATCAGGTGTGATCTCTTATTTGGAGGAATTTCATTTTGAGGATTCAGTCACCACTATTAGACTTCGCTGATGGCTGCAGAGATCAAAATAAAAACATGTAGCCTATGTAATTCATGCTCTTGTTAATTGGTCACTTTCCTCCGGGAATAGAATATTACATAATATAGGCTCAATATATTTACACTTGGTGACTAGTTTTAAGCATATAGAAGAGTCTTAGCAGAACATGCTTCACCATTTCGTGTTGTAAAACGAAAGAGAGGTAAGGCATCTAAAAGTGGAGAAAACTATAGCCCTAATTTTAAAGGCGTTTAACACGTTTTGTGAAAAGTTCGCTCAATTTTATGTCCATATGAAATTGACATCAGAGTTCACGGGAGTGCCAGAAATTAGCACATTCGGAATTCTTAAAGAGGCGAGGAAAGTGTTGGATGTACAATAACGTGTATGTGAAACCAGCAATTCGCAAAATTGTATTTTTCCCCCCATAACTCCATGCGTCAGAAAAGATGTCAATAAATAAATAAGGATGCTGAGACAGAATGAAAGCTTAGTATTGAAGCCAATAGATGTCTGGGTGTATAGCGTACTTCGTGTTTCAATGTTGTCAGCTCTGCCTACGGAATTGAACGAAACCTACCGAATGAGGACTAGGGAGTCGAGCGCCCAAGATCGCGCGAGGGTAGCTGCAGATCACGTGTTTGGGGTAATAAAATATCTCCGAAAATGCTCCTACATTATGACTCCTGAAAAAATATAGAGAACATTAAAAGTTTGTGGGAAAAGTAAGATCACCTGGAGATGATTGGGACATAAGAGATTATAAAATACTCCTCAAATAGTTCAAGAAATTGGATGGAATAAAGGACTTGAAGAGAGTAAATTTGAAGAAAAAACTATGAATCGTCACAGTGAAGATGGAGCCAATGTATAGTTGTGATTACCCTTCAAAACAATTCACAACATTACTGAAACGAGAGACAAGTATGGAGAAGGTGCCTGAACCTTTAGTAGTTGACAAAATGAGAGCTTTGTCAGATGCAGAAAAAAAGACATAGATGAACTTCTGAAAGCAAAATTTGGTGATAACTGAAGAGAGGTTGACAGTTTGCAACCTCTAAATTTTGATGCAGCACCTCAAAATGGCGACCCTGAGGATTTAGACTGTCTGCACGAGAAACGGGACTTGAAAGACTGTGATGTTGGAATAGCTCTGTTGTAAAATTCAAGTTGTTTCTTTCGTGCGCATGTAAAGTGCGTAAATTTTGTCTTCAAAATGTGTGCAATTATTGTGTTAACAAGTGATTAATGTTAGCAGTGTTATTAATACTAATTTGTCTGCAATATATGCAATTAATGGTAATTATTTAAAAACATATTTTCTTTCAAATCCAGCTGATGTTTGACCTCCTCTCTACTTTTTACTGTCTAATCGGTTCAGAACGTATTATGTCCAGTGAATCGGTTCAAAACGTATTATGTGTAAAATTAAAACTAAAATATAATGCTCGTTAATTGAAAACCAATTTCAGATTTTGAGGATTCTGAATCATTACCTTAATATCTAAAATTTCACGTCTTAATTTTGCAGATATACTTCCTGGTTTGGGAGTAAATCGTTTTTCCTCTTTCCTGAAAAATGTTAACTTGTGCACTTAATACGTTTTGAAACGATGCTCCTCATATGACACAGCCTAATGAAAACAATTCTAAGAACCATATATTTATTAATATAAGAATTTATTTATTTTTCTAAATTATCAATAATCATGTATTTTTTAACACAAAATTGCAGGTAGTCCTTTTTCCATTGTATGCACAATAAAACTTAAACACAAAACAATATTAAATTCACAATGGATATCATTAAAATATTAATATTACGACGTCGGCCCAAACCACTAGGCCTTCATCAGGTACATCTAAAATAGAAGGAATGAAAGTTCCAACTGACGAACAAACTCGCGGAGTTTCCTTGGCTACGACATGTATTTTTATATTGAATTTTAAAGCAGCTAACAAAGATGAAACCAAACAAATCCCTTAACTGATCCTAAATGTTTTACATCTGTAGGTCCCAGTTTATTCAATTCTATTAAAAACAACCCTGAATTAATAGATCTGAACAATAACCAATTTAAGAAAATAATTAAGTTTATTATACAAATATTTATTTTTCATGTTTTGTTATTTCTAAAATTTCCTTTCTAATATTATTACTGCAAATGATTGTAATTAATTGTATTTGTATTTTTATTTAACATATTTATATCCATTTCTGAACTACCCCTGACCATGAGCATGTGCTCACTCGGGTGGTGTCTTAATGAAAAAATAATGGGAATAATTATAAACAAATCTATTATGTAACATTTATATCAACTAAATAAACCAACATTAAACAATATAATAGTAATAATAATAATAGCAATAATAATAATAATAATAATAATGAACTGAAAAAATAAAAAATCTACGTTTGTTAAAAAAAAAAATTACTTACGCACTTTCTTGAGTACTACCTTAAGGCCCACGACCTCCACACCTAATATTTAATATTACACTTTTATTTATATTAACACTAATAACTACTAACTGATATAAAATTCTATTTTTCTCCCATGTCACTGTCATAATTTTGTAATTGTTATATAATGACCTCGTTAGCTCATTTCCCTTCTTTTAAGTTTTAGTCTTATTCTCTTATATACTCCTATATAGTATTAGTTTAGTAGTACACAAACTCAATTTATTAAATACCTAATTGTAAGCTAACATGACTATTTTGTAATGCAATCACACCTCGTATCCTGTATTTTTTTATTGTTTCTGTATGCCGTCCATCTTTCATGTAATTAGACTATTTATTGTAAAGGTCAACTCCTCCTTTGAGCTGTTAGCTCATTGGGACATACTAGTTAAATAAATAAATTAATAATAATAATAATAATAATAATAACAATAGATTTCCTAAATTCTTCATATACTGGTAACTCAAGAAATTACATCATAGCAATAACTGATTGTAAACATAAAGGTTATTGCTGTAATAAACAAAAAATACATGACATGAATTCTGATAGTGTTGGAGAGGTGATATACAGGAAGTTGTACAAGTTTGGCCTTCATGTGAAACTGTGTGTTCAGTGAAACCCAACTGATAGAAAGACCTTCACTGTATAATAGTCGGTTACCTATATGGAAACAATATCCTTGATCTTTAACTTTCTTACCAGTAATTGTGATGGATCAGATCATACCATCCAAAATCAATCTTTATAATATGATGACTATGCATAATATATTCTTGTATTCTTGCCTAACACTTTCTTCAATAAGCCCTTGTTTAAATAAATAATTAAGAAACTTAATTAAATTAACTTACTTGGTAACAGCACAGACCCATATGTAGATCATACATGTAAAACAGAAGAATTCTACACCAAAGGTTTTATTTATTTGTTAGGTTATTCATTTTGATTTTGCAAAGAAAACATTTTCTTGTGTTTAA
Source organism: Ectobius pallidus (assembly GCA_964059195.1). Lineage (NCBI taxonomy): Eukaryota > Metazoa > Arthropoda > Insecta > Blattodea > Ectobiidae > Ectobius > Ectobius pallidus. The sequence continues at coordinate 155,611,827 of CAXKWD010000005.1, read as the reverse complement.
CTTACTGGTAAAGCTACTTCTGTTGGGAAAAACATGTGCTAAAAGAAAAAGATGGAAGGGAAAATATAATTCTTGAGTTTTGTCCATTCTGTAGCGATAATCTTAATGATTTATGTATAGCGTAGAGCTTTAACACTGGTACTCACTACTAAATTGCGGTATTTTGTTACCTGTTGGAGCGCTTTCAACCGCATGGAGCGGCCATCTTCAGCAACTGACTTCCGTGGTGTTGTTGTTGTTGTTGTTGTTGGGAAGACATTTCTGGATAACTGTATCGTACAGCGCGTGCGATTTGAATTGTAACTGTTCGTTTAGGATGTTGGTGTTGTCTTGTGTGGCGTGTCTGTATATTTCATATTGTTCGAGTGTGTTGAGTGTGTGACCTTTGTGGTTAATGTGTAGGATTTCCATGTCTGTATTGATGTCTGCGTATTCGTGTCCTGTGGTTATTATATGGTTTGCATAGGCAGAGTCTGTGTTTTGTTTGAGAGCTCGTATGTGTTCTGTGTATCGTGTTTTGAAACTTCGGCCTGTTTGTCCTATGTAGAATTTTGGGCAGTCGTTGCATTTTAGTTTGTAGACTCCTGGGTTATTGTATTTGTTTGTGTGTTGTTTGTTGTCTGTGGGTTGTATTTTGTTGATTGTTTTGTTCTTTGTTCTGAATGCTATTTTGTATCCTTGTTTTCTGAATTGTTGGGCGATTTTCTGTGTATGTGTGTTGAAGTATGTGAGTGTGATGTATTTGTCTTTTTTCTTTTCTGTGTTTTGGTCATTTTTCTTGGTTCTGATTTTGTGTAGTAGGTTGTCAATGACTGTGTGGTTGTAGCCATTGGTAATGGCTAAGTGTTTTATGGTGTTAAGTTCTTCTTTGTGGTCTTCAGCGGATAGTGGTGTGTTTTCAAGTCTGTGGAGCATGGATCGGAATGCGGCATGTTTGTGTTGTGTTGGGTGATTGGAGCTGTTGTGTATCAGTGTGTCTGTCATTGTGGGTTTTCTGTATATTTTGAATTTATGTTTCTGTGTGCTGTCTTTTGTGATAGTGAAATCTAGGAAATTGAGGGTTTTGTTTATTTCAAATTCTGCTGTGTATTGTATGTTTTTGTGGATTTTATTGATGTGGTGTAGTAGTTGTGTGCATTGTCTGGTGTTGCCTCTGTATAGTACGATGATATCATCTACGTATCTGTGCCAGTAGATTATTTTGTGTGCGTGTTTGTTGTTGTGGAGGATTTTGTTGTGTTCTATGTGTTGGAGAAATATCTCTGCTAGTATGCTGGATATGGGGGAGCCCATGGGAAGGCCATCTGGTTGAGTGTAGTGTTTGTTCTCGAAGGTGAAGTAGTTCTGTTTTGTGATGGTTTCTAGGATGTTTATGATTTCTGTTATGTGTTGTTCCGGTGTGTTGTTTTCCTGTAGTGTGGTCTTTAGGATGTTCAAGGTTTCTGTGATTGGTATGTTTGTGTATAGATTGGTGATGTCGAAGGATGCTAGAGTTGAGTTGTGTGGGATGATAATCGACACAGAAACAGGAGTACAACAAACCAACACAATAGAGCAAAACAAACTCCGATATGAACTCAGTAAAACCGTCACACAAATCTCAAACAACAATCCCCATCACAACAAAAACAACAAGCACAACGAACTCTACACAGCAAAACAAATACAACACAAAGCAGAAGAACATAACCTCACTTTTGCAAAAGCAGACAAAGGTAACACAACAGTCATCATACACACAGGAGATCTAACTAATAAAGTACATGATTACATAACAAAAAACAACATCACAGAAATGAAATCAGACCCCACAGAGGCATACCACAACACCATAAAACAGGTTATAAACAGGTCAAAACACATAATCCCCGAAAACAGAAAACGATACCTAAAACAAATTAAACCTTCAGCACCAACTTTAAATGCCCTGCCAAAAGTACACAAACAAGACATGCCAATACGACCAATCGTCAACTACACCCAAGCCCCTGCATACAAACTAGCCAAATACATGGACAATATAATCAGACAGAACATAGAACTGAACACACAAACACAACTAAAGAACAGCAATGATCTAGTACAGAAAATCAAAGACATTGAAATCCCACACAACTCAACTCTAGCATCCTTCGACATCACCAATCTATACACAAACATACCAATCACAGAAACCTTGAACATCCTAAAGACCACACTACAGGAAAACAACACACCGGAACAACACATAACAGAAATCATAAACATCCTAGAAACCATCACAAAACAGAACTACTTCACCTTCGAGAACAAACACTACACTCAACCAGATGGCCTTCCCATGGGCTCCCCCATATCCAGCATACTAGCAGAGATATTTCTCCAACACATAGAACACAACAAAATCCTCCACAACAACAAACACGCACACAAAATAATCTACTGGCACAGATATGTAGATGATATCATCGTACTATACAGAGGCAACACCAGACAATGCACACAACTACTACACCACATCAATAAAATCCACAAAAACATACAATACACAGCAGAATTTGAAATAAACAAAACCCTCAATTTCCTAGATTTCACTATCACAAAAGACAGCACACAGAAACATAAATTCAAAATATACAGAAAACCCACAATGACAGACACACTGATACACAACAGCTCCAATCACCCAACACAACACAAACATGCCGCATTCCGATCCATGCTCCACAGACTTGAAAACACACCACTATCCGCTGAAGACCACAAAGAAGAACTTAACACCATAAAACACTTAGCCATTACCAATGGCTACAACCACACAGTCATTGACAACCTACTACACAAAATCAGAACCAAGAAAAATGACCAAAACACAGAAAAGAAAAAAGACAAATACATCACACTCACATACTTCAACACACATACACAGAAAATCGCCCAACAATTCAGAAAACAAGGATACAAAATAGCATTCAGAACAAAGAACAAAACAATCAACAAAATACAACCCACAGACAACAAACAACACACAAACAAATACAATAACCCAGGAGTCTACAAACTAAAATGCAACGACTGCCCAAAATTCTACATAGGACAAACAGGCCGAAGTTTCAAAACACGATACACAGAACACATACGAGCTCTCAAACAAAACACAGACTCTGCCTATGCAAACCATATAATAACCACAGGACACGAATACGCAGACATCAATACTGACATGGAAATCCTACACATTAACCACAAAGGTCACACACTCAACACACTCGAACAATATGAAATATACAGACACGCCACACAAGACAACACCAACATCCTAAACGAACAGTTACAATTCAAATCGCACGCGCTGTACGATACAGTTATCCAGAAATGTCTTCCCAACAACAACAACAACAACAACACCACGGAAGTCAGTTGCTGAAGATGGCCGCTCCATGCGGTTGAAAGCGCTCCAACAGGTAACAAAATACCGCAATTTAGTAGTGAGTACCAGTGTTAAAGCTCTACGCTATACATAAATCATCAGGAAAATATAAGCGAAGATTGAAAGGAAATATAATTCATAATTATTAGGGCTAGGACTTTTAGGTAAATACATATTTTTTTTGCTATTACTTATGATTTCTGGACTATGTCAAAGTTTCGGTTGGGACCTTTGGATTCAAAATACTGAGTTGCATATCACATAAAAAAAAATATTTTCGATATTTCTTATTTGAATAAATATTTTTGGTAACTTAATTATTTTTACATATTTTACCACATATGAAGTTTAGAAATGAATATTTTGACAGTTTTTGTAAAATTGCGCCATATTTTCAATGTGTTGCGTTGTTATGTTCAGTCAGAGAATAAATCAGGGCGGATTTGGCCTTCATTAGTGCAAATTTCTGTTTCCTCTTACACTGCATTACTAAGTTGGAAACAGCAAAACAATTGTTGACAAAATCAATAAAAAGAAATCAAACACATTGAAAACAAACTTAACAAAATCAGTGGTTCAAAAGCAAACAAAACTAAAGAAAAATTCCTGTCATGCCTAAATAAGAATGAAGGGTTACAAGTGTTGCGCAAGATTTCAGAAATTTTAATAGGTAACAGTGTAGAGAACTTGGAGCAGATGGAACATCTGAGTGTCAGTGTTACAAATATGTAAGATGTTGAACGTACATTTTCAAGATACAAGTCTCTGTTCCGTGAAAATCGTCACAGCTTTAAGATGCACAACTTAAGATCTATTTTTGTCGTTCACTGCAACAGTTCTACACTTGCTGATAGAATGACTAGATGAGTAGGGCTACTTCTGTAAATATTGGTTGAATAAGTTAATAAGTTAATTAAAATATTTTCATATTTTTTAAAAATATTTTCGACTTTTTAAACACATAAAAAATAAATATTTTCGTTTTTATAAGCACCTAAAAGTCCGAGCCCTAATAATTATCTTCCATTCCACAAATTGTTTAACACAACATCACGTTTACCTACCTCCATTGAGATAAAAATATGATAGATACTGAAGAGACAGAACATGGGGGAACTTACCATTCTGTGAAGTTCATTTGTACCATCAGAGTTACTTCTTGGAAATGGAGTTTGTGACATTTTCGCAGCAAGGTGCCTTGATCCATATATTGAATCAGTTGGTCCCCATTCTTGAAAAGCTTCTTCTCCATCAAAGAAAATGAACTTCAGACTAACATCATTCTTTGAAAAAGACATAAAAGTCATTACAAGTTTTTCTCAAAGGATAACAAAATTTTACTTATAATTTACTACTTTGTAATATTAATTATTTATTAACTGTTTAGAAATGTTATACAGAAAATTATTCCCTTGAGGCATTATCATTTCTTAAGAGATAAATTTTCATTTATGACAACAAATGATTTTTATTAAACAAATTATATATGTAAGTTAATTTTTTTTAGTATTCTTCCTACCTATTCAATCCCCCCCCCCCTAAAAAAAATTCTGCGTCTGCCACTGACAAGAGGTGCATGTGGTTCACAAGTAGAGAAGTGAAATGAGTAAAATAAGTAGAGTAGGATTACCTCCACAAAGTCTCTGGGTTTTTACGTATATACTTTAGGAGCGAGTCTCACCGTTCATAGAGTTCCTGCGTAGGGGAGGTAGCTGCACCCTGATTGGCTATCCCACTCCACGTGTTGTCTGTCTCTGTGTCTGCGGCATTATCCCTCCACTCAACTATTACAGTCTTTTCTACCACTGCCAACATGCAGCATGATCTTTACTCTCTGCCCAGCGGTAGCTTACTGATCTTACGCGCAGTGAATTCGCACATCTTGGTAACAAGACGTAACGAGAAGCTCGCTGGCTGGGTTAGTCTTCAAGGCCAGAGATTTTGTGGGAGTAATCCAACTCTATTACCGTATTATTTTGCATCACGATGCTTTTGAAGTATCTCATAAACATGCAAACAGTGAATCAAGTGAATGTGAAGAAAATGTCGCAAGTACCGGTAGTTTTACTGAAATTCAGGAGGGAAATAATTTTGGACATGATGGGCCGGATTGTTGGGCGTTAACTCAGAAAAATGTCTGAGAGAAATGAGGGAGCTCCTGTAAGATCCAGTTAAAATATTTTGGTGAGTACAGTCACCTTTTTTTCTTAGGAAAAAAAAAAAAACACTGATGATATACAACTCCAAAGAGCAAAGCTCATGTGAGGGGGGACATACACACATTGGTTCAAAGTAAAAAATCATAACAAATACTACAATTATCTTATTTAATAAATAATAATAATAATAATAATAATAATAATAATAATAATAATAATAATAATAATAATAATAATAATAATATAACCTACCAATATTTGTTGTATGAGATCTCACCAGAGTAAATGGTGTCTACAATTTTCAGATTAGGGAACAATGCTATTGTATTCTTTTGTAGAAAACTATATAGTATGGGAAGAAGTCGACTTATATGGGATACACTTTAGGTATTGAATTTGCTAAGCATGCTTATTTCAATCTAAATGTGTCAAGTCAACACAGTCATTAAAAACAGAAAATACTGTGATGAATAAATAAAAATTATTTCAACCTGTATGGAACATCTTCACACACCCAGACTTACTTGGCATAGTGAACTTACCTTAGCTAGCGTCTGTTTCAGAGGTTCTGACATGGTGTATGCCAGATTAATCATCATGGCACAAGGCACTGCAGAATCAGTGGCTCCGACAAAAGCATATTCCCTATAGTACTTGGAATCATAATGGCACGCCAGAACAAGATACCTCCTTGCATTGGGATTCAGTGTTGCTACTATATTTTCAAACTGAAGTGGTCCAAATGTAGGAGTGTTATCTTCAAAAGGATCAGTCTCAACTTTCCACCCAAGTTCTTGCATTGTTCTAATAAGAAACTAAGAAAACAAAACTTTAAAGCCAGCTGTACATAAGAAACTTTAATGTATTAATTTTTTAACTTTTGTAGCCTAGTTTTCAGCAGGTTTCTAGGAAATAAAAATTTAACCCAAATTTTCTGCTGCTGAAACTAATGGTTTAGTTTCTGTTTGTTGGATACTGAACTGAACCAAGAAGAAATATTTGTTCAAAGAATGAATTAAAATAGATATGATCTCGAAACTTAAAGAATTTGGTGATATTTTAGTCTGATTAGAGGGATATGTTCCATAATTGAAGCATTTACTTTTACAAGGGTCTAAGCGCCAAAATCATGATTTTTCAGCTGATAATTTTAAATGGATCTATGTACCCAGACCAATGAATTTCAGAAGGGTCCAAGGTCCAGGGAAAACCACATTAGTAGCAATAAATTCCAAGATATAGTGCTGGGTCTATCTCTAGCACATCTTTCTGTGGGTCTATGTCTTGTTTTCTACACAGTCATGATTTTGGCACTTATAAAAAAAACACTTCAATTGATAATCCACAATGGGCCTTACTTATTTTTTTAATTGGTACATCACCATCGTTGAGGATCTTTTTAGAGTAACAAAAGACTGGGATGTAAAAGTTGCAAGGATATTTTAAAACTCTAACCGGAAAGAAGTAACAATCATGAATATAACATTACTTTCAGATTTCAGCTTTGATCAAACTGAAACTAAACAGACCGTCGGGCTGTAATCTGCTGTCATTTTTCTTGAAATTGAGAATACCACTTAACGTAGTTAAAGAAAATTGTAGATAAATAGTGACATCATCTTTCAAAAGATGAAACATTTTATTATGTAAATAACTAAATTCATCTGCTTTTTAAATTTTTATTTTTTTTTTATTTTTTATTTCAGCTGTGTTTATACTAGGGAAGGGACGATACCAGATTTTCTCGATACTCGATACCTATACATGATTTTTCCCTCGATACTCGATATCGTCAACATTTCCAGTTTCAATAAATAGGTACATTAAAAATTAAAAGTTGAGAGAACTGTGTAATACCAATTAAATTAATTAAATGTGCATATTTAATGAGACAAAATTTAATATCATCAGTAGCCTATAATTATTTTTAAACTCTACATTAAAACTAAAATTAGTTTTTGAAACAGTCCACTTACAAGTTTTTGTTCAAAAATACCTTGCATTCTCACTTAATTGCAGAATTACCAAAGTATCGAAAAAGTACCGAGTGAGTTTTCTGAAGTACCGCTCAATGCCGATACCATGCAAGTATCGAGAGTATCGAGGTATCGAAAGTAATGAGGACTCATCCCTAGTTTATACTTCTCTTAGCTTCGAGGCTATATCAAGAGTTTGGGATCTGTGTCTGTACAGTAGTGTAGACCATGGAACTATTGCTTGTCAATTGTTTCTATTGTCGATGTATTTTAATGGAGTAAATTTCAACAAATACTCAATTATTGATCATAAAGGGCTTTATTTAAAAATCTGCATACTTGTTTATAACTCAAACATTACAACTTAACAGTGTTAACTCCTATGTAGTTAAATACGTGACCTTTATATTTTTTTATTAGATCTTGCTCTAACATCAAAGCTACATTATTATTTATTCTGTTTTATTAACACATGTACATAAAATAATATTATTTATGTTCCATACTTGTTTTACACTTGGAGGCTTGCTGTTTCTAACAGGTCTCCAGGATTCTGTAGTTCTTTCATTCCTTCAACATCAATATTAAGGGGTTGGTACTGAGGAAGGACAAAGGTGAGGAAGGAACTAGAAGGATTTGAAAACTGCTGGTAAATTCCTATGGAAATTGGATTTTTTTAACATGCCATTTAAAAACCTCAATTACCAAACATGGTTTTAGTAATTTTGTGAAAATAGTGTGTGTTTTGTGAGGAATAGTGATTACGAGAATTCCAAGCTATCACTGATTAAGCCAGGATCAAACTTTGACAGATGACTGCTGCCTTCATTTCCTGATAATTCAACTTGTTTGGCATATTTAATTTCCTTCTGATAACTTTTAATGTTAATAAATATAAAATTTTCTAGAGGTAATCATACCAGAATAAATTTTCTTATCCATTATAGTCTACTGCAAGCAAATTAACACAAAATCACTATAATAGGAACTTCCACTCATGGAAAGTAGGGCAATGACCATTTACTGTTAAGTAATGCTGTAAATATAGTATCGTATGGCATGAACTAATTTAAATTAGATATTTATAAACTAATACAGAACTAGTACTTAAGAGAAAATACTTGTTGGAGATTGTGAGCATAACCTAGTAAAATTTATTCTTTGTAAGACTGCTAGTTATGTTTCACAATACAATTTCTAACAATAATGTGAATTTTGTAATAAATAAAAAATTAAAAAAAGTTACTAATTTGACATTAACTTTTTAAATATTTTATTTTAACTTACATATTTTCACATTATCCATATGTTCACTATTTACATTATTAAAAATATGTTTTATGAACACTATCAGTACTTTCAATATAAAATTTAATTGTAGTAGTAGTACCTAATGCCCAGACACTTGGATGGTCTCCATTCGTCTTAATTTAATTGTTACATTTTGATTATCAGACATATGGTAAGCTATTCTGTCCACTACAAGTGCTTTTAAAAATGAATATTGTATTTTATATATCGCTACATTTAATTTTTCTAAATTGTAATTTCTTTTATAGTAGCCTATGCTTAGTATGTAAGAGCTGTTGATCCAATCCACAGCTATTCTTAACTTGAATGCTTTGTAATTCCGATGGTAGATAGATGTTCCAAACCATCTAATTTGGGATTTCAAAATGCATTTTTTTTAAATACTTTCAAAGTATTAATTCTTGTGATTATTTGATGTGTCCAATATCAATTTGTATTTTTATTTATTTTATTTATTTATTTCTTAAAGGTCCCAATGAGCACATATGGCTCGCATAAAGGGACAATCAAAAGTACATCATAGGCAGACTTTACAAAGTAATAGAATAGAGACTGCACAGATTATAAGAAAAATATACATATACAAAACAAACAAAATATCTGTCAAAAATACATAGAAAGACAAAGGAGAATAGTAATTTATAGAATAGAACCAGAGTTCAGTACTTATTAATAGACTAAAATTAAAACGATTAATTTAAGAATAAAAGAAATACTCATATATAAGGTATAGAATGTAATACAAGGGAGAAGAGCAATTAAGAGAGAGAAATTTAATTAAGTAAAATTAGATTAATTAAAATTAAATATAATCTACTTCCTACACAGAAGTTTAAACCATTAAACAATTTACTTAATACTAAATGAGTACAATGAGTCACAAACAATTTTTCTTCACAGAATGTTATATAATACTTTTTTTTTTACTACTACAATCGCTACTAAAATTATTCTTTTGAGATGTTAAAAAAATTTAGATGAAGTTAACAGAGTTATAGACAGTTATTGAAATATTCAACTGATGGATGAAATAATCTAATCTATTGAACTGTGGAGGTTAATATTTAAACAATTTTGGTAAAATTATCAATAGAAAGACACATTTACATAACTGAACTCTGCACCAATAAAACATGTTTTATTGCATAACTTGGTCAGTTTTATAAATATATTAATTAAGTTATTTCACTTCTTCATTCAATCTCCACCAGTTGTTATAGATAGAAATTTTACAGATTTAATGACAAAGAATGAGAATGGAAAACATATGGGAAAAGGAATGAGAACAGATATGATAATAAGATTTTTCTTATCTTACTTATTCACATGCAGGAGATAATTTTAAACATAGAACATTTACGAGAATCTGCTGATCAAATTTTGATGAGTTTTTACGACAAAAAAGGGTTTATTTAGATACTGGTATTAATTATTTAATGATCAATGATCTACAATGAGTTTTTCCATCAAATTGGCTGGTATTAAATGTATGCACAGTGGATGAGAGTGCACCACTTGTAAATTAACTTCAGTTTTCTTGATTAATATTAACGGCCATGGGTGTCGGCATGCTGATCACATGCCCCCCAATCCTGCCGTCTGCCTATGGTAGATGATGCAGCAGTCAGGTAGTAGGCCTTGTCCCTTCTGGGATGTTAAAAATCACAGAGTTAGTTAATTAGTTTCTTGATTAATTAAATACTACACTTATGAAGCTTAATGTTGAATAACTCTATGAATTAAAAAACCATTTGAGATAAAAAAGAGATGAAATTGTTATCATTTTGTTGTATGATAAATTTTAGTATTCGAGGACTCACTTGTTCTTATTGTTCAACTTTATAAAATTATAATTAAATCTGCTAGCCAAACAAAAATACTCATAAATGAGGGATACTTATGATTAGGGGGCGGATTTCTATGACATATCATATTTTTCCCCTATGCATTATTTCAGGTTTCTGACTAATTTAAACCCGATTCCAAACATCCTGGTGAAAATGGAACAGCTTTTACTGTGCATATAACTGCATATTTAGGAAATTTTCAACTATTGTAGCATATTTAGTATAAATATGTACATTTAGGTCATATTTTAGCATATTTGTGTGCATATTAAAGAAATTTTGAAGTTTGATATCATATTTTGTCAATTTTGCATTATAATGATACTTTTTGAGAATGTACAGATATTTTAAATAATATATAAAATAAAAAAATTAGTAAAATGTATTGTAATGAAACTTAAAAGAATATAGGCTACACAATGTGTAAGGTGGTAAAGTCATATTTTAAATTTTATTGGTCATATTTTAATGTTTTTTAGGTCATAAATGCATGCATATATTCCATTTTTAGGTCATGGAAATCCGCCCCCTACTTATGATAACAGCTTCAATTAAAATTAAAACAATCATGCTCTCTTTCTCTAATCAGGGCTGCAACTTTGGGGGGGCGGGGAGCTGCCAGACCCAAGGGCTCCGGTGATGTGATATAATTTTATGGAAAACTAGAAAAGTTTGATAAAATGTTCTTTTACACGAATAACGAGAAGGAAGCTCCATGGAGAAGGGAAGAGAAAACTAAATGAGAATGATCAATGGTCGGTAAGGGGTCCATGATGAATACATGGTCCTGGACGCAACCCCGAGATGTGGCGGCTCTGTCTCTAATAGACTACTAGTATTTATTTAATTTTGTTTATAACAAAATATCTTAAATGACATTATCGGTAACAATTTATTAGCATAACTTATTATAGTGAATATTATGTGAAAAAATTAAGCACCGTACAAAAGATGCCTGTAGTCAAGATCCCCTAATTTACATGAAAACTGAGTCAAAATGTATGAATGATATTTCACTTGAAGTTTTTTTCCATATCACTGGTGATTTAGTAAACATTTTGGTAAACAGTTTCTTAAAAATGTTTAACATTAGAAGTCTAAAAAAGGAATATTATGAGAAGTGTCTAAAAAAAAAACTAATGGTAATCCAAAACAATTTTGGAAAGAGGTTAATAAAATACTAAGCAATTCTTCTGATCCGAATATTACTAATGAAGCTATAGAACTTTATAAAGAAGGAATAAACTATCAGGGAAAAGATGTTCCTCAAATATTTAATGAATACTTTGTAAATATAGGATCTACATTAGCTGAATCGATTCATTGCAATAACATATTAAATATTGAAAAACAATACAATGAAAGTAATTCATTTTTCATTGCACCAGTTATGGAAATTGAAATTAAAAATATAATTTCTAACTTGAAAAACAAATGTAATATAACTAAAGATGGATTAACAAACGTTTTCTTTAAAAAATGTATGCAGTCCATTAGTAGGTATATTGCAGATTTTATAAATTATTCGTTTAAAATAGGAGCAGTCCCTAAAAAATGTAAAATTTCACGTGTAATCCCAGTATTTAAAAATGGTGATAGAAACAATCTAAACAATTATCGGCCCATTTCAATTTTACCAGTAATATCAAAGATTTTAGAGAAATGTATGAAGAAAAGGTTAACATCGTACCTTGAAAAAATAGATTTTCTATATAAATTCCAATATGGGTTTCTTAAATCTTCCTCAACTTTAAATGCTGCGGTAGATTTTATTATTCAAGTTGAAGAAGCTTTAGACAAAAATAAGTTTGCAAGTGGACTATTTTTAGATCTACGAAAAGCTTTTGACACAGTTAATCATTTAATTCTACTGGAAAAACTAGAAGCAGTTGGTATTAGAGGTTTAGCATTAAATTGGTTCCAAAGTTATATGAGTTATAGAACACAGTATGTTACTGTGAATGGTTTTGATAGTGATTCTATTCCAATAAATTATGGAGTTCCACAAGGATCTGTTTTAGGACCATTGCTTTTCTTAATTTATATTAATGACGTGAGCAAAATAAATCTGAATGGTACAGTCACAATGTTTGCAGATGATACAACCATATTTTATGTAGACGATACTATTGATGCCGTAATGAATAATATGCAAAAAGACCTCAGAATCTTAGAAAAATGGTTAGCGTCCAATAAATTATCACTAAATGCTCAAAAGACAGTATTTATGATATTTCATAAACCTTCAATCATTCTAAACATTAATTCTGCAATTACAATAAATGATGTACCTATACAGCAGGTATCAAATGCAAAGTATTTAGGTTTAATAATAGATGAACATTTAAACTGGGATATGCATATTTTAAGCCTTTGTAGTAAAATTGCGCCGATAATTGGAGTATTACGACGATTGGGTGGAATATTATCACATTCTAGTATGAGATCTCTTTATTATTCCCTTGTACACTCTTACATATTGTATATGGTATTTATATGGGGACATTCAAAAAAGAAATATTTGCATAAGATACAAATTCTTCAAAATAGGGCTGTAAGAAATCTTTCAGGCTGTCATTACTTAACACCAGTCAAAGTATTATATGAGCAATCAGGAATTCTTCCATTAGAATTAATCATAAAGTATAGTGCTGCAATCTTTATATATAAAGTAGTAAACAGACATGTTCATAATAACATTGCATTGCGTTTTCTTGAAAATGTGCATTCTTATGGCACGAGAAACAAATCAAATATTTTTGTCACGCATTCTGAATTGGTTACATATGGACTAAGGGGAGTGAAAAATTATCTTGCAAATCTTTTTAATGAAATTCCACTGGAAATAAGATCTGTAAAAAACTTAAATAGTTTCAAAAGAAAGTTGAAGATTTTTCTATTAAATGATTAACTTAAGTGAACAATATTTCTATTATACTTACTGTGTATACTTATTTGTGTAAATTATTGTAACAATTTTATTATAATAACTTTGAATTTTGTCATCCTTGTAATACTGTCCCTTAATGTGAGCAATTGGCTCGTTGGGACCTTTTGTTAAATAAATAAATAAAAAAAAAAAAAAAAACTTCCCATTGTGAAACACAATGAGATTCATAACAGCTGAAAAAATTATAGCTGTTAGTGACAAGAATCACAGCTTTCTGTAAGAAATGCATAGGCCTAGCTGTATTTGCGTACAATAGGCTAAATTTTAAGCATTTTTTTTTGTGGCTGAATATGATGTATTTGACAAACTGGCAAAGTGTGAAAGCTTTACACGAGCTTAAACAAACAAAAATATTAGAACCATGAAAAGCAGAGGTTAAACTAAAACTAAACTCCATAGCTCTACATCCCTGAAGGGACTAGCCCTCCCACCTGACCACTGCATCATCTACCATAGGCAAATGGCAGGATTGGGGGGCATGTGGTCTGCATGCCTATACCCACGGCCATTAATGGTGGTTTCTGAGACCGGAGCTGCTACTTCTCTATCAAGTGGCTCCTCAATTTGAATCAAGAGGCTGAGTGCACCTCCCTACCTCAGCAAAATCCGAGGTACCAGGGATTGAACCTGGCCCTATGGATCTGTAGTCAGTGACGCTACCACAAGATCATGCAGGCGGTCAGAAAGTAGGGCTGGTCAACCTTAATGTGAATTAATATAAACCTATAAATTAAAGTAAAATCTTTCTTTGTAGAGAGCATTGAAATTCTGAAAATTCCACTTAAGCTTATGTAAAAGTATTTAGTCTCACCTTTTTAACGTAATCATGATTTGGTGTTCCGACTACTCTTGGAATTAATATGGTGTCCAGCACCAGTTCAAATTGATTAATATTGGAAAGCCCTGCTATTTTCACAACCTGGTCATCAGTTAGACTCATTGGAACATGTGATTTCTGAAAAATTGAGAACTTCACATTAATTCCAGTTCCAGGTATTAGGCCTAATACAGAAACTCACTGACTTACATCTAAAATAATTACCTTTTCGGTAAGCAACTTTGAAGCTAGATTTGCCGCAACTTCCTCTTCATTTAGGCCGCTTAAAATAAGTAGTATTGACCATAAGGCTGAACCGAAGAACATCTTTCGGTAATCGTTCGTACAACGTCACTTTCAGTAATAGCGTTCGTGGAATAAAGATTAACACACACTTTCCAACCAATTAAATATTCATGAAGGTCTGTCAGCAATTCAGGAAGACTTCTATAACCCGCCCAAGACCTTGCGCGTTCGATTTTTGATCAGTCCTTTGACACATGCCTGAGATTCCTGACGGAATCTGCAAATCTGCCCACGAATTTCTCTCTCCGGACCCCGTTACGTTAATCATACGTCATCAGAAACGTCATTGCTTCAGCAGACGACCTTACACCTGTCGCGCGAAGCAGACCTTGGTGGGCGTTTAAGTTAGGATAGAAAATTAGAAATCCAAAATGCTGACATTAATCTTGTGTTTTATAAATTTTCTTGGTTTATGCATTTCATGCCCATCCTATTATGCTGATATGGTATTTGGTTACAGCTGTAGGTTAGTTTGATATACTAATGTGGTTACTCTAACCTCAATTTTAGCACTGAAGTGCACGCACTTATGTGAGAACTTCTTACATCACAGTACTTAAAGTGTTATGATGAGCTATCACAACACTTAAGTGTTATGATAGGCCTATATGGACTTCGGTGGGATAATCTAATCAGAAATCGGTCTGTTCTGTATTTCACACAGAGGAAGTGGGCAATTTTAAATTAGGAGAGTATTAATGTTCATCTAAGAAGATTGATTTTTATTGCATAAGTGATGTATTATTAGCAGTAATTGCTATCTAAAAAAAAAATACAACAACAACAAGCCCAAGAATTTATAAATTTTGAAACACTTTCCATTGGCTGTTGCTACCGGCACAGAATCTTCGGTAATTGTAATCCGTTTCCTATTTCAGATCTGAACAACTATGTGACCGTTATGAGCTGCCAATACCAAAACAGAAGATTGCATGTCTGATTTTAGCAAGAAAAGGTAGCAAAGGGATTCCCAAGAAGAATTTGGCAGAGATTAATGGAATTAGTTTGTTGAAACGCTCTCTTATGACTATATTTGAATTTGGAAGTAAGTTAAATATACCCTATTCTTGTCAACATTGCTGGTACTGTACCCTTGACATGCTTTTTTTTTTTTTGTCTTTTCTTGGGTTTCATTTTGTGAGAAATGGCAAGAATTCAAAAAGAAATATAGAGCATTCTCTTATTATTAAAATCTGAAACTTTTATTTACAATAATATTAGTGCTGTCCAATAGGATGTATGCAAACAAACCGCAGCCTTTTCTTGTAGCTTCACAGGCTGAGTGCACCCTGTTTCAAACTTCCCTACCTCAGAAAAGTCTGAGGGATCGAACCTAGACCAGCTAACCACTAGGTCATGCAGGCAGTTTTAATGGGACAAACAGCAGAGTTTATAGCATTTTGAGATAGGCAGGTCTGACTTCTGGGGACAGTCCCCTATTTTGAGTTCCTGTGCCCAGAAAGCAAGTGTCCTCAGCTTTGTTCCCAGAAAAAATTTTACCAAAGTAGCTGCACCATTATACCATAAGTTAATTGCTTTTAATGTTTCTTCTTACAGTTGAGATTTCTCTGATATCCAGATCTTGTTTATTTGTGAGAATATTCTCTCCTCAGCTACATTAGTACCGGCAAGAGAAATTATAAATTTAATGATGTATGCCTGAGATTGTGCTCCCTTAAGTGAACGAAGATTTCTACCCAACTTTTGTCTACAGAAACCTATTCCACAAATCTATAGTTACATATTTTGTTAGGCAGGAAAACTCATCAAATAATTCTGCATCACATCATTTAGCTAAAACAGGACATTTGAACTCCATATTCCTCAAGGGAGGACATTTAGGCATCCTACCAGACTTTCTAAAGTTGGTTGGACATTCCCAAAGGAGGACTGTCCTGTCGAAAGGAGGGCTTCTTGTCACTTCAAGCAACTAGCAATACTATCAGTTCATTTGGCATTTGGACACTAGATTATGTTAATATGAACTTTTTAGTACACGCTCCCTAAAACAGCTGCTTGTTGGATTGTTAAAACGCCGTAAAGTAGTTCTTCATTGGCCTGGGCCACTATCCTTTCATTCATTCATTCATTTATTTTCATCTTTTTAAACATATACATGTTGTCAGATACATCATACACTATAAATACATAGGCCTATATAAAATTATTTGATACATAAATCACAATACAAACATCCTAAATCAAAACCCTCTTACATTTCTCCATCTAAGTTAAATACCGTTTTATATTGTAATAAGCTTCTTTTAGTAGCCTTTCCTCTTCTTTCAACTACTGGTAGTTCCAACTTTGGCACCTAATTGTTTCTACAGTGTCTTCCAATGAAGTTTTTTTTAATATGCTTTTTATGAGTAGGCCTATAAGTTAATACTATTAGGAAAGATCGTAAACCTTGTCTTTCAGACATCTTGTATTTAAGAAATAATTTGATAATAATAATAATATTTTATTTTGAAACTGATTGGAGATGGACTCGAATGCACAATGTCTGTATTTCTATGCCATAAGCGTAGACCACTAGTCCACAAGTGCCAGTTGAGGAAAGTTCAGACATGCCTCATATTGTCGCTTGACTTCCAGAAAGTCGTATGTAAAGATTCCATTGAAAATGAGTTTATGTGCTCATTCATTTCAAACATATGCAAAATAGCCTATACCAAAAGGTTGCATGTTGAAAATTCTCACTTAATGTACATGTTTATTCCATATGGTTGTATGTCATTTTTTTCAATAGTTTCAGAACCAAAAGGTTTTATGTTGAGTGTACAAGCTTCTGGCAGAAATGCACATACAGCCTTATGGCAGTAAAGTGATTATATAATAATTACTTCTTTTAACAAGGCATAATAAGTTTTGTTGCAGAAAATACGATAAAAATGATGTGTGATTTCATTTTAAGTAAATAAATTTAGTTTAATTAATCAAAATCTTATCTTAACAATGTTTTTAAAAATACTTTTAAGAAAAAGAAACAAATCCATAATAAGCCAAGTTTATAAATGTGCACTATTGGTACAAGCGCCATATATATTTGCTTTCTTTATGCAGGATCATTGAAAATGTCTGAAAAACCGAGCTCATAAATAGTATAAGTAGAGAATTTTTACTAAAAACTATTGTATGCACAATGCATGGCTCTGCCCCTTCTGAAATACTAGATTCGCTTGCTAAAGCCTCGCTTTGCTTACTTGATACATAAATAGCTATTTTCATTGCTTTTATGTTTCTGTTGAAGTGGGTCCCACATGTTGCGATGTACCCTGTATAATATTACCGTAAACAGTTATATATTTTATTTGCAGGGTTTGGTTCAGTGTGGGTTTCAACTGATGGCTTGGATATTGCAAAAGAGGCTAGTAGTGCAGGTGCTGAAGTACTCTGGCGATCTCCAGAAACAGCTACAGACACTGCTCCATCTATACTGGGAATACAAGAATTCTCTTCTTGACATCCAGGTTGAGTTAGAATAAATCTTAGATTTACACTTTTCAATATAATTAGTAATATTCATTTTCTTATTGAAATTAAAATAATTATTTCCCATGTTAAACATAGAAAATTTGAAAATATAATTATTTAAATAATCATTTTCAGAATATGATGTTATAGCACTAGTCCAGTGCACATCGCCTTTCCTCAAAGCTTCATTCCTGGAAGAAGCTTATAACAAAATTATAAGTGGAAAGTTTGATTCAGTCTTTTCTGCAACGAGAGAACACAAACTGCGATGGAAAAAACTACCAGGTATTTTATAAGAATTAATGTGCTTTGGCTTTTTCATGAGAAACTCTCTTTTATAAATATTCATAAACTTGAAAATAGTCAACTAAAATCTTTTAAAGGGGTGATGGGCTTACCACCTGTTCCTCTGCCCTCTCTAGGAAAATAAGCATAACAAAATTCACATCGGTTAACAGAAACCTCCAGTTGGAGGCCCTTTCACCCCAACAAGGGGGCATAGGATTCAAGAGAGAGAGAGAAAATCTTTTACCCACCAACCAAATAATATCAAGGATAATAGGACATCATTTTGAAAGTTTTTGCTATTGTTGTTTCTGTCAAGAAAACTCTAACGGACAAAGCTCACATAAAGGGGCAATGTACAATAACACATATGCTTTGGAATAATATAAAATCAAATATGAGGGATGGGGCAGAAGTCATGGCAACTATTTTTTCTTTTGAAAATTTGGGACCATTTTAAAACTCTGAAATATACAAAATATATGTCAGAGTATGTAATCTATACGTAAAGCAGATTATGTGTACTAGATGTAGGATAATGAAGAACCCATAAACATCCATATGCGACTGCATCGAGCCACTCTAATGTCTTGCAATAGTGATGATCCCTTGAAGTTCTGTATGGATGGCCATTATTCCTCAAAGCTTCTATCAGTTCCTTGTGATTTCCCTGGCATTTCCCCTTTGATTATTTTGACGTAATAATGCTGTTCACATCTTGTTATATCCATTCTACATGGTAGCTGACTCACACCTAAACTACCTTCACCTCTATTCATATCGCTGTACATCACAATGCTATCAAATGATGTGTCCATATACAAGAGATGCCACACTCTCCCTTGACATACACCATCTCGTGGTACCGTCGTCGCCTTACTTTGAGGAAGAAAATCTGATGTGAAACACATAACTTCATCAGAATTCATCAATGAGTTCTGAAGTTTTTTAATATAAATTTGTTTCCCAAATATCCAGATCTTAAGTGAGAAAGTGAAGTTTTGAAATTAATTAAGTAGTAACGACAATGTGAAGCAAATGGACCAATGTGGCCTTGTGCAGAGCCCAGTGTTAACTGGTGGAAATAATATTGACTTCCATGTATATATGTTAGTTTGGTGTGTAAATACTGAAATGTATTAATATTAGGTCTCGATTCTAAGGCCTGTACACTTTGTAAAGCCTGTATATTACTATCCCAAACTGTTGTAACATTCTGTTATATTCTAATTGCAACCATTTTGATGTGTCCTAAAACATGAATATGTTCCGTCGGACTAATACATCTATTATTATTATTATTATTATATTACTGTTAAAATGTTTTGACTGATTTTAATAAAATAATAATAATAATAAAAAAATTAAGGTCTGGAAATTTGGGAAAAAATTTATAACACAGAATTTGAGAACTCATTGATGAATTTCAGCGCCTGAACATCAGGGTCTTCCTGAGAAAGAATTGTACAGTAGAATTCTAATTATCTGGATTAATTGGGAATGGACCCATTTTAGATAATTAAAAATGATCATTTTTAATTTAAAAAAAACTAAATTGTACAGTAACTTACTGTACCTACAAACTGTCGATTTCGTCAGCTAAAACTTTTGTTTTTTGCAAATAATTAATCAATCCTGAAAGAAGACTTCCCAAAGCTAGCTCTCCAAAAACCACTTCAATACAACCTCAAAGCAATCAGGATAATTGGCGATCCAGATAGTTGGAGTTTGAATAATTGGAGTTCTACTGTAGTTGAAAATGAGTATGAGGATCCTTAGAGCATGTCCTACCAAAATACTGGTAAATGAAGCAACAGTGTATAGTCAGCTCATAATGTGAGGGTGGATCGAAAAGTAATGCACAATAATTTTTTTTTTACAATATGTTTAATAGGTACAATTACAAACAAATGCACACATGAAAAGACATCTTTTGCCTATTTTTCTATATAATCGCCAAGTTTCTCAACACATTTCTCCCATCGTGATACCAGTTTCAAAATACCTTGTTCATAGAAGTCCGTTCGGTTGGAGTATAGCCATCTGCGGACTGCTGTTTTCACTTCTGCATCTGATGCAAAGCGTTTAACGGCCAGGAATTTCTTCATGGGACCAAACAAACAAAAGGTTATCACAGCCATCTTCGAAGAATGCACATCACCTGGAGATATAGCTACAGTCCATACAGTTGTCCCCATACAGGCCATGCATGTCCCTTGAATTTCATTTGCGTTATGCCCTTTAGCCCATAAAAATCGCACTACACCTCACTGAAGAAATTCCTGGCTGGTAAATGCTTTGCGTCAGATGCAGAAGTAAAAACATCAGTTCGCAGATGGCTATATTCCAACCGAACGGACTTCTATGAACAGGGTATTTTGAAACTGGTATCACGATGAGAGAAATGTGTTGAGAAACTTGGTGACTATATGGAAAAATAGAAAATGTGTGTGCTTTTGTTTGTTATTGCAGCTATTAAAATTTTTGTAAAAAAATTATTGTGCATTACTTTTCGATCCACCCTCGTAGTTTAATTCATCAAAATTGCTGCACTGCCTAAGTTCTGCAATATCATTGCTTATAATATAAAAATGCCTTTTGTCCATAATGGAATAAATAACTTGAGTGTTGTCATTTTTTCAGATGGATTTGTAGAACCTTTAAACTTTAACCCAAGGATGCGTCCTAGAAGACAAGACTGGGAAGGAGAGTTGGTTGAAAATGGAATGTTTTATTTTTCAAAGAAAAGTCTAATAGCTAATGGACACCTACAAGGTGGAAGGTAAGGTGTTTTTATTTCATAGCATAAAATCTACAGCTTTCCCAAGAGGGGATGATAATTAGATGTGGGAATTATTGTAGAAAATTTGCCCAGGGTGGTTATGAGCTAATCACTTCTTCCCCAGTAATAAACATAAATATTTTACCAAGACAAATATTTCTTTAGTTTTTATTTCTTTTGTTATTTTCTATTTATTTTCTCTCCCTTTAGTATTGAAATAAAGTTAAAGTTTATGCTGAATAACTGTAATGAAGTTGCAATGGACAGCTGAAAGTAGAAAGTAGAATGAGTGTATCAGGGTGTCAATGAATATCATCGAAATATTTTACCTGTGTAACTTTTATTAGGAGATTTATGCACTATGGATTCAATTTTTCTATTATAGCATAAAATATCCCAGGGCATGGCTGCCACTGACTTTTAACATTTGAAATGATACGGAACAAAGGAACTCCGTTGTTAGCACTGTAGTTATGAATAAAAAGTACTAATTAATTAAGGAATCGCGCACAATGTGCATTATCTTAACCTAAGACTTAACCTACTGACAAACACCCAGTCCTGAACCCGGGAAAGGGATTTTTCACTACTGAAAAATCCCCGACCCGGCCGGAAATCGAACCCGGGCCGCCAGAGTGGAAGGCAGTGTTTACCAGTCATGTGATTAAGTCTAACTTTTGCATATTAATGAAACACTGAATTATGATTTAGGTGTTGATGAATGATTAAGAAACAGGTTTTTATCGATCACAAAGAAGGCATGAAGTGAATTTAATGAAAATGTTAACCCTATTTTTCTTCATTATTGACTTAGGAGCACCAAATTGTAATTACTTTAATGTCTTGTAACATACACATTTTATGCCATAGAGGATAAATCTCCTACTAAAAGTTGCTTGTCTATGACCCCTCTATACACAGATAAAATATTTCACGTGTTATTCATTAATACGCTGGATTTCTAAGTTTGGTATTACCGTATATTACGGACTATAAGACCATAAGATGCACCTTGATTTTAGGATGGAAATTTAAAGGGAAATAAATCTAATTTGATTCTAAATGAAAAATTTTAACGAAGATAATGTACTTCGTTGCATAAACAAATTATAATCTTGTACAATGGAATCAGTGTAAATTACTTCTAACTTAAAACCTGCGTTGTATGAAAATCTCTTCTGTACAGGTTTAATTGCGTAAATTTTAACAATTGAACTGATTTCTCATGAAATACTGAAAATACCTTTACACCCTCTAACCGTCAGTTCAGCATACGGTTAGTGTATGGGACAAGGCTTTATAGAGGCCATGCCCTTCATTTAAACCACCCGACGGAGACAACTCCTTTCGTATAAAAGAACTCAACATTACTTTCTTTTCACATTGTACCCCTGGCTTCCAGCTACCCTTATTTTATGATTGTGACAATGCACTAATGTACAGTTTGTGCCATCTTGTTTATAAATATGGTGTCCCGGCAATATTTACCATTATTTTAATCTTTTTAGTGTACTGCAGACCATTAGACACACCCAACTTTCATGGCTCTGTTTTTAAGGTAAAAAAGTGTGCCTTATAGTCCGTAAAATACGGTACATAATCTGAGCTCTTTAATTTTATTAACAGTCCTTTCTACTCATTGTTATTTTCTACATATTTCTGTTATTTTATTCAAGGAATTAATATGTAATTCAACTTGAGTTACTTTTTCCTTTGTATATTATTCTAGGAGCACAGTGGTGGAAATACCTAAGAACTTCAGTCTTGAAATAGACACTCCATTTGATTTAAAGATTGCTTCTGAACAACTTACCACCTGACCAAATAATTAAGAAATTTCATGATGTCACAGACGTTCTGCTAATGTTGCTAGTGTGGTACAACAAAGGATACTGGTATGCTTTTGCTTAACATAATCTTTGTTTATTAGTATGTTAATGTTTTTAGTAAATAAAGTAATAATAAATAACATTTGAGACTCCCAAAACAATGTTGTAAGCCCTGGTGAATTAAGTTACTTGGTGCACCGAGGTAGTAAAATATTTCTACCCTCATTTCAAGATGGATTTACCACAAACAGTATGGGAATAAGAGATTGTGTCAATATTTTCTATTACTCTATAACATTGAATATAGCTAGAGGCATATGTTTTTTGTTAAGAGAAAAATTCTAAATTTATCATAGGTAATAGTGGTCTGAATTTTATTGATAGATTCTTGAGCAACAAAGTTGTGAGTAGATGGGTTCTGTGTGTACACCAGTAGGCCATACAACTATTGATACTCAACTATTTTCTATTGTTGGTATGTTTTATGGCATAAGGAAATTTCAATGGACATTCATTTAAATGAACATGGTACAAGATGAAATAGCGAGGAAGAGTCATGGTAAGTAATTATCCAATTGGGCATTTGCCTTTACGACTGGGGAAACAATGAAAAAACCCATGTCATATTGGCCAGCCATGAGATTTGAACCTCGAACCTCCTGAATGTGAGTCCAAAATGTTACCATCTCAGCCACCTCGTTCAGTAATAATTATTATTAATAATATTAATGTGGAGATATATTAGTCTGTACTGGTATATATATTAGTCTGTACTGGCATACCCAATGAATGGATTGTAGTGACGAAGTTTTGTGCTCGTATTTATGAATGTTACATATAATTAATTATATCTGAAACGTGTTTTATGAACATGTTGTAGTCTTTGAGTAAGTTACTGTTTAAGTCAGAAAGTAGGTCATTACAATATTCAAAATGTGAAAAAATAAGTGTTTAACAAGTGTTTTTATTAACTAAAATGAGAGGAATTTTTTAATACTATATGAAGTAAGCAGCGTTGTCTCTGTTACTGATGTTGGCTGTTCTAAAATAATGATAATCTCGAAGAAATTTTTCATTGCAGAAAAAAATCCCCAACCCGAACCGCTGGAGTGGAAGGCAGGCTTGCTACTGCCTCACCCACAGCAGCAGGCATTAACAATATTCTAGGATTTTCTTTCAGAGTATCCCCAATGGTTTTTGTAGGTTTTTCAACTACAACACATATTTTAAGTGTTCCGTCGAATCTTTGTGTTTCAGATTTTAGTAAAGAATGCTCTTTTAGATGGTTCCAGACAGGTATTCATAAATCTATCAGGTTGGCCTTGTAGATAAGCTGGAACCAGGCGAGAAGAACAAATACCATGTATTTCTCAGAGAGAGCTGGAGTGGCAAGGAACATATTCTACCCATTGTCATAGGAACAATAGCACAACCTGATGTCCTTGAAACTGTTACCTTATTACAGTAGAACCTTGATTTAACATTTTTCTGGGGATATAGAATACTATACTGTAAAAAGGGGTTTACACTAAGTGGGGGTTTTGTTACTTTTATGAATTAAAAATGAGTTTATGCAAAGACTGACTTGAAGTTACACTTGAAATATTATTGCTAAGTGCCAATATGGTACTTTATGGTATTGTGTGGTGGACAGAAAAAATGTCTGTCTGTCTGTGTGTGTCTGTACGCGCCATAACTCAAATACACTTGATCGGATTTTCATGAAACTTGATATACACATTTATAATGTCCATGGGAAGACATCTATCGATATTCAACCAAATCAGTTGGCCGGTACCGGAATAATGCCCAATTTAGTGCCTTTTATGGTCATATATAAGATAGCGCGATAACTCAAATATGTCTTATCGGATTTTCATGAAACTTTGTATACCCATTTATAATGTACATGGGAAAACGTCTATTGATATTGGACCAAATCGGTTGACCGGTACCGGAGTAAAACCCAATTTAGTGTATTTTAAAGATGCGGTAACTCAAATACACTTTATCGGATTTTCATGAAACTTGGTATACGCATTTATAATGTCCATGGAAAGACGTCTATTGATATTGGATAAAATTGGTTAACTGTTATCATAGTAATGTCCAATTTAGTGCCTATTTAATGGTAATATATTATAAAGAATTTAACAAATGCAAATCTGTTATCCTGACAACATATTGTTTTACACTTTTCATATACGGCTTTGGAATTTGCAATAGTTAGCCATGACACATCCCTTCGTACTAGTCAGATGCTTATTTCGTCCATCAAGGTGAATACTGTTATTTACAGAAGATATATTACTCTGAAATAATTAGGCCTGCATACATTAAGTGGAGTTCTTCACCAGTGTATTTTGTGAAATGTTGAGATATTTTAAGAATGTCTTTTATCAGTGTAGACGAGTTTGAATTATGGTTAAGTATCAAAGTTGAGACCTTTGTTCTTCTGTAAGTCCTGCTTAATGAATCGATCTGCAGCTTAACTCTGAAATCGACAACAAAAATAACTTATTCTCTGCATATCGTAATTGCAATTAAATTTTTACTGATTAAACAAAAGCATTCTGGCACTTTGTTACATCAGTTTACCTGATTTTATTTATTTATTATTTATTTATTTTACTGTGCATTGCTTCGAGTGCGACATGCATGCCTTTCGCCTACCATCTCTAATGTAAAAGACGAGAACTTATTAACAGCTGATCACTGAGCTGAAGTTGTTTACTTATCAGTTACAATGGTAATTAAGTTGTTCATATGAAATTTACGAAACTCATTGTGCTCGTTTTCAGTGCTGAAGTTGGGCTGGAACAGTGCTTCTGACAAAGTAAAAATCTACTCTTCATCGCTCCGGCATAAATGCAGGGAGGAAAAAAGTACATATGAAATTGATGTATATTTTGGCAACGCTTTTTGAATATAGAACCATTATTAGGGTCATGATCTGTTCTTGTCACGACAGTTGCCTTGCCTGCATGGTTGCTGTAGATTCAATTCTTAAGTGACAAAATTGGTTGTTATTGTAATGTAATTTGTATGTGATTAGTTTAAACAGGTAATTTGACTTTAATGTTTGGTTGGTTTCATATAAAATAAGAAATAAATTTAAATAAATATCTGCACATAAATTAATGGGTTATACCCCTAGAAAAAAATTCCAACTTCAGCATTGCTCGTTTCGTAAATATGCATCTTAATGAATGTCATTATAGGCTCATTGGGTAATGAATTAATGAACTATTTTTTATGATCATTATAATTATTGGTATTATCAGTATTACTGTCGGCTGTGGTGGTCAAGAAGTAGCGTGCCCACCTCTAGATCCGAAGGTCGCGGGAACAAACCCAACCACAGTCGATGGGTTTTTCAGGATGTAAAAATCCTGGGCATGGAATCCTCCAGGAGGGACTTTAAGCTGGGGGCCCATGTCGTAGATTTACGGTACGTAAAAGAACTCCAAGCCTAAATTAAAGCCTCTGGACAAAATTTCTCGGCCTTTTCACGTCCAAATTAACCTTAGTTTCCGGAGGGAGGGTTAAGGGGCGATGGGCTTACCACCTGTCCCTCTGCCTTCTCTAGGAAAATAAGTGTAGCAAAATTCACATCGGTAAACAGAAACCTCCACTTGGAGGTCCTTCGCCCCAACATGGGGGCATTGGATTCGAGAGAGGAGGAGGGGAGGAAGAGCTCAGTATAGTTATTAGCCATTCAATGTTTTATGCATATGTAAAAGAATTTTAGTCTTAACCTGTTCATAAGTATGTGTGTAATGTGTATGAATGTATTTGTGTGTTAACCTGTTTCTACAGTGTTGTTTGTTTTGTCGTGTCTTATATCATGTATATTGATCAATGGACGAATAAAATTATTATTATTATTATTATTATTACTGTAGTTTTCATAAGTTGAAGTTCAGTAATTATCCTACATTGTTTAAATGTTCGCACCAAAGACGATGTCAAGACAGCGTTTTGCAGCTCCTCAACATTCACGAGGATGGAATCATAGAGCACATGGCAATGAATTTTTCTTTGGTCGTTTAAAATAAGTGGGCGGAAATCTGTATAATGAATAGCCTGGTGACTGGTCATGTCCGTTTTTTTTTTTTTTTCAACTCTAGTTTGCTGCAGCAAAGCTGAATGTTCGCAAAAAAAAAGAACGCACGGAAAGCCGCTGCTGATTCGCTACAGTTGCTGCAGCTATGCGATGGTGAGGCGAACTCCGAAAGTTTGCTGCAGCGTGGTTGCAGCGATTGACGAATCGCTTAAAAACGCACGGTGCCACTCTGCTGTCTTGTATGGTGCCTGCTGATTGCTCGTTGGTCAATTGTTTTTCTTTTTGTGAGGTGTCAAAACATGGCGACTGAACTTTCGTTTGGTGGGTGGATTTGATTGAATTATAAATAAATTTCTGAAAAATGAACGCACAATCCATATTTTGAGTAATGCAAATCGTATGTTAAATTCATTTAGCAAGACTTGAGTGTAAAAACGTGTTGTATTATCTTCAGTAATGCTATTGTTTTCATTGTGAGATTTCATAACACAGGAACCTGTGATTGAAAACGTGATTTTAGGATGAACCACTGCTTACGTCATCGAAATTTTGACTTGAATATTTTATAGCATTGCAAATTTTGTTTTATTTCAGGTTCAATTCCTCCTTATTATCGTGAAGTATACGACATAATCTCGCCAAATTCCAGTACTGTTAGCAAGGAAGTTTTTACAAAGTTACTTGTCAAATCGGGACTGCCATCTCCCAGCTTGAGTCTGGTAAGTTGTCAACAGTCCTATCACGTGGGTGTTTTCTCATTATGAAGTATTGTTTTGACGAAAGATAGTTTTAGGTCATGCAGCAGTGAAGCTCCGCCCAGTCTTGCCCGCTGGCCTGCTTCCCTTATTTCTCCTGGTCACTAGCTTTGCACGTGCCTTTACACTGGCTAGGAACCTGCTCAATGCTGGCATTTGCAGCTCACTGTTGTACCCTTAATCATATGTGCTAAATTTTATGAAACTTGCATCCTTGCACCATATAAAAAATAGGGAAAAAATAGTTTTATGCTGCACCCTAGGCTCCTCTCTAATGGGGCCCGCCTGGGAAGGTGGGGTTTAGGGTTTCGTCACAGAAGAAATTCAATGTGAGACATAATAAACCTCGTGCTATTCAGTATATTGCTCCTAAACTAACATAAACGTTCCTAATCTAACAAAACGGCGGAGCTTGGCTGGGGTGCAGCATAAATCTATCTTTTGCCAAAAAATACAATACAATACAATCATCAGAGCTTCTTTAGCATTAAAAAAAGACCCTTGCACCAAAACGACTACCGGTATTTCACATGTATTACAGCTCTTTAAACTTAGAGTGGATTTTCCCTTCATCGCTAAGCAATCACTTGTGCTAGAGTGGTTAAGGCTACTAGTTACGATGCTAGTGTACCGGTGAATGTGTAAAATTTATGGTTAGGAATAGGTCCAAAATAAGTAGATAGGGTGAAGAGAAGGCGAGAGAAAGGTAGGAAAGAGGAGGAAAAAGAAGACAAGGAGAAAAAAGTTATTTAATTTTTTTCCAGTTTCACCTTTTGCTTAATACATGGCATTTCTAGTAGTTCATATGCCCCGCTAGATGCCTCACTGTTTCCCCACCCTAAACCCCTCCTTCCCAGGTGGGTCGTGTTAGTCAGTTGATGGGAGAGGTCTAATGCATGACCTAAAACTATTTTTTCACATTGTTTAAATATATTATGTTCTCATGCATATTCAGATTGATCTGACTTGGCTGATCATTCTGAGTACACTCTGCATGTAGGCCTGTTTGGCAGTAGTGAAAACAAAAACTCTCAGCATATAAATTAGTAAGTCAAACATTAAGATTTAGGGTTTAGTAGCATTGGTACTTTGGTTTCTGTGAGGACTGCTCCATGTATGGTTATGTGGCCCATAGGTTGTCTGCTAACACTCCCATTGGCCTATAGGTTGTCTGCTAACACTCCCATTGGCCTATAGGTTGTCTGGCAACACTCCCATTGACTACCGATGATCTGTTATCTCATTGGCCCTTCTTGTACAATGCTGCCATTTGTGCGTTCATGTGCTTCTCAATCCTGTGCAA
Source organism: Ectobius pallidus (assembly GCA_964059195.1). Classification (NCBI taxonomy): domain Eukaryota; kingdom Metazoa; phylum Arthropoda; class Insecta; order Blattodea; family Ectobiidae; genus Ectobius; species Ectobius pallidus. The sequence continues at coordinate 155,582,555 of CAXKWD010000005.1, read as the reverse complement.
ACAGGAGCTCCAAGTAATAATAAAGTGTAAGTGTACCCGAAATTAGCACTATCATTGTCAGATTGGCACCACTTTTGTTGCAATTGAATGCAACGCATGACTGACAATGAATTCTAACTAATGCAGCTGAGCAGGGTGGCGTGACTACATTTAGCTCTTTAATATCATCGCAAGATGAGCATTAAGCATTAAAGTGCTTCCAGAATAAAAACAAAAGGTCGTAAAGAATGGAGTTTTCATTTAAGTTCTCAGCGTTGTTTATATTTTATTCTTAGGAGGTTAATTAAAAAGTTATTTCAGTTCTCTTTTAACCAACTGAACATATGCATGCATGTAATAGCACCAATAATTATGTATTATAGTAAAGAATATTTATGGTAGAGTGGTCATGGCGAGTAGTGAGCTTTGAATGGTGGCTTACAAATTGGTTTTCTCTGGTATTCTGTTGTAGGCCAAGGCTCACTAAATAACTCTGCCTATAGACACATTTAAAAAATAGTGGTTGTGGAAGAGTGCATAGAAAGTTTGCGAATAATATCCCAGTTTTCCAGTCCCACACAGAAACAGTATATGTGAACCTGTAAATAATCTTAACAAAACTGATTCTGTGTTGTATAAAAAACCAAGAAACCATTCACATATGCTTCTTGAGGAGAAAATTGATGAAATAGGAGAGATTACAACAGCAGCAGGATCAAATTTGACAGGATTAAAGACGAATTCCTGCATTTCTAGATTTTAGAGATTGACCGCACTCTACAAACAAAATGTTCAAACACTGTAGTTTGACATCACATAATTGGTATAAAACTTTTATAATCTGCATATTATACAATGACTTTGCTTTACAGTATAATGTAAAAAAAGTGTAGTAAATTTAACATAGCCTACGTCATGAATATTAAAGATTAAGACACGTCACAGGTTAACTCTAGCATCAGAAATATAAAGGATTTAGGTACTTTTTGACAATGTACCAAAGCCACTATACAATATATTAATGTAAAAAGTTTTAAAGAAATTATACCATTATGTGACTTGCATTTGAATATTTTACTTGTATAAGGAAATACCTACAGTATCCACCATGAGACTCCAACATTTTAAAAGTCTATAACTGTTACATTTTATCTTGTACAGCTGCTATTCCAGAAGGAGCAGACACAGAAACTCACCAAGTTGAAATGATTACATTGTAGTGCACACAAGAGCCATGATGATGCTGCAACAATAGATTGTTTCTAAAATGGCAATTCTATACAATCGCACTAAGGTTGTGTGGTAGATGCAGAAACAAAATCAATTTATTCAAGTGCAACGAAACTTTCATTGCATGTTCAATAGACTTTCCCACAATAAAGACTATAGGCCTATAAAGAAGTGGTGTGATCAATTTTTGGCAACCAGCAGGAAGGATATGATGATGGAAGTACCGACATCCAGGAAGAAATGGTAGAAAATGTGTTTAGATTGTTTGAAAGAAGTCCACAGAAGTCAGTCAGACAAACAGCGAAAGAACTTGGAATGAAACAGTCAACAGTTCACAAACTTCTTCATCGTCCATGCTTGACTCGATCACAGAAGACATGCTCAACAATGCATGGCATGAAATCGACTGCAGATTACAGCCATTTCATAAATACGGGTGGGACATTCTAGCAAATTATATAAACTATTTTTGTTTATTACATATCATAAATAATGAATTAGAATTGGTTCTTCACATTCTGTAAAATTTACAATGCCTTCTCCTCCACACTGCATGCAAAGTATTACTTAAAACTTATTTTAAATATTTTAAATTTGTTTTTCAAAATCTGTTATGGGTGGGACATGATTTGAACACTGATTTTAATGATGCAAAACAAAAGCCCATTTTCTGTTCTGCTATTACTGTTAGGGTCTTTATGTTGTTATTAATGAAGGTATGAGGGATTCAATACAAATTATAAACTGTTTCCAGGTTGTCAGAACATTTATTTAACTCATCAATAACAATTAATTTAACAAAACTATCACTGTTACGGGTGGGACGTTACGGGTGGGACAAAAATTTCCTTGTTTGTTATGTTACTTAGTAATTAACTACACATATTTTTTGAAGTTAATCTTATACCAAATTGTACCTTAAGATGTATATTTTCTCAAATGAAAATGGACATAGCTGATTACTCTTGACTACTTGGTATTAAAGAGGGTTAAAATCATGCTAAAAATGGCAATAAAAAGTAACTCAACGCAATAAATAAGTAAATCGACAGATTTTACACATGAAACCACTTCAAATACACCTAAGTCCTTAAAATGCAGAGAATTTGAGGTTTTAAACTTATTTTTGACCACCCAATTACAATAATTTTATAACTTCTCTCTTTGAGGGAAAGATTCCCATATTTTATGAAATGGCTGATTAGACTTTCTTCATGCCACCAGAGGTGCCCATTTTGATGTGTACTGATCTGAAAATTATGAGATGCACTGAAAACTTGACAAATTATCATTTACATGCTTAACAGTGATAGTATATGTTCCTTTCAATTTTATTTTTTAAAATGTTGGAGTCTCATGGTGGACACTCTGTATAATACTATAACAATTAATGAGAAATTTATTGATGATTTATGTATAGCGTAGAGCTTTATCACTGGTACTCACTACTAAATTGCGGTATTTTGTTACCTGTTGGAGCGCTTTCAACCGCATGGAGCGGCCATCTTCAGCAACTGACTTCCGTGGTGTTGTTGGGAAGACATTTCTGGATAACTGTATCGTACAGCGCGTGCGATTTGAATTGTAACTGTTCGTTTAGGATGTTGGTGTTGTCTTGTGTGGTGTGTCTGACAGACACACCACACAAGACAACACCAACATCCTAAACGAACAGTTACAATTCAAATCGCACGCGCTGTACGATACAGTTATCCAGAAATGTCTTCCCAACAACAACAACACCACGGAAGTCAGTTGCTGAAGATGGCCGCTCCATGCGGTTGAAAGCGCTCCAACAGGTAACAAAATACCGCAATTTAGTAGTGAGTACCAGTGATAAAGCTCTACGCTATACATAAATCATTAAGATTATCGCTACAGAATGGACAAAACTCAAGAAGAAAAAAAATTTATTGAAATTAATGCTATAACTTAATATGATTTAATTTCTAAATGCACAGATTTGGGAGTTGATTGACACAAAGCAAGGTTCACTGTCTCGTAATAATGTGTACAAAGCCTTGGCATTGGTAGCATGGGCGCAACAAGGAAAGCAGCCAAGCACAAAACTACTAGAAGATTTCTCTGGAGAAGGTAATTTAACAATTTATTTGATTTAAAGTTATTATTTAAAGTGCATTATTTTCAAAGAGATCCTGTAGAGCACTTTAGCTTTGCTGCAAAAAAAAAAAAAAAAAAAAAAAAAAAAACGGAAGTATGGACATGAATATACTTAATTTGTATTTCTACTTCACAAGATTATTACAGCCTTGCTAAGAAATTTGGGCATTAAATGGTTGATTGGTTGATCACTGCACAAGTTTGACAAAGTCATGTCCAAGTTCAATACCAATAATCTCTGTGTAGCTCTGGGGTTCTCAGGGGTGTTTAACAGTCTTAGGCCCGTTATTACCACCTCCAGTAAAATATTTACAGCTACTTTTACGGTTACTTGACTGACAGTTCGATTTTACAATATCTGGTTAGGCATTAACTGTTGGTAAACATCTCTTAACTGGCAGTAATCTTTACTGTAGGAAAATGTACAAGTAAACTCCTAACCGGAGGATTTTTTGAGGTTATACTTCTCGCGAACTGATTTAAAATGGAGAGATGAAATTATTTATCTGCTTTCGTAATGTCAGTGATGATGAAGAACAATGCCAATATATGTAAAAAAGATTTTAGAAATATTGAAAACTAGATCAAACTATTATGACAGTTTGGACAATCAATTATTTTACTGTTTGCTTCCTCTACCAGTACATCAGATCATATTTGGGTTTTGCATCCTTCAGGGATGGGGTTAGAAACGTGGTAACTTTCTTTTCATTTTTACAACCACTTTACTTGAGGATTTTATTCTTCTTTATTTTTTAGAAAACAGCTTAACAACTTTCAGATTTAAACAAAATAAAATTATATATAGGCCTGTATATAATGTATTTTAATATGTTATGCTAAGAGCTAATAATTTAAATTGAAAACATCTCGTAATATATCCTGTAGTTATTAGCTACACATTTAATACACAAACATATTTGGTTTCAGGTCTTGCCTCGCAAATTAAGCGACCTTTTTAGGCTAAGACAACTGAATGTACACTACTGCCCATACTGTGTACGTACAGTATACTATAATTAAATTCAGAGGAAGTTATGTGTTTCACAAGAGGTGTTTCTGATACTTCTTTCTGAGCTTTGCTCTTATGGCCACACATTACTGTGTGTTTATTTATTTTGAATTATATGACGCTTTTCGTTAATAATATTCAATAATTTCCTTCATTTGAAAAAAATTGCTGTGTGTCTCTTTTTTTTTTTTTTTTTTTTTTTTTAATATCAGCCATAACCTCATTATCCATTGCAAAATCAAACTAAACAATGAAAACATATGAAAAACTGCTGCAAACAACTGAGAAACGCTCGTACCAACTGCTATGACTTTTGTCTGATTGCGTTAACTGGGAGTAAACTTTAACTAGAAGATGATAAGAACAAAGAAGCATTTACTGGAACTTTACTCTGACCGTAAATTAAACTGTCAGTTAACATTTACTCCTACTTAACTGGACATTGTAAGAACGGGCCTTAGGGGGACGCAGGATGATTTGATATATTGGTATAATATTTGTACACAAGGTTGAAAAAAATTATTATTTAAGATAATTTAAAACTTCAGGTCTGGAGGACTTTTGGATATATCATCTTGCATTTCATTCTCAAATAGCCAGAGTTACAATGACTGTTTTTGTGCCATTTTTTTCCACATTTCTACTTGAGTCATGATTTTCAACTTTGACTGTAGTGGGGAGGAAAAAAATAAAACACCATTATCGGCTTGATGTCTTGAGTGATTTTTGTTGCACTTGTCAAATTTGAAAGCAAACATATGAGATCTAATCAAGGCAAAACAGTGTCAACCGTCTCACTGACATAATAATAGCGACGTAAGTACTAAACTGGTTCATAAACAATGTGACTTAAATAATCATTACTTTCACTAGTTGATTTAATATTATGTTTGTAAAAATTAGCTTTTATTTAAATATGTTGTGCTTGTTATGTTGCTTTAGTTTACGTTCTTCCCTTCAAGAGATTGAAAAATCACACATCTCAAAAGGGGACATAAAAAGAATAAGGTTGGAACCCCTAATGTAGCTGGTAAAAGGCCAGTTTTTAGGCATAAGATATTCTAGTCTTCACATGGGGGAGAGATTTATCACTCGCTTTGTGGAAAAATGAAAGTAGACTGCACTCCCACCTATTGACAGTCAACATTATGTTGTGAAAAAATCTAGTTTCAACATAGCATTCAATTGATTCCGGAAAGCTGTAATCGTATGTAAAATAAAGGTAATAAAGCCCATAAAATAGGAACAACATGTTAAAAATACCAAATTGCTGTAAGAATGGGTGCATTAGAGCATAGGCGTAACCAGGCCGACCATATGGGGGGGGGTTATAACGTCTGGGGGGTATGGAATACCCCGCAGGGAGAGGGGGGTCCGGGGGTCCTCCCCCGAAAAATTTTAAAAATTAAGATGCAAAATAACGAGTTTTAAGCTTCCGAGGGTCCTCCCCCGGAAAATTTTAAAAATTAAGACGCAAAATAACGAGTTTTAAGCTTCCCACGCTTTATACTTGTATTAAGTAATTTATGGGCAGACTTAAAAAAATTATACAATTTTCCTTTTTTTAATCAATGGGGGGGGTTCAAACCCCCAAAACCCCCCCCTCGGTACGCCTATGCATTAGAGCACATTATTGGTAAAGTTTCAGTCATCAGCCAGCAACTAGCTGTTTACAGTTATGCTTCATCAGAAAGGATTCTATTTTACGGTGAATAAATAGGCTATGTTAAGGGGCTCATCCAATAGAAAATATTTAAAAATATATTTTTGATCGTTTCAAGTGGAAAATTCTAAATTTTCAGACAAAAATTCCATTTAATAATGGTTATATTCAAGTTTCTTCTGAAGCTGTGTAGAATTAAGTACAAGTGCATGTTGTAACTTTAGACTTGTTTATCCTTTAGTCTTAGTTTTCATTGCAAAAAAAATATCTCATTTTATTATTCTACAAAGTCTCGATGGTTAAAATTTGTTTAAAAATAATTAACTTAATTATGTTATGATGACAAGCCTACCCTACTGTATAGACACATCCTGAACTGATATGGCCTCGTAGCTATACCAACGCCAGCCTAAGAAGGGAACCTGATGTAAACAAACAAAAGAGCGCGAAGTACTGAACCGAAATTATATTACTACTCCATGGGCGGAGCGAGCACACTATTTGTATCTGACAACATGTGCTTGTGTTCTGAACGAACCGAACGGCTTAATGCTTACAAACATTTAATTTTAAATTTGGAAAAATAATTAGGTGCATTGGAAAATAGAACAACATAACTTTATTTAATATGTTTCCTGTTGAGTATAATTTTATAATTAAAATAGGCCTACTAAAGTAGTAATATAAACAGTATGGAAATATAGAACGGCAATGAAAATTAAAAGTTAGGCCTACCTTATTATTGAGATCATCAAAGTGGTTCAATCCCGTCCATTTCCACCTCCTCGTCTTCGGTGCTGCTACTGTCGGCAGGATTAATTTCAAAGCGGTCAACAATAGCATCGCACATACTGTCTGATTTCCAGAATTTCTCCTCCTCCTTTATTACATGTTCAATACACTGTCACCATTTTCACCGCTTTTCAATATTTTTCCTTTAGGATGTTTCACAAATACATTCTGATTATTCATGATTATTATCCTCAACTACTACAATAGATTTTTGAAAACAAGCGAGCGATAGCTATACGCAGCAAGAGAAGACTGATCAACTGAATTATAACATAATGGCACATGCGCACATCTCAATTCATTATGTTTTTATTATTTACTATATGTTTCTAAATACAGTGTGAACTAAAATTTGATAATCAAACATTCTTTACTTTTAAAAAAATAACAAACACTTATTAATATAAAACAAAATTGATTTTTGTAATTTGACTTAGAACTATATGCTGTAATCCGCGGCGGATGCACAGCTCCGCCAGCTGGCAGTACACATGCTATTTGTTTTGACGAGGTTCCCTTCTAAGGCTGGCATTGGTGTAGAAAGGAGTATAAACACAGCTGAATTAAAAAAAAAAAAAAAAATTAAGGTAAGTCACTGAATAAGAATGCAAAGTCTAAAACCATATGTCGATGCAAACAGTTGACTGAAGAACTATTATCCAGTAATTTTATGGCTATGGAATTGGGATGATTTCTGTAAAAGCTGTTTGTGTAGAGGGAGAATGAATTTTCAGCTGCATAAAGAAAGCTTCCACCCACCAGTAGGTAGTTTAAATTAAATGTTGTATGTCTTCTTGTGTTCTAGAACTGCCTAGACCAGAACTGGGTGATATTTCAGATCTTTCACCAGTGAAATCCTCAAGTCCAATGCAGCTAGGACTGCGTTACCCGGATATTTGCCAGTTAGATACAATTGAAGTTGATTTAGTACCTGAAAAGAAAGGCCTTTTCTTGAAACATGTGGAATATCAAGTGTCTAGCAAGGTATGGTATGATTTCTCATGTAGGAGTATGCTAGAAGTTCTCAATTTAATGAACAAATTTTTACATAGTATTAAATGACAATTGAAATAAACACTCACAAGATAGGTGCAAATGCATTCATGCCCAAACCTACCTTTAAATTTTGGAGACAGAATGAAATGTCTGGGAACTGTAAAAAGAGAGTATTTTGCAGGATAGTGTTATGTAATGGCTTTATTCATCTTATGAACCTACAAGGACTTATTTTCAAAATTTTCAAGGTATAGCACAAACACAAAGTAGGCTATAACACTGCATTCTCTTCAAAGAAGAAAAAAAAAATTAACATACTTAACGTCATAAAACATTCTTCTTATTCTTTTTTATTTTAAAAGAATATAATTTCTTTAAACTTTTCCGACAAACGGCACTGCCATAAAAAACAGCATAATGATACAACATTAATATTGAAAAAAAGACAATATAAAAATCTATTTCACATATAACTCAATATGAAGAACAGAACAAAATTGTCATATTAGAAATTTAATATTTTCAGTGTACTGAATGTTCAGAGTTAGTTGCATATAAGTAGTTTTATAATACGGATAGTGAGCCTTTAATTGCAATGAAGAAGATGTCATGGATAAGGCTATTCTTTAAGATAAACTTCCTACAAAAGCTCACAAGGAGGCGATGTTTGGTGCCTCTGGCTCCGACCATCAAGCCTTTCACTTTCATAGCAGTGGTTGTACTTTTGAAGATAGTAAGAAATTGTAGGCTTGTAAATTTTCCTTTTCTCTTCATGCACCTCATCTGGCTGACTTTCAGAGGATTAAAATCTCACCGTTGGATCAGTGATGTAACCTAAAGAAGAATCTGGTGGAATACTAGTATATCTACCTGTCGACCAGAGCCCTCTTGAGAACTGAACTAGGCATGTCAGAACGTGTCTCACTGTTTAATTCAGTTTTTGCTAACCATTTATTTTTTACCATAAAAAGAAACTTCCAAATCTTTTTTAATAACACCTCGTTCTTTGTTATGCATAGTCTCCTATGTGCTACATTTTTATTAATTTTTAGTAGTTTCCTATCAATGAATATTTTTCTCCTTACCTCAGTTTCCTTACATTCTAGAATGATATGCCAAGTGTTTTCTGTTTCATCGCATAGTGGGCACATTCCTTTAGCTGTTCATACCTCTAAAGTTTCCTAACTTCTAGATACCGAGCCTCCATTGTGCCAAGCTTGTTCTCTCATTCTTACGACATGCAAGTCTCTCCACTGGGAGACTGTATTTAAAAGTTTCACCATCATTTTAAATAACCCAAGTGCCTTTCATAATTGGATTAATATTTCAAGTGTTTGAGGATTATCCCAATTTTGTAATTGGTAACTCTATGTGTTTTCAGAAATATGGTTCTCTTGTAAGAAGACGGTACAACGATTTTGTGGCACTCCATGAACTTCTCCTTGGAAGATTTCCTTATAGGCTTATTCCTAAACTTCCTCCTAAGAAGATGGTTTTAGGTATGTATGCTTTTCTCTGGAGATCTCTTTAAGTTCTGGTTTATTGGTATGCTATTATATTCTAGCCACTGACTAAATTAAGTGTATCCTTGATAATTTAAAACAGTGGAGGCAGAATATTTTAGATAAACAAATTTGTACTTCCTTTTTACCCCGTCTGAAATGTTGATATCCTATTATGTTTAAAAGTTTCCAATTTTTTTTTATTCTCACAGCTTCAGATTTTTCTTCAGTTCTTATCAACACTTAACAGTGAACTCCTCTGTTGAAAATGCTGTCCCCTCTGATTTTTATGTATCTTATGTCCCCTTAACACTGATTTTTTACTTCTGTCATATAAAATTTTTACATGGTCATCAGAATACTGAAATACTGAAATTCTTCTTTTTATTAGAGTATTCTTGTATTTGAATCTTTGGCATGAGATGGAATTAACCGAGGAAGCTAAAAAAATGTTGTGGCAATCATATGCTTGATGGCTTATGAAGGCCATGTGCTATGCACGGTATAGGTTTGGTGGTTTCATGTTTGATTCACTCTGTTAAATTTATAATAGATATAAGATATATATTGAGTTGGTCTAGCACGTATATTTCACTTGCTTTACAAATACCTTAACTAGTTTCGAAGACCATCATCATTCATCAGATGTACATCAACTGCCAGCTGGGCGTTCGTGTAGCCCTCTCGAGGATTTATAATAGATAGTTTGTCTTCAGAAATTTCTTCGTCTTTAGCATGTACTAGCAAGTACTCTGCTAGTGAATATCAGCGGTCATTTGGTTTAATATTGTTATTCCACTGCACTTAGGTGGATATGAAATTTATTGATGAAACTGGTTTTTTGTAGCCTCAATAGTTATAAAAAATTGTAACCTTTCCGAATAGAGCATTACCCCTTTTGAGATTAAATGATTGAAAACTATTTTAAATTTTTTTTATATATATTTTTTTTACAAATAATTGGTCATGTTGTCTTTCTGCATATAGCTTTTTATTAATTTTACTATTAAGCTATGCTTATATGAATACATAACTTTTATTTACAATTCATAATTCCAGTTTAAACAGCAAAGCACCAAATGACATTTTCAGTAAAACCTGGTTTTAATGTTCCCGCTTTTAAGGTAATCCTGCTTCTAAGAAATCAAATTTGAAGTCCCTGCTTAGTTAACATAAGAACAGTATTTAATTCCTGTTATTAAGGAACCTGTCTTTAAAGAAAATTCTGCTTCTATGGAATAATTATTTTGAAAATTTACAGATATATACCCCATATTAGTGAAACAAATCTAACTTGATAGACACAACAAAGATACATCACTTTTTGTATGTGTCTGCAGATTTCAAATAGCTCTACAATGGAGAAAATATTTCCTGTTTTTGACATCTAGAACTGGTAAAGTTTATCCATATTGGCGTTCACTCTTGATGTAGCTATATAGACACCGATCTTGACCAATTTAACTTTTGCTTTTGGTTTCTTAAATTTTCTTCAATCTTTGTTTCTTTGTTGAAGCACACTTGTTGAATTTTGTTATTATTAAGAAATGTGTTAAATTGTACATTACGTACACTTCTATACATCAGTGTATTCTTTATTCATTTGAGGCAATTTCTCTTTCAAGAAACAAATTATGTCATCTTGAGTCTTGAAGGAGCTATACATTTTTTTGCTATCAGTAAACAGAATAAAAGGATTTCATATTTTTACTTGTTCTGTCTTAAATAACATTTTTACCCAGAAGTGTCCCACTGAAGGTATTCACCTGAAAATAGATAACAATTTACCCTTTGTTGTAGTATGTTACTGTAGTATTGACATATATATATCTCTCTTACAGCAGACTCTCAGTTTATAGAGGAGCGACGCAAATCCCTAAGACGATGGTTGACATTAGTTGCCAGACATCCAGCACTCAATGGTGATCCCTTACTAAATTTCTTCTTAACATACACTGGAGCTGAAGTTCAGCATAAGATTCGAGAAGTATTCAGACGAATGCCTGATGAATTCACAACTTCAGAGCTTGCAGGTCGAGCAAAGGTATGAATAATTCTACCCGATATTAAATTGTACTGGAAGTTAACACAGTGAGGTTATATAAAATAATTAAATAAGGAATTGAAATTACCACTGAATTTCACTTTTGATGTAGTGTATTAATTAAATTAACTTGGAATGAAAAACATGATGAAGTGGAACAAATATTAATACATAACATCTCCAAGATCACTGGCTACTTCATTATAGTTTATTACTTACTAGTAAGTGGTTTTCAAAAGGACATCCCTCTCATAGTCCAATTGCCAAACTTCCATCTTGTACCGCCTGTTTTCCATTGCTGCTGTGGTTTGACAAGTTATGCATTTTCACTTGAGACTTCTAAGTAATTTATTTTTACTTGGGTGGGTTACCAGCCCAACCGCACAGCCCCCACCCTGGAGGGCCAGAGTTTTATTTTGGAATCACCTTCTCCTATACAGACTGCTTTACAAGACTACAGAGTTCTGTCTACCCCTGTTTCTTTGGTTAAAGCCGCCCATTCCGGGTCAGATAAAATAGAGGAATATAATAACTGATGGAAAGAACATTTGGACAGGATGGAAAAACGAGATTACCTAAAATAATCACTTCTTATAAGCCATATGGGAAAAAAAACTCCAAGACAACCTAGAAAACGATGGACTTGAGACCATCGCATTGACCTAAACCTTGAAAGGAATAAGAAGAGAAGAAGGTTTAACAAGTTTTCCAATTAGGCCTAACTCATTCTCCCCAGGGATGTAAAATTTTTGAAGTTATTCCTGTGTTTCTTTATGTAGATCTTTTCCCATTTGGTCATTTGAATTGGATGATGCAGGATTCAAAAGTATATTGGAAGTTTACACAGTGGAAGCTATATTATATCCTGGGTGATTCAGATTTTTAAGTAGAACCGCTTCCTTTACTGCGTCATGATCCATATTCCGTACATGTGAAGCTTGCAAGGACTTTCCAGTTTCCCTTTGTCTTATATTTGTGAATTGCTCTTTCTATCTCGTATTGAGGGTTCTTTCTATCTCGTATTGAGGTTCAGTTTTGCTCAGAATGAACTGAACTTTTTCAGAAGCTCTGGAATAGATGACAACTAAAACTTAGTCCTTATTTTTTAATGCATTTCAGGGTTTTTAATACAGTGTGTCTTGCAAAGTATGAAAAAATGTATTTTTCCAAAAGAAGTGTAAAGAGCATGTTTAAAATTTTATAGAAATTTACCCATTTATTTTACAATAAATCCTAGACTATTTTTTATTCCGATATTCATAAGGGAACATATTAAGAATGTCAGATAAACATAATACAAATTCTTTGACATTTCAATACTGTTTATTGCATTTCTAACAAAATTACAGGAGCTGGTGCCACCTGACACACACAGTGAATTTGCCAATAGTCGTGACCAAATACGAGTAATATTGAATGGCATCTCAAGACTAAAACAGATTGCTGATGTCCTTGCTTTGAGGTCACATGGGTAAGAGTATTTTATTATTTTTAAATTGATATTCTGAACTCTGGCAGGTTTTAGGCTATGGTAATTTCTTGTGTGGTGGTTAATTTTGTCTCTTATTATTCCCCTCTTTGGCATGTTTATTCTTGATGACTGTGGACTTCCTAGAGAAAATCTGCTGAACGCCTCAGCAATGGGAGGTCCTAGATTCATTTTCCTCCCTGTTTATGATGGAAGCTTTGTTACATATTTCTGCGAGATATGAATGAAATTGAAGACACTTTTTAAAAAATTAAATATATGCTGTTCAAAAGAAATTATTAATAAGAGCCTGATTTATTGGTGAAATAAAAAAAGGCTAATTTTTGTGTTAAGTTTTTTTGTATTTTGGTGGATATTTCGTGAAATAAGTTAGTTTATAGACTACTACATTTAACGCTGGAAAAATTACTCCTTTATTTACATAAATAATCAATTCTCAAATATAGCGGTCAGAAATACAACCAAATATTATTATTAAATTATTATAAAATATTATTTACCAGTGAAAATAAATTTTATGTTTTGGCATTTTAAGATAAAACATAATTAATTGCAGTATGCCTTATGTAGTGATTTTTTAATGTTTGGATAATTTATCTCAGATCAGTAATATGCATTATCGACCTTCAATACTCATTGCCATTTCCCAAACAAAAAATTTAATAGACATAAAACTTGCATGAAAATAAGAAGTGGTTATCCTCAGTAGTTTAGGTACTTGAAAACACTTAAATATTCTGCATTAACTTTTCTTGTTTAAATCCAGGTTTTTGTAACAAAGAACTACGTTTTGTTAATATTATAAGACATCGTCCTTTTATATTAAACTTTAAAACATTCTACTTCACATATTTGTTGTAAGTAGAAACCTAACCAAATTAGAACGTACTTTTTGGTGGGTTCCCCATCATCAACAGCTGATTGTGGGACTACCTACTGTTACAATTTGCTGTTACTGAAAGTATGCCATTAATATCCAAGAATTTGGTTATGAGGAAGTGTGTTTTTTTTTTCTCTCTCTCTCTCTGAAAAATTATGTTAAATTTTGGGATGCATCTTATACACCAGAAAATACCTTCATTTTTTGTGCATATTTGTCACATGCTTGACACTGCATACATTTGAATGTGTTGATAGAATGCAATACTGCAGAGTAAGACAGGAAATCGTATGTTTTCTTAACTCACATTCATTTCAACGGCTCATGTTAGATGTGCAAAAATGCTTGTATTTCTGGTTAATTGATTATAGTTATGAAATATATTATTATGTACTTTTTGCAACTAAAGTTATTTAATTTACGATTTTTGTACAGGTATGCTACTGACATGGCTGATCTTGGCTCGCAGTTAACAAGTTTAGCAAATGAACCCCATGGGTCCTCCAGTTGGGCAACGGGTGGGAATAATGTATGGTCTGATATGAAGAAAGGATTTCATATCATATCAAAGTAGGTGTAATTCTATAGATAGTAAAATTATTGGATTTTATGTGGTGAAGCAACTTAACTAATCCAATGAATTGACTTTTTAATTTTTTCTCTTTTCTACATTTACTATACTGTATTTATAATTTTTAATTTGCATTATTCCTTAAGGATATTCGAGTTTTTAAAGGATGCTTGTGTTATGTTAATTAAGTGAGATGGTTGACATTTAAACACTTCAGATTTAACATTTTTGCAGAATATATGTTTCATGGGCTTAGCCCACATTTTCAACTGATAGTCGACTGTCAAAGCCTTGCTTGGAGAATACTGATGTGCCCTCTGATGTAGTTTTTAATGAACCACTTGATGAAGATTTCTTCTTGTGGTATTTCAAAATTCATTAACCTATCTTCAAATTTTTTATATAAATCTTTTCCCAAACTTCTAGATCTTTATGTCTATTTACTGACTTCAATAATTTGGCCTTCTTACGTATGTTATGATTATTATTCCACAATGGGCTGCCACTGCTGATTTTTCTATTTGACAATATTTAATGTTTTTCATGTGATCTTTCAATCTTATGTCTATACAGTAGAGCCTCGGTAATTCGAGCCCCGGTATTTCGAGGTTCCGTGTAATTCGAGCTGGTCTTAAGAAAATTAAAATTTTCCATAAAACTAGAGTAAAATCCCGTTTTTATACGGTGTCCGCATGTAAGTTTTACGCACTTCCGAATGTGTTACATTTGAGCTTTCTTTCAATTTTTCCATGTACAAAAATGCAGGTAAAACTGTCCCACTTAGGGTTTTTGTTCATAATACACAGAAATAACCTTGGCTTCAGACTGCTAATGGATTTCTATTACAGACTGACAGAAACCGTTAGGTTCGATCTTTCTTTGTCGGGACCTCGTGTCAATCAATTGTACAGTGCATACCATTCTTTCAGTAAAGAATCCCTACTAAGCGACAATGGTAATTAAAAGTGTTTTCCTAGTAGCGCCGCTTTCCCGTTCCACTCCATTAAGGATCAGACATTGACTTAATCCTTAAAGGATGCCGATGTAGCAAATTGGAAATGTTTGACAATATATAGGCCTACATACAGGCGTAACACAGGTATGTAGGCCTATTTATTTATTATTTAAACCAATATTGTGCTCATTAAACATTTATTTGCGATTTACCCATTGATTTAGTGATATTTCCGTATAATCCGAGTTTTTTGTAATTCGAGGTAGCCTCAGCCCCAATTAGCTCGAATTATCGGGGTTCTACTGTATTTCTTTTTGTTTTCCCTACATATGTCTCATTACGTTCTGAGCTATTTATCTGATAGATTCCTGCCTTTTTTCCTTTAGGTGTTTTATCCATAGGGTTGGTTTTAATTTCGTCTTTGATGCTATATGAAGCCAAAGTTATGTTACATTTTTTTAAATTTTTGAGTGGCCCAAGGATGATAATGTGAATTTTTTGAATTTTGTTTTCTCTTTCTCTGGCGATAGAGTTATTGTTTTTAACCTCTTTTGTTTTTTGAATTTTGCTACTTTCTTATACAGTAGCATACTAATTTTGCTACTACTTATATACTAGCCATTAATTTCTGCAGCATTCACAATTTGTAAATATTCTTCATATGCCTCCTTTGATAATGGAATATATTATATTACAGGTAAAAAAATCTTTGTAGTAATGGTAAAATAGTACAATTCAGATAAAATTCCATTTTGCAGGATCGTTTTAAAAAGCAGGGTATTTATGAGATTTCAAAGCCTTTTTCAGGCCGCAGAATATGATGTTAAAAAAAAAAAAAGGTTTCCTGTGAAAGAAAGACGTATGGTCACCCTAGTTAATCGTGTTTGTAACTATCATTACAATTTTAATATGCTAAATTATTACAGTTACAAACTGTTAATACACTCATTGAGCTATTCATTTTACAAACCACTGACAAGTATTCTCATGAATAATAAATCTTAACCAATACTTCATATCTTTTCTAAACAAAATATTCTTTAAGTTACATTTATAAGAAACCTGTAGTTAATGAATTATGTCTGCAATTTTTTTTATTTTTATTTTTCATCATATACAAATACAAATTTATTTATACAAATTTATACAAATATACAAAACAAAACAAGACCACCCGAATGAGCAAGCGCTCGTGCTCGGGCACAGTTCAGCCATTTACGTTACAAAATACAAATTACAAATATATAAAGAAAATATAATATTAAATCAATACCTAAAAATAATAATAAAAAAGAAAGAACAGAATAGTAAAAAGAAAAAAGGAAAAGTAGTAAGAACAAAAATTGAAACCCTGAGTTATTACAAATAAAATAGTTCCTTAATTGTCTACTAAGTACAGAGTGAAGTAACTTTTGAACTATGAAATAAGATTTTTGATAAACTTATTGAATTTTTTGTTGTTCATATGTACTATTTCTGGATGTGACCTAATTATAGAGTTATAGAGTCTTGGACCATAATAAATGCTATGTTTAGAACCAGAAGAGGTGAAGTATTTTGGTTCTATTAAAGGCAATGTTTTATTTCTTCTAGTATTGTAATTATGAGGATCCGATACATGTACGTTGCGGTATTTGTGAAAGTATTTTAAAAGTGTGAGCTTATAAATTTGTTCTACAAGTCATCACATTCAATTCAGGAAATATCAATTCTGTTGGATATTCTATAGGCTTTTTTAAACAAATTTTTATAATTCTCTTCTGTATTAGAATCAAAGGAGCCAATACAGATGTGCCACTTCCTCCCCAGCCAATGATACCATATTGGAGGACAGATTGTATTAGAGCTTAGTAGACTGTCCTTAAGACTTCAGTCGGTAAATATTGTTTTAGACAGACAAATTTGTATAATGTTTTTCTTAATCTGGTACATAAATATGTGATGTGTTTGTCGAATTTCAGATGATGCATTGTTTTATTTCTATTTCATAAGTGTATTAAGTCTGTATTATTGTACTGTGTCTAAGCCATCTTGTATATTTATGCTTCATAAGTGTTTTTATTAATAATATGATATAGATGTACAAATTACAACCCTAATATACCACTGGGTAAAATAGGGTTTATCCTTTGGTATAATAAATAAATAAATGATAGTTTGGTGGTGAAATACTACTTTTAAGAGGGCTTGAATACCTAATACAACTATAATACTGATTGCTTCTAGGGAGTTTGGACTCTTATCAACGAAGGCATTGCAGCAGGCAGTTAGAGAAGAGGACGAAGTATGTGAACGACTGAATCTCTTGCTGGACATCCTAGTAGCTCATCGTGAGCTGTGTGAGAGGCATGAGAAAGGTGTTTCTCAGGACCACAATAAAGCTCTCGCTAAAATGCTTTCATTAAAGAAGAGACAAATGCAAGGCGTTATTAAGGGTACAGATGTAAGTACAAGTTACTTTACAAACCCCTTTTCTTTCCTTCGTTCTTTTACAAGCATTAAAGGAATTGGTCTTTGAGCATTAAACATTTTAAATATGTGTTAAGCAAGAGAACTCATAAAGTTTCCTTACTGTTTATTGCACTTTCAATTAATTTTTTTGCTCTAAACCTGCCTAATTGATTTTGTACTATACATATCTCAGAACATCAGTGTGCAAGATATTCAGTCTTCTATATTTCTCAATTTCAAATTCCTACATCATTTTCACAAATGCTGCTTACATATCTGTTACTTCACATACAGTTGACTCCCTCTAGTCCGGCCTTGGATGGTTCGGCCGCCGGTTTTTCTGGCCGACTTCTTGGAATGAGCCATCTGTGCGCGGAAGGGTTTTTTATGGCAGTAATCGACTACAATAAACATGTCTGTTTAGTTTCCAGTCTTAAGTGTAAACAAATCACATCAGTTCATGAAAAAATGGCGTGATTATGCTTTCAAAAAAAAAACAGTTCATCTAAAAAAAGCAGAAGGGAATAACAGATTTATTTTTTAATTTTGAAATTGTAATACTGTATTTTAATTTTTGGGTAAGTACGCTTTAAAAAATCCCATCTTAAAAGTTGATTTTTGCTTTAATAAGTTATACTTTACATGTTTAAAAGACCGCCGGATGGTCCGACCATTTTTTAATCCGGTCAAGGGTCCGGTCCCGGGGTGGCCGGATTAGAGGGAGCCTACTGTAGCTGCAAAGTAAAATTCTAGAGACTTGAAGTCTGGCAATCACAGTGGTCATCCAACCCTTTCTTTCCACTGCTTTGGAAATTTCACATCCAGACTATTTGGATATTATTTGCATACTGGACTCCTCTCATATGAATTTCAACATTTTGTGCCATATCGGCTCATTATAGCATGGTGTGCCATGACTGATGGTGAAACAAAGCATTACGTGTAGAGACACCAAGCAAGTAACAGTGCAGTACAAGTAGAAGCACTAATTCGGGAAAAGTTTGGTGAATTTCCGTATGACTTTGACCATTGGTCAGACTCACATCATCATGTGTGGATTCCCGCTGTTCAGCTGGATTCATGAATGGAGAGTGCTGTTGAGAGTGCTAGGCTGTGCATATAAGATGGCAAGATTTCGGCTGGCTGTTACCATGCACGTTATTTTCATAATTTAGCCTACCATATTTAATTCTTTTATGATGTGTAATGTTAATTATAACTGTTTAATTAAGAATAAAATTGGCAAAATAATTTTATATATGGGCTTATAATTTTTTTTTTCAAATTTCCTTTCCAAACATTTGGGTGCGAGTATTATTCAGGGGTGGGTAGTATTCGGGTATATATGGTATGTGGCATGTTTATGTGATCTTGGAGTATACCCATCTTGTTGTCTTGGAGTGTCTTATGAAATATAACATTTTTGCTTATGTTTTGGAGTCTGAAAATTAATATGCATTTTGCTTAGATATCTGGCTCTGGGCATCTCTGCATTTAGTAAATTCTATTCTTTAATTCAGTGTAGATGTCATGTTATATTATTGATATACCTACAGGAGCTGTAATTTTTTATTTAAAAATTTTATGATATAGCTTAGGTGCAAGTAGATATGGTAGAGAAAGAGACTACGTAATTATTCTAGTTACAGTTTATTAATGGGAATTCATTTACATAGGCTGAATCTGTGGAGCAGTTGGAGTCAAAGATGATGGAGCAGGAGTCAGTTATTCAGAATGTTGAACTTCGAAATGCATTTTCGTTGCACTGCCTTCACCTGGAAACTCAGCTGGTGCATGCACACTTAGAAATCCTTGCAGCTGTTTTAGGCTCTCTTGTAGCAGTTCAAATCAGAGGACATTCTGAGGTTAGTTTTCCTGTTGTATAAACTGCATGTAACACTTAGTTATGGTTAGTAGGCCTATTCTTTTTTAGTCAGCTTGCTGGCTTGTAGGAAGTACGTAAATAAGCTTGATAATATAGCTCTGACAGCTTATTTTGAGAAGGTAGGAGTTGTGGATCTTTTACATAAGGTATCTAACCGGAATTATTTTTAATTCTTGAAATATTTGGTTTCCATCTGATGGTTGGACAACAGCAGCATCCCCTTGTGGGCATTTAATGAACCTCGTAATTTGATTGCCATCCATGGGTTTTTCAAGATTCATAAGCTGGTCTCTGGTTTTGTTTTCTCCCAACTGTGAGTTGCTTGTACAGTTTGCAAGAAAATTTACATCCACAAAAACTGAGACCAGCTGATGAATTTTGAAATACCTGTGGATGATGAGGTTCATTAAATGCCCACCAGGAGATGCTGCCGTTCATATCTTGTCAGAACATAATTTCAGTACTTGATGCTCAATAACAATGCCATGTATTAAAAGCCCTTTTTTTTATCAATTAAAAAAAAATATTTTGTGATGTACGACAAAATCACATCCCTATTAATAAATGAAAGTAGTTTTGGTCAAAACACTGAAAAATATGAGGCATGTCCAGAAAGTAAATTCTGATCTCCGGCAAAGAAAGAAAGGAAAAAAAAAACATCAGTAAGCAAAAAATATTTATTGTAATATTTACAGAGATTCACTGGCTACTTCTCTGAGTCATGAAATCACTGCATTCAGCATTCCACATCTCTTGTTTTGGATCACCCTCCTCAGATTTTTCAATGTTTGACAATACCAATCAGCATTTACGGTCTCCCCTCTTGGTAAAAACTAGCACAGGAGTACACCATATCCATCCCAGATTTTTCTGACAGAGGTTGTCTGCTTGAATTTGATCTAAACAGGTAACCACTATGCCGCCAATGCATGGGTTGTTGTTTTGTTTCTGGTGTGGTGTACTACACCCATGTTTTATCCCCAGTGACAACATTGTCGAGAAACTCATCACCTTTCTCTGCGCACCGCTGGTGGCAGAGTCCTATGACACAGGCATACAATTGTTGGTACACCGCTAAGATAAATGCCTCGATAACGGAGCTGACTATGTAGAGAAGTAGCCAATGAATCTCAGTAAATATTGCAATATACTATTATAGTAATATAAGAATTGAGTCAATTTTTTTTTACACTTACTTCACTTGAGTTAACTCAAGTGAAGTAAGTGTCACAAAAATTGACTCAATTCTTATATTACTATATTAGAAAAACTTCACTGTTACTAACTTCCTGTAGTAATTAATATTGCAATATACATTTGTTACTTATTATTATTAATGTTTTTGTTTTCTTTATCGACTATTGGAACTTACTTTCCGGACACGCCTCATAAAAATAAAATATGAGTATGAGAGGATAGACATTAGCAGTCTTACTAATAATCCAGTTGTAACATTTATACCAGGAATATACACAGCTGAGGAGAAAAAGTGTACTAATAATCCTTGCATAAGGCTGAATGTGTGCAACGCTTTACACAGCCTGGCCCCCTTGTTTAAACTTGACGTAAATAATCAAGATGGCCGATATCCGTAACAGCCGGTTGTTTCGTAGATGTCTGAGATCGAATTTTGAGGCTACGCATATTCTGAGCTGCTTTTGCGGAATTATAAACATTGTTCCTTGTTTGCAGGACATATTTCCATACTTGTACCCATGATTACAGCTTTCTGAAAACAATATCATGAAATACTGAAACTACAATTAGTCTGCAGACGATCCATCGTTGTTTGCCCGCTACACCGATAGATGGCGTTCAGCAGTCCCTTCATAGCCTGAGGCTAGTAACGTCATGAAAAGCGTGACGTATTTGATGACGTTAGACGTACAATCCCGGTGTAAACTCGGAAGTTACACTCCGATTATTGGTAATGTGGCTTATGCAGAACTTGCACGGTGAACAACCAAACAGCCGTTCAACGCAGGTATAAGCAGCTTTTATTAGTAAGGCTGT
The DNA here is from genome assembly GCA_964059195.1 of Ectobius pallidus. Lineage (NCBI taxonomy): Eukaryota > Metazoa > Arthropoda > Insecta > Blattodea > Ectobiidae > Ectobius > Ectobius pallidus. The sequence continues at coordinate 155,560,972 of CAXKWD010000005.1, read as the reverse complement.
ATTTCTTTTTAATGACATTGGTATTATATTTATGTTGATTAAATTTTGTTTTCTATGACTGTACAGGATTCATTTGGAATCAAAAGGTATGTGATTTAGTTTTAAGCTTCATTGAATACTATTAGTAGGCTGTAATGTGTTATGTAGTCTAAATGACCTAGATCTTGTAATTTCATTGAACATTCTCCATTACTATATTTGATAATTCACTTTGCTTTTTGTTGCAGTTACAGTAAATTAGAATCCATTGTAAATACACAATAGAACCTTGATAATAATAGTAGTAGTAGTAGTAAATATTCTGCCTTTCTGCAGGTTTTCAAACTTGGTACTCTAATTTTGTTTTCCATAGCTTTCTATCGTCCGCTTCCTCTTTCAGCATCCAATATTTCCGCTTTTCCCTTAAATCCCTGTTCTTTAGTATTAATTATGTACATACGAATGTAAATCACTTTACATTAAATAGTGACATACACCAATATAATACTAGAAATAGTAATAATCTAAGAACTCAGCATCTACACTACAGTAGCTCTCAGAAAAGCTTTTTATATATGTCGATTAAGCTCTATAATGCTATGCTACTTAGATTTAAAAAATTGCCAATCACAGCCTTCAAAAATAGTATTAAAGCCAAACTTGTGTCTGAATGTTTATATAATATTCAGGAATTTTATGATATTGATTGGGATAAACATATATGATCATTTATTATTGTAGGTATCCATTTTATTTCATAGACTGGTACACTTTAATTTTTATTATTTTTAAATAGAATGTAAATTTTGTAGTCAGACAATGTCAATACATCATTGAATGTTTATATGACAATAAAGTTATTATTAATATTATTATTATTATTATTATTATTGTTGAAAGTTATCCATTTATTTAGATAATAAAATGTTCTCTCTAAATGTCTTACATTTATATTTATATTTTTTGTGTGTGTCTTTTCCCTGTCATATAACTCTCTGCAACATTAACGTTAGTTTGTAAAATTGGTTTCAGATGGCAGAAGTTTGGAGATCGATACAACCCACGGTTGCAAAGTGCCTTCCAGAAAACAACAAACAGTCTCCTGTGAATGGTAACTCCATACCTACAGAGAAATGAGCTCTACGTATGATTATTCATTAGAGGTAATCGTAACACTTGGCACCAACAATGGCATGCTCTTGGTTTTCCTTTAAGTTGCCTTGAAATATCAGTGAGATTTCAGACCAGCCATTATATTTATCAGGGAAGTTGCATTTTAGGGAATCCTTTCCGTCTCTTTCCCTCCTTTCCTTTTTTGCCCACCATGTTGGGTTGACTGACAATGGTACCATTTTGTGTGCCATTACTGAACATTCCTACATTCCTTATCAACGATATTCATTCCCATCTTATTGTTGGATGTAGTTGTAGATCATGTATGAACAGAGGTAACATTTCTAGGCAGTACTACGTTTTGTGCATTACATTTTTATTATTGAAATACTATAAGTTAGAAGACAATCAATACAGTAAAATGACCGTAATATATAAGGTATACTGTTGTTTTTGTCCAGATTTTTAAAGAGTTACTATGCTTTGTGAACGAGTTTTCACATCTGAGTATTATAATTTGGATCAGTAACGAATTCTTCCCTCTTCCTTGTGTATATAGCTACCGATTTGAGTGATTTCTATTGAAAATAACATTCAATACATTCCCAAAAGACTTCATATTGAAGATAGTACGCTATTAGTTGTACATTGTTCTTCTATTTCCTTTAAAATGAAATGATTAGCATTGATGAATAGATCAAACAGAAAATTGGATTCTACATTTTAATTTTTGTACATTTCACTAAAAGGAATAAGTCCTCTGTCTTCCATTTCAGGTCAATGTTGATACTGAATCCTACTTCTTGATATTTTAAGTTAATTAACAAGGACATGTAATTTATTTAAATATAAAAGTTAGTAGAAAATATACTGAAATAATCATCGTACTATAAAAGAACTGAAAGCCAAAAATAATGTGCAATACAGTCTATTTTCAAAGTGAAATTATTTGCCGGCAGTAAGGAGAGAAGCTAATTCTCAGAATTATATGCATCACACCAGTGTCCATGGCCTGTGCACTCGTATTTTTAGGTGACAGGAGATAGCCAGGGCATTCACGTGTAGAATTCCCGCACCCTCTCCCCACAGACTATCGGCATCACTAGGCTGAGGACTGAGTGGCTTGCTAGCTGGTCTCAGCTTAAACGTTTAACTAATACGGTCAACTAAAATACAGTGAACGCCGCTTAATGTAATTGCAGATAATGTTAGCAATCAGGTAATGTTATCATTTTTATGAAGTCCAGATTAATACTGACACATTGAAAAAATGCTGTTTATTGTGATCACAGATTCGGTTTATGTTATCATATTTTCCTTCTTTACATCTTTATTTCTAAGTACTGTAAGTCATTCAAAATTTAGTTTTTAAGGTTTTCCTTTCTAACTGAACTGAACTGAACTGAACTGAACTGTATTGTGTTGTATTGGTAGTGTTCCCTGTTCACACGATGACAGTTTGAGGGGGTGGTGTTCCCTAATTTTCTCTTTTAAGCAGTAAAACATGTTTCACCCCACAATTAAGCTGCAGATATAACAGTGTTGACACGTAGTGATGGCAAGTGTAAAACAAAAAGAATTGAACAGACAGGCTTTAGATGTTTTGCTAAGTGGTGTTCACCGCAGATCAGTAGACTTCCAAAAACACTAGTAACTTGTAACTATGTATGTAGTATTGGTTAATGGACTCCTAAAGGGGGGGGGGGGAAACAATTAAAACTTTGCTACTGGTTGAAAAAATAGTTGCATGGAGTCTATTACTGTATTAGCGAATGAGTGGTTCAATGATTCACAGTTACATATTATCTTATGAATAAATAGCTTTTAATTTTGTTTTAGTATTGTATTACTTTATTTTATTTTATTTTAATTTGTTGGCCTTCATAGGACCACTTTAGTCAGGTTTCTGGTTGAGGTTTTTCTTCTTTTTCTCAGCCCAGTACTTCTTCATCCTTTCTCACTGCAATTTTCTTTCTGCTTCTGAAACTACTCTTCTATTCTCTGTTTGTTGATTTTCATCTGTAGTGTATTGTGTTTGTCTTTCAGTATCTTGAGTGTGTCTTTCTTGTATATTAAATCCTCTATTCTAATACGTATTTTCTATTATTTTTCTGCTAATTCTATTTTCTGGTCGCTGTAATATATGTCCCAAAAATGATTTTTTTTTTTTCACTGGTTCTATTTCTTTATATATTGTTTCATTAGAAGCTAGTCTCCAGACTCCATTTACTTTATATATGAATGAATAACCTTCAATTAATTCTTTCAGCTATTGTTATTAATTGGTTAATATTATCAGATTAGCTGCGTCCCACAGTGATCATAATAAGCGGCGTGCACTGTATTCTAAAGCTTTGTTGTTATTGTTATTAGAGAGTTTAAAGTTTACCTGGGTTTTATCTATGAGATTTCTTTTATCAGAATCTCAATATTTTTCTGGGATAGCTAAGGTTATCCTGCTTACCCTAATGCTTCATCCCTGAACACAATTATATACATGATCATTTATCACTGTTTCTTGATTATCATGAGATATTGAAGAAATTTTTGGATTTTCTCTAATCCAATCTTGTTATAAATTTATGTATTGTTTATATTCTAATTATAATTTTTAAGGAAATCTACGATATTGTTTTAAGACATTCAACATTTAGCTGGAATCTAGTGACTAAAGCAAGTTGGATTATGCTTATAGAATCTATCGAAGTATTATAGTGTTACTAAATTATTTATATTTGTTAAACAGCTAATTATTTAATATTTTGTTTAATTTTATTTAATATTTTGATAATGTGTATACCAAAGTTATTTTTTTATACAGCTTTAAGCTCTGCCATGGCCGTTTATTATAAAATGAGTTGAAACATGGCAGTGATGGTTGGGCTGTCAGTCATTTATTCAAATTAATTTAAAAAAAATTATGGATCTGATCATCTAATCATGATTGATCTAAACCTTGCTAACATTCTCATGAAAACATTTAAAACATGTAATATCAATCATTCTGTAAACATTTCTGTATAGGAATACTTTAAAACGGAATCATTAGCCATTGAGTGCAGCAATACACTGCAGTAATCCTTTTCGAACATTCCAGAACATCTTGGTCCATAGGCTGTATTAAATTGGTAACACTGGGAGTAAAAAGTGCACACTAATGTTACAGTTTTCTAGTGCCCCGGGTTGTGGATTATCAATGATTCTACTATGTGAATTGTTGGAAGTCTGAATAACTACTTTTTTGTATGGTACCAGCCACATTGTTAATTAAAATACCCCTTGTAAAAGATGATGTGGATGTTGTTATTGCAAGAAGCAGTACTATTATCTCTTTTTTGTTCCATCTTTCATTGAATCTGTTTGGGAGGCTCTGAGTACAGGTCTACCAAAAACAAATTTCTCAAAGTTAAACATTTGTATACCTAAGACAAAAAAAGAGGTTTCAGATAACCTAGTTGTAGGTTGATAAAAATTCAGATAAAAGGTGTTTTTAATTTATTTATGTTCATCAGCAGCAGGATATAGGGTGTCCGAGCTAAAGGTATATATAAATGTGTGCATGTATCTATGTAATGTTTGTTCAAAGAGTTTCTCCTGTATTATAACTAGAGGTAGAGAATAACTCTAAAAGCTTTTATGTTCATTGGTACACTTCAGTGTAGACCTTTTACAGCTAGACAAATGTCAAAGTGATAATGAACTTCTCAACATAAATGTACCAGCATTTCAGGTGTTACTAACTCAAGAAAGAAAGAAAGAAAGAAAAAACATCAATATAGGTGACCCTCTGTACAATTTCAATTACTGGACCGTGTTTAATTTTAAAACATCTGTATATATCTTTAGTCTGGACACTGTTAACTTTCCTTGGAGATATGTAGGAAGTATGATTATAGCCCTTACAGTATAACAGTATTACTAAACAAATCATTTGTCATACTTAACATAATACTACTAGTTCAGTTAAAGCATCACTAAACACTGTACAATCACACTATATGACTCATACTATAAGAAGGAAAGTGGTGTGTGCCAATCTCTGCAGGCTTGTTTAGAGAAAATGTCCTTTTTCATTTTTTACATTTGGTAGCCCGAATTCTGTAAAAATCCCAGAGTTCCATCGTGTTCACCCTTCATTTTTCCCTAATGTATAAAGCCTTCAGTATTTTGAAGGTTGATAATTTTCTATGAAACAAATTAAAGAATAATTAATATTTTTTATGTAACTTTATTATTGTAACATCACAAGAGATGCAGTGGATTACATATACTTTAGAAAGTTACTTAGCCTGTAAGCAAGAAAGAGGGTGGAATAACATTGTGACTATGTAGACGGTGTGATCTGCCTTAACATGAAACCCAAAGCTTGAATTGCCATGCTCAAGGATAGGGTGCTTATGTCTAAAATTGTGCTTACATAACTCAAAATGGCCGTAGTTTGACATGGCTAAATATTTCAAATTTAAAATAAATGACGTAAGTTACTGTTTTTTCCAATTCTGTAGAATCTGCCTGTATAATATAACTTTACTTACTTACTCAATGGCAATAGACAATTCCTCAGGAAGCTAAAGGAATATTATCTATTTTATGGAACCCGAAGGTTCATTGCCGCATTTACCTGAGCCCATCATTCAACCCTATTCTGTGCTTCGGGTCTCCCAGTCTTGATATTCTCATACTCCTTCTTAAACTATCCATTTCAGTCGCCAATATCTTTCTGCGCATCTTTTCATTTATAGTCCAACTTTCTCCCCCATACGTTAAAATGCTTTCTACTATTGTCCTTATTATATTTAATTTTGTTTTTCTTGCCAAATTTCTGTTCCAAAAGAATCTATTTAATGATTTAATTGGCCTTGCTTGCAAGATTAATTCTATTTGTTATATCTTTTTCACAGGTGCCAGATTTGTCAATAATAGATCCAAGGTATTTGAACTCATCAACTTGTTGAATTATCTGATCATTTGTTTTAAGGTTTTCTCCAGGTCCTCCTACGACCATATACTTTGTCTTTTCAAAAGTTATTCTCAGTCCAGCTTTCTCAAATGCATCTACAAGTTTACGTGTCACAAATTCCAAATCATCTTGATCTTGCCGTATTATAACTTGGTCATCAGAAAACAATAGATTATAGGTAGTTTTATCATTTATTTCTATACCCAGATCCTGCTACTCTTATTTTGCTTGACTTGTACATTTTTAACTCCAAGATCAAGTCAAGCAAAATAAGAGAATACATTTTTTGTGAGACTTTATATTTGTGGCACAAATGACCTCAGCTGTTGACATGCCTCAAACCACACTACTACTACTTTATATTTATCCTTAAAATACAATTGAAAAATATTATCCTATTTTTCATTCTGTTTTGTATTCTTTAAAAAAAATCCATATGTAGACAATTACATTCAAAGTTTTAAGTCCATTAGAACCTAGAAATGGATTTATGAAGACATAAGCCCCCTTAGGCATGTTCACAAATATATCACTATATCACATATGTATTTTCTATGTTTTCATTAGCTGTCTGAAAACAGTTCAAGTCACTATGTAATTCTTCTTATTGCCTTCAACTTTTTATGTCATAACTATTAATCTTTTGTATGTGAAAATTGTGAGTGATATTTCTAGTTATGTAATGACATGTATACTGTTCGGCCAAAGCAAAGAACTTCCCTGTGAGGAATGCAAGGAATGTGATCGTTATGAACGTGTGCAAGCCAGCAACCAATAAGAATCTGCCTAGATACCTGTGATGGTACCCTTCACCTCCTCCACCACTGAAATGATATACTTCCTCTCGCCCCTTTGAACAGCAATGCACCCTGCAGGGAAGTTCTCTGCTTGGGACGACTATAGACTGATTAGTAGGATTAGCATCTTAGGGACCAATGTCAATACTCACTGCAATATGGTCTGTACACTGGGACTTATTTTTTTCCTATTCAGAGAGAGTTTCAGGTAGTTGTGTAACTATTCCATTCATTTAGTTCACTTGGAATTGGGAAACGCAATGAAGTGTAATAATATAAAACACATTATCACCAAAAACACTCACTACTTCATTAAAATAACTAACTCTCTCAGATCAGCTTCCACATCATCCAGCCATCGTAGTCTTGGTCTACCTATCCTCCTTCTTCCTTCTGGTAGTTCATCTTTAATTCTTCTAAGTGCTCCAGCTCTATTAAGACTTAAAACATTCCACGTAGCCAAATTCATGTCCATAGTTCGTTTGCTTGGTCGTTTCCGTTTATCCACCCGGCATCCATCTTTGTTAGGCTTCTCAACTGGATTCATTTTTTACAAAGATGAGGTCGTCAGCCTCTAGCTCGACCCCCAACCTGGGGGACCAGGGTATCCCTCTTTGTCTGGTTTTTCACTCAAGACCTGTCCGGCAAGGGAGGCCCTACCAGTAGCTATGCTACCTCCGGCATAGCTCCCAAGATCATCAGAACACACAATCCCCAAAGCCACGATAAGGCGAAGATACCTTCGGGGGGAATTATTGACTTATGGGTACCAAATAGAGCAAAAATCTCTTAATAAAAATTGCTTTTCTATGTTGCCCCTATACACAGGTAAAATATTTTGGTGTTATTCATTAACACCCTGTACAGGGTCTTTTTATTGAGATACTTCTATGTTTTACTCCAAAGGAGTTTGTAAGAAAGTTAATTTTCCCAATAAGAGGGCTGATTTGACCATAGTTGGTTCTGGCCACAACAATGCCTGCCAATGCTTGGGATTTGAACTGGATCATCCAGTCCAAAGTCAATTCGGTTAGACGGTTACTATCTATTTTATTTTGGGAAACATACTAAAATATATGTTATTTTTACACTCAATACATAATCGGATGTACTGTAGTGGGTAAACAGTTACCACATGCCCAATGTATTATAATGTGATAGCAATTAACTTTTATCCAAAACATTCCCCTCTATTGGTCCCCAAGATACAAAACCTTCTAAGATTGCTAAACCAATAAAACACCACACCAAGTGTGTTACAGTTATTTACAATAACTCATTTGTTCTGTTTTAATCATGATCAATTTTGAAATCGCTAAGATAATGAAAACTACTTTTTCTTGTCATCATTCCAGTTACTATTTATGTAAAAATTATGAAATACATAAAAAGGAGTAAAATTCAATATTAGAGAAATAACACCGTAAAGTGCTGATATCTGTAGCAAGACTGAGTACAACAGATATCAACACTTCACTGTTAAGTTCTCTATTAGTTTACTATTAGGTGAAGTTAGTGTGTATATTTCTGTACTCAGTCTTGCTACAGGTAAAATTATTTATACTTTATTGTTGGATAAGTTTTGTTATTGTTTGAAAGTTAAATTGATCATAGTCATTTCAAGTGAAAAACAAAAGTCATCTTTCTAAAAGAAAAAAATGTTTAAAGTTAGCAATATTGTAAGTAGAACTGACTCTATTCTGTCCATCCAGGACCTTTCAGGCAAGTTGAGAACACTGAAAAAAGGCAAAGAATAATGTGAAAATGCTTTTGAAAATTTTTTATTTACAGTAGACTACTTCATAAATAGAAAATTCTTTACCTATAAGTTTGTTGGTTTATTTTTCACAAAAACTAGTCAACTATTTTTCTTCTTGTTAAATCATGTCTTCTTTATTTCTTCTTCATAACCTATCCTAAAAAAAAGGAAGGAATGGAAAGGAAGACTTTGGATAATCTACCTGCAATAATCAAAAGTTTACTTACATAAATATTTGAAGCAAATTGTCTGACACGTTACAGGCATGCTAGCCGTGTAAAAATGCAAACACGAGTAACATTATGTTGCATTATTTTCCATAGGCTGTGGGTGTATGAACATAATATTATTGTTCTAGCAACTGTAATATGGTTATGAGGTCTATTTTAGTCTCTTTAAACACCACTACATGGTATCACTTCCAGCCAATTGATAATAAATTGAAATGACATGATTGATTGAAAGCAACAAAACACACAGCTGATTCTTGGTGTTATTTGTACTAGGCCTATGTATTTTTTGTTGTTGTATTTTGTATCTAGGAACAAAGATAAACTTTTAGAAAATTTAATATAAGATGTTTTGGAATAGTCTGGTTACAGTAATATCGATATTTGTTAAAACTGGGACAGTAATTTTGCTGTATCAGCTTATAAAGAAAGTTTATGATCTGTTAAACCATGTAAATTTTATACTAGTGTTGTAAAAATTGGCACACATAAATTTTAGAGTTCCCAAATCAAAGAGCATTACATACCTATTTTTTGGCTTTTGGATTATAGCATAAATTAATAGCATTAACCAAAAATTTAAATAAAATAAATGTGATTAATTTTATTCGAATTATCGTAATTTTTACCAACCGCGAACAAATGTTCTGTTGTGAAAACTGTTGGTTTTAATATTGACCCAATGTTTGGAAGATGATCATATTTTTATCCAGTTATGTGTTCATCCTTGATGGTTCTTTGGATGTACAGAGTAGAGCAGTTTAGTGAAAAGAAAAATTAATAGAATCTGTTTATGAAATGGATTAATTTTTGGTGTTACTTTGTTTCCAGGGAAGCTGAATTAATACTCTTTTATAAGAAAAATATTATATTTATTTGTTTCTTTGATGTTCATGTTACTGCGCTATGATATTTATATAAACCTGTGTTATTATCTATAGTGGAGTTGAGTTTATACTGTGCAGAAAGTTCAAGCTGTAAATTACACTTTTTCAGTGGTAAAAAGTCTAGAAGGTGTAATCTTTCCCCATACACTATGGTAATTTGTAGGCTGGGTGTGTATTTCTGTTGATGGATTTAAAAAAAATCTTGTACTGAGCTAAAGTTACTATAGTATAATATTCTGAATGAGATAATGTTGAACCAGAACAAAGTGATCTGTAAACACACTTCATTTTGACTTGGATGACTATTATATAAGATGTGATGTGGCAATTCCTTAGTCACATAGTACAATTATAATCGTAGGCTTCCGTGGCCTGAGTTGACAGTAAAATCCTCCTGTCGCATCATATTTTAGATGTTTGCCCATCTTGCCATGGTCTTTATCAAGTCTGTTGCAACTCACTTTGAATAATTTCCTGTACATGTAGATACAGTATGTTCCCACATGCCAACCAGTCAGTCTTGCTTACTGTGATTGAACCCAGTCATGTAAGAAAGAAAGACTGTCCTTTTCAGGAACACTTTGCGGGTGCGCGGGCAAAGAGAGTTAAGCCCACTTTCTTGTTACTTAGAATTAGAGTGACTTAACACACTTTACTCGCCCAACAACGCTTTAGAGGTGTATAAACCCATGAGAGACACATCCATAACTACCGTACTTTTTTAATATGACTTACTGGACTTAACACAAATGTAGAGAACATTTTTATCTATAATCTATGGACATATCTCAGTTTTTGAGGATGGTGGACTTAACTCTCTTTGCCCGCGCAGCCGCGAATTAGTTTCATTTGGATGCAGATTTTGGATCCATATTGTTGATAACTTCTAGCCATCATCTTCATTGATGTTGGTCCTATATGTGACCATGGCTAGGATCAGAAAAATAAGGGAATTCATAGGGATCATTAAGCATCCAAAGAGCATCAACCGAGATGATGGCCAGAAGTTATGAAGGATGTGGATCCAACATCTGCATCCAAATGAAACTAATTGTTCCTGAAAAGGACAACCTTTCTTTCCTAGATGACCTGGACCAATCACACTACAGAGCATGGCTGCCAATAGGTGAATATTATTGGGGGATACATAAAAATGGATGGTTAAGTAAAAAATCCAGCTTCTACCACACATTCTGTTATTTACCTTTTGTTATTTTCATAACTTGAATGTAATTGCATTAAATAGCTGAAGAACTTTCCTAAGGAATCTTTCACAAGTACAGATTACATAAATAAGGCAAAAACATTTCTCTATAATGATTTACAAATACAAATTTTGTGCTACTTCATGGAGGTTTATTGTGTCCTATAAAGTTTGATGAGTGTGACATACAGCTACGTTATTTTGGTGTCTCTGGCTCGTAGATGATCATAGGTATGTCTTAGCCTATAGAGACTACTGAAGCTCCTTTCTGCCTCGCTGGAAGAAGTTGGAATCACTAGAACGATTCAAGTCTTATAATGTAGGCCATGGTTGCAACATAAAAAGAATTTATATTTCTATACCACTACAGAGAAAGCCTTGAAATAGAAGACCAAGGTGATATCTAAAGGTGGAAACAAATTATTGGGGTCCATTCAGTTATTGGGGGGGGGGGGGATGCATCTCCCATCCCCCACCTACTGGTAGCTGCATTACGGAGTATGTGGAAGTAAAATCTGCATGATTGACATGGGGAAACATGCTTTACCTACATATACAGGAGATTATTCCAAGTGGGTTGCTGTATCCTTGATAAATGTGGTCAAAACATCGACAGATATCTTAAATATGATGCAGCAAGATATCTGGAAGCCATAGTACCTCTGACTGAGATAAGGCATCCAATCGATATCGAATGCATCTTCTAAAATATAACTTCCTAAAAATATATAAAGAGATGATAATATGTTGATTAACATAAGATTTATATAAGATATTTGTGATAAGACTTGTAGATTTATATGATATACAGTTGATATATAATGAATACTGATTTCTTACCTTGTTCAATGAAAAAGAAATGTTCCTTCTTATTCAGATGAAGAATTAATATACCAGATAGTAGCATGTGTATAATATTTCATTGTAAATATCTTGTACAGTTTTGTAAGTTTTTGAGGTTCTGGAAAAGGAACATTTATGTCCTTTGATTATTATGATTGTAAATACTCAGCACTGATTAGAAAATGAAAAAGATATATTTAATATATAAAAAGTACCTGTCTGAAGAAGAAAAAATTATATACTTTTATTGTTATTTATTCCCAAGAATGGTTTTGTTCTAGTTTATTGAAGAATAGCATCACGTGCCAAGCCTGAAAGCAGAAGTTGTTAATTGTGTGCTATAGTGGCAAACAACTTGACGATTTTCATGTTTCAATTATTACTGCCTTTATTTGTCTGTAGATTGTCAAGAATGCTATGGTGTAATATTAATTATGAATGAAGCAAGCATTCTTGATTGCTAGCAACTAAGGACTGGTGAACCTTGTACCTTTCAATCAGACATCTGTCATCACTTCTGGTGACTAGATACAGTGGTGGATCATGAGTGTAGAAACAGAATGTTGCACCATTTTACAGGAATTAAATACATAATGGACTGGCAGGTAAACGCTGCCAAGATTGCTAAGATAACTTGTAACCTGAGAATATATAAACATATGATAGTGTTATTCAAAAGTAGTCGAACCTTTAAAACACTTATAGCTCACTGTAGGCCTGTACGTAAAGTGAGCTATAAGTGTTTTAAAGGTTCGACTACTTTTGAATAATTAGTAAAGCTTCACTGTCTATAAAACTTCATTCTAAACTTTGTAATATGATAGTGTATAATAATATATGGTCTCATACTTAGCATCGCTGGCTTCAGATCCACATGCTGGGTCTGATCTCCGGTACCTACTCAATTTTTTCTTTGGTAGGGAGGTCTGAAGCAGGGTGTACTCAGCCTCGTGATGCAAACTGAGGAGCTACTTAATTAAGAAGTAACTGCTCCGGTCACGGAAACCATCATTAACGGCTGTGGGTGTTGGCATGCTGACCACATGTCCCTAATTCTAGACTCACTAGTCAAATGGTAGGCCTAGTCCCTTCAGGGATGTAGAGCCACGGAATTAGTTTAGTGTCTTAGAGAATGTTGAAAATAGCAATATAGATCTTGCCACAAAGCGACTGCTTTGGTATCTCTGTGAGAGACTTTATAGCTCGTGCTCTTGGATAAGGGAAATCTCGCTTGTAGACAGCACCTGGCGCGACAGAGAAGCTCACATGTTTCAGGGCGCTCTAGTGAAGAAGACAAGAATCATGCCTTGTCATTGCAAATCGAATGCAATGCCCAAACCCCGAAAAGCCGGGAATGTTACTATGAAGTCAAGCATCTGGCATATGCTACTCGCTCGCAGGATGAGGCAGGAAGTCATTGCAACTGGATTGTGCATATACATGTTTAAATGGTTTTAAATTGTTAAACACCATGTAAGGCATGTTTTCAGTCAATAAGAACCTATCACAAAGATGATTTGGAAATAGTTTAATAGTATAAAGTAAGAAAAAATCTAGCATAAATTCATTACATTAAAAACTGGCCGTTGTGCAACACTGCAACATGATCAGAGACCGCCACTGCTTAGATAACCATCTAGTTCACTTGAGCTGAAAATATAGCTTTCGGACATGGCTTGAATAAGATTTTGAGTTCAGGTAGTTTTGATTATATTTGGTGAGAATATGAACTGTGATTAGCTAGAGAATCTGTGTACATAATTAAAATTCTTTTTTTTTGCCTCCCATAATGTGAATCATAGTAAGTTGACTGTAAATATTGTGTTGTAACTACACTATATTGATTAATTCTAAAAGCATTGATTGGGAGATCTGGTCACAAATTTATAACTTTATGTAACCTATGTTTTATGTATAGTTTGAAAATCTGTTACTGCTATTTTCATTAAATTTATTATCATTGTTCATTTCATTCAATAAACTATTGATTCTCATGGTTTCTTGCAAAGAATTATTAAAATGAAGATTCCTTTTCAATGTTGATATAATACATTACACAAAATTTCATTCAGTGCTCTCAATTACCAACAGGCAGCATCTAATACAGAACCAGACAGGTCTGTGAGCGAAAAAAGAACGTGTATACAGTAGAACTCCAACTATTCGGATCACCAATCATCTGGATTGCTTTGAAGCCGTATTCAAGTGTTTTTTGCAGCAGCAAGCATTGGAAAAGCCTCTTTCAGGGCCAATTATTTGCAAAAAAGCAAAACTTTTGACTGACAAAATCAACAGTTTGACAGGAAAACAATCAACTCTGACCAGTATATTCAAGATGTGACACCTTATGTAAGTAGCCTACAGTAAACTCTTGATAATCCGGCGATTGGTTAATCTGGCATGTTCAGTAATCCGGTGCTCTCGGGAAACACATGCCTTATTGTCTTCCGACCTGCTGACCACCACCGGAAGTAAACATATCCGCTCTTGTGCTTCCCTTCCTTCCACCTTCCTTCTCTATTCATTCTGTACGCTGCTTGCCCTCCATTACCTCTTTCGACATTGTTTTCTATTTTCTCAGCCAGATGACGAATCTAATGATGACGTGGAGGTTTCGAGAGTACGCTCCCAATAATCTGGAATTTTTCAATAATCCGGTGGTTGTCTGGTCCCAGATATTTTGGTTTCTCAAGATTGTACTGTACAATACTGTACAATTTATTTATTTTTGTTGAAAGAAAGGACTTGATTATTTATCCAACTATCCAAATATTTGATTATCTGGATCAGGTCCAGTCCCAATTAATAGTTGCAGTTCTACTATATGTTACGTGTCAAGTGCATGTTGGAGAGGTAGAGATGGAGATTGAGTGTTAGTTTGTCTGCAAGGTAGGGATGAAAGTCCCTAAAAGAATCACTTTTCCTTTCTAAGAAATTAAAATGGGCAACTATATTAGAAAATAGCTGTCCACTTGACTATAATGGTGTAGGCATACAGATTTACAATTGGACGACATTCTGCAGAAAGGAACCAACCCTCAAATTTGAAAAAACCGGAATAGATTTTAAATTTTTGCTACTGAACTATATATTTACGTTGTGCAAACCAACCATCTTCATCCATTTATATGCCATCTATAAAGCAAACAAAAATACACTGAAAAGATCCAGGTGGATTTTTAGTCAACTTTAAATGCCTGTTTTTTAGCTTAAAAATCATATGGGTTGGTTCCTTTCTACAGAATGTCGTCCAATTGAAGCGTACAGGGGAAAAACCCCGCCAGTCAGTTATTCAAGGAAACGGAATAGTGATGCTATCTAGTGGTTGCTGAAGTATACTTTTCGAATAGTCTATCATCTTTTGTACAAACAAAAGTCTGACTTTGTACAAAAGATGGTAGACTATTCGAAAAGTATACCGGTACTTCAGCAACCACTAGATGGCATCATTATGCCATTTCCTTGAAAAACTGACTATTGGGAGTTTTCCCCCTGTAACTTACTCTTCAGTTGTATATGTAAATAATATCTCTTCCCTTGTTTGGTATTGTAATATGCATTCAGATATTGAAATTCTGGCTACAATAACAAATAAGCAGGAAAGAGTTTAAAAAAAGAAGACTGAGTTTTGTTAACTAAGATTTTCCTGGTTTAAAAGCTAGTGTAGAATGTCTTGTCTCCAGTCGAGTTTCTTATTGGTTACAGCTGTTCAGTTCATTCTAAAATTGTTTGAGGTAATGAATGGTAATTTAAATTTTCACGTCTATTTGAGTATTATTCTGTATATTATTTGATATTACTGGGGGGAAAAAATGAGAGAAATATTATCCAGGCATGAATTTAACAAATGAGGGAAACTATTTTGCATTATTTTTTTGTGTACTTCTTTTGTTTTTTTTTCTTTGCTTAAGTTGCACAGACTGTATGGTTCTTATCAGTTGCAAAGTAGTCCTGATTGGTGTTCTGTGGTAGTAAATTTAAAATGGTGGAAGTGTGGAAAGTTTTGTGAAGTGATTTAACATTGGTTCAGTGCTAAAGGAGTTAATACAAGCAGTTTTCCAGATTTCTTCAGTTCTGGTAAGTAAAGAAGCAGATCTCTTTATTTTGTTCTTAAAATAATTGAACCATAAGCCTGTTTCTTATTGGTCTACATATAAGGAGTACTTCAATTTTATTAGTATGCCTACTTAGAAAATATTTGCTTGTGAAGGAGTGTTTTTAAAGTGTGTACCAGTAATGATTTATTACATAAACAATTTTCCACCATTACTAAGCTTAATTAGATTATTTAAAGAGTGGGTACTGTATAATATTTGAGATTGTGATGTAGCAAATAAATTAGATGTTGCCCACTTGCTGGGGCAGTTAATGATGGGTCATTCAAGTCTATTTCCATGTTAATAGTGCAGTCTAAAGTCAAATGTATGAAATTCCTTATTTCACTTGAGCATGAGAAGAAATCCCTGAGAACTCCGTTCAGATTAGCCAGTTATGGGATTTGAACCCACACTGTCTTGAATGTGAGTCTGCAGCATTACTGCTGCACCCAACCCATGTGGTCTAATTGTGCATACCAGGCGTGAACACCCCGCACGAGAGAAAGCAGCGTTGTCGACCAGACCCCAGTATTTAAAAAAAAATTTTTTTAATGCAATCTTCAAGAAATTAGGCTATGTGAAATTAAACTCAGCCGTTTTAAGTTTTCAGCTGTCAAACAGCCATTCCGTATTGATTACTGTAATGTACTCCGGTGGAGGTTACTCCTCTCATGCTCAGTAAGTTTACTTTGTTCTACGGGAATATAACCTGTAAATTACCGGTATAAAAATTTTGTGGTTCATTGTATGCAAACCTAACCTAACCTGCCAAATACTGCAAAATTAAAAAATTTACTGCTTTGTAGTCCCAAACAATTCAGTCATCTAGTCGGTATCTAATCAAGAGAGAACTAACGACAGTTGGAGTAACCGCAGTGGGTTTAGTTTCCTTCTTATGCATTCTTCACACTTTCGCTCAGCACTATGTAGGCCTACCAACTTCCAATTCTAGGTAAATGGCAATTAGGAATAGTGATATTAGTGTTAATGATTTGTAGAGTTAAGTTTGTTGCAGTTGGGTTAGGAATATTTATATTATGTTAGTGACATGTACAGCTAGGTTGGTGGTAGTTAGGTTAGGACCAGTGATATTAGTGTTGATCGCCATCAGGCTTACAATCTCAGTCTTGTTTCTGGATCACGGGACCCATGTGCAACTCGCTGCCAATTGAAGATCGTTTTTTCAAAAGCCGATATCTACAATGTAGATATCGGCTTTTGTAAAAACGCTCTTCAATTGTAATTCTCACCTTCCAACAACCATTTTCTGTTCGGAGACTGTCATTTATGGGTTAGAAAAGTGACATCTTCATTCTCATTTTCCCAGTATTTCGGACACTTTCCAGTAAAACTAAATTACTGTATAATTTCTAACATTTATGAAGACCACAAGAAGCTAAAATCACAGATTGTGAACCTTTTTTTGTGAATAAACATAGTACGTAATCATGGAAACCATCCTCACCGCAGTGACAAAACAGTAGACTATTTGAAACATTCCAAATGTAATATCCGTATGAATTTTAGGAATAGGTCAACAATGGACAGCCCATAAACAGTGAAAATATGTTCCGCCACTAACGTCCTTGCTGTTCCAAGCCAAGAAAAACAAAAGAGGAATTATTGTCGTGTAGTGATGAGAACAGCAAGCCGAGAAAAAAAAAAAGAGGAATGATTGTCACAGTAAAGGCTAGTTTACACGACGAAATTAGGTTTCGTAAGTAAGTTTCGCAACTGTTTTTTGCTTGAATGCGCAAGCGCAAGATGTACTGGCGACAATGAGTTATGAAACTACGCAGTTTCGGCTGATTCCAACTTTTCACGAAACTATAATAGTAATGTTGATATTTTACGCTTATTTACCTTGTTCGCGTTTCGTAAAATGAAATGGGGAAGTGAGGAAATTGTGAAATGCCTGTATTCATACGTGTTTCAAACATTTATATGGTATTTAATAACTTGAACTTCAGAAATAACATGAAATGTGTGGTTGCATTGGAAAGAAAATGTGTGTAATTAGTTTCACGAAATCTATTTCATGAAAGTGGTTACGAAACCTAGTGTCATCGTGTAAACTAGCCTTAATGAGATTTTTTACTGCAGGAAGAGGTTCAGTATGACATAATTAACTCTTCAGTCTGCTGCTGCTAAACTACTATAACTGTTCCTAACCTAACATAATCTTTCACTGGCACTACATCACTTTCTGTGCCCAAGGTTGCCGGGTTCAATCCTGGCTCAGGTCGATGACATTTATGTGTGCATAAATGTGAGAGGCCCATGTCAGTAGATTTACTGGCATGTAAAAAAAACTCCTGTGGGACAAAATTCTAGCACACCGGCAATGGTCATAGGTCTAAGTAGCAGTACAATGCTAATACCTAATACCAAATTCACTTCTTCCATAAGATTAAGGGTTGAACTTTATTAATTACATGATATGGTACCGTCAAGTTTGATTAATGAAATAAAATGGAGAGTGTTAACATTAGTTCAACAAGTTTTTTTATTATTCTATTAATGCCCGAGACCTTTCCATTCATCTGCATCATCTTTTGGGCATCTTGCTTTCTAGACTTTATTAAAAACTTAAAAAAGTTTTGTTGTAACACAGTAGCTTCTTTCTTCTTATTATGTATTCACCATTTTTTCCTTGGTTTCTTTCCACAATGTTGTGGATTCCCTCAACCAAATAATACATATATTCCAATTTTAATTAATATTGCTCATCCACTGATTTCTCCATTGTACCTTCATCTTGTAGTCCTCTTGCTACATTGCTCTTCCTTACACCATCCAGCCTTTCTTTCCTTCATCTTCCACAAGGTTCCCAGTTCATCACTACCTTGGGCAGTCTTCCGTTGTATATTCTTTTTCACATGACCGTACCATCTTAAGCTTTTCTTTTCAAGAATTTCTACGACACCTTCATCCACATTCATTAATTCCTTTATTATGTTATGTCTTCTTTCTTCCTCCTTGATTTTCTTGTTGATCTTCTCCAGTACATACTATAATCCATTTCCGTGGCTCATAGTTTTGCTTTTTGTTTGTTATTTATTGTCCATGTTTCTGCTCCATATAGGCATAACATTTTATTTTCCACTTTTCTTTATAAGTACTATTGTTTTATTCATGATATTACTGCTCCATAATAATGAGTTTAATATCCCTTCTACCTTGTCATACATTTATCTATTTTAATTTAAGATCCATCCAGTTATACAACCAATCCTAGATACTTGAGTTTATCAATTGTTTGAATTTTGAGTCCTTCTATTTCTATGTCATTTTGTTTTAATGTCATATAGGCCTACTCTGCTTATTTAAATTTATTTTTAAAATTCTTATATTATTATTTTACCTTAATTGCAGGACTGGAACACAGTACCATTTTTAATTTTAATTATTATTCAATATATTGTCATCTACAAAACAAGATTCCCTGAAAATGATGCAGACACATCAAAAGACCTTAGGTGTCAATGAAATAATAATAAAAAAGTTCAGATGTTGGTATCACTTGTCCATTTGGCATAGAACTGTTTGTCTGATGACTCGTGCACTTGTGGGTGTATAAAAAAAGAGGTACAAAAAATGTTGCAGTGTACCATTACTAGAATATATAAACTTTTTTTTTTTATGAAATCATTTTCATGTAACAGTCTCTAGTAAGCTTAATTAGTTATACCTTAGCAACTTAGATTTTAGTGTTATTTTTAAAGAAAACCAACCTTCTTTAATTTCCAAGCTTGTTGAAAATTACAGCTTACACAATTAACATTTTGTACACTATTGCCTAAGTCAGCTATTACCTAAATCAGGTTACCTAAGGTTCAAACTCATCATCGCCTGAGAGTAATGGGTGGGGGAGAATAGGAGAAGTGCCCTCAAACAAGGGTCTTTTCAATCGATGTTCTAGGTGCTTTGTTGATACCCTGGTAACTCATACTATTATCCAGGTTACACCAACCGATGTGTATATTTTACAATTATAATTTCATTATAAATACTGCATTATAGGGAACGGGTAAACTACAATTCGAGGTTACATTCCATGTAGTCAATCCGGAGAAAAGCATAGTTTAAATAACTATAGACCTATATCCTTACTCCCTAGCCTATCTAAACTGTTAGAAAAATGTATAAAAAATAGACTGGTGGACTTCTTAAATAAAAATAATATATTAAATTCAAATCAATTTGGTTTTCGAAATAACTTGAGCACAGATGATGCCATAATTAATGTTACAGGAAAAGTTATCGAAGAATTAGATGCGGGAAATAAAAGTCTAGGTATTTTTTTGGATTTGCAAAAGGCTTTTGACACTGTAAACCACAAGATACTTATAGAAAAATTAGAGCAAATTGGAGTAAGAGGTACTGCACTAAATTTATTTCGGTCTTATTTACATAATAGAACGCAAATTACCAAAATTAAGGATCAGTTTAGTGATATCAGAGAAGTGGATACTGGTGTGCCACAAGGAACAATTTTGGGTCCAATTCTTTTCATTATTTACATAAATGAGTTGCTGCATTTGGACTTAAATAATTTCCATGGCTGTCTTTACTCTTATGCCGATGATACCGTATTGCTATTTTCCGCTCCAACTTGGCAGGATACTTACAAATGGGATAATAAGGGATTAAGAGTAGTTAAAAGTTGGCTTGACTGCAATAGGTTAGTATTAAATATAGATAAAACAAACTGTGTTCCATTCTCATTAACAACTGCTGGTACTCCACAATTAAAAATGGATCAAAACTTGTGCGTAAGACTACATGATATCAACTGTGAATCTGACTCATGTACCTGCAGGTTGTGAAGGAGACAAATCAGGTCAAATACCTTGGTATTATTATAGATCGTCATCTGAAATTCGACAAACACATCACATATTTATGTACCAGATTAAGAAAAACATTATACAAATTTGTCTGTCTAAAACAATATTTACCGACTGAAGTCTTAAGGACAGTCTACTTAGCTCTAATACAATCTGTCCTCCAATATGGTATCATTGGTTGGGGAGGAAGTGGCACATCTGTATTGACTCCTTTGATTCTAATACAGAAGAGAATTATAAAAATTTGTTTAAAAAAGCCTATAGAATATCCAACAGAATTGATATTTCCTGAATTGAATGTGATGACTGTAGAACAAATTTATAAGCTCACACTTTTAAAATACTTTCACAAATACCGCAACGTACATGTATCGGATCCTCATAATTACAATACTAGAAGAAATAAAACATTGCCTTTAATAGAACCAAAATACTTCACCTCTTCTGGCTCTAAACATAGCATTTATTATGGTCCAAGACTCTATAACTCTATAATTAGGTCACATCCAGAAATAGTACATATGAACAACAAAAAATTCAATAAGTTTATCAAAAATCTTATTTCATAGTTCAAAAGTTACTTCACTCTGTACTTAGTAGACAATTAAGGAACTATTTTATTTGTAATAACTCAGGGTTTCAATTTTTGTTCTTACTACTTTTCCTTTTTTCTTTTTACTATTCTGTTCTTTCTTTTTTATTATTATTTTTTAGGTATTGATTTAATATTATATTTTCTTTATATATTTGTAATTTGTATTTTGTAACGTAAATGGCTGAACTGTGCCCGAGCACGAGCGCTTGCTCATTCGGGTGGTCTTGTTTTGTTTTGTATTTGTATATATTAAAAAGTTACTTTTTCTCAAAAAAAAAAAAAAAAAAAATTCTGTGATCATTCAATTTTTCTAAGGTGCATATATTATTCTAATTGATTTTCATTAAAATCAGAATACAGTAGAACTCTAATGATCCAGATTAATTGGGACTGGAGCAGATCCGGATAATCAAATATCCGGATAATTTAATAAATCATGAAATAAAGGCCATTTCTTTGGGGGGAAAAAAAGACTAATTGTACAGTAGGCCCTACTTACTTAGACCTACATAAAGTGTCACATCTTGAACATATCGGTCATGGTCAGTTGTTTAGCTGACAAACTCTACTTTGTTGGCTAAAATTTTTGCTTTTTCACTATAACCGGCCCTGAAAGATTTGTACCCAATGCTTGCTGCTGCAAAAACCACTTGAATATGACCTGGTTAATTGGTGATCCGAATAATTGGAGTAAGGAAAATTGGAATTCTACTCGGTACTGTACATCTATGTTAATTAAAGCTGTTAGATTGCACTTTAATGCCGGTTGTCGGCTCACTTAATTCAATTCAATTCAATTCAATTCAATTCAATTAATTTTATTGTCGTTAAACAGTTGTACAACTGCAATAGACAAAGTCAACAAGTAAAATTACACTGATTACATCCAATAAAGAGCAGACCAATACATAATTTGGTTACATAACAGTAACAGAAAAATTAAAATCAGTAAATTCACACATAGTATAAAATGGATTGGCGATCAGCCAACAGTGTAATCTCTTGCAAAATAATTTATATGGTAAATTAGTTAAAACTTGTGGCAACTTATTAAATAGTTTAATGCCTACATAACAGTAACTCTGCATGGTTTTATTTAGCCGGTGCTGCGGAATTTCAATTAACTGGCAGTTTCTGGTGTTATGATTGTGAATTTCTGACCTTACATTATACATATGTCGATTTTGCTTCATAAATAACAATACAGTGTATATATACAAATTTACTATTGTCAGTATTTTATATTTTATAAAATAAGGTTTGCAATGTGTTCTATCAGGTATTTGAGCTATGATTCTAATAATTTTCTTCTGCAATATTAGTAAATCTTGTGTATGAGAACTATTTCCCCATATTAAAATTCCATAATTAATTACACTCTGGAAATAAGCAAAATAAGAAATCCTTACATATTCAGAGGGAACACAGTTAACTAGATTTCTAAATAAATATACAACCCTGGACAGTTTTCTACATAAGAATTTAATATGAGTTTCCCAAGTTAAAAATCTGTCAATGTGAATTCCTAGGAGCTTTATATCAGTACAAGGCTGTCTGTGGCAAAACAAGATTATTCAGAGTAAAGATTTTATTTTGTGTTTTTGTATCATTTAGAAGAAGGCTACTTGCTCTAAACCATTGCGATATCTGTACTGAGTTATTCTGTACATCAGATTGAAGACATTCAAAGTTGTCATGATTACTAATAAAAGTGGTATCGTCAGCAAATAAAATTGATTTCAATTCAGCATTACAGGGTAGATCATTAACCATAACAAGAAAAAGCAACGGGCCCAGAACAGAGCCCTGTGGGACCCCTGACTTTACTATTGCCATATCAGAGACCTCCTCATCAATCTGAACAACTTGATTACGATTGGATAAATACGATGAAAACAATTTATGAGCAGTTCCATTAATACCATAGTATGACAACTTATTTAACAGAATTCGATGATCTACACAGTCAAAAGCCTTGCTTAGATCACAACATGTGACCCAAGCAAAGCTTTTAGTTTCAAAGGTATTCAATATGTTATCAGTAAGTAGACGAACTGCGTCAATGGTAGATTTACCAGCTTAGCTTAGCTTAGCTCACATACAGTGAGGGATTTCATATATAGTTGTGCCGGATTTCATACGTAGTTTTGTCGGCACAACTACATATGAAATCCCGCACTGTATGTGAGCTAAGCTAAACTAACTTAGCTTAGCTCTTGCTCGACAACCGGCAATAGATAACATTGCACAGGGCAGGCAACCTGAAACAAAACAAATTCTTTCACGATTATGAATGCAGAAAAGCAATAGATTTTAATTTTCCACAGAATTCATTGCACACATGACAGGTTAGGTTAGATTATTAAGTTAGATTATAGGATTACCCTTGAACAGGTAGAAATACGTGAGTGGTTTGGTTAGGTTACGTTAGCATTGTTGTTGATAAGTTACAGATTAATTATCATTGCATGTTTTGATGACCCTAAGACCAAAAATGCTAGTGATCAGTAGGGGGCGGATTTATATGACCTAAAAAATAGGATATATGCATGCATTTATGACCTAAAAAACATTAAAATATGACCAATAAATTTTAAAATATGACTTTACCACTTACATATTATGTATATTTTTTCATTAAAATTCATTTTATTAAAATATAATGTTAATTATTTAAAATATCTGTAAATTCTCAAAAAGTATCAGTATAATGCAAAATTTACAAAATATGATATGAAACAACACAATTTCTTTAATATGCACACAAATATGCCAAAAATATGACCTAAATATGCTACAATAGTTGAAAATGTCATAAATATGCAGTTATATGCACAATAAAAGCCTTCCATTTTCACTAGGATGCTTGGAAGCGGGTTTAAATTAGTCGGAGACCTGAAATAATGCAAAGGGGGAAAATATGACATGTCATAGAAATCCGCCCCCTAGTGATCAGCATAGCTGTAGAATTAAAAACCGTATAAAAACAACACTTTTATATTTGAATTAGATATTTTCTGGGAATGTGACAATCAACATTGGCGGCGACTTTCTCTTTCTTTTAATGCCATTTACATGAAGAAAGTTTCATTTGTCTCGATTTTCTCGAAAACTGCTCCACGATTTTGTTTAAATTTTGTACATGAAGTGCTTATGTCCTACTAAGAGCTATTTTTTACGCATAAGTTCTCGGAACGGTAGTTATAAGCCATGGCATTTATTAAGATACGAGTTTGTTTATGAAACGAGCGAAGCAAGTTCCATAATTTTCAAGAGTATCTTAATTATCATTTTAGACAAGTTTCTTATGACTGTTTTTATTTGGCCAAATAAATGCTCACATTTTGAGTTTTTAGGATTATCAAAGAAACGAAAACCGTTGACCTCAGTAATCAGCTGTTATTAAGTTGTCGTAGTAATTGTTTTCTGCGATCGATGGCAGCAGATGGCGTGCGGTCAAGTCGAAGCTTTTTCTTGGCCGTTTTATGGAAAATAACAGATTTTTACAGCACAAAATGAACTCAATTTAGTATAAAAATTAAAGTTTACACCAACAGGATTCATTTTATTTTAAATACAGCTTGTTTATTATGCAGTTTCATTTTTCTGCTCTGAAGGTTTCAAGATCCGTATTCGATAATAATCTGTACCACATCAGTGTTTTAATGAAAATGCGTACTTTAATGGATGCCATGAAGATACTGTTAAGTTACATATATAGTAAGCGAATTACAGTATGGTCGAACAGAAGATACTTTACTTGTTTTAGGAAACCTTATACGCCTATCACTAATTTATTATTTTTCTCTGTTCAATATTAAGTTAGTTATATATTGTTAGTTTATATATTTTCTCTGCTTCGCATTTATCTCTTGTAAAATTATTTAAATTTGCCTGACCGTAGGCGTGGTCTTGTGGTTAGCGTCGCTCACTACAGATCCGTCGGCCAGGGTTCGATCCCCGGTACCTCCTCGGATTTTTCTGAGGTAGGGAGGTCTGGCAGGGGTGCACTCAGCCTCGTGATTCAAATTGAGGAGCTACTTGATAGAGAAGTAGCGGCTCCGGTCATGAAAACCACCATTGTGTAGGCCATGGGTGTCGGCATGCTGACCACATGCCCCCAATCCTGCCATCTGCCTGTGGTAGTTGATTCAGCGGTCGGGTGGTAGGCCAAGTCCCTCCAGGGTTGTAGCGCCACGGAGTTTTGTTTAGTTTTTAGAAGAGAATGCCTTGTGGCTCTAACTCTGCCAGGAAAAACAGAACTTTAGTAACTTAATAATAATAATAACAATATCAACAATAATGATGATAATATTAATATAAGTTAATAAAGTATTATTATTATTATTATTATTATTATTATTATTATTATTTTTTTTTTATTTTTTTGTTCGCGCGTGAGCACATGTAGGACTACGCAAAGTACTTAGAGGCGTTTTTGTGTTTTCCTTTGACTCCATATTGCTTTCATCCTTTGGTATTATTATTATTATTATTATTATTATTATTATTATTATTATTATTATTATTATTATTATTATTATTACTATTATTACTATACTCTAATTCAAAAGCATAATACCCAAGTACAGATTTTTTAAATTTACCAGTAAGTTTTTTCTCATCTCAGTTTTAATTACTACTGCTGCAGAGATTCACTCGGGAGCAGTTTTAAACAGGTCACACTATGTTTAGAGATAATTAATTTTAATGAACGCTCCCGCTGGGCTGTATTACAACTATAAATTTCACAAAACTGATAAAATCAATTTCAGAAGTGCCAACTTTTATTACAGGCGTTATGGTAGCTGTTTTGGTAAAAACAAGTGTTAACGATGATGTTTATTGAATGTCTCGCCATTGTCCATGCGAGAGGAACATAGATTATCTTGGAATTGAACGGTTTGTGGAGCGCTCATCGTCCATTTTACATAATGAGGGGGTCGGATCGGCAACATACTAAAAATATAGTTCCCTAGAGACGTGATATTCATCTATATTACGTTCAGCATATGAGTGCACAGTCTACTTTTGGGATACATTCAATAGGCTTGTTGTCCCATAACCATGCATCCATACCGATTCTCCACCTGTTTGGTTAGATATTATTTGGTTTTTTTCTCTTTTTAATTCAGCCGTGTTTATACTCCTTTTAGCTGAGAGGCCATATCAGGAGTTCGGGATCTGTATCTATACAGTAGGGGTTCTCAAAGTCGCAGGCATGGTTTGAGGGGTCCGCGGGAGATTTTTGAGTAGCCTATCGAATATTGTAGTAGGTTTAAGGCTGAAACTTTCAAAAATAAAATCCAATATTTCAGAGATTGTCAAAAGCAAAAAACAACACAATTCTTCTCACTGAAATTAGTGGTATGTTAGCCTACTAGATAACTGTTCCATTGGTAATTTTTTTATAATTAATACTAAGAGTCCTGTCTTTTTTCAATTGAATTCAATGTTAGAAATAAAAAGAATGTATCAAAACAAACAAACTGTTTTCTTTTTCTATCATATAGCTTTTCGTTTTGAATTAAATATATTTCAAATGGTTATTACTACAAAATTAGTAAAAATAGTAAAGGGTCATTTTTAGGGGGTCCGCAATGACAACATTAATAATTAAAGGGGTCCTCGAATAAAGGAAGTTTGAGAACCCCTGGGGTAGACCATGGAACTATTGATCGTCAATTGTTTCTATTATTGGTGTATTTTTTGGATTACATTTTAACTGATATTAATTTAAATAGATATGATACAGCATGAAATGGTGAGGATGATTCATTGTATGAAAATATCCAATTCGGCATTGTCTTTACGACTAGGGACATCATGACAAAAACCCATGTCATATTGGCCTGCCATGGGATTTGAACCTGGGACCTTCCGAATGCGATTCCATGACGTTACCATCTCGGGCACCTCGTTCGGTGTTGATATTTGTGTGAAAATATTTAACCCCTAAATAAATGGGTAATGTATCCTACAGAATAGGCCTACTTTAGTTTGTCTTAAATTGTGATATAATAACAGAAAATAAATAGGAAGAAACGTTTCAGTTTTTTGTTAAAGAATAAGGCATAAGAAATAAACTCGTGGGTTTTTTCATAGTTTCCCCCAATTTTGAAGGCAAATTGGACAATTATAACTGGGACGCTAGGGCCTGAACCAAACACGCGCAGATAGCTTATCGTCCGCCGGTAGCAATGGAGTAAGTGCAGAAGAGAATGCATATACTGTACTATTCATTCCAAACTATGCGGTTCATAATATTCCTAACCTATATACATTCCACACTATTTCCCTACTCTGACTGTGAATCACTTTACTACCACCAACCTTTTTGTACATTCGCCTTCCATTGCTCTTATTAATGTATCACACTTCACTATTGGATGCTGTGAGGCTAACTAAGATGTTTTTACACGGTCTGTACAGTATGAACTGGCAGGGAACATCACTTGATATGAAGGTCAGGTAGCCTACTGCGCATCCGTTTGTTTGGCTAAGGTTTTACCGATCGAGTAATACTTACCATGAATCATCCTCACCATTTCATCCTGTATCACATTCATTTAAATTAATATCAGTTGAAAATTTGTAACCTACTTGAGCATGTTTAAAATATTCTAAAGTACATTTACAAGCAATTTTGTTGGTAAGCAACAAAATTTAATATTTTAAACATGCTCAAGTAGGTTACAATTTTATAAATTATTCAATACTGTTTTTAGTAACTTATTTTAAATGAAATTTGTGTATATTATAAATGTACTTTAGAATATTTTAAACATGCTCAAGTAAGTTACAATTTTATAAAATATTCAATACTGTTTTTAGTAACTTATTTTAAATGAAATTTGTGTATATTATAGTTTTAGAAAACAATTGGATAAATTTTAATACTGTATACATATGATACTTGTAAATAACGAATTGATAATTGACCAAACATATTAAAGTCTAAATAAACTAGAAAAAATCTGAACAAAATTCAACAGTAAAATTTCTTCTAACCTAACCTAATAGCCTACATCTCATTAAATTACATCAAATAAAACAACAAATTCAATATATATGAAAGAACTGAAAATATTTCATTAAACACCAGATATTAAGTTAGGTTAGAAGATAAAAATAACTCCTAACAATCTTAATCGGATTCAAGCATATATGGTGTTCAAACAAACTGCTAGTATATAGGTGGAACCTTTACCATAAATTTGAATTATACTATACTAGTTGAAATTATCTAAGCTTCATAATGAAGTTTATTAATAAGCAGCATAAGCTACTAGTCTAGAAATATATATATATATATACATATATATATATATATATATATAAAACTTGTGTACATATGGTACAATAGTCATAACAAATATTAAAAATTCTTAACACAGTTAAAAATATGTTTAAAGTCCATAAATATCATAAAAACAAATAATCGTATTTGTTATCGTATCGAATTTGTACATTTCTGTCTTACCTGAGTATTTATTTCCTTTTTATTTCTTAATACCGACTTACGATTTAATTCATCCAGCGGCTAAGCACGATGCGACTATTCCGCCTGCACTAAATTAATCGATGTATCGGTTGCCACCAAGATTAAAAATAGTCACTTCTTTTTAAGGTTGCTACCTTTGAAACTTGAAGGCCATCTTGAAGTGCTGATTGTGATTACTTACTTTCTTGTAATACAGTGTGTTTCACGTACGAGTTGGCCAATCATGCGATAGAAAGAATACTGTTGCCTAGCAAGGTGGCCATAGCTCTAACTCCCGAGTGATCGGGTGAAATATCTACGCAAATAAAGCCGCTAACGATGTAATGATTCAGGTACTCACAATTACAGTTAAAATTACAATAAACATAACCACGTACCTCGTCACAAGAGATGTTGGAAATGCCCTCCTGTCGCATCCACACAACACTGGCAACTTTTTAGGAAATTTCACGCGCACAAGTCCAGCTTCCGATATACCGGTACAGTTAATTTCTTTTAAGTTATGCAGATATTTCACCCGAACTTGAAAAGTGAAATGTACAGGTCAAAGCCCCCATACATTAGAACAACTTAAATACAATATCACAAGAGAAACTAACTCTCCATTTCCCTCTTTCTCTTTGTCTATCTGTGAAAATCGTGTCTCGGAAATAAAATTATATAAAAAGTTTTACCTTTGAGTTGGACATCATCCGAGGACACGAACTATGCAGATCAATTTTTTCTTTTTTCACCATTATCGAAAAAAGAAAATAAGGATTTGTTAGAATTGCAATGTGTCGCGATGAGATCAGGGGCGTATTTAGCTACTTAAGCGCCCCTAGGCAGAGAAAAATATTTTCGCCCCCTTATTTCCACATGAATGTACTACAAAGTAATTACAATAAGCATTATTGTAACTGAAAAAGTAGACTAATAATAATAATAATAATAATAATAATAATAATAATAATAATAATAATAATAATAATAATAATAATAATATCAGAATGTCAGATTTAATCAAAGGCGGTTAAATGGAAAGAGTTCCAATTTCATTGACGACTGTAACCCCCTCCCCCACCTTATGGTCACCTCGACAATAATTACAACTTTCTTCTTCAGCTGGGCCACATCTTCTTGCTACCAGAGGCTCTGTAAATATGACCAGGAGGAGGAAACAAAAATACGAAGAGCTTGGAAATCTTTCCAGCCTCTTCGCCAAAGAAGAACTATCATTTAAAAATGGAAGCTAATATAAAATGTATTCAAATCTTTCATACTACAAAAATCAAAATAATTGCTGTTTCTTGACTAGACAATATCTGACAGTGGAAAATGACTCTACAATATGTGTACATAAATCATAAATGAAACAAAAGGATTTTACATAGAAAACTAAAGTTAATATAGACTGAAGGTCTCATAACAAACATATTTATCTGGGTGAAGCCCTATTTAAATAAAGATAAAATCCTGGAAGAGAAACAAGTTAGTACATTTAAATGTTCCCTTTTAATTTAAATACAATGGATCTAGAATCATTTAGTTAATTTAATAACCTAAATAAGCTAGGATAAATACTTCAGGCGGCCAGATAATTACAAAATGCAATGGCCTATAAATTTAAAACATAATACACAATTTAAGTATTCCCAAATCGTTCTACAAGGATATTACATGCATTTAATATTACATTCATCAATGGAATAATTTCTTTCGGTGTTAAGCACCACAAAATATAAGTTAAAATCTGGAATAGACATAGTGCAAACAATTTCATTCTTGGTGTGAAGCACATAATCAATATTTTAGTAAATAATTTAAATAACAACTATATTACTTATTACAGAACCTAAAATCCAAATCACATACCTCAAACGTTCCATGCATACCATAATTTTAAATTCATAAACAAGATTACATAAAATGCATGCCCTAAATTCATTATTACATACCTGTTAATACATGCATCCCAAACTCTGGCCAGAAACCAAACACCCATGCAGATTCACACATGCTCCACGCACAAGGCCTAACGAAAAACTACTTCCACCTAGGCTAATGATGGAAATAGGCTCAGATGGTTAGAAGATATCAAACAGGGAACACAAATACAAAATAATAAATTTAGAAAAACTTCATGCTTCAGGTATGAGGAAGAAAAGGTAGGAACTGCAAGCCAAAATTAATAAAAGACCCCATCAAGAAATATCCCAGCATGCCCAAATAAACAAACTAATTATATTTACATTTACATTTAACCGAATGGTGGCCACAAAATTATCTGTTTAAATCTCAAGCATCCTTCATGCTACATCCATTTATAAGATAATAATAAAACACAGAATGCCACCATTCCCAAATCAAACACACATACAACGCATGCTTGGGAAAGAAGAAAACACAAGAATATTACATTACACTATCATGCAGTTCCCACACCCTAATATTGATTTACATGAATATACAAAACATCTTCCACATACCTTAGCAATGAAGAAACAAAGGCCTAAATGCAACTCACATATAGCTGCTAAAAAAACAATACACTACGACACCATTATGCTAAATTTTCCCTGGAGTCTTCCTAGGCCAAATGAGGCAGAATAAAGGGTTTCAACCCCTTATATAGGCTATAGATTCATGACGTAATTGCGCACTCGCAGTGCTAATTTTATTCCAAAGACAAGTATGATTCCTTAATGCGACACCATCTTGATGGCCATGCATAAACAAATGAATAGCTCACTGCTACAGATGCGGCGTTGCAATTCGGTACAACTTTAGATATCTTTAGCGGAGAAGCAGAGAAGGGGGAAGGAGAAACAGTGAATGCCCTCCTAGCTCTCAGCTGTTCGCCTGCCGAGACAAAAATTCTTTAATCTGCCAATGACGTAACCCATTATTGCGACAACACTCTCAGCTCATGAATAATTCCATTATTGCGAAATAATGATAATTCTTATTAACTGTAGCAATTAAATGGTGTTTGAAAATAATGAATTGCTACACGACAACAACAATGGAACTGCTAATTGCTTCGAAGGAGGTTACTCGTTGGTAGATCGTCGATTAAATTTGAACGTATTGTTGTCAGTGTTATTCATTTCTATTTCATTGTGCGTTACATTAGTTTATTATTTTGAAGAGTTATGAATAAAATGTTTAATATATATAAAGAAAAACAGTAACAGCTTAAAAGCCGCCCCTTCAAATCTAGGTAGCTGCCTAGTCTGCCTAGGCTTAAATACGGCACTGGATGAGATCGCAAGATTCATACTACTTTGGGTTAAAGACGTCATATGGATGACTTCTCAGGAAACTACCGTTTTGTTCTGGTATTAAATTTAAACCCTGCGTGACAAAATTTATTACGACTACGGAGGGATTTAGTACGAAACGCCCGTCACTTTGACATAGAAGCACAGAGCACGTATTATGTTGCTGAGCACAAAGTTAATTCTATAAATTTCACAGAGACATAAAGATAATCCTATTCGTGCTCTCTTCGTAGGATTTACAAACCGACTTTCAAAGGGAGATGGTAACAGCGTTAGAGGAGAAAGATACAATTTTGAATATTTGATATGGCGTACATTTACATTTTCTCTTGACTCTGTTTTCACTCTCAAACTTATTCTATTATTCACTTTTCCCCTCTGAGCTGCGTCTTCATAGAAGCTAAGCTTTATATCTTTCTTGTGTTGTGTTGAAATGTGACTGAGAGGCGAGAACTATTTCCATAAGATATTTCGGGAAAATGTTTTGAAAAGCAGTGAAGCGAAGAAAACACAGATTTATTGAAATACCTAGATGATTTGTGTATATCCCTGTGTGTTATGTACTCAGGCATTGACCGTATCATTGCATATTTTTACATTGAAAAATAACATGAGGTAAACTGATGTAATAAAGTGCCAGAATGCTTTTGTTTAATCAGTGATAATTAAATTATGATATGCAGAAAATAAGTTATTTTTGTTATCCATTTCCGAGTTACGCTCCAGATCGATTCATTAAGCAGGGCTTGCGGAAAAACAAAGGTCTAGTTTGATAATTATATGTAAAGGAATATGTGGGTAGTGTTATTTGACAAAGCTAAATGTATTCCTACTTCCTAAGCCGTATATGAACACTGTAAACATTATGTTGTCATGAGAACTGATTTGCCTTTGATAAATTCTTTCTAATATATTACCATAAAGTAGGCACTAAATTGGGCATTACTCTGGTGCCGGTCAACCGATTTGGTCCAAAATCAATTTTCTTCTTACCATGCACGTTATAAATGCGTATACAGGGTTTTATGGAACTCCAATAAAGCGTAGGCCTATTTGAGATATCACGCGTCAGACACACGGATAGGCAGACGGACAGGCATTTTGCCGTCCATCACACAATCTAAGGCACTTAATAAATAAATAGTAAAGTAAAGTGATCCCTATACAGACCATGGAGGCCCAGAGGGTTCCAGGAGGTTGAGGCTCCCAGATTTTGGACATTCGACACGAGAAGGTGGTAAGGTTGTCAGCCTTACGCACCGGCCGCCTTTACCCCCAGGATTGCTCCTGGTATTCATTTCTGTTGGAGGCTGAGTCGACCTCAAGGCCATAGTGCCACCAGAAGGATTAGGCCAATTGAACAACTCCAACGACGTCATCGGAAATCGAACCCGCGACCTTCCGGTTTGTAGCGCAGCGCCTCAACCACTACGCTACGGCGTAGAAAGGAATATGTGGGTAGTGTTATTTGTCAAAGCTAAATGAAGTACTGCTACTTCTTAAGCCATATGAACACTGTAAAACATTATGTTGTCATGAGAACTGATTTGCATTTGATAAATTCTTTCTAATATATTACCAAAAAATAGGCACTAAAATGGGCATTACTCTGGTACCGGTCAACCGATTTGGTCCAAAATCAATACGCTTCTTCCCATGCACGTTATAAATGCGTATACCAAGTTTCATGGAACTCCAATAAAGCGTAGGCCTATTTGAGTTATCACGGGTACAGAAACAGGGACGGACAGACAGACAGACAGGCGGGACAGACATTTTGCCGTCCATCACACAATCTCAGAAAGTACCATTCTGGCACTTAATAAATGGTTTAAATAAAACAGGCTAGCAGTTGAGTAAAAAAATCGCGGACGAAGCCGGGGGAACCTGCTAGTAGTGTATATTTTATTTCAATTTTCAAGATTTTCAGTATATTTTTTCTATTTTTAAAAGTGTCTAAGGTCTGGTCTCTAGCTTGACATCTCTGTGTCAGTGTAGCAGGAAGTGATCTTGGAAAGTTTGCAAATGTTTGTTCCAAGAAGTAATATTACTGTGTAAGATACGTGAGAGGCTACGTGAGACTGTAGTTGCTGGGGTCGGGGGTAATTGGCTGAGACAGAGATCTCAAGTGTCGCAGGAATTGGGATTCTTGTTGACATGCTTTGTAACTCGGATTTAGTGGGGGGGGGGCGCTCTCCAAGTTAGCTTGATGTCTCGAGGAGGTGGAGAGATACACTCTGGTCTGGAGGTAAACTTGAAACTCACTTCAGGTGTTTCTTAGCGTATACTCATGAAATAGTATATTCGATACAAGTGCCGTAAGCGGTGCATACCGATCGAGGAAAGAGTTTTTTCAATTTCCGAGATCCGTTATGCGCTTACGGCACGAGTATTGCATGCTATTTTTTGCACGATGATCTTTTATATTAATTTAATTATATTAATTGAGATATTAGCTGAAAATATTATGTATGTACATTATTGAAGATAGTTGTTATATTTCAGAAAGTGATTCGCATGTGTTAGTTGTTATGGGGACTGAATATTTGTCCTGTTAAAGTCGCCACAAACTGGGCGGCCTTGGTTCCGGTCTTCCATAAAGGCTTGTATTATGATGATCTTACTTACGGCACTTCTGCATTTTGTAATTTTTACCGCACGGAGATTTCTTTTGTTTTCATAGCAACCAGATTGCGTGCGGGAATGTCAAGTTACGATCCACGGCAACAATATTCGTAAGTACCCCTAATTTGTTACGTCGTGCAAAAATATATTTAAACAGATTTAACCCTTCTAGACCCATAAGTGACCGCCGGCGTGGTCTTGTGGCTAGCGTCGCAGACTACAGATCTGTCTTCCCGGGTTCGATCCCCGGTACCTTCTCGGATTTTTCTGAGGTAGGGACGTCTGGAACGGGGTGCACCCAGCCTCGCGACTCCAATTGAGGGGCTACTTGATAGAGAATTAGCGGCTCCGGTCGTAAAAACCACCATTAACGGCTGTGGGTGGCGGCATGCTGACTACATGCCCCCAATCCTGCCATCTGCTTATGGTAGATGACGCAGCGGTCGGATGGTAGGCCTTGTCCGTTCAGGGATGTAGCGCCACGGAGTTCAGTTTTTAGACCCATAAGTGGACAAAAGAGTTTGATCATTTCTACCCAGTTACTTCATGGAATCTTGTGTATAGTTTTATAAAAGAAATTGACATTAACAAAATAAGTCTTAATTCATGCGCTCCAGAAACACTGACACACAGACCGGAATATAGATATGTTTCCGAAATAGTTATTTACAATGAGAGACCGTTCAGCTCGCTTGTGCGTAGAATAGTAATGAAAAAACTTTTTGGTAATTTCGTATGTACGGAATTCAGGCTCTTTTGGTTGGCAACAATTTGTTTGAAACAGTTGAACATAGCAGAAACATTTGCGTAAAACATTGACTGATTTGTAAATGATTGTATAAATCTCTTGCAGTTATAGAAAAGGCACGTAACGAACTAATATTGAAAAATCCTTCTCTTTGATAAGGAATTACAGACTTCAAAAAATGGGGGAGAAATGAAGGTCATAAGTAATCTTTTGAGCGAAACTAAATATTGTGTTGGTTTACTTTTTTGTTTTGTCAAAACATTTAGACTAAACATTTGACTGCCAGTATCTAGTTTATGGACCACATTTTTTTATTGCCTAAATATTTATGTTATTAAAAATTGTAAATGATTAAGATAATACGAGGGTCATTTCAAAAGTTCTGCACACTGTAAGATAGAATTGAAGAAAATAATTCATTTTGCAAAATACCTTTACAGGCCTTCAATATAATCTTCATTCTTGCTTATGACAGCTTCCCAACGTTTTGGCAAATTCTGTATTCTGGATACGGAACCTTGATTGTTGAGCTGTCTGATTACTCAGGTCACCTCACTGGAAGCTTCGTCAATTGTAACAAAACGTTTTCCATGGAGTGGTTCCTTCAATTTGGGAAACAAATCAAGTCTGGTGGGGTCAAATCAGGACTGTATGATGGGTGGGGAAGTCTTTCCCATCCATAGACTTGGAAAACGTTTTGTTACAATTGATGAAGCTTCCAGTGAGGTGACCTGAGTAATCAGACAGCTCAACAATGAAGGTGCCCTATCCAGAAAAAAAAAAAAAATTGCCAAAAGTTGAGAAGCTGTCATAAAAA
The DNA here is from genome assembly GCA_964059195.1 of Ectobius pallidus. Taxonomy (NCBI): domain Eukaryota; kingdom Metazoa; phylum Arthropoda; class Insecta; order Blattodea; family Ectobiidae; genus Ectobius; species Ectobius pallidus. The sequence goes on along the minus strand of CAXKWD010000005.1, from coordinate 155,524,701 downwards.
AGAATGGAGATTATATTGAAGGTCTATAAAGGTATTTTGCAAAATAAATTATTTTCTTCCATTCTATCTTACAGTGTGCAGAACTTTTGAAATGACCCTCGTAGTATTTGTAGTGGTTAAAATGAAGGAAATGGATAATTACTTATTTGTACGAAAGGGAAGAGAACGATAGTGACATCTGGTGACATCTTCAGTAACCGCTATAACGTTCCAGCACCTTTTTCTTTACCTTGACGGACTCCGATCGCAGAATGGAACTTTACATAGACTATGAGAGAGTTCTGCTAAGGGGGGACATACAGCTTTCGATGCTGAAAAATAGGTGAAGTTTATTATTTTTTCTCAGCAACGAATTGTTCTGTAGCCTTGTAATCTGACATGTTCTTTATTGACTAGTTCTACAATTGCATACTATTTTCATAAATAATTTAACTATTACAGTTAATGGGTAATTATCATTACAAAATGACAGCCAAATTTTGTGCACCGAAGTGCCGTTTCCCTGATAATTTTCATAAATACCAATATTTCTGAGTGATTCTTTTTTATAACTATTTGTAAATATCATATAAACAACATAATCTAGGATCTTTGGATTATCTGCAGTATAAATATTAAAAAAATAATTCAACACTTGTTAATATTTAAAAAAAATTTACATCAGTAATATTAAAAAAAACTACTACGAAAGTTACATCAATGATTCTAGACAGTGTTGTTAAATAATATCAAATATACTTGTATGTATAATTTCACTGCAATATGTTAATAAATGTTTGAGCTATCAGGGAAACGGCACTTCAGTGCACAAAGTTTGGCTGCCATTTTGTAATGATAATTACCCATTAACTGTAATAGTTAAATTAAATATGAAAATAGTATGAAATTGTAAAATTAATCAATATAGAGCATGCCAGATTGCAAGGCTACAGAACAATTCATTGCTGAGAAAAAAATAAATAAACCACCTATTTTCCAGCATCGAAAGCTGTAAGTCCCCCCCCCCCTTAAACATGTAATAACATAAATGGTATGAGGATAGGGAAGATCCCACTTCTTGAGTTGATGACCATTACAAATACAATTAGAATATCCAGAACATAAAAATGCGGAATCCGAATCACGGTGATCCTCCTGTATATGCTACTTAGACGGATTGTCAGAGGTGAAGACAGCAATCAGCCATTAAAGTTATTTCCAGAGGTATGACAGTTTAATTCACAGCTTGCACAGTAGATTATTTACATATTATGCGGATTAGAATGAGGAAATTTTCAAATGGGCCCCTGTAAGTGAGACACTGGGAACTTACACGTCTGTCTCACAAGTATTACGACTGACGATGAGTGTTGCAAGATCATCCAAAACTTTTACATCTCGAAAGAATTATAGTTTTTAACCTTGTAATACATGATATTTACCATGGAATACAGTCGTTTGCCTTAAATTTAAAATAGAATGGCTGAAAAGAAACCGTTAAGAATAATTTAAATAATGTAAAATTACAGATTAAGGCACAACAAAGAAACTGAGTATACTCATTGTGTTAACTGTTTTCTTTGCAGTCCGGCATGGGTTTGTATGTTATGTAGAAATTGAATATAGTGCATTTAGGGGTTAAATGTGCGGGTCGTTTATGTCAACTTAACGTATAACAACAGAGACGAGATTCATAATCACAATACTCGTTTTAAGCACCTAATAGACATACCACGTTGTAGACTGCAAAAAAACAATGAAAAGTTATAAATACTTAGGACAAAAGGTTGTTAATAAATTACCTCGCACTCTATTGGAACTGCCACTGAAAGAACTGAAAAAAAGATTTTATAAAATCCATTTTATAATATTGATGAATTTTTATCACTTAATGTCATAGATCTCAATATATAACTTTATTACTATGTACATTTATAATACGACTGACTCTGTTTATTACAGTTTGTACTGTTAAACGACAAATGCTATTATTATTATTATTATTATTATTATTATTATTATTATTATTTGACTACTAACGAAGTAGGCCTAAGTAAATTAATGCTTCTTGAACACTCATTATGAGAAAAAAAAAACTATTATTTCAGAACTGGTATACTCTTCAAATTGCCCCTAACAAATTTGTACAAATAGGGGGGGGGGGAAGCGGACCGACTAAAATATCTAAGTTGCCGATATGAGCCACTATGCCTAGCAACATTCACAGGATAGCAGGGGATGTATTGAAGTGAACATTGCTTGAATTGAGAAATAATTTCACGTAATTTGCATTGCTTGTAACATCTCTTACATTTATTTACGTATCACAAGGCTCTGAAATCAGCTACAAGAGTCGGTCCGCTTTTTTTCCTACCTGTACCTTGAAAATTAAATAAATATATTACATTTTTTATTGCTAGAACAAACTACAGTGGGTGTTTACTATGAATTTATATTGAAATGAAGGATGAAAACTTGTCGGAGATTCTAAAATGAAAAAAAGATTTCTATGTCTGAAAGGAATGGTTCGTACCTCCACTGGAGGTTTTGTTGGAAATGTACAATCCTTTAAAATAGGGATAGTAGTTATACTTCTAGTCTATTTTGTTTCCTTTGAGGTTATTTGCTTACAGATAAGCATTATAAACAGAAATAATAATGAAGTTTCTGAATATAACGTAATGCAGCGTTTCTCAACCTTTTTGAACCCGAGGACCTCTAAAATGTCTAAAAAAAATTTACAGACCCCTAATTTTACATCTCATTTTTAAATGTAGCCTATATGTAGACCTATATTCTTAATATTTGGGGTATTAATTATAGGTCATTATAACGAAATAATATTCTAAATACATTTTTTTAATTCGACGGAAACGCAGTTATTGAATTGGAAGTAAACTATTGACAGTAAAATTATATTTTGAACAGACTTTAATATGTATTACCAATTTGATAATATAATTAAGAATTATAACACAGGTTTCCCGGTATCAGACACTCTGGCACCTCCAACAATAAAACCCTTGTTAAGAGAGCACCTCTAATAACAAATTCCGACAAAGTCTTATTTTTCAGGGTTTTGAATGAAAGAGGGAACCAAAGACGTCAGTGCATCAGGGGTTTCAAACTTTGGTTCGTAACTGCAAAAGTAAGGAAACTTGCAATTGGACCTGTATTTTCGAAGATTTTAAAAACATTCTATGTGAAAAATTTTTACTTCTTTACTTGCTTTATGATATTTTTTTTATTATGTCTGCGGACCATCGGCACCATCTTCGCGGACCACCAGTGGCCCGCGGACCATAGGTTGAGAAACGCTGACGTAATGTAACACTGCAAATAGAAAAAAACTATAAAAAATTCCGAAAATGACCTAGGCCTATCTCTTGAGAAAAATAAAAATGCAAAATAATTCCAAAACAAATTGCCTATATTTAAGAAATTAATTATAATACATATTTCTCTATGTTCGAGCTATCTTTCACCCTCCGAACAAATAAGATGCAAAACCATCAAATGCCTTGCCATAATCTCTTATATAGGCCTATATACATAGCGGCTTTGTCCCGACTGAATGACTGACAGAGAGTCAACTTAGAACCTAAACTGTAATAGGTAGTGACTTGGGATATTGACCGTACCTTTGTTTCATAATGTAAGTGCACACTATGAAAGGATTTTGCAAAATTTTGACTTTAAATGCCAAAAATCAATTGTTTTCAAGGAGATAAAATACGTTATTACTAGGGGGCGGATTTCTACGACATGTCATATTTTTCCCCTTTGGATTATTTCAGGTTTCTGACTAATTTAAACTCAATTCCAAGCATCGTGGTGAAAATGGAACGGCTTTTATTGTGCATATAACTGCATATTTAGGAAATTTTCAACTATTGCAGCATATTTATTATGAATATGCATATTTAGGTCATATTTTTGGCATGTTTGTGTGCATATTAAAGACATTTTGAAGTTTCATATCATATTTTGTAAATTTTGCAATATAATGATGCTTTGAGAATTTACAGATATTTTAGATAATTAACATATTATATTTTAATAAAATGAATTGTAGGAATGAAACTTAAAAAAATATACACAATGTGTGAGTGGTAAAGTCATATTTTAAATTTTATTGGTCATATTTTCATGTTTTTTTAGGTCATAAATGCATGCATATATCCTATTTTTTAGGTCATAGAAATCCGCCCCCTAGTTATTACAAAAGAATTAATCAAATACAAATCACATTGCATGTACAACAGTGTATTGTTGGCAATGTTCACAGGTAGCTTTGGAAGTGCTTGGGACTTTGACAAATTAGAGAAGCTATCGATATAATTCATTGGTGTAAATAAATAGTGAATAATGAAATCCACGTAAACAATGCACAATGTGATGAAGCCACATAACTTTCTCCACCCTTGACATTGAGAATACAATTTTCTCACTTCAAATTTTGATGTAGAATACGAGTTCGTATTGCAGGGACAGCATTTTCAGTTATTTCAATCTGAGTGTGTGCCAACGAGTATGCCATATCAGAAGTCGGTAAAAAATTTCATCCAATGATATGTCATTCATAGCTGTAGGCTTTGTATTTTTAGTTGAGAAATGTGGATGTTTATCATAGGCCCTAAGCATGTAAAAGGAGACAGAATAAGATGGAACATGTTTAGTCATATGTGCGCAGTATACGCGTATTATCGTGTCCCATGTTTTTGGAGAGTATGAAAGTGATATTGAATTTCTTTTTGATTTCAGCCCCGAAACAGTTGTATGATAACATGAGAGTGAGAAATAAAATATTCAGTAAAGGCAGTACAATTTTATGTTACCGGAATTTCTGTTTCTTATTTCAACCCCTACCAGGCTTGGTGTATAGAAGCAATGGGATGCAAAATACTACATCCTCTATAGCCATAAAAAGGTATATCAAGCGTTTTAAGAGGGAATAGTTTGAGTGTGATAAGCCGTTCTTCCTCATTTCAAATTCTTAATACCTATAGGCTTATAAGAACCTAGAGTTTGGAAATCGAAAGTCCTTCATAAGTTAATTTCGAATTACAAAATACGAAATCCAAGTGCCTTTTAAGCTAGTCATTAATAAATATCGTCTTAAAAATGTCCCGAATTCGTGAAACTTTTTAAGCTCGGGTTCCTTAGCTACGAATATTTCTTCAATATTGCTTGCAGTCAGAACCTGCATTGAATATTGATTGTTAGAACAAAACGGGAATTCTCATATTTCTTGGGATGTAGAATCTGGTATACATAGGGAGAATAATTTATTGCAGGCCATGAAATTTGACAGATAGCGATTTGGTTGTTTGCAGGCTTTGCTTTTGTGAGCAGTTCAATAAATATATTCAAACACGGCAGTCTCTATGAATGTACATATGTGTTCCTTGGATGATAATTTGACAGACCTGTTGGAAGTTGCTGAAAAACACCACAATGCAGTCTGAAATTTTGCAATCATCAGTTCAATTAAATTAGTTTATTTTTCCCAAGGCGAATTCAAGATTAGTTCTTAGTGAGACGAAAGGGACGCCCTCATCTAAAAAAAAATCCCTTGGTTCTGGTTTCTTCTAATGTTTTTCTTTATTAAGTGCCAGAATGATAGGCCTACTTTATGAGATTGTGTGGTGGACGGGAAAATGTTTGTCCATCTGTCTGTCTGTCCGTGTCTCTGTGTGCGCTATAACTGAAATATGTTTTATCGGATTTCCATGAAACTTGGTGTACGCATAATAACACCCATGGGAAGAAGCCTATTGATTTTGAACCAAATCGGTTGACCGGTACCGGAGTAAAGCTTAATTTAGTGTGTATTTCATGGTAATAAGTTATATGAGATAGAATTTATCAAATGCAAATCAATTCTCATGACAAAATATTGTTTTACAGTGTTCATATACGGCTTTCGCAGTTAGCTATGACAAATAACACTACCCACATATTCCTTCACATATGCTTATCAAACTTTAGACCTTTGTTCTTCCGTAAGCCCTGCCTAATGAATCGATCTGGAGCTGAACTTGGAGATAGATTACAAAAATAACTATTTTCTGCATATCATAATTGCAATTATCACTGCTTAAACAAAAGCATTCTGGCACTTTTTGACATCAGTTTACCTGATTTTATTTATTTTAAATACAGGCTGTTTTTTTACACAGTTTCATTTGCTACTCGCAAGGTTTCAACATTGTTCCATGTTTGATATTAATCGGTACTTACACCAGTGTTATAATGAAAATCTGTACTTTAATGGATTTCATTAAGATACTGTTACGTCACATATCATAAGCGTCTTATAGTATGGTGTAACAAAAATATATTGTCTTATGCGTATTTTACGGACCATAAGACGCACCTTAATTTTAGGATGGAAATTTAAAGGAAATAAAATTTAATGTGATTCTAAACGAAACATTTTAATGGGAATAATATACTTCATTGCATAAACAAATTATAACCTTGTACAATGGAATCAGTGTAAATCACTTCTAACTTAAAACCTGCATTGTACGAAAATATTTTCTGTACAGGTGGCATCGCGTAAATTTTAACAACCGAACTGATTTCTCATGAGAGACTGAAAATACTTCTACACCATATAACCCTCAATTCACCATACGGTAATTGTAAGGGATAAGGCTGTTTAGAGGTATCTTCCTTCATTTAAACCACCCGGCGGAGACAACTCCTTTCGTATAAAAGAACTCAACATTCCTTTATTTTCGCATTGTATATCTGGCTTCCAACTACCCTCATTTTACGATTGTGACAATGCACTGATGTACAGTCTGTGCTAAAATTTGTAACTGTCTTATCGAATAACACCTAGTTTATAACTATGGTATTCCGGCAATATTTACCTTAATTTTAATTTATTTAGTGTATTTCGGACAATTAGACGCACCGAACTTTTAAGGCTCTGTTTTCAAGGTAAAAAAGTGCGTCTTATGGTCCCTAAAATACCTCATATTTTCAAAACTGACGACTTTTAATATATTTTTATTTCCTTTTTATCAATCTTTGCAGATGATGCAATATTTTAAACTTGTTAGTGCCAGGTACAGCAGATGTGAGTAGGCATGGGATGTTTATTTCAGTAGTGTACCACTACAGTTATCCCACGTAGGCTATTGATTGATTTCCTTAATGCGATTCGCCTGTAAGTACTGCAAATGCATCAGCACCCCAAGTTGACATTGCTGCCACATCCCTGTCAACTTCGTTCCTCAGGGACATCGCTTAAAAGAGTGACGTAATCGATACCAACCCCAATGTGGATCAAAGGCGTGGGTCTGGTGTGAGATTTAAAGAAAGAAACACTCAAGAATTCTTCTGTGTTTCTTATACATATATTTATTAAGTGCCAGTATGATACTTTATGAGATTGTGTGTGGGGACGAAAAATGTCTGTCCGTCTGTCTGTCTGTCTGTCCGTCCGTGTGTCTGTACGTGCCATAAGTCAAATACGCTTTTTCGGATGTTCATGAAACTTGGAAAACACATTTGTAATGTCCATGGGAAGAACTCTATTGATATTGAACCAAATCGGTTCACCGGTACCGGAGTAATGCCCAATTTAGTGCCTATTTTAATAGATTATGGCGCCTTTCTATTAGAAAGGCATTAGAAAGGCGCCATAATCTATAACTCAAATACGCTGTATCGAATTTCCATGAAACTTGGTATACTCATTTATAACGTCCATGGAAAGAAGCCTGTTGATTTTGGACCAAATCGGTTGACCGGTACCGGAGTAAAGCCCGATTTAGTGCCTTTTTATGGTAATATATATATTTATTTATTTAACCTGGCGGAGTTAAGGCCATAAGGCCTTCTCTACCACTCAGCCAGGGCAAAAACATGAAATACATAATGATAATAATAATAATGATTAATAATAAATTAAAAAGAACTTATATACATGAATACAAGGAACGAACATTAAATACAAAGAAAAAATTAGAACATAAGTACTTGAATAATATGAATATGTAATACAAATGACTAAAAATAAAGAAACAAAAAAAAAAAATGATGAAAGTCTAAACAAATACATTCTTAGTTAGGCTATTACAAAATATAATGAAAATTAAAATATATTACTAATTAGCATCAATTCCTAAATGTTATTGTAAACTAAATTTATTAAATGGCGCTTGAACTGTGAAGTCGTTTGGCAGCTCCTGAGATGGCTAGGCAGTGAATTCCAGTGACGAATAGCTGTTGTTGTAAACGAATTCGAATAATGTGTAGTTCTGTAAAGAGGCATGGATAGTAAGGGGTCAAGCTATACAGTATTATACAGAATTTATGAAATGTAAATCAGTTCTCATGACAACATATTGTTTTACAGTGTTCATATACGGCTTCGAAAGTTGCAATACAGTTAGCTATGGCAAATAACAATATTCATTCACATACGCTTATCAAACTAGACCGTTAAACCAAGCGAGGTGGCCGAGGTGGTAATGTCTTGGACTCTCATTCTGTAGGCCTATGGTTCAAATCCCGTAGCTGGCCAATTTGATATGATTTTGTTTGCTTGTATTTTTATGTGAGTATGCGATTGTCAAGATATCACAAATCTGTAAGGTTCTGCTGATGCTGGGCGATTATAATCTGATTAAAAAAAACTAGACCTTTGGTCTTCCTTAAGCCCTGCTTAATGAATCAATCTGGAGCTTAACTCCGAAATCCATTTAATAGAAACTTATTTTCTGCATATGATAGGCCTAATAGCAATTATAACTGATTAAACAAAAGCATTCTGGAACTCTGTTACATCAGATAACCTGATTTTATTATTATTTAAAATAATATCGATTCTTCAAATAATGAAACCCTTTTCTACCCATCTTTTTTACGATGTTTCAAAATTAATATCACGAACATCCGTGCGAATCCTTTGATGCAAGGAGTAATTTTTTCTTAGTCTTAATCCCAGCAAACATGTAATAACATCCGAGGGGATGTGGAAGAAGCTGTTTTCTTTCTTCGCTATCAGCTTATGCAAAGGAAGCTTACTTGCTCTTTGCTCTTATTGCTTCAGCTTGCGTGAGAGCTTACACAAATTAAAATGGTAATGGCGTCGCTCTCCTTCCACATCACCATATTACGAGGGTAAGACAATAAGTGTCCGCATTTTTTGTTTAATCTTTTGCATGTTGGCTGTACCGCTTTGTGCTCGCGCACGTCGACATGTTGTTCATTTGTCTCTGCTCGTGGAATGTTTGACTGTAATGACTCCACTGAGTGGTTGCCAATAGACTCACTGAATGGATTAGAGAAAACTTAGCAGCGCTCAAAGACCAAGAGTTGATAATTCAACTAAGATGGGTTAAGGCGTATGCCGGGAATACTGGAAACGAAACGGCAGCAAACAGCAAACAGCACAGAACTTCTAGAAGACTAACGTATTTTTACGGACCATAAGACGCTCCGGATCATAAGACGGACTTAATTTTAGGATGCAAATTTGAAGGAAAAGAAATTTAGTGTGATTCTAAACGAAACATTTTAAAGGGAATAATATATTTCATTACATAAACAAATGATAATCTTGTACAATGGAATCAGTGTGAATCACTTCTAACTTAAAATCTGCATTGTACGAAAATCTCTTCTGTACAGGTGGCATCGCGTAAATTTTAACAACTGAACTCATTTCTCATGAAAGACTAAAAATACTTTTACACCCTCTAACCCTCTAATCTTCAATTCACCATACAGTAAGTGTAACGGGACAAGGCTGTTTTAGAGGTCATTGGGTTCATTTAAACTACCCGAGGAAGATTATTCTTTTGTATAAAAGAACTCAACAATCCTTTCTTTTCGCATTGTACAGGCCTACCTGGCTTCCAGCTACCCTCATTTTTCGATTCTGACAAGTGCAGTGATGTACAGATTGTGCTAAAATTGTAACTGGTCGTTTAAAATACCTTGTGTATAACTATGGTATTCCGGCAATAATTACCATAATTTTAATTTTTAGTGTACTTCGGATCAGTAGACGCACCCAACTTTTAAGGCTCTGTTTTCAAGTAAAAAGTGCGTCTTATTGTCCGTAATTGAATTACTAAAAACTATAGTTAGTAAATATCAAAGAGAAATTAGTCAACAACTGTGAGAAGCGGAATGGGAGACAACAATAAATGAAAGAACCATAAAAAGTTATTTTAGAACAGTGCTCGAACGATTGAAATCAAAAGTAACACTCAGTCATAAGTTAAAAGCCATTTTAACAGGGCATGGGAAATTCGGAGAATACTTGCACCGATTTAAGATAGTCGAATACCCTTCATGTGTGTGTGGAGAAAATGTACAATCAGTGCAACATATAATGTGGGAGTGTAGTAGACTAGGAAAAGAGAGATAAGTTTTCCGGGAAAGTGTAACAAGAATGGGCAGACAGTGGCCGATTGAAAGTAGTGAACTCACTCAAACATTCAGAAAGCAGTTTCAAACATTTGTAAATAGTATTAACTTTGACAAACTGCAACCCAACATATGATCAAATGAAAAAAAAAAGAAATAGTTATTAAGATAGGAATGTAGTAGTGAACTCACTCAAATATTTAGAAAGCAGTTTCAAAAATTTGTAAATAGTAGGCCTATTAACTTTGACAAACTGCAACCCAATAGATGAATGAAATGAACTATGGCTATAATAAGTTAAGTTACTGCATGTAGTATTACATAGTGTAATGAAGCATGCAGATAATAAATATCTTGAAGAAAAAAAAAACTGAGTGGTTTCTCTGTTGCACCTTATACATGGCTGCACCGTTCAGATTTTGCGCCAAAGAAGAACAGCGTGCAGTGATCCGTTTTTTGTCGTCTGAAGAGGTACCAGGAGCCGAAATCAATCGAAGACTTTCCGCACAATATGGGGGGCAATATTTTACCACGGCGAATCGTGTACGAATGGATTGAAAAGTTGTTGCATGACAATGCGCTCCCACACTACTCAAACTATAGCTAAACTGGGTTTTGAGGTTTTAGACTATACAATCCCGATCTCGTCCTGTCAGATATTCTTCTTTTTTTGGCTCACTTGTCGGGTTACCACAGACCAAGAACTAAAGGTGCGTACGTGCTTGGTACTCAGTCGAAAACACATTTTTCTGAGGGCACCAGGAAATTTGTGCAACGATGGATCAAGTGCATTAGGAAACAAGGGAACTATGTTGAAAACGAGGCAATTTAATGTTTTTGTATTATTGTTGCAATAAATTTTCAAAAAAGAGAGTGCGGATACTTATTGTTTTACCCTCGTATATAGAACACGTTGGGGATGCAGTACTTTCCATTAATCATTTCTGACGTGCCCTTAAAAGTTATTTTTCAAACCTCTTATAAATTATCATTGCTTTGAAGTGCTCAGAAAGAAATAATACAAATGTATTTTAAATTCTTCTTGAATTCATAGGTAATGTAGCTGAACTGATCGCAAAAAAGACGAGCAACTAGTGGTTATTTAGCGATTGTATATTGAATTAAACATGATATTGAATAATTAAGAAACAAAATTGAATATTATATATATATATATATACCAAATCAAAGTAGAGAGGGAAGTTTTTACTCATAAAAATTAATTATTCCCAGTACACAATTGAAATCAAAATGAACATTTCGGCATTTTATTACAAATGCATTTCAAAATAACGAATGTCGTTGCTTTAATTTAAGTATTTGGGTTATGTTGTCTTTACAAAATTTATTCGTGCTTAATGTTACAATTTTTTTTGGGGGGGGATTTCCCCCATTCCCCCCCCCCCCCGTGAATCCACCCCTGATATACAGTCAACCCTCGATATAATGCCCCTCTTTACAGTGCCAGCCCCGCACTGCGCCAATAAATGAAAGTGAACAAATCTTCTCCCATATAAAATACATAAGAGACCTTGTTACTGTGTCAATTCATTTAGTGACAGTGAATATAAGACAAGATTTTTACAAAATATAGCTTGCAGTGATTTTTTTTTTTTCAGTTTCAGAATTCAGAAGTGAAAGTTCCCCTGCCACTAACAGTAAATGTAGTGCGGTGGAATGAGGAAGCTATGATAAGAAGTAGGATAGACAGGCTGGTTGAGGGTGGAACAGGTAGAAATAGCCCTTCATACATTGGAATAAGATATTCCAAACTTTCACTTATTTTAGTACAGTGTCCATTCAGCTGATAAACATTATGCAATTATGTATTATGCAATTTTTATTTTAAAAATCAAATTTCGTTTTAGTTCCACCCTCGCTTAGTGCCACAAAATGTTAGAGAACGTTAAGAGAAATATATATATATATATATATATATATATATATATAGCCTCGCCGTCGGCTATAGACGCGCTTCGTGAATAAAGCATATTTCTCAGTGGTTGAGTATCTAGAAGATAAGGGTAAGGATACAAATTTGACTTAGTATTAACAAGTATTAATAGTATTAATAGTATAATTTTATACTGTTATATAATTGCAAGATTTTAAGTGATGTCCAAGCTAGCTATTGACGAGTTATCTGTCTACAAACTTACCTTATTAAACTGACAATGTAGGCCTAAATGTTAACTAACAAACTGTATTATTATTAAGTGCCAGAATGGGGGACGGGAAAATGTCTGTCCTTGTGTTTATACGCGCAATAACTCAAATACGCTTTATCGGATTTTCATGAAACTTGGTATACATATTTATAACGTCCATGGGAAGAAGCCTATTGATATTGGACCAAATCGGTTGGCTGGTACCGGAGTAATACCCAATTTAGTGCCTATTTTATGGTAATATATTAGAAAGAATTTATCAAATGCAAATCAGTTCTCATGACATATTGTTTTTACAGTATTCATATACGGCTTTGGAAGTTGCAATACAATTAGCTTTGACAAATAACACTACCCATATATTCCTTCACATAAGCTTACCTTTATTCTTCTGTAAGCCCTGCTTAAGGAATCGATCTGGAGCTTAACTAGAAAATCTATTACAAAAGTAACTTATTTTCTGTATACCATAATTGCAATTACCATTGATTAAACAAAAACATTCTGGCATTTTGTTATATAAGTTTACCTGATCTTATTATTATTATTATTATTATTGATATTATCATTCATATTCATATTCATATTCATATTCATATTCATATTCATATTCATATTATTATTATTATTATTATTATTATTATTATTATTATTATTATTATTATTTTCAATGATGTGTAACTTTTGGGCCACGCTGTAGATTGTAGATACACAGTATACTTATGCAACATTGATACCAAGAGTCTCTATTTGTTGTGAATAATTACTTTTTTTTTTTGCTATACTCGAGTATATCCTCTTCAAAAAAGAGCTGTATTGAATTAGTGAATGAATTCATGACAGCGTTTTTCCTCCCATGGTAGCAATATCCCAGCACATACTAATGCATGTGCTATTACAAATTTCATGCGTTATAATTTACAAATAAATGAGTTCAAAGTTACAAATCACCATGCAAATGCATAGGGAATGTTTGTATAAATGAAATAAACTGCTGTTTTTTTTTTTCATGACATGTCAGCTGGGTGCAGATATTTATCTTGTGATGGACACAACGTGTTTAGCAGTGCATGAGATTGGGATGGGGTAGCTGGCATTGATCGTGGTATATGCGGGCCCACCTATACCGCAGCGGCTGGCAGGTCGAATATGTCCTCATCACACTGTAAGCTTCACTCTTAACTACAGGGTGACGTATAAGTACTAAACTTAGCAATACAAACTGCCTCATAAAATCTTGATCATTAAATAAGTAATCTTCTAAATATATATACGAGGGTCATTTCAAAAGTTCTGCACACTGTAAGATAGAATGGAAGAAAATAATTTATTTTGCAAAACACCTTTACAGGCCTTCAATATAATCTTCATTCTTACTTATGACAGCTTCTCAAGGTTTTAGCGAATTTTGTATTCCGGATAGGGCACCCTTCATTGTTGAGCTGTCTGATTACTCACTGGAAACTTCATCAATTGTAACAAAACGTTTTCCAAGTCTATGGATGGGAAAGACTTCCCCACCCATCATACAGTCCTGATTTGAGCCCACCAGACTTGATTTGTTTCCCAAATTGAAGGAACCACTCCATGGAAAACGTTTTGTTACAATTGATGAAGCTTCCAGTGAGGTGACCCGAGTAATCAGACAGCTCAACAATGAAGGTGCCCTATCCAGAATTAAAAAAAAAAAAAATGCCAAAACGTTGGGAAGCTGTCATAAGCAAGAATGAAGATCATATTGAAGGCCTGTAAAGGTATTTTGTAAAATGAATTATTTTCCTTAATTTTATCTTACAGTGTGCAGAACTTTTGAAATGACCCTAGTATAAAAGGCTTTGTCCTGACTGACTGACTGACTGACAGAGAATGGACACGTAAGCATCATTGTGCCGTGATTAATACGTCATATGCTGCCATTAAAGCAGCAAAAAAAAATTATTTATATATATTTTTTATGCAACATAACTTGTTTGGAAATTGAAATATAAATGCACATTGATTAGAAACACAATTTCGATTCGGTGCAAGCCAATTCGTGTGCTTTTATTCTGTTCTCCTGTTAGCTTACCTGAATTAAGTTAACTGTGTCTTATATGCACCATTGGTAGCACTGGTCACGACATGGTAACTCAACCGATTCTTGGATGGTTGATTCATAGTAGGCCGTGATCTCGCAGCTGTTAGTTTTGTTTTTATACAAAAAAGCACGAAAGTAATATTTGTATAATCCGTTACATTTTTATTCCTGGAATAGTCTTAATAAATCCACCTCGAATTGACGAGTTTCATAAACTCTGAAACTCTCGTGGGATTACCTATGATAATACCAACACTAAAGAAGGATTGTACAACGAACAGCTTTGCTGAAGAGAATGCAGATTTCCATATGGCAAAATTTTTAAAGGTGTCCCCTTAAATTAAATGTCTCCGTGAACACAGATCATCATTACGAAACACGCTTGGTCCACACTTCCTGCTTGTCTGTATGCAAATGAAATAAAACTGCTGCGTTGCAAATACAAAGCACTGCATACGTGAAAAGGCCATTCTTTTCCCCGTATGACAGCTTACATGTGTTTACACAGATGGCCAGGTGTTGTAATCAATAGCGGAGAAGTAACATTACCACGAGTGAATTATACAGGCCATGGCCTCCTGCCGCTGTTAAGGGTGTAATGGAATTTCAATGCAGAGCGCGGTTTACAAGTTAATGTGATCGCTGGTCTCTTTCGCACTTTCGCATTTAGAAAACCGAGCTCGCACTTTATCCGGGACATATATAACTTATTTCTGAGGTAAGACATCTGACAAAGTGCAGTCGCATTCAGGATGTAAAGTAAAGTAAAGTAAAGTAAAGTGTTCCCTATACAGGCCATGGAGGCTCAGAGGGTTCCAGGAGGTTGAGGATCCCAGATTTTAGGCATTCGGAACATGAAGGTGGTAAGGTTGTCAGCATTACGCGCCGGTCGCCTTTACCCCCAGGATTCCTCCTGGTACTCATTTCTGTTAGAGGCTGAGTCGACCCCAGGGCCATTGTGCCACCAGAAGATTAGGCCAATTGAAAAACTCCAACGACCTTATCGGGGATCGAACCCAGGATCTTCCGGTTTGTAGCGCAGCGCCCCAACCACTACGCTACGGCGTACCACACATTCAGGAAGTCTCAGGTTCAAATCCCGTAGCCGGCCAATTTGACATGTTTTTTTTCATGGTTTCCCCAGTCGTAAACGCAAATGCTGAATTGGATATTTACATACCATGAACCATCCGCATCATTTCATCCTGTATCATGTCCATTTAAATTAATCAGTTGAAATTTACTCCATAAAATAAACCAACAATAGAAACGAATGACAAGCAATAGTTCCATGGCCTACCCTACTGAATAGACACAGATCCCGAACTCCTGATATGGCCTCGTAGCTAAAAGGAGTGTAATCATAGCTCAAATAAAAGAAAGTGGTCAGAACAAATGAGTAGTGTTCATTATGTTTTGTTGTTTCTTCTCATGCAGCCGGCCCGGGTTCGATTCCCTGTCGGGATAATTTTCCTAGGTAGGTTTTTTTCGGGCGTTTTCTTCACCTGTGAGACGAGTGTCGGGAAACTTCAGGTCCTTGTGGCGCCCGAATATCATCTAAGCCCTCATTTTCATCTTCATTCCTTCCGTGCCTAATTCAGAGTGAGTTTGTGAGCGACCGGTGTGCCTCGTCCTATATGATCGTGTTGGCTTGGATGTGGCCCCGGCATTGGCCATCCATGTCCTTGTCTAGTGGAAAAAGTTTGTACCGGTATGTGATCCCGACAAGTCGAGGTCCTGTAAGGCCCAGGCGTTGTGGGCTGCATAAACGTACCTACGATTACTCTTCCGAAAAAAGCAAAATGCTTGAGTTCCAAAATGGCATTTCTTAGTCAAAAGTTATTTTATTATTTTATTTATTTTATTATTATTATTTATTTATTTATACTGGCGAAATTAGGCAATAAGGTTTTTTCTTCCACTGCACCAGTATAACTATACGTATCGTAAATAATACATACTACAAACAATAGGCCTACAAGAATTGATAAATTATAAATTAAAACTAAACATCCTACAGACAATAAAATTACAAGGATTTAATTACAAGTTTGATAAACTAAAGTTAAGATAATAATAAAGTTTAGGTTTACAATATTTATTAAATAATGTTATTTTTTGTCTGAAGATATGAATGCCAAAACAAAATGCGCATTTAACTGTCTGGAGTTAGGAATTATGAGATAGCTTTGTAATGTTGGAAAAAGCCTATTCTAAAGAGAAAATAGGGAAACATGCAACGAAAGAACGACAATTTCGTAAAGAAGACCACTAGAGAATAAAATTCCGAAAAACTCAAAATAAAAGTAAGCTATTTTTGTTCGTTTTCAGGCGACACGAGTGTATACAACATCTTGCATTGTCTGTGATTCTTAGAAAAATATATATTTCATCAGCTTCCGAGCCCTATTGATAAGTAACACAAGTTAAAACACCTGATTGATGCGGCAACTACTTTAGCATACAAGTACTGCGTGCAGTCTAGTCATTCTTCTGCAGGGGCGCTGCATAAAAATAATCGTAAATCACAACAAATTGGGCTCGTATACTCTTGCCGTAATGAGCAGAGGTTGTAGATAACAATTATTATTATCTATAATTATTATTATCTATATCTATTATTATTATTATTATTATTATTATCATCATTATCATCATCTAAATCCTGTGCTAGTTTATGGCAAATGCATTACGAGCTCAAATACTTGGAATTGATTTTTATGCAGCGCCCCTGCAGAAGAATGACTAGACTGCACGCAGTACTCCTATGCCAAAGTAGTTGCCGCATCAACCAGGTGTTTTATATTAAGCTACAAATTTAAAGCTAACATGGCAACTTTGAATTTACCTGAAACGGCAATATACATATTGTGTGACTTAACTTTTCGGCAGTGAGCTTTAAGGGATATTGGGATTGAGATTTTTCACAATTTTATCACAGGTAATCCCAGGAGAGATTGCGAGTTGATTGAATCTAACTTTTGCAATCGATACCATTTCATGACTTTCGAAAAATTCTTTCATATCTTTACGTTTCATGCTTCCATAAGTACGAAACCATCGCCCGTTAAAAAAAAATTGTGATATATATATATATATATATATATATATATATATATATATATATATTTACACGCTAGGGGCCGTAATTTTGAAGATATTTGAACCAACTTTTACTACGTTATTTCTAGGCCCAATAGTTCGGACAAGTTCGTTAATGAGCAAAATTGGCCCGGGGGGGGGGGGGGGAGGTCGGGGGAGCGGGTTGAAATCTTGAAAAATTTATAGCTCGGCCCCTAAGAAGTATAGAGGGAAACTTTGTTGGAATAAATTAGAGCATTCCCTATGGAATTCACAGTGACACCAACGGTTCGGGGGTTTTGGGGGTACGATTGGGGGTGGGGGATGGAAATTCGAAATTTTTAAAACCACGCCTTCTGGGGTATCGTTGAAAAGCTCTTGATAAGTACTCTACAAATCAATAACTAGTTTCTCGATAGTTCTCATATATAAGGCGAGATTTGAATGTTTGAAAAGTGCTCTTTCCTCTTTTTTGCAGTTATTATTGCGGGTTTGTTACGCCAAGGCTAAAGAGGAAGAGTGCTGCGCAGCGACAATAAATTACACCAAAAGCACTTCGAAATATACCTCAGCCTGTAGGCCTGCCTAAAGAGATTTTAGATTTGCGAGAGCGTAGTTCTTTTTATTGTTGTGTGGCATGTGTTCTGTTATTTTCTGTGGCTTTCATGTTTAAGCAATAAATCTTTAATTGTACTTGTTTTATAACTACGCAACGTTGATAATATACATTAAAAAATATTAGTCCATATTTTACTCATATTTTGAGAATTGTTAGCCCCTATGTATGCATCTAGCCACTTTCATCTATAGCCTAATAATAAGAGGGAGTTTTTTTCTGCCTGTCTGTCTGCCTGTCTTTGCGCGATGACCAGCGAAACTACTGCACGCAGAGATCTGAAATTTTAAACATAGATGGACTGAAGGGTGGCCGAATGCACCTCGAAGACGGATTTTTAATTTTAGCTTTCGTTCGCGAGTTATGAGTGAAAAACTGGCAGAAAACGTGAATTTTTTGCTCTATCGAAGAATCAGTTTTCGATAATACATTTCAGTTTTCAAATCAATTGCAGGTGGCTTTGCCTTCTTTTGTCATAATTTGTAAACAAACCCATCGCGATATTTCCTGGTCGATTCGTTTGTTTATAATGTCAAGGCACGCAGACATTTGAAATTTTCAACCTAGACGGAAGAGGATAGGCCTAAATGGGCAAACATTGATCGATATGGACACAGAACTATGCAGAGGATTTCTGGGCCAGGGAACTCGAGTCTAAGGTCGTTTTCGGCGCTTTCTAATCGTGGAATGCATTCCAAAGTCGAATTTTTAGCTGTTTCATGATAATATTATTAATCGTTTAGTTTATGAATGATTCGCGCGTGAATGTTGGGGAAAGGATACTTTATGCCGCGCACCCACTCCTATAATAATTTGTGAAATATGATTTTTGGTACAAGGGTCTTTTTTATTATGAAATATTATTTTGTTGTTTATAGTTGTGACATATTGTGTTTGGTGCAAGGGACTTTTATTATTCAGCGGAAGGAAAACCTGTGCGCGGCATAAAGTACCGTTTCGCCTAAATGGGGATAAATGTTTAAAAAATATATAATGTTTTAATTATGTTGCTCTTCATTTTGAATTTCTGAATTATCACGGGCGAAGCTGCGGGCACCTGATAGTTGCATATGAATCTTGCCGCGGCTAATGACCATGTAATCCGTAGGAGGAAATCTTATTTCTGTAGATTTAAACTAGTTAACAATTTTGAGGTTCACCGAGTTGTACTGTTAGATTCTGGGATATCAGTTCCAGCTGTGCTGGAGAGCAGTGACAACTGGAAACCGGGCGGTGCTTTCAATGAGATGGGAAAGAAAGCACGAGCGGCGGAAGGGATGAAAAACGAGTCGGAAGAACAGAGAGAACGTTTAAAACTTACAATGAAACATTGCTGTTAGATTTAAAAATATCCCTTTCGAATTCCGCTTTCATGAACTCACGCTATTTACTGCTGAAGAAAAACCATGAATATATTCACCCTAGTACAGCTTCCAGGGTGATTAATGAACAACTCCCTGCATTTTCTAGGTATTTTATTTAATTGATTACGTCATATCCTTTTAAAATTAATATTATCTATCATTAACTTAATTTATGCTTTCTTTATACGAACCAAAATATTTGTAAGGATTTACATTTTTTAAAATTTGTTTTATTAAGCACCAGTAAGGTACTTTATGAGATTGTGTGCGGGACAGGAAAATATCTGTCCGTCCGTCCGTCTGTGTGTCTATACGCGCTATAACTCATGTACGCTTTATCGGATTTTCATGATATTTGGTATACGCATTTATAATGTCCATGGCAAGAAGCCTGTTTATTTTGGACCATAACGGTTGATCGGTACTGGAGTAACTTCTAGTTAAAGGTCACATGCCTTTAAATGGGAAATCATGACTATCCTACAAGGCCGCGTTGCTAATCATTCAGGGTCTTGACTCCAATGTAGTCAGATGTTTGTTTATTTCGTTGATAAAGTTGAAATGAGTACTGTTATATACAGAAGGTATATTACTGTGAAATAATTAGACCTACGTACATTAAGCGGAGTTTTTTTGCCAGAGTATTTTGTGAAATGTTGACATATTTTAAGAATTTCTTATATCAGTGTGTACGAGTTTTAATAAAGGTTAAGTATCAAACTTTAGACCTTTATTTTTCCGCAAGCCTTGCTTATTAAATCGATCTGGAGCTTAACTCGGAGATAAATTACAAAATTAACTTATTTTCTGCATATCTTAATTGCAGTTATCACTGATTAAACAAAAGCATTCTGGCACTTTTTTACAAAATTCTACATGATTTTATTTATGTCTATATCGTAAGAACTATATTTTTTTCCGGTGTATTAATATCTCGTCCACCGCTGTGGCTCACTTCCTTCTTCTCATACAGCGGACCGGGTTCGATTTGTGGAGGAGTTGCATGCTTTTATTGAAGCCCAGGCACAAGTCTCTAGGTAAAAATAGTATTGAAGTTACTTCATTTTGCATTTTCATGTATTTCGTGTACTTCATGGGTAACGGACGGATGGTCCTGAAACTGAAATTAACACAGAAATCTTGATTGGTATGTAATTTCAATATTATCATGCATTAAAACATCTCCTAGACACAAAACGTTAGAAATTAGCATTGTGATTTGTTCATTTTTAAATTAGTGTTCAGCTCAAAGATAGGTCCAGACCCGGGACGAATCCATGGGGTGATGACCATGATTTGTCTGAGGTTCATTCAGGCAAGGGAAATACCTTGGAGATTTGCCGTTGCCTCACCTCTCGCGGCAAGGGAATGAAAGAACACAACACCCAGTCCTGAACCCAGGAAGGAAATTTTCCACCGCTGAAAAATCCCCGATCCGGCGGGGAATCGAACCCGGGCCGCCAGGGTGGAAGGTAGTCATGGCGGCGGACAATCTGAATGATTGAAGCGTATAAAAATTATATTATATAGAGTTTTAAAAAACTGGACCTTTTTGAAGTGAAACTTCTTTAGCCGCGGTAGGAGTAGGCTAAATCAAGAGCTAACCCAAACTTACATTACGGACAAAATCGTCACGAAATTGTTACGCTCAAAATCGTCATGAAATTAGTGTTACGCTCAAAATCGTCATGAAATTAGTGGGGCTGTGAGGGAACGGACTGCACAGAAAACATTCAACTCAATGATTAGGCTTATCCAATATTTTAAAAAAAATTTTAAAAAATCGAAAATCCGAACTTAAAAAAAAATATATATAAAAATCCAAAGTAAAAAATAAAATAAAAAACCAAAGATCTGAAATTTAAAGAATCCAAAATTAAAAAATTAAAAGTTTTAAAAATTTAAAACATTAAATAAAAAAGTCCAAAAACCCAATATTAAAAACCCCAACAATCCAAAATTGAAAATCCAATAATATAAAAATTGAACAAACCCAAAAATTAAAGCAAGTTTCACTTCTGTCGCGTGGCGTTCCAAGCACACTTTTTTTTTTTTTTTACTTAGGAAAAAAGAAATGTTAAAAATGAAGAAAATAACGGGTTTAGATAACAAGGCAGTCATTTTTGTTTCTATTGTAACTTTGTATTTATCTTTAAATTTTTATTCTAAAATATTCTAATGTAATGTTCTACAGAAACAATATTACGTGTTTTCATGAATACATATGTGCGTCACTTTGGTTTTATTAGCTTTTAGGTAAAAACCTTCGTTTGCTTGAAACCAATTTGTCACCTCTGTACATGCGTTTTGGGTAACTGTACAGTGATATGCTATCTAAGGGTACATAAAAGAAAAGTGCCACATCAACGTTATAATACAAAGTCACATGACACCTGATAACACAGACCAACAGCCATTTTGGTGCCTTAGAATTTATACTTATTCTTGGGTACATTTAGGTCGCTGATGCCAAATGTGCCATTAGTTTTGCCCTATCAGCTTTAAGTTTATGAGATATGGTATTACCATTATGCATATTATCCCATTTTACGTTTGATATAAATAAAAAACATTGCCTATTTTTAGCATCTTAATCACGTGAAGAAAAAAACAACACACTAACATTACATTAACGTTACAATAACAATATAACATGGGGTTTAAAAAAAAATGATATCACATATTGTACGGTCGCTGTCAATTTGAGGGCAAAAAATAATCCAGCTTTTAGTTTTCGTCCTACGTGTCCAAAGTATGGACAAGAACCTTCACTAGCTATATTATCAAGCAAGATTTTGTTTCGCTAGACTAGGAGTTCACGAATAAAATCTATATAAAAGTAGAGGTGGTAGAGAAAAACTGTTTACATACTTGGAATAAGCACACTAAGTATAGCCGAAATCCGGTAAAATGTCTGAGACACCAAACAAAAAAGTTCTTTCTTGCTGGGCTGTGTAATCTGCCAGGACATGGTGCTGAACCCGGCTATGTTATGAAAACGATGGTCTTCATACTGATGTATCCGATAACTAAACTATCAGCTAGGTATCCACATCAACCAATCAGCCATAAACATCGTAGTGTCGAAAATAAAGGGGGGATGCCTACTTCGTGCCTTCACTAATTGTATAAATCTTCTTGATTTAAGATCCGCATGCTACGAATGCAAATTTTATGCACTACTGGTCACCTGTTCCTTGATGTGTAACAGGTTCTCCAGGAAGTTCGGCAACCCTACACTTTATACCCTGACCTCACACAAAGTTCATTACGAAATCTTGCACGAGAAGCTAAGTTCAAGCAACAAAACCGGTCACGAATGTCATGCTAATAAATAATAAACAAATTGTTACGTTTCACAATTACCATAAGCTATTCTACTAAAAATCTGCAAATATCACGCCATCTCTTAAGAAGCTATCGTCACACTCTCGAGCATTGCTTCAGTTTGCTTTAGTAATTATTCTTATTTCAAAATGGCTGAAAAATGCAATTTTTACTATCTCTACCCATAGACTACCGGCCGCGGTGGTCTAGAGGTAGCGTGCCCACTTCTAGATCCGATGATTGCGGGATCAAACCCGGCCGCGGTCGATGGGTTTTTCAGGACGTAAAAATCCTGGGCCCGTGTCGTAGATTTACGGCACGTAAAATAACTCCAAGCCTAAATCAGAGCCTCTGGACAAAATTTCTCGGCCCTTTCACGTCCTAGTAACATCTTAGTTTCCTGACGGGGGTTGAGAGGCGATGGGCTTAAGCGTAACAAAATCCGTTTAGGTAACAGGAACCTCCACTTGGAGGCCCCTTCGCCCCAACATGAGGCTATAGGGTTTCAGTCAGTCAGTCAGTCTATCCAAACACTAACGTAAAATTCGCGAGACCCGATAACACTAATTTTTTTCATTTCGACAAATGGTTGCAAATTAATAAACTTCATCTTTGTCCAATGAGGGATTTATTATACCGGTATAATATAAGAGAAATAAACCACCTTATACCCTCAATAATAGAAAAGCCACAGAGATTTTGTAATAAATTACCAACAATTTATTGTATCAGCGTAAACACTTATATATAAGATACAAAAGTCTTAAATTTCACAATACGCCTATATTTATTTATTTATTTATTGAATATACAATTACTTAAACCCTATTCCACCCGGAGGTATATTAGGGTTATAGTTACAAGACAATATATTTGCAATATTACTACTTCTTATCCATAGGCTGGATGCAGGCCTTACTACTCTAAGAAAACAAGATAACTAATATATTATATTATAAAAGAAAACTATAACATCTTAAAAATAGAACACAAAAACTTTTGGAATTCTCTATAACAGCATTTTTTCCTAAAAATATCAAAGAGTGGTTTATCTAATTTCTTTTTACAATAATCTAAGTGTGTGTCCAATATTCTTCTTTTATGCTCTAGGACTGGGCAATGAAAAATTAAATGTTCAACAGTTTGTTGTTCAGTACATATACATTGATAACCGTTCTGTCTTTGGATCATGAAACGTTGAAAGTAAAAACCAAATTTGCCATGCCCAGACAGAAACTGAGTGAATATGAAGTCCGGTTTTACACTCGTACGCCTATATTATGCCTATTGTAACATCTAATACTTTCGAATCATATATCCTTATGTATAATAAGTTATATAATGACTTCTGTATTCTGCCCAGGAGTATGGCCTACGGCCGAGGGACTCTGGGTTAATTATGGTCAAATAAGAAAGAGTGTGGGAATATTCGAATCAGCAGGAAAGAATATCTTTATTACGAATCAGGGTGTATATGTCTTTTGAAGTGTCATAATCAATGTGAATGTTGGTCAGAGGAAATGGGCGCTATAAGATTTTACTTTCATAAGGAGAAAGATACATTCATATTTCTGATTCTATATGGACCTATTTGAATTCGTCCCATGAAGCACTCCATTCTCGACGTCTTTGTTTCTCCTCACAACACATCTTTATGTAGTTCCACCCCCATCCCCCTGAAAGAAGAGAACGCTCATCCCTTAGAGAAAGCAGCGACATTTCTGGTTTATACACACAATAAAAGAAGGAAGATGTGTAAAAAGACAAGGCATAAAAACTAGAAGCACATTTTCAGAAGGCTGGCCACATCACCTTATGATTTCCCGTTTCCTCACGGTGTTTCAAAATTTGTGCAATTTTTTCAGTATTTAAGTTATATAAGAACTGGAAATCTCATGAAAAGCGATTGAATCAGTTGAATGAACTGCTTAATCATCATAATAATTGAGAATCTGTATTCATATACACCGTGTCCCTGAAGTCCGTTTAGTTTTATAAGGGTCTAAGTGCCAAAACCATGATAATTTTAAATGAATCTATGAACCAGACCAATGCATTTCAGAAGGGTACAAGGTTGAGGAAAAGCCACGTTAGTAGCAATAAATTCCAAGCGCTGGGTCTATCTCCGGCACGTCTTTCTGTTTTCTACACAATCATGATTTTGGCACATAGGCCCTTATAAAAATAAACGCTTCAATTTATTACACAGAAACTACAATTAATATGAACACATACAGTGCGGTAGTCCCAAAATTCGTCCAGGGTATATTCTAAATTTAGTGGAAGCTATATTATATTTTGTCGGCCGCGGTGGTCTAGAGGTAGCGTGTCCGCCTCTAGATCCGCAGGGCGCGGGATCAAACCCGGCCGCGATCGATGGATTTTTCAGGACTTAAAAATCCTGGGCACGGAGTCCTCCGGGAGGGACTTTAAGCTGGGGGTCCCGTGTCGTAGATTTACGGCACGTAAAAGAACTCCAAGCCTAAATTAGAGCCTCTGGACAAAATTTCTCGGCCCTTTCACGTCCAAGAAATACTTAGTTTCCAGAGGGGGGTTGCGAGGCGATGGGCTTACCACCTGTCCCTCTACCCTCTCTCGGAAAATGAGCATATCAAAATTAGTATAGGTAATGAAACCTCCCTCGGAGGCCCCTTCGCCCCACCTGGGGATCATAGGGTACCAGATATTATATTTTAACTATATTTTTGGACTCCATAGAAGCAATTAATACGAGACACAAAATTAATTTAAAGAAAAATGGAAAATATTTAACTGATTTCAAAATGAGGTAGTAGCAATGCATTTACACCCATAATTTGGCATGAAATAGGCATATCAATACAGATTTGGAGTTTTGGATTTTCGAAAGATAAAATGCATTTTATAGATATCATTTCTACACAATGACTTAGGCCTATAATAAAAAAAACTAGTTTGAAAACTACACCATTTTGATTTCGAGGAAAAAAATCGTCACGGTTATTTACCTTACATACCAATCAATGCGCTATGTAATTAACGCATATGTCATTTAACGCATTAGGAGGATAATTTTGATCAGCTTTGACGGCAAACGCTTTATATCATGTACAAGAATTTTATAATTTTAATGTTTTTCAAAATTATGACTTATGGTGAATTATGACCTTGCTATACACTGCGAAAAATGTCAAGGCAGCAAATAATAATAATAATAATAATAATAATAATAATAATAAGTAAAAACGCTATATGTTCAAAATTTAAACATTTTTTAGAGCTGTTTTCTAGAAAATTTGCGAAAAAAGAAATTCTCTTCATGTAACTTATAGTAGCATTAAAAGTAAGAGAAAGTTGTCTCCAATCTTGCTATCACATCCCCAGAAGGCACCTGACCCAAATACAAAAGTTTTCAAACGATTTTTCGTTCTGGAGCTAATGTGTTCACACACACACAACACAGACATATGTTGGATTCAGGGAACCTTAAAATATGTATTTATGTTAAAAACTGAACATCGAATTTCGGAATTGAACACAGTAGGCCAACTTCCTCTAGCCTATGGCACCTATGGTGCGTACAGAGGGGGAAAACTTCCGAGCCTCTGTCATATCTAGGGCCCGGATTTGAAGGTTTTAACCTATTTTTCCTCAGCTTCCTAATTAGAACATTTAAACGTATTTTTCTGTTTCATGCCCCTTGCTTCCGTATATATGAATCTTATAGAACCTAAAAAGGGTAAATCGGACTGAAGAACCTAAAAGGAGCTAAGGAATAATTTTGCTGAAAAACTAAGTTCTAAAGAGGACTTTTTCTGAAAAACTAGGGGCTATAGAAAACTTGCAGAAAAACACGATTTTTAAATAGATTTTCCAATTAATGCAAAGGAAAATTAACATGTGAATTTGTGCATTTTAAGAAAAGAGATAATAAAAATAAATTTATACAACGCACTGAAATTAACAATGTATATGCCATCTTCTTAGTGTTCGTTGAATTGCAGACTTTTCATTAAAAACTATAAAAAGAAAGAATAATTGTATCATTAATGGGTAAATATCTCAATTTGTTTATGCTGTTTTTTGAGTGCCAATATAAGGAATAGTTACTCGTTAAAAATAATAATAATAATAATAATAATTGTGTCAAAATTATAATACAATTTTCGGTGTTAATATTACTGATTGATTAAGACAGCTGAAAGTCGTTTGTTTAAAACCTAAAAAGGGCTATTCCAAGAAAATAAAAGGCTAAAATACCTTTTATAAAAACCTAAAAATCCGGACCCCAGTCATAACAATATTCCATTGTATTTTGAGGCAGCCTGTTACTGATGTAGAATGTTACAAGTGTGTGATTTGGACATAACCCAGGATCCGTCTGCAAATGTTATTGTTACGTATTACGTCGGCGTGACGCCAGCAAAGCCTGCGTAATTCTAGTCTCAGTGACACATAATAAATAACGATTAGCGAGCCCGTCAAATTAATTTGTTATAGTACGATAAGCTATTACTGTGTCAGATTACTGTAGCCGTCTCTCACAGGGACCTGATAATAAGAACTAGATTCCGCATTTATTTACAAACTTTACGGTTCTAGCAACTAATTAGTGGTATAGTGCAGTTACTCATTGGATGGCCAGTCGGCTTCAAAGGTTTCGGTGTTTCTTTATGTTAATTGATCTGACTACATCGGTCTTGGGCTTCCGCTTTCCAAAACAAAAGCAACGTTGCAATATTCTCTCATTGTTATCACTGACCTCAGTTCTTCCTTCGCTTTATTCAATTCACACGTGTTATTGTTTACTGTAACTTGATCTTGCAACCACGCATTTCACTCCACGCGGAGTAGACGAGTAGCTGTCAAAATCGTCACAGGACATTCTTAGATTTTGATTGGCTGGGGTAACTAGCTGATTGGTGCGGTAAAAACAAAGAACATGGGTTGAGCTGTCGGCAAACTTTTCCTCCTAACGAAAGGAAGCCGCCTGGGTATGCAATGAGTAACTGGACTATACTTACGAATATTGTTGCCGTGGATCGTAACTTGACATTCCCGTACGCAATCTGGTTGCTATGAAAACAAAAGAAATCTCCGTGCGGTAAAAATTACAAAAAGCACAAGTGCCGTAAGTAAAATCATCATAATACAAGCCTTTATGGAAGACTGGAACCAAGGCCCCCTAGTTTGTGACGATTTTTACAGGACAAATATTCAGTCCCCATAACAACCAACACATGCGAATCACTTTCTGAAATAAACATCTATCTTCAATATGTATATACATAATATTTTCAGCTAATATCTCAAATAATATAATTAAATTGATATAAATAATCATCGTGCAAAAAATAGCATGCAATACTCGTTCCGTAAGCGCATAACGGATCTCGAAAATCGAAAAAACTCGGCGCAAGCGCCTCGTATTTCAAACTCTTTCCTCGATCCGCATGCACCGCTTACGGCACTTGTTTCGCAATATACTATTTTGCACGATGTAACTAATTAGTGGTACTTACGAATATTGTTGCCGTGGATCGTAACTTGACATTCCCACACTAAATCTGGTTGCTATGAAAACAAAATAAATCTCATTGCTGAAAAAATTACAAAAAGCACTAGTGCCGTAAGTAAAACCATCACAATACAAGCCTTTATTTTGATATATTTAAGCCTATCGTAATAGTACAATTTGTACAGTTATTTAATGCAATTCCTCCATTCCCGCTCATGGTGTTTAGATCCAAATTGCTTCTTGTATTTATTCCTACATACGTCGAAAATAAATCAAAATCCTAGCTTATTATACACCTGCCTGGGACAAGATAATATGGCGACTCGGTCAACAATACTTATTTACAAATATTCCGTCCCCATAACAACCAACACATGCGAATCACTTTCTAAAATACGAGGTCTGTTAGATAAGTATCCGACCTTATTTTTTTTCTCGGAAACCTGACGGATTTGAATCAAGCCCGCTTGCATGAGCCGACCTGAAACCTTCGTGCGCATGTTTGAATTTTTTCCCGCCTGTCGGTAGCGTCTGTTGCTGGCAAGCAGCATTTGAGTGAGGTAGTGTCTAGTGCTCTCGTCGTTGCTAGGAAAATAATGATTGTAACGACTGGAATTTGGTTTCCGGGTCGTACCCGTACACCAGGACTCGTCGTCACCACTCATTAAGGTGTTCATGAAGTCGGGGTAACTGTTTGTGGAGTCAAGCATGTCATGTGAGACTTCAGCACGATGTTGTTTTTGCTCCGCGCCGTCAGCAGCATCGGCATTGAATTTCGCCGCCACTCTCTTCATGGCCAAATCTTCGGTCATAACTGAATGGGCCGAAAAAGTGATGATGCCTACCTCTTCCGCAATTTCTCGGATACTTCCCGCATCACTACAGCGTTCACTTTGGCAATGATCTGGTCATTTCGGCATGTTGATGGCGGACCGGAGCGTGGCTCGCTCTCCACTGATGTGCGTCCGTCTTTAAACCGGTTGTACCACTCCTTAATCTGTGTGATGCCCATAGCATCGTCACCGAAAGCCACCTGAATTTTACGAATGGTTTCCACCTGGCTATCGCCCAGTTGCAGGCAAAATTTTTATGCAATAGCGCTGCTCCAGACGTTCCGTCATTTTCCTAACAATGAGAAAACGACGAGAGCACTAAACACTACATCACTCAAATGCTGATTGCCAGCAACAGACGATATCTAAAGGGGGGAAAAAATTCATGCATGTGCATGAAGGTTCAAGGTCGGCTCATGCAAGCGCGCTTGATTTAAATCCTTCGGGTTTTCGAAAAAAAAATAAGGTCGGATACTTATCTAACAGACCTCGTATAACATCTATCTTCAATAATGTATATAGGCCTACATAATATTTTCAGCTAATTTCTCAATTAATATAATTAAATTGATATAAATAATCATCGTGTAAAAAATAGCGTGCAATATTTGTTCCGTCAGCGCATAACGGATCTCGGAAATTGAAATAACTCTGCGCAAGCGCCTCGTTTTTTCAAACTCTTTCTTCGATCCGCATGCACCGCTTACGGAACTAGTATTGCAATATAGACTACTATAACCTTGTCACTGCTCGTGACGTATGTATGAGCCACTGACAAAATTGCATAAAAGTATATGGGTAGAGCACTATCTCCTTGGCCATACAATTTTCCTTTTGGAACGGGAAATTTCATTAAATGTACTTAATTTTGAACAAGGAACTGATTAAGATGTGAAATTAGTTTTTTTGATCCTAATTACATTCCTTGCACCTAGAGACACATTTTTAACGTTGATCCGTTTAATAAAAATTAAAAGTGATAGGGCTGGTCTCAAAGAATATCAACAATTAATTGATTAATAGTTTATGTTAGAAATTGCGGAATTTTATCCGCGTGTCAGAATTGCCGTTTATCAGTACCAAATATTCCATTAGAATTTTCTTCATCTATTATAAATTTATAAACCCGCTGATATAATTTGATAAATGCTTATATAAATACAAAGTCAACACTGGAAGTTTTAATTTGGTTTGGGCTAATGAAGTGACTGCGTAATTCGTAAAATAAATAACATGGCTGCCAAGTTGTTATTTTGATATGTTTGAGGAATTTAAGTAAATTGGCCTAATATAGAAAGTCGCAACAACAACAAAAATCCGCGTCGTAAAAATGGGATTTAAAATGTATTGTTTTGATTATTAACATAAAAGTACAATTTACACGTCAAGATAATTATTTGAATTTATAATTTTAAACTCTAGAATATTAATAGAAATTAACCTAGCTGCTACCTTTATCATATAAATCTTAGAAAGTAAAGTAAAGTAAAGTGATCCCTGTACAGGCCATGGGTTCCGGGAGGTTCAAGACATTCGGCACGTGAAGGTGATAAGGTTGTTAGTCTTTAACCCCAGGATTTCTCCAGGTACTCATTTCTTTTAGAAGCTAATTAGACCCTAGATTTATATTACCAGCGATAAATCTTAATACAGGAATTAAATCATAATGAATTATTTCAAGTGTCATTTATAGTACTTAAACGCATTTGGCTTTCGGAAACGAATCCCTCCTTGCACATAATTCAATCTATAATGATAAAAGGAAATATATATCTTTCTTTCTGTCTGTCTGTGCGCAGTGCCCAGCGAAATCTACTGCACGCAGAGAAATTGTAAACATAGATGGACTGAAGGGTGGCCGAATGCACCTCGAAATCGGATTTTTAATTTTCCTTCCGTTCGCGAACTATGAGTAACAAACTGGCAGAAACGTGGGTTTTTTTCTGCAATCGAAGTATCAGTTTTCAATAATAAATGTTCAATTGTCAAATCAATTGCAGGTGGCTTTGTATTTTTTTTGTGTGTGTCATAATTTGAAAATAAAAGCATCGCGATTTTTTCATCATACCGCATGGAATTACCGATTGCTTTGATTTTGTAAGCTCACTCTGGTGATTCATTTGTTTATATCTCGAGGTACGCAGACATCTGAAATTATTAACATAGACGGAAGAGGGATAATCAATATAGGCCTAAACAGCCAAGCATTGGTCGAGTTGGACGAAACTCACTATGCAGGAGTTTTCTGGGCCAGGGAACTCGAATCTGAGGTTGTTTTTCCCATGCTGCGCTTTCTAATCGTGAAATGCACTTCAAATCCGGATTTTTAGCTGTTTCATTGATGATTAATCTTTAATTTGGACCTATGATTGTTTCGCATGCAAGTGTTAATGAATATAATGTTTTATTTATTTTGCTCTTAATTTTTAATGTTCGAATTAATTGTCGTGGGCGAAGCCGTGGGGACCTGCTAGTTCGTAATATGAACAATGCATCCATTGTTGAGATCGTGTTTCACTCCCGGTTCCATTATATTACAGTAGCGCGTGATGCTTTCGCTATTGGATAGGAAGAGCTTCGATACCGCATGAGAAAAATTATTTTCTTTGACGCTGTAGCCACTTCTGCACCATCGATTGGACGTCTTCATCAGATTTGAACTTCTGCACTCCAAGGAGATCCTTTAACGGATCAAAGATTTGAAATCTGATGGTGACAAAGCGAAAGGGGTTGCTAAGAGCAGGTGTTTTGCTTCTACATGATAACGCCCGTCCTCATACCACTCGTGCAACCATGAAAACCATCGACGGCATATGCTTCAAGTGCCTCCCACATCTGCCATACTTGCCAGATTTGGCACCGTCAGATTTCCACATTTTTATCCATTAAAGGAGCTCCTTGGAGGGCGGAAATTCAAGTCTGATGAAGACATCCAATCGGCGGTGCATGAGTGCCTACAGTGTCAACAGAATAATTTTTCTCACGCGGTATCGAAGCACTTCCTATCTGATGTCATAAGTGCATTGAACTGGGAGGGGACTATGTGGAAAAATAATGTGCATGTAAACATTCTTCCTGCACTAAAATAGTGGGAAAAAATTAATTGCGGTTTTCATTTGATTCTCCCTAGTACAAATCAAATTATAAGCCTAATCTAGAAACGCTCAACATAAAAAATCCACTGTCTGTTTATCAAGTAAATAAACATTTAAGATTTGATTTAATTATTATTTATTTATTTATTTATTTATTTTCCAAATAGTGTAACCCTATTTTACCTTGGTATATTAGGGTTATAGTTATATACGTAATAAATTATATGTTTTGTACTAACATTTGGAACTGTAGATGTGAATTACAAAATGCTAAGATGGCAAGTAAAGTATACTACACAATTACACTAACTTTTAACATAATAACTTACGAAATGAATTAGCTTAATAGACTATAAGTTGGCACGCAAAATATACTTCATAATATAAATTAACATTTAACATAACACTTACTTCCTAAATTAACTTAATAAACTAATCGACCGCCGGCGTGGTCTTGTGGTTAGCGTCGCCGTGGAGGTTCGGTCCCCGGTACCTCCTCGGATTTTTCTGAGGTAGGGAGGTCTGGTAGGGGTGCACTCAGCCTTATGATTCAAATTGAGGAGCTACTTGATAGAGAAGTAGCGGCTCCGGTCATGGAAGCCACCATTAACGGCCGTGGGTGTCGGCATGCTGACCACATGCCCCCCAATCCTGCCATCTGCCTATAGGTAGATGACACAGCGGTCGGGTGGTAGGCCTTGTCCCTTCGGGGATGTCGCGCCACGGAGTTTAGTTTAATAAACTAATCACTTAACTGCTAAATTGTTTTGCCCTGTCCTTGTCTACAATTAGAAGTGTTTCTTTGATTTATTGATTTTTTAAAAGAGCCAAAGATGTTACACGATTTATGAGTTTCGGAGGGTCGTCAATGTGTGACTGGATACACTCGCGATGCCTTTGGATTAGTGCAGGTAAAATTTAATTCTGTAAAGTATTTTAGGATCCGCCTATACAAAAGGTACCAGACACAGAATGGAATATCTAAATAGAAGATATGTGGGAGTTCCACTGTTGTGTGGGCGGTACCAGTACTGCAGCAGGGATATAGATTTAGCCTCAAGTCAGAAGTGAACATTTTTAATGTGCATTTATCTTTCTGTTTTTCTGTTTCCTGCTTGTGAGTTTACTTTTATATTAGCTCCTTTTATTATTTCAATCATTTTCATTTTCCTACTGAACTTTATTTGACCGCCGGCGTGGTCTTGTGGTTAGCGTCGCTGACTACAAATCCGTCGGCCCGGGCTTGATCCTCGGTACCTCCTCGGATTTTTCTGAGGTAGGGAGGTCTGGCAGGGTTGCACTCAGCCTCGTGATTCAAATGGAGGAGCTACTTGATAGAGAAGTAGCGGCTCCGGTCATGAAAACCACCATTAACGGCCGTGGGTGTCGGCATGCTGACCACATGCCCTTCAATCCTGCCATCTGCCTGTGGTAGATGACGCAGCGGTCGGGTGGTAGGCCAAGTCCCTACAGAGATGTAGCGCCACGGAGTTTAGTTTACTGAACTTTATTTGATTTTAATTTGTAAATTCCACCTATGCTCAGTATTTTAAAACAGTAGAAACCTAACCTACTTTATAAAACATAAATTAGTTAAATAATTTAGTTAACAAATATAAGTAGCATAAGCTACTAGTCTAGTAATATAAAACCTTGTACAAACAATGAATTAGTCATAAATATTGCTAAAAATTCTTAAACTTTTATTATTTATTATTATTTTATTTTATTTTATTTTATTTTAGTATCTTTCCTTTCAAGGATTTTTCTCTTTTTCCCTTGCATTATATTTTCATTTTTTCTCTACTAACTTTCTTGTTGTAATTTTCTTTTCTAATGCCTTCTTTGTTTTTCTAGTATACTCCCTTTCCATCACATTTCAATTGTAATTTCGAAAATCTATTTTTTCCTACATCTATTTATATTTCACGTTATTTCCTTAATAATAATTAATATGATATAGGCCTAATATAATAATTAATATAATTTCCTTAATAATAAGTAGAAATAATGATTTGATCAATATCAGGTAGTAGATGAATAGACAATGGAGAGCCATTTGCGTCATGGTTGTTGTAAAGCTGGGTATTGTAACTTCATGGAATTGTGTGCTGTCCAAGCCCCAACTGTCCCAGTAATTCGGACCACCTCTGAGAATATAATGCACTTCAAGTCACCGAGGTAGAACAAACGGGCTGCTCTTCTGGGAATGTAGAACATTAATACCAGTGTAGGCTACGCTGTAGCAAGGGCGCCCATATAATAATTTTAATATGGGTGCAATATTTTTAATTAAATAATTTTTTGTCGCTTTAACCTCTTGGGCCGCTTTGTAACATTATATTAATAATACAAAAAGTGCAACAATGACGTAGCCAGAAAATAATTTTGAGGAGGGTATGGAATACCCCCAAGAAAGGGGGGTCGGGGTCCACCCCCGGAAAATGTTTAATTAGTGTTCGAACCAATGAAAATAACATTTTATGCTATTTTAGCACTGAAAAACTAGTTAGCAAATTTATTTACCATACTCTAAGACTTTCCAACGTAAACAAGAAATCGTTACCTAAGTTATGATACTTATTACTATTTATAAGAAAAGCTAAATAACATGGAACAGTGTAAATAATAGCCCACTCATTATATTGTTATGAAAACAAAATAACTGCTATATCATTTTTTACACACCAACAAGAATTGTTAAATTTAATAATGCCTTTTTAAATACAAAAATAGAAATTTAGGTTTTGATTGTTAGGGGTCCATACCCCTGGACTCCCCTTTCCTAATTCACTGTGGATTCTGTGTCCATTTTATGGATTTGGTAAAACTTCTGCAAACTTGTTATGTTTTTACTGACTTTTAAATAATTGTCCTGACCTGACTATAATTATTAATATATATTTTTTCCTTTCCCTGAGAGCTAGGGGGGCCGCGGCCCTCCCTGCCCCCAGGTTTGGGCGGCCATGCGCTGTAGGTCTGAAGAAAAGAGCAGTAATATGAAAATTATAAATTATCTTTATTCGACCTTCCTATAATACGCTTATTATTTGTGACATGACAATATCATGGCATCCATTGTAATACATAATTTCATTATAACACTATTGTGTTATTGATTAACATCGTACCCGGAACTATCTTCAAGTCGTGAAAGGAGCTATTCAAACTGCACAATAAACAACCTGTATTCTGTTCATATTAGTTTTAATATTACTGTATCATAAATTGAGTTAATTTCATGGATTTTAACGTGCGTTGCTTTGAAGTTAAAACGCCTGAGACAAAACACTGCTGCCTTCATGATTTGTCGCCTGCCATCTGTCGCAAGAGACGAGAACTTACTAACAGTTGATCGACGAATGCTACTAGTCGATTGCAAGAACATATTAATTCACTAGAGATGTGGTGTAAAAAATG
The DNA here is from genome assembly GCA_964059195.1 of Ectobius pallidus. Lineage (NCBI taxonomy): Eukaryota > Metazoa > Arthropoda > Insecta > Blattodea > Ectobiidae > Ectobius > Ectobius pallidus. The sequence continues at coordinate 155,488,846 of CAXKWD010000005.1, read as the reverse complement.
GAAAATTTCTTTAAATGTTGATAAAACGCAAGCAGTCTGTTTTACACAATACATACTTAAAAGAGTTCCATTGTTATTTATAAATAACATTCAATTGGAGACAGTATCCTTCCCTAATTTATAAGTTTCAGACTACTCCTCCTGAGCTGATCCCAAAAAAATTCCTGGACGATGCAGACAGACTAATCAGAAGTGCGCTGAAGGAAATGCTAAGCCTTCCCATGGATATCCCAGATGCAATGATCTACAGCCCTAGGAAATATAAAGGATTAGGGATATTCAGAACAAAATGGGAAGTAATATTGCAGCAAATCAATGCACTGAGATGCCTATATAAGACTCAGAATTCTTATATTCTGCAAACTCGTAATCTCCAACATGAAAGTTTACAGTGCCTTAAGCAGATTAATGTAGAGTCAGACGACAGTCTATTTTATAAAGACGGCAGTTTCCTTAATGCTAAAAGGGTTCGAGACCATCTCAGAACTAAAGAATTTGATATATGGTGTAATCACCCACAAAAAGGGAAGGGTGTCATCTTATTTAAACAGCACACGCCTACAAACAGGTGGATATGGAATCAGGTGGATATCTTGCAGTGAATGGCGTGACTGTTTGAAAATGGTGGGAAATGTTGCTGCAGTGCGCGCTGTGCCGGGTAGAGCTCAGGACAACCGTTGTCGGCGTTGCCACAACGAGGTAGAAACTCTTGCACATGTTCTGGGTTCCTGTCCGCATGGCGAGATCCTTCGAAACATCAGACACCATACAGTACGGTCAATTGTTGCAAATGCCCTTAAAGATGCTGATTATACTACTTTTGAAGAGGTGCATGGTCTCTCTACCACCGGGACTAAGAGGCGTATTGATATCATTGCTTTTCAAAGAACCACACGATCCGGATTTATAATTGATCCTACTGTGCGTTTCGAAGTGAATGAGGCACAGCCGCAAGATGTTAACAAGGAAAAGCAAGACATTTATAATCCTACCATCCCTTACTATCGTGATAAATACAATCTCAAAGAACTTGAAGTCATTGGACTCATGGTAGGAGCAAGAGGAACTGTTACAACTTTCATGTTGAACACTTTCAAGAGATTGGGACTTCCTCCATCAGTTATAACTGAAGTTGCTTTAGCAACCCTCAGAGGATCTGTTTCAATACTGAGGAATCACATATATAAATCCTAATCGTAACTGTTAATGATTTTCTATTTTGTATTAATTTTTCCTTAATTTTATTCTCTTTTTCTTTTCAATGTTCTATGTTCAATTACCTTTTTGCTTTTCTTTTCTGGTACTCTTTGTCTGTGTAGGCAACCCATAACTATGGGAAGATTAAATAAATAAATAAATAAAATATTTAGGAGTATTATTAGATAGAAAATTAAACTGGAAAAAAACATGTACACATAAGTAACGGAAGGAAAAGCAATTGGAAGGACAGTCCAACTATTCCCTCTGTTAAAATCTCCGGCAATAAATATGAAAAGAAAAATAATGATTCTCGGTTTCTCACACAATATGTAAAGCATGTCGGACTGCATGGGAAATAATTTCCAGATTAGGTCAAAGTATGTTATAGAAAGCTAGCGTTCTAAGACTTCTGTGAGTTCTATTTTTGTTGCAAGGTTAGCAATTAAAATTGTTGTCACATGAATTTACTGTTCACGTACACAGATTTATCTTGTGACTTTAACCAGATTCAGGAAGGATAGAGTCATAAAACGTTTATTACATTTCTACGTTTATGACTGAGGATAATTTACGCTTGGCTGAGCAATTTAGTTATAAGACTGCATGAGAAAGTTTTCGTTTTACCCAAAGGCGTGCTCGGTGGAGTCTGAAGTCATGTCTTCACCGCAGTTCAATCTTCCGTAAATCTCTATTTTCGAGATGCTTTTCGTGTAGGCTATATGCACACTGTGGAAAGTGATTTTACCAGATAGAGCCATACAATCGATTTCTGTATGACGATAAGTCGATCCTAGTATCAAACCGAAGTGGCCTTGTATCCAACCTTGATATGAAGGATAAAATAAACTAAACTCCGTGGCACAACATCCCTGAAGGGACAAGGCCTACCACCCGACCACTGCGTCATCTACCAAAGGCAGATGGCAGGATTGGGCGGCATGTGATCAGCATGCCGACACCCATGGCCGTTAATGGTGGTTTCCAAGATTGGAGCCGCTGGTTCTTTATCAAGTAGCTCCTCAATTTGAATCACGAGGCTGAGTGCACCTCGTTCCAGACCTCCCTACCTCAGAAAAATCCGATGAGGTACCGGGGATCGAACCCGGGCCTACGGATCCATAGTCAGCGACGCCAACCACGCAGGCGGTCTGATATAAAGGATACTGTCATCAATATTAAAATAAATGATGCAAAGCATGGGACACACAATTTCACATATGTTTGCGTTAAGATTAATACTGTAGAGTTTTGTACGTAGACAAAATGTAATGTATTCTACATTTCTAAAAAAATATTAAATCGTTAGGGAAAGTTGGCGCAGATTACAATTTATCATAGGTAATTCCAAGAGAGTTCACGAGTTTATCGATAGATTCGCGTAAGAGCGAATTTATCTGATGAAACTCGTAAACTCGAGTTGGATTTATAAAGACTATTCCATGAATAAAAATGTAAAAGATTGTGCAAATAATAATTACTTTCGTGCTTTGTTATACAAAAACCAAACTAACAGCTGCGAGATCACGGCGTATTATGAATCAACCATCCATGAATAGATTCCAGTTACCATGTTGTAATCAGTGCTACCAATGGTGCATATAAGACATAGTTAACCTAAATCAGGTAAGCTAACAGCAGAACAGAATAAAAGCTCACGAACTGGCTTGCACCGAATCGAAATTGTGTTTTTATTCAATGTACAGTTATATTATTTCAATTTTCAAACAAGTTATGTTGTATAAAATAATGTGTTTTCATTCTGGTCAATGGCATCATGAGACGTATGATCACCGCACGTTGATGGCTTACGTGTCCAGTAACGAGCTGACGTTTTACAGATAAAATTGCATTGCGATTCGAGGAAGGATATTAAGGTATATAAATAAAGACTTACGATGAATGATTGACTGTAACACATGATTGAATCTCCGCCGGACGGAAGTGAAGAACAAGTGGCAACCAACCTTGAAACATTTCATTATGTTATTGCATATTATTGTGACTCCTGAATAGTGTTAAGGCATTGAATTATTTTTAATCATTGGCTCTCTGTCAGATCCAAAATTTATTTTAGGACGGTTGATAGAGCCAGCTCAATTTCTTTTGGTTACTGTGAAGGCATTCGTAATGATAGAAGGCTCCTAATTGCTCAGAAGTATGCTGGATATCCAACCAACAGCCAACAAAAGCTATTTTAACTGTAATTCACCTTGATTCTATAGATGTTTTCCACTATTAAACTTCCAACCCTCATAGATGAAATAGCATACACATACGAGGGTGGATCGAAAAGTAACGCACAATATTTTTTTACAAAAAAGTTTAATAGGTACAATTACAAACAAATGCACACATCAAGGGACATCTTTTGTATATTTTTCTATATAGTCGCCAAGTTTCTCAACACATTTCTCTCATCGTGATATCAGTTTCAAAATACCCTGCTCATAGAAGTCCGTTCGGTTGGAGCATAACCATATGCGGACTGCTGTTTTCACTTTTTTTTTTTTTTTTTTTTATAATTTAGCCGGCCATAGGCCAATTTTCCTGAATTTGTTTTGCCTTGTTTAACTGTTTGTTTACCTTGTTTTCCCTTTACACACAAACACCCATGCCCGAGGCGGGACTCGAACCCACAGTCTCCTTCACCGCGGCTCCAAAGCAGCATGCCTTAGCTACCACGGCTAAGGAGACCGGCACTTCAGCACCTGACGCAAAGCGTTTACAGGCTAGGAATTTCTTCATGGGACCAAACAAATGAAAGGTTATCACGGCCATCTTCGAAGATTGCACACCACCTAGAGACATTGCTACGTCCCCATACACGCCACGCATGCAGAAGTGAAAACAGCAGTCCGCAGATGGCTATACTCCAACCGAACGGACTTCTATGATCTGGGTATTTTGAAACTGGTATCACGATGGGATAAATGCGTTTAGAAACTTGGCGACTACATAGAAAAATAGACAAAAGATGTCCCTTTATGTGTGCATTTGTTTGTAATTGTACCTATTAAACTTTTTTGTAAAAAAAATATCGTGCGTTACTTTTCGATCCACCCTCGTAGAAAATAACTCTAATATTTTGTTATAAATCTAATGCATGTCCTGGAGTTATCGTTAAAGGTGCCAGAAACATTTTCTACTGCGGCTGTTTTCACATGCAGATACCCTGATTTTTTTTTACTTTTTACTTTCTGTAATGGAAACTCATTGCTTCGATGCTATTTCCATGGGTTTTGCGGGAAATAAAAAGTTTGCAGCTCGGCCAAATCTAACTTTAAACTCAGGCTTTATAACTTTTACTCACGCTATGCTGTCGAAGCAAAAGTTAGATGCGGCAATTTCCAAACTACTGTGTTTTGTGTTGGTATTACAGAGCTCCGTGGCGAAGTGCTCTTTAGTATATACCAGTGACCGGCATGTTCCGTGCTCTGTGACGTCATACTACAGAGCGGCCGCGCTCTTTGCTCTGCAATATCTCCGTACTGAGCGTGGAGGAAGGGTTCAACTGGCCAGTGGCGGAACGACGCCTATGCATTGACAGAGTGCGCTCCGATCTTCGTAGATAGTATGGGAATAGCACAATTACAATGCATTTGTACGAAAACAAAATAGTACAACTGTGATAAATCAATGTAACAGAACAGTTTTATTTGTAATGAAATTTAATATAGGCCCTACTTACACTAATCTGAAATGCATCCAGGTGCGGATGCGTCAGGTTATTTAAATGAGGCTCCGAAACTACTATAAACATACAAATACATAAAACACAAGAATACTTTAAGGAGTACTGCAAAACTTTGTCTACTCGGAAACTGAAAAATGTTAAAGTATACAAAATATACAAAATACACAAAATATACAAATTAAACTATACACCTTTGTGAGCACTATGCCAAGTATAGGCCTATTCAGACTTTTGATACACACCCTTACTTTGTGTCACTATCGTGCCCAAGCTCAAGGCATTGTCGAGATTTTTTCCCTCTTTTCTCGCGCACTAATTTTGCAATATTAGGAGACATAGTCTGGCTAACACACAAACGAGAACATTTTTCATGTTCTGATCAGATAGGCGGTTTCCATGTTGTGGTTTGCAGATCTTCATACAAGAAAAGAACTATTCACATACATACTTCGATACAAATATACTCAACATTCTAGCAGCAAATATATTATGTAGTTGCCTGGGGAAATCTTCTATAAAATATAGATAGATCCTTTTTGTTTTGAAAGCGGTCTTTCATTTCAATATTCTTTTGCAAATCAATGACTTCTAGTTTCAATGACGTTGGAACACTGTCAACATCCACAGAAAATGGTGTCGCAAATATGCAAATATCGGATTGGAGTTTTGCAAAATCTTGAAATCTGTAATAAAATATCCTGATCCAGTTCTTCTAATATTTGTACATAATTATTAATGTCTGTAATTGAATGACATACTGTAGACAACTTTGGAAAATGTGGCGTGTCTCCGAGGGTGACCTGACGTTTCCGTAAGTCTAGTATTAATCTGAATGCACTAAATTTACCATACATTTCACTGATTAACTGACCTCTGCACCCTTGCCATGGTTAATGCACGCAATTCAATGTACCATCACGGCTCACCTTAACCCTACTGCTGCACTGAACGCCACTGCGCTAGTGCGTATTAACAGGAATGCAACTCAACTGCTCGCTCGCTCAAGCTCTTGCGAGATGATCGGCTCTTACGTCACAACTGCAGCATCTGCCGGACACTGGTATATACTAATAATGACTTAGTACTGCTTCTTTATAGCATATCACGTAGTGTTTCTCTGCATTGCATGGTGACTCGTTTTGCTTCTTTCTGGGAGAGGTTACCTCAGGACGAAATGTACCATTTCAATGCAATTCAAAATTTAACGACCGAGCGAGGTGGCCGAGATTGTTACGTCTTGGACTCGCTTTCGGGAGGACCCATGTTCAAATAACGTGGCCGGCTAATTTGATATGGTTCTTTTTATGGTTTTCCCAGCCTAAAGGCAAACGCCACATTGGATATTTACATACCATGAATCCTCCTCACCATTTCATCTTGTATCGTATCCATTTAAATTAATACCAGTTGAAATCTACTCCATAAAAATACACCAATAATAGAAACAATTGACAATCAATAGTTCCATGGCCGACCCTGCTGTATAGATATACATCCCGAACTCCTGTATGGCCTCGAGGTTAAACGAACTATAAACACACCTGAATTTAATAAAAAACAATATAATTATATAACACAGGTACTCACAAATATTTTTAGGCTGTATTTTTCACAATTTCTCAGAACACTGCTCTACATAAGCTGGCCTATATTAGAGTTGGAATGTGTACCTATGTGGAAACAACATAATTCAACCAATATAATATAACATTACAAATTTATGCTGATGTGAGTAAATTTCATGAAAAATTCATAACTGCAATGTTTTCTTACTCCTCTGTGTAATGGCTTATGGTGTGCAATGTTACACTGACCCGTATGCATTTGGAAGTGGAATCTTTTGTTTCATAACATAGGTTAACGGAAGGGGGGGGGGTCGAATGCACCGAATTTTTACTTTCGTTTTCCTTTCAGAGTTATGACGAAACCTTTCGCAATTCCTTATCATAGCGAAGGATTTCGTGAATTTCTATTTCTATAATTTCAAAAGAAATATAACTTTCTTTGCAAATAGTTCAAGATTAAGTTTCTTATGCGTTTCTGGTATGTTCATCTGTTTTAAACAGTGATTTCTTTCAAACATATGTTTGCCAACCAAAAGAGCCTGAATTAAGCTACAATAAAAACATTACTAAAAAGTTTATAGAGCAAGCGAACTGAAATTATTTTAGTTTTAAAATAATTTACGACTCAAAATAACATAAAACGTCGTATGTTGTTCAACTGTTATAAGACCTTACAAGCTCACACAGGCTAGCGCTCATTTTGTTAACTTCGTGCTTGCCTTTTAACTTATATTATAACGATCGTAGCCTACATTGTAAATAAAATAATGTAAATTGATGTAACAAAGTGCCAGAATGCTTTTGTTTAATCAGTGATAATTGCAATTGAACTGCTAACTGCAGAAAGGCAACAAGTCCACAAATCCTGATTGTACAGGAATGAAAAAAAAAAACTGTTTTGACATGTTATTTTCAAACTCAGGTTTTTCAAAGCAAAATTCAAACTGTTGCCATACCTATAAATATGATAGACGCTCCCTTTCAGCAGTAAACGGCGTGTCTACCCATTTAGAACTGATTTGTGCTGAAAAGTGAATTTGTGAATTTTGAGGACTAGTTGCCTTTCTGCAGTTAGTAGTTCAATTATGAAATGCAGAAAATAAGTTTTTTTTGTGTTTTTTTAAAATTGATTTCCGAGGTATGCTCCAAATTAATTCATTAAGTAGAGCTTCAGGGAGAATAAAGGTCTAGTTTTTAAATCAGCTTTAAATCGTCCAGCATCAGCAGAACTATAGAGATTTGTGATATCTTGACAATCGCATACTCACATAAAAATTTAAAAGAAATTGTCAAATTAGCTGGCTATGGGATTTGAACCAGCGACTTCTAAAATGCATTACCATCTCGGCCACCTCGCTCAATTTAAAGGTCTAGTTTGATAAGCATATGTGAATAAATAGTGTTATTTGTCATAGTTAACTATATTGCAATTTCCAAAACCGTATATGATCAGTGTAAAACAATATTTTGTCACGATATCTAATTTCCATTTGATAAATTTTTTCTAATATATTACCATAAAATAGGAACTAAATTTGGCTTTACTCCGGTACCGGTCAACCGATTTGGTCCAATTTCAATAGACTTATTCCCATGTACGTTATAAATGCGTAGGCTATACCGAAAATCCGATAAAGCGTATTTGAATTTTTGCGCATACATACCCTCACACAATCATATTAAGTACTATATTGGCATTTAATAACAATGACGTATTGTTATTTAATAGTGTAAAATTAATTAACCTTGATTGTGAACATTTATTTCTAATCAGGAATTACAAGGTTCAAGAAGTCAATAAAATCATAATAGTATGAAATATTTTTACAAAAAAGTTCCTACAGCTATCGAGATGAACGTAAGACATAATAATTTCAAATTGCACTAGTACCGGCATGTATTTTCTTACGGCTTGCTGAACTTGCGGAAAACCATTTTGGTTTAAATTAAGTTCAAAACTTAACTACAGGAAGCAAGTTTCGAAGAGAAGATAGGGCAAGAAACTTCGGCGCTGAAGGTGCTTGCAAACTGAACCCCCTTCTTTCTCTCCTATCTGAATTTATGTGGCTAAACACCAGCTACCCACGATGGCATTAATTTAGTGAGTTCTGAGCTTTGTGGTGGGCGAACCGTTGTTACTATTCTACCTCTGTTTCCAAGCACCTTGTTTTGCTCAATGGTTCCTACAAGCTAAATTTAAGGAGTACATTTCATATCTTTAAATGAATGAATAAATTTATGAATGATACAAAATCTAGAACATATTTAAGGTGGACATAACAGCTTTCGGTGAAATTCATAGGCGAGAAATAGGTGAATTTCATTATTTTTTTCCTCAGCAATGAATTGCTCTACAATCTTGCAATCTGATATGCTCTTTACTGAATAATTCTACAATTGCTTACTATTTTAAAAATTAATCAAACTGTTACAGTTACGGGTAATTATCGTTTCAAAATGGCAGCCACTTTTCATGCACTGAAAAGCCTTTTCCTTGATAACTTCCAGAAATATCAATATTTTTGAGTGATTATTTTTGTGTGTATTTGTTAATATCATATGAACAACACTATCTAAATCATTCATTTAACATGAATAGCTTATTTTTAAAAAATATATATTTCTTTTAGTGAAAAAGAAACAAATTGAAATACGTATACTATAGATATTCCGAAGATTGTAGATGATGTTGTTCATATGATGTTTGCAAATAGAAGAAAAAAGAATCAAAAAAATATTGCCATTTGTGGAATTATCAGGGAAACGGCATTTTAGTGCACGAAATGTGGCTGCCATTTTGTAACGAAAATTACCCATAACTGTAACAGTTTGATTAATTTTGAAAATATATGCATTGTAGAAGTAGTCAATAAAGAGTATGTCAGATTACAAGGTTCCAATTCATTGTTGAGACAAAATCAAATTCACCTATTTCTCACCTATGAATTTCATTGAAAGCTGTATGTCCCCCCTTAAAATAAATGCTAGAGTGATAGGGAAAAGCGAATAAGTCAAAATACCAAAGTATTAGGAGAGACAAAAAATAGTTTATTTCCACAGCATTGTTACAATATTAAGTTCAGTCCACCAGATATTTTTACACAGTATCTTATCCTATGTAAAAATATCTGTAGAATAAGAGACCGAATTGCAAAGAGTACGTTTTTAGTTGTTTCAATCTGATACAAAGCTTTATTGTTCGCCAGGCAAGACTGTCTACAAACAGTGGGTGTCTTATAACTACCTTTCAGAGAATTTATAAGATAAACTATTTCAAATAAAATTTTCAGTTCCTAGTAAATTATTGTAAAAATTTATGTAAAAACGATGTAATGTACAAAATTTGAGGAAAATCTTTAGGGCCGTTTTCGAGAAAATTGCTAATAACTAAATTTTCTTCATATAAACATGCATTAAAAACAAGAGAAAGTCGTCGCCAATCTCCGTTCACTTCACCAAAAGGTATATAATTCAGATACAAACATTCGTTTTAATACGATTTTCTTTTCTGTAGCTAGGCTGTGCACAGAAACACACCACATACACAGACATGTTTCCGAAAATTAGTATTTTTGGATTCAGGGGACCTCAAAACGTATATTTATGTTAAAAACTGAGCTTCGAATTTTGGGGTCGAACACAAAACTTTCTCTACCTATAGTAGGCCTATCTGTAGTATGAGAAGAGGAAGTAATAAAATTATTGTAAAAATTTATGTAAAAACGATGTCAGTGTCAATAAATGTAGCCTAATGTTATACATAAAATGTTAAATGATATAAATAAAACTTCTAGCGACGCCAGCGAAGCTGCGGAAACCTGCTAGTTAGTAACAACACTCAAATACTTGACCTATATAGGAGGTATCTTGCAGGCGCTAACAAAAGGTAATTGAAACATTTTCGCCACCTTATTTCTAGGGTTCAGTGCGAAGATTCTGGGTGTACCCAGTCGTTCTAAACAATAATTAAATGTAATTCATTCTTGTTCCTCTGGTTGTGCCATACAAGTAAAACGAACGTTTTATTAGACCATTTTCACAAGAGATAAAATATATAACCAAGCGATAAAACTCTGCTAAGCAGTTTTATGCGCATCATTAAGCTCTGTTCCACTTCCAGCACTGGTCCAGTTAAATCCCATTTTGAACAAAAACCCTTATAAAAATACCGTCCGTTCAAGGGTTTCTTCTTAAAGTTTCAGAGAGTTAGAAACTAAATTCTGTAAACTTCTATTTCCTTAACGGAAATAGAAGTTTACAGAAGTTTACAGATGAATCTTTATGAAACTTCTATTTTCTACATTTTTAAAGTTACACACTTGATTTTTCACACATATTAAGTGCCCGGAATAAATGAATTTGAGTAGAATGGCATTACAGAATATCGTTTCACAGTTACACATACCGGTATCCCTAAATTTGGAATTAAATTAATTTGGGTGGAATGACATTACAGAATATCATTCATAGTTACACATACCGGTATTCCTAAATTTTAAGAATAACCTATACAGGGTGTTAATAAATACTGTAACCCCAAAATATTTTACCTGTTTATAGAGGGGACATAGACAAGCAACTTTTATTAGGAGATTTTTGCTCTATGACGTAATATGTGTATGATACAGGGTTTTAAAGTAGGCTAATTAAAATTTGGTGCTCATAAGTCAATAATTAAAGAAAATAGTGTTAAAATGTTCATTAAATTGACTTCATGCCTTCTTAGTGATCGATGAAAATCTGATTCTTAGGGCCGGTATTATAATCATGGTTTAACCTCCAGTTTTAGTTTAAACTTTAGTTTTTCAGATTTATGCATATTATAAACGATAACTACAAGTTAATCTTAAGTTTAACCTAACTGGACCTTTTCTACCGTTTAACCTACAGTTTAAGACGTAATAATTATTTTAATGAATATGGCTATAAAAATACGATTATAAGACAGTATTATGGCTCAATTTCGGATACAACATGCTATCAGAAGATGAGACAAAACTCAAAGTAATTCTATTTGTTTACTTTCCGAAAAGGAAAGAAAATAGAAGGTTGTATTGTGAAACAAATGCTAATACAATATCATTTTTATGAGCAATGAATAGCTATTTATTTTAGCTGTGATTGAAAGAAACTTACACTGAGCAAAACTGAATTCAATTTTCATTTAACCGTTTCTTTAATAATAAAATTTCTAGCTTCAACTTCTCTTCATACAAACAAACAAATACAAGCGAATTAGCACATCTTATTGTTTTTCTTTTATTTCCAAGGTCAATTCGTCTTCTTTTTTCAGCCAACAGGTCTACCAACACCATTGCACTACGGTTTAACTTAACCAGAACATTATGAAACGGCAGCTAGAGTTAAACTTAAGATTAGGTTTAACTTAATCTAAAGATCAACTTTTTTTATAATACCGGGCCTTAATCATTTATCAACAGAGAGTTTTCATAATCTGCAAAATTTACAGACTAATCATATGACTGGCCGCCACTGGATTAGATTTTTTTAAATTCATAACTCCAGTGATAACAACGAAATTCCTTTGTTTTTAATTTTCCCAAATGTTAGAAGTCATTGGCGGCCATGTCTTGGGAGTTTTTATGTTGTAACAGGAAAAATTGAATCCCTAGAGAAAAAGCTTGTTTATGTCCCCTCTATAGACAGGTAAAATATTTCGGTGCTATTCATTAACACTCTGTATACAGTATTACTTTTTCTACTTTTTATAGAGGAAGTATTGTGTTTAATGTGAAATAAGATATCGAATATTCAGCATTAATACGTGTTTTGATGTCCTTGAATTAAAGAATATAGTCTTCAGAAACAGTCTGTGTAGGCTATGTGTGATCTGTGAGTGAAATAGCTTGAGAACGAAAAACTGTAGACTATAGAAAAAAGAAAAGTTTTATTTCTATTAGATATCTTCTGCAGATGCGACACGAAGCATAGCGACAACTTTCTCTTATTTTAACCACCACTATACATGAAGAAAATTAACATTTTTCAAGATTTTTAAAAGTGGTGGATCGATTTTGTTAAAATTGTTTACAGATTAGTGAGTTTATTAAGAACAAAATTTTTCATTAAAAAAAATATATTTCTACATGTTTTGTGTTCCTTTTTTTTTTTTAGGAAATGTGGAGACCCTCCTCCTTTATCCGGGCTTGGGACCGGCAACTTGAGGTGCATTATATATACAGGGTGTTTCAAAATACTTTTACAAACTTCGGGCATGGGTTTCTTACACCAAAAGAAGGAAAAAAGTTCATACGAACGTATGTCCCATTATCCTTGTTTTCTCGTTAGGAACTGTTCAAGACATTGGTACACTCATAACACGTCAACACACAAAACACATAAGAAATGCTCGAAATGTCCTCCTCTTGCTTCTAGACATGCATGCACTTCTCGAATCATGGACTGTCCACCCTTTCAAATACTCCGGGATGGTGTCGAATGGTTTCGCAGGCTTCCATGATACGCCGATGAAAAGATTCTTCATCCGAGAAAACAAGGATTATGGGACATACGTTCATATGAACTTTTTTTCTTTCTTTTGGTGTAGGAACCCATGCCCGAAGTTTGTAAAAGTATTTTTGAAACACTCTGTATAGTCTGCAAGCCATTCAATGGAAGAGTCACTATCCAAAAAATAGAATTATTGCATCCTATAATTTTCAGTTGCACCTCAAGCAGGCGGAGTTATCCCCCAGCTTATATCTTACAATCAGATATACCCATATTTATCCTAAATACTGAAACACTAATATGAATATACAGGGTGTTAATAAATAACACCGAAATATTTTACCTGTATAAAGAGGGGACTTAGACAAGCAACTTTTATTAGGAGATTTTTGCTCTACGATGTAAAATGTGTATGCTACAGGGCATTAAAGTCATTATAATTAGGTGCTCATAACTCAATAATGTAGCGGAATAGGGTTAAAATGTTCATTAAATTGACTTCATACCTTCCTAGTGATCGATAAAAACCTGACTTTTAATCATTTTTCAACAGCTATATCATAATTTAGCGTTTACATAATCTGCAATAATTACAGACTAATCACATGACTGGTCGCCACTGCATTAGTCTTTTTTTTATTCACAACTACTGACTACAGTCTTAACAACGAAGTTCCTTTGTTTTGCTTTTCTTTATAATGTTAGAAGTCAGTGGCGGCCAAGCCCTGAGAGATTTTATGCTGTAACAGGAAAAATTGAATCCATAGTGCAAAAATCTCTTGATAAAAGTTGCTTGTCCATGTCCCCTCTATACACAGGTAAAATATTTCGGTGTTATTCATTAACACCCTGTATAATTAATAAGAATGTCCCCTTGAAAAGTAAATTTAATTTAATCTGGGTAGGCTACATCTGGGTTCAAGATATAAGCTGCATTAAGCCCGCTGATTTTGCCCAGAGGGACGGGTATCACACGCACCAATCATCTAAATGCTAATGGTGCGTGATGATAGTATGTGTTCAGAAAGGTTGATTACTTTATATAGACTGTTTTGATACATACAGTACCGTACATCATACGACGTAAACAAATATTCAAAACGATAAAAAAAGTAACATACCGATCATATGCAAATTTTCAAGTTAACCTCGTAACCTTGTGCTATATTGCATTCTTTTAACTGATTTATGGCCGGTTTCTATAAACTCGCGAATTACCTATGGGTAAATTATCTAATGCACAGAATTTACACAATTTACACAAGAATAACACCACACAAACACAAATAATTTAAAGATAGCAATCACGTACACTTGTGGCGAGTTTCTAGATAAATGTCCTCTAGGTAAATATGAAAATGACAGAAAAAATGTTCCTACAAACTCGGGCTAGATCTGTCCAAGGGTAAATCTTTGGGTTAATTTGTCCTTTCATGGATGGCTGGATAAAATTTAACCTTTCATAGGATGAATAACAATGAGAATCAAAGCCTTCTGAATTAAATTAACTGTACAACTCCAAGGCCTTGCTCATTATACCATTGTAGGTTAAATGGAACTAATTTGTCCATGGGTAATTTACCCATAGGTAATTCACAAGTTTGTAGAAACCGGGCATAAGTCATGAAATGTCTTCCGAACACACGTGTATAACAGTAATTTATTTAATTATTTACTTTCCTGTTATACTAACCAGAGATGAATACATAAAAAGTAACTTAATGAATTGCCGTCTCTCAATGCCTAAATGGCATTGAGAGACGGATTTCAGTTATTTCGAATATTCGCGTTTTACTAAGAAACTCCGCATTAAAACGATTTCTTATAGAAATAAATTTAATTTAAAAAATATCTTACAAAGTTAATATACATGTATATTCAAATTATTATGATATAAATTTGCTAAGTTCCATTTCATATCTTAGACAGCTGTACGATGTCCTACATGAGCAATATATGATGTACCATAAACTTGAACAACGTATTCTCTTTTTTTTTTGTGTGTTTTGCAGGATCTGTGATATTTATATTATACCTCCAATTTTTGTAGTTGATCTTTAGTGGTTTTTACCCCAAGGATCGACTCAGTAATTAAAGCATGGTAAACTAATAATAGTAATACATATCAATATGTATTATAAACATGAACTTCGAATTATCTTTTTTGTGATTTACAGGGTTTATGTTATTTAACTTTCATATCGAGTTTTAGTGGTTTTTACCGGAGGATCGACTCAGTCATTATAGCATAGTAAACAGCTATTGCCCCATATCAAAAGGCTATATTGTAAAATACTTTGGAAGTATGCAATAGTATATTGCGACACAAGGGCGGAAAGGCACGTTTACGGGTCGAGGAAACAGATTGAAAACCCGAGGCGCAGCCGAGGGTTTTTAAGTTTTCGAGACCCGTAAATGCCTTTACGGTCCGTGTGTTGCATGCTATTTTTTGCACGACGGTTACTTATATCAATTTAATTATATTAATTGTGATATTACCTGAAAATATTATGTAAATACAGACTTGAAGAATGGTGCTTATTTCAGAAAGGGATTCGCATTTGTTATTGTTTATGGCAACCGAATATTTATAAAGCGGGGAGGCCTTGGTCATTTCTGCTCGCAAATAAGCATTTGCGGGCGGTAAAGTAACTTTCCGCCCGTCGCCCCTAGCAACAATTCACTTTCCGCCCGTCGCCCCTAGCAACAAGATTGCGTGTGGTAATGTCAAGTTACGAGCCATGTAAACAACTTTCGTAAGAAACACTTACTAGCTAAGGAGTGCAAAAAATATGTCCCTGTAACATATGTAAGTGGAACGTGTTCTTTTAAGTTACGAAGAAGAAATAAAATACGTGATAGCTTCCTGCAAATTAATTCAATATGTTTATCCCAGGTAAGATGCTATCTATAACTATGCCAAGTATCTTAAAAAAGCTGATGTATTCCGGTACATACGAGTTCTGTCTTTGTGTCATTAAGTAAAAAGCCATTCGCATTGAACCATTTCTTCGCTGCGTCTAAGGTAAACACAACAGTACGTTCAAGTTCATTAAAATCCGTATGACTATGCAAGAATGTGGTGTCATCAGCATATGCAATTGTCTGAGCAGCAAAGTTATATAACAAGTCATTAATCATTATTTAGAGAAATACAGGTCCTAGCACAGTTCCTTGTAGCACGCCATATTTTTGACACATAGGACTAACAGCTGTTTCTTTCCATCCACTGGAACGTATTGCTTCTTGTTATTTAAATGTCAAATAAGTATACCTAACTCCTTATCCTACACGCCATAAAAATTTAATATTTTAATTAATATAATTCGTGATTAACACAATCGAACGGTTTAGTTAGGGCACAGAATGTGGCATATTCAATTTTACGTTCTTCGAAAGCAACAATTTTGTACCGGTACTCTAATAATTTTTGTGGAGTTCAAGAGGAGTTCAAGTTCTTTCTAAATCCATATTGATTGCTCCAGAATAAGCTGTTCTTTTCAAAATAATCGCAGAGATGTCTTTTCATTACATTTTCGAATATTTTTGAAAAGGTGGGAACAAGAGAAATCTGTCTATAATTTTAGCATATTCATATGTATCATAAACATAGACATGAACACCGTTCTCTTTTTTCTTGCGTTGGCAGGATTTATGTTAACTTACATATCCAATTTTTTTTTTGTTTTTACCCCAGGATGGGTTCAGTAAAGCTAACTACTATATAGCTTATTCGTGTATCATAATTATAAACATGAACATCATATTCTCTCTTTTTTTGCGTTGGCAGGATTTATGTTAACTTACATATCCAATTTTTGTGGTTTTCACCACAGGATCGATTCATTATGTCATTAAAGCTAACTACAACTACTTTATAGCTTAATCGTGTATCAAATATAAACATGAACATCGTATTCTCTTTTTTTTGTTGCGTTTTCAGGGTTTATGTTATCTTACATAACCAATTTTTGTGGTTTTCACCACAGGATCGATTCATTAAGTCATTAAAGCTAACTACTTTATATCTTATTCTTGTATCAAATATAAACATGAACATCGTATTCTCCTTTTTTTTCTCTTCGTTTTCAGGGTTTATGTTAACTTACATGTCCAATTTTTTGTTGTTCAGTAAAGCTAACTACTATATAGCTTATTCGTGTATCATAATTATAAACATGAACGTCATATTCTCTCTTGTTTTGCGTTGGCAGGATTTATGTTAACTTACATATCCAATTTTTGTGGTTTTTACCCCAGGATCGTTTCATTAAGTCATTAAAGCTAACTACTTTACAGCTTATTCCTGTATAAGTCTTGAGCCCGGATATCTTAGCTAAATGCATATTTGTTTTCAGACTCCTAAAAGTAAGCAGAAATGTTTTTGTAAAACATTTCTTGACAAGCAATTTTGAATTCTGTTTGATAGTAACTAATTATTTTGCTTATTTTTCAAATAAACAATTTTTCTTTCTTATTTTTTAAAATTTGGATTATAATATTTTACTAAAAACTGTCGCACTAAAAGTGCTCATTTCATTCCTAGACGTCTTTATCACAGATTTCCTATCTATTGTCGTTTAATAGAGTTACTGAAAAAGTTATAAAACACACTGTCAGATTTATAAAAAGCTTTCTGGTAAAAAACAAAAACAAATATTGAAGAGAACTTTATAAAAGAAGAACTGTGTTCATTTTCACATGCGCCTGTAACATTAAAAGAACATTTTCTTCACTGACAGACGCAGCAGCTTCACACAAAATAATTTTCGGATGACCTTGCGTAGGCCTACATACTATAACAACCGTGAATAAGATAAGATTTCTACAAATCTAATGATTTAATTGATTTTCATGTACAGTAGAGTCCCGTTAATCCGGACTAGATGGGACAAGACCTTTGACCGGATAACCGAAATTCGTACGTGGAATCTGCCTTAAAATGCACGTACTGTACTGTAATACAAGTTTTAGATGTTTAGATGTTTACAAGTTTTTTTTCATAAATATAACTTTTCCAATAACTTAATTTTAGTGTTAATACTACTGTGTACGTGGCCTAATTACTTAACCTATGAACTGATGAATGATTAACAAAACAAAACATCTTTGTGATGAAAATTCAAAATTAATTTTTCAGTTCAAAAAAGAATGCGTTACCTTTCTGTTAATGGGTTTAAAAAAAGAAAGGGACATTAAATTCTGAATAGGACTATCCTTTTTTTATTTTTGTAAGTCCTGTCCGGATTTACCGGTAGTGCTTATTTGCTTGCGTCTTTTACTTTTTTATTTTGCTTATAATCCGGGCTCGAGACTGATAACTGATTTCTAAATGAGAGAAAAATTTAACAGCACACGCTTAGGCCTACCTTTGGCTCTTCTTATTGCTGCAGTCAGGTCATCTCATCAGGTCATCAATCTCGCCGTCCAGAATCCACATGACCGTTGCTAGGCAATGAATATCTTTATGGTGCAATTGTTGCTCTTTGTTGTATAATTGTGCTGTTTAGACACCATCTTATAATTTTTAAATAAATTTATGGGTAACTTACTCTGTACCTCACAAATGACGAGTATTTACGTTTGTTGCTGCAGTGACTTGCATTGACATACTTAATTTTAGAGCATTAATTTTCAGTATTTAATTTAAGTTTCTCGTCATAAAGGGTAGTCCGAAAAGAGCTTCCTTTCCATAACTTCGGTTTAGCCTCATTTTGGTGACGTTCAATCCCTTAGATTTCGAGTGATAGGACAGAACTCTACAAGGTTATTTTCATTAGTGTGAGGAAATGCCCTGAAAGTTTTGCAGGTTGATGATCACGTTTAACCAAGAACTAGAACAAATAACTGGGTAGCGGTCAATTCCACAGATAATTAACTCCAGATTAGATATTTACCTGATATGTGGAGACAAAGTTAATGGGATGCCATTTGCAATTATCTGAATTTTTATATTGATTAACCAGTAGATGACAATAAATTATACATGAAACGTCTTGTAGCCTACATGCTGTTGAAATCCGTCATGTTTCGTATGTTATGATTTGTTATCATATTTGCAATAAATTGAAAAGGCAGTAGGCCTGTCTATATTCGTAGGCCTAAGCCTTTTATTTAGTTATTTTAAAATTAATATATTTATAATGTAACATACTTTTTTACTTCTTCTGCCCGTACCATAGGTACTAAAAGTAGAGGAAGTACTGTTTTCGACCCCCAAATTCGAAGTTGACTTTTTTTAAACATAAATATAGGTTTTGAGGTTTCCCTAAACCAGAAAATACTATTTTCGGAAACGTCTACATCTTCTGTAAATATGTTGGTTTTATGTTAATTTTATTTCGTACTTAATTTAATGATTGTAGCAGAACATTATAATCTTATGCTAGCGCTGCCAACTGAATTCTGTCTCTTATCGGATTCTCGCCTGCACAAGTGCTGCGGAGCGACTTCTTGATGGCACTGTATTTCCGTTACATGCAGTTTAGGAAGTGACTCCCCTCATGTGACCAATTTTAAAGAGTATCCACGTCAAAAGGAACTCAAATAAACATGCTTAATGTATGATAATATTGTAGGACAAAAATTCCTCTGACACTGACATAGGATTGAGGTTCCATCTAGCGCTGGGAAGTGAACTCTGGCTTAGGTTAGTTATGGAGCATTGGCACGGATAGCCAAAGGACCTGGGTTCAAATCCCAGTCTCAGAGGAATTTTTCTTCTATAATGTTATGATGTAATGTCCAATAATCTGTGGTTCATGAATGCATATGCTTATATCTATGCTTAATGTAGATTCAAGTAGCACAAATCAGTTCCAAGATGTGGAACCCCTGGAAGTTGGAATTAGTTGCATCTGTGTGCGATCCCACGGGAGTATTTGTACTGTAATGAATTTCTGGCTGCGGTTTGCAGGTTCTCGATAAAAAGGGAGTTAGCCAGGAATATAAAGAAGGCTTTCGCTAGAATTACGTTTAAACTGGGAGATTGAAAATTGCAAGGTGAAGATCGCTGTACCTAGCCACACAATCAGAATGCAGCGTCTGATTCTCGAGTTACTGGCCGCTAGCCACGATTTATGTTTCTGATAAATGCAAATCCAGCTTAACCAAACTTCATTCAAAGCAGAAGTGATCATCAACCTGCATAACTTTCAACAGGAAGAAAACTAAAGGGCATTTTCTCACATAACGAAAATAGCCTTTTGGAGTACTATCACTCGAAATCTAGGGGTAAGTGAACAATACCGAAATACGGCTAAACCGAAATTATGGATAGGGTATTCTTTTCGGGCTATACTTTATGACGAAAAATCTTTAAAAAGTAAATATTTTGGGTGTCACTTCTTAAAGACTTCTTTTTTTTTTCAAATAACTGCCTCTACCTGCTGCCACCCTAATCCTCTTCGACCAGTCAATCAATGAATAGAAAGTTAATTAGGCATATTCACATTTGTCTGCAGTCCAGTACAATGTTGCCAAATACGTACCAAAGCACGTTTACTTCACTTGAGAAGTGGTGAATGGCAGAGGCAACATTGGGGAAATCCATGCTACTACAAGAGCACCTGTTCTTTGTCGGTGCAGATTTTCGGATTAGGGAACAATGCTATTATATTCGTTTGTAGATAGATGATGGTTCTGGATGAGGTCTTTTTAAAATAGCACGAACAACACTGCAAATTAAAAATTAAAGCTCTGAAATTAGGTATTTCAATGCAAGCCACTGTCATTTCTAACTCCACCACTTAAACACAACAAGAACGTTTTTCGATTAATCAATCAACTATGAAAATACTTTACTTTCGGTATCTGACTGGAGCAAACATTGTGAATAAATGCAAGTGTAAGCTTTTTAAGAATATTTTTAATTTTCTGCTAAAGAAACCGGGATTTCGTTGCAGAACGATTTCCTTTACTGGGACAATGGGGTACAAAATGAGAAAATTACAACAACAAAAAAACAGTCTATATTTTACCTTACAAAATAGTGTACTGGCAACAATGAGCAAGATGCAAAAAGTAGGCAGATATTTAAAACGTACTTTTTAGTAGGACGTAATAATTACATTAATTGCACATTATGTGTTAATATTTTTCCGTATTTTAATTAAATTAAGCATCTTTAGCCATTTTTAGTTCTGTACGCCTTATTTAGCCATTTTTAGGTTATATAAGATTGGACTATGTGACTGCCATGACAATGAAACGGATAATTAAGTTAAAGTATCACCAAAATAGTTTAATGCCTAAGAATCGTATTTCCTTCTTTGAAGTGAGACATAGAGTTGAATAGTAGCCTACAATATGCACTTGCTTCATTCTAATTTGCGGTCAGCGGTTGAAAGCTGTTTTTTGTTTCCGTATTCTTTGGGTTTTCATTGAAAGAGTTCAGATTGTGCTCTGCTACTTTACTGTCCTAAAATGGCTCTTCTTTGCTCTATTACAGCGCTGCTTGTGGGAAGGAGAGAATGAGCTGCGGATATCGTCGCAGATGGCGTTTTCCTATAGGCTTCATCATGGTAAGTGAACTATTGATAAATTTCATTTTTTACGTTTGTGGTAATCTTTTTTATTATAAAAAGACTCGTCCACCTAACCACAGACCAAACTGGACCAAAAGCTCAATGAATGCAACGTCACTAAGCCCTCCTTTAGTCTACAATATTGTAATATTAACTGGATTCACACACATATAGCACTCCTGTATAATGCCCTCATACATAATTATAGGCCTATTGACTTCCTTTAATTTGCACTCTTTCAATAACTTTTCCCCTTGAACTAGGAAATCTAAATGGTAGTCAGAGCAACAATTATTTATTCAATTAATAGGTGTGATGCTTTAAGGAGAATAATATTAAAAAAATTCGAGAAGTTCCCTCAGTCTTTTTTAACCTGGAATTTGTATAATATTTTTTAATGGTACATATAGATTTCTTTTTTGTAGTAATAAAAAGGTAAAACTTTATCTGCACTATAATTTTATTCTGATGCTTTGTATTTCATGGTCTAAATATCTGTTAGTATTCAGGAATACCAGTATGCATGTGGGTATAATATTTTATTGATCTTTGCAGTCTGCAAACAAAATCATTTTACTATCGAAACTTTACATCAACTTTAACTTGAAAATGTCAATGAAAATGAACCCGATCTCTTTTATAACACTTTTTTTTACAGTTCATGAAATATTATCTGCTTCGAGCCAGGGTTTTTTTTATATCGACTGAAATGTACAGTCATAAAATGTGTTTGCGTGCTCCATGCTAATGTAAATTTTATGATTTCCCCTCATAATTATATGCTTTGTCTCCATAGAGTTGTTTTGCTTTGCCATATAACCCGTTATCCATTTAGACATAATGATATTGATGGTCATAAATAATAACAACAATAATAATAACAATAATTGGGGATTCTTTGACACTCTGCACGCTATATATATAGTGCAGAGTATCAAAGAATATATATATAAGCTTATATATATATAAACATGAAAAAGGCCTTATTCTGGTAGTAATGTTCTATAGAACCCGGTTTGTTCTAAAAAATTATGCAACTTGGAAGAAAAATCGTATAGAAATGAGAACTTATATGACCTAAAATGGCGTAATTCAATTAAAATTTTAATTGTTTTCTCATATAAAAGCATTCATAATTAATAAATTGGGTTCAGCTCCTAAGGGTACAGTGTGGTGTTATTGGTTAATTTGGTAACATATTTTACCATAGAGAGTATAAGGAGAAATATTATCTATCTGGAATAATATATCTACCCTCTTTGGCAACAATGAAGTTTATCAATTTACATAATAAAAACCTACTCTATTTAAACCGCTGCAGAGCGAACACTTTGTACTCTACTAAGCGGATTCGGCAGTGCCTGTGACATTCCATTAGTCTACGCACAGTCTAACCTAGTAAACGCGCCGCGTCCAAAATGTAAGTCCCTGGGGCGTTTACAGAAACAAAACACAATATCATGGAAATGTTTATTGCAACAGATACTGCAAGTAATCAGCTATTTTTAAAAATATTCGTTAACGGATTTGAGACATTTTTCATACCGTGAGAACAACTTTTGAATACCTGTGTCTTAGAACTCTGCCGCCCGGGATTTGAATTACTGTAACAAACATCTCCGCCCGTCTGTCATTCTCTGTCATTTCTTGAGGTGTAGGAAAAGATGGAAATCACTGGGAGTGAGGTCCGGGCTGTAGGGTGAATGTTTAAACACCTCCCAGTGAAACGTCTGCAAGAGACTTACTAGGAGGTGTTTAAACATCCACCCCGCAGCCCGGACTTCGATCCCAGTGATTTTAATCTTTTCCTACACCTAAAGAAATGACAGGGAATGACAGAGAATGACAGAGAGAAGGAGATGTTTGTCACACAGTGGTTCAAATCCCTGGCGGCAGACTTCTACGACACAGGTGTTCAAAAGTTAGTGCCACGGTATGACAAATCTTTCAATTCAGGTAGCGAATATGTTGAGAAATAGCTGAAATCTTGCTGTGTCTGTTGCAATATATATTTCCTTCAAATTGTGTTTTGTTTCGCTAGACGGCCCCAGGGAAACTTACTTTCTGGACGCGCCTCGTAGGTATGACCTGGGGCAAACCTCGGTCTTGGATTGTAACATGTCACCAGGTATAGAGGGTTGGAACAAGTAAGGAATAAAGAGAAGATATTACTTATTAAATTTTTTATTTAAAACAAAACAGTTGTTAACAGCATTTTCATTCTCTGGGTAGCAATATAGTAAAATAGGGAGTATGCAATGCAGTCATAGTTTGAAGTTAGTTTAAAAATATACGAATATAAAACATTAAGCCTATTATTACAGCGTGCAAGATTAACATGTTTATCTTAAACAGGTGGTAAATTGCCTCCAAAGTCCGGGGGATTAAAAACATCTTAATTACGTTAATAAAACTACAGTACAGCAATATGAGAGCATAGTACAATTTCTTTATTAAAATATTAATTTTTTTGTTGGCCTAAATAAGGCGAATTTCACTATGTATTTGCTTTAAAATTATCTGAAATTACTAGCCTCAGTTAAGTACGAGGTGCGTCCATAAAGCAAGTTTCCCTGAGGCCGTTTACAGAAACAAAACACAATTTCAAGGACATATATTCCAACAGATACAGCAAGCATTCAGCTATTATTCAACACATTTGCCACCAGAACTGAAACCGGTCATACCGTGGAACCAACTTTTGAATACCTGTGTCGTACAAGTCTGCCGCCAGGGATTTGAACCACTGTGTGACAAACATCTCCTCTCAGCCATTCCCTGTCATTTCTTGAGGTGTAGTAAAATATGGAAATCACTGGGAGCGATGTCCGGGCTTTAGGATGGATGTCCTAGCAAGTCTCCTGCAGCAGTTCGGCTGGGAGGTGTTTAAACATTCACCCTATAGCACGGACCTTGCTCCCAGTGACTTCCACCTTTTCCTTCACCTCAAGAAATGACAGGGAATGACAGATAATGACACAGAGGAGGAGATGTTTGCCACATAGTGGTTCAAATCCCTGGCGGCAGACTTGTACGACACAGGTATTCAAAAGTTGGTTCCACGATATGGCAATTGTTTCAATTCCGATGGCAAATATGTTGAATAATAGCTGAATACTTGCTGTATCTGTTGGAATACATATGTCCAAGAAATTGTGTTTTGTTTCTGTAAACGGCCCAAGGGAAACTTACTTTATGGAACGCCTCGTATGTTTTTTGGAGCTCGCACTTGATAAGGGATTTCTTATTGGGACCATAGGATTAATCTTATTGTGTGAGCTCTTTTATATTTAGTTTTCTTTCGCAGTGACTTGTATTAAAGAAGCTTTCAATATTTCTTCTATTTCCTTTTACTATTAGAATTTTCGTTCATATAGCCTACGTATTCATCCTTAATCTCAATGTGGATTAGGCGTTAATTTACTCTTCCAGGAGCGAGAAGCATTCATGTTAAAATCGTTTTAGAGAACTGTGTGGTAGATAAGAAAGAAAAAAAAGTGTGCGTGGAACGCCACGCGACAGAAGTGAAACTTGTTTTAATTTTTGGATTTTTCAATTTTTGGATTTTTCAATTTTGGATTATTGGATTTTTTAATATTGGATTTTTGTACTTTTTAAATTTTGGTTTTTTTAATTTTCGATTTTTTAATTTTGGTTATTTTATTATTAATTTTTGAATTTGGATTTTAAATTTTGGATTTTAAATTTTTTAAATTTTTGAGTTTTGAATTTTTTATTTTTAAATTTTGGATATTTAGATTTTTAATTTTTTAAATTTCGATTTTTGAACTTTTAAATTTCGGATCTTCGAATTTTTTAATTTTGGAATTTTGGATCTTTTAATTTTGGATTTTTTAAATTTTGGATTTTTTAAATTTTGGACCTTTGAATTTTTTATTTTTTAATTGTGGATTTTTAATTTTTTTATTTTGGATTTTTTAATTTTTAGATTTTTAAACTTTGGATAAGCCTAATCATTGTTTTCTGTGCAGTCCGTTCCGTCACACCTCACTAATTTCGTGACGATTTTGAGCGTTACATTAATTTTGTGACGATTTTTGAGCGTTACACAAGCTCTCGATTTTCCCCTACCGCGGCTAAAGAAGTTTCACTTCAAAAAATATATTCACTAAGACATAACAGTGTTGGCATCAATAACATCTACCAGCCATATTTAGAGTAAAAATTATTAAAAACCTACCTAAACTAGATTCTAATGATTGTTTAACACCTTAAAGGAGATTAGGCCTATACCTTCACCTCCGCCATGTTAAATTCGTCAATTTCCTTGTTAAATTCGTCAATTTCCTTGTTAAATTCGTCAATTTCAATGTACCTTTTCTCAACAACTGTACAGGTTGGGGAAAAATAGAGGACCGAGTCTTGTAGCTGAATAGGCTATAATATAATTTGTGTTAGTATTTTATAATAATATTAATAATTGACATATTCAGTTATAAAACAATACGATTAGAACAAATTTCAATACATTCCCTGCTATCCTGTGCCGCTAGGCGTGCGCAGTGGCTCATATCGGCAACTTAGGTATTTTAGTAGGTCCGCTTTTTTCCCTACCTGTCCATATAATATGGGCTAACAATTCTCAAAATTACAGTAAAATATGGACTAATGTTTTTAGTGGTGCAAAATAAGTATCTAATTATGTATATTATCAACGTTACGTATTTATAAAACAAGTGCAATTAAATATTTATTGCTTAAACATGAAACCCACAGAAAAGAATAGAACAGATGCCACTCAACAATAAAAAAGAACTTCGTTCTCGCAAATTTAACAATCAACTCGTAATCTCTCCTGGGATTACCTGTGATAAAATTGTGAAAAATCTCAATCCCAATATCCCTTAAAGCTAACTGCCGAAATGTTAACTCACATAATATGTATGTACCTGACCTCACTCCTTGGTGTTTCAGGTACAGTCCACGTTGCCACGTTAGCTTTAAATTTGTACCTTAACATAAAACACCTGGTTGATGCGGCAACTACTTTATCATAGAAGTACTGCGTGCAGTCTAGTCATTCTTGCAGGGGCGCTGCATAAAAATCAATTCAAAGAATTTTGGTTCGTAATGCATTTGCCATAAACTAGCACAGGATTTAGATGATAATGATGATGATGATGGTAATAATAATAATAATAATAATAATAATAATAATAATACTAATAAAAGATGTAGATTATAATTCTAGATAATAATAATTGTTATCTATATCCTCTGCTCGTTACGGCAAGTGTATACGAGCCCAGGTGTTTTAACTTGTGTTACTTATCAAAAGGGCTCGGAAGTTGATGAAATATATTTTTTTCTAGAATCACATACAATGCAGGATGATGTATATGTTACCGGTAATGTGTGAAATCCCGGTCATGAGCTACATAAGATATAGATAATCACAACGGATAGAACAAAATAGGTCTGTAATATAAGATATAAATTGGCAAATTATGGGCGTATATATAGTCTGTCGTATAAGCTGCCATTAAATTGGCAAATTATGGGCGTATATATAGTCTGTCGTATAAGCTGCCATTTAGGATCTTTAAATTGGTTAGTGGTTCAAAATACAATTACATTTCCATAGAGCACACTTCATACTATGAAATTAAGCAATAAGATAACATTTGGTATTTCGGTATCTTTTCCCCTTAAAAGTAATCATGAAGTGGCACTAACATGACAATCATACCACAGATTTTTAATTTCCCTACCGCTGTTCCCGAAGTTACTCACTACTAATAATTTATTTCATGAATAAAACTTCGACAATTCACATTTAATATTTGAATATTAATAATAATATTTGTACCCTGTATTATTCATTATCGAATCGATGCCAACACTTGGATAACAAGAAGCGTAAATAATGGATCTGAGCTATAACACAAACACCCAGTAGCAGTTCGGAAACCGCTGATGATGCACTAAAATAGTGCGAAATGACCGTCCGGATCACCAAAGGTAATCCTAGTTTGCAACGTCAAGTGTTTAAGTATTTTAGGAAAATGTCATATTATCTTGTAAATATTATAATTTGTATTTTGTTTTGTATGTATTCTGCATTATATTATGTATTTCATATTTAAAAAATTATAGATTCCCATTAGACAGTATTTTAAAAAATATTTCCCCGTAGCTAAATTCGTTACAGTTCAAACTAAACGGGTTTTTAAAGTTCAGATTTAATTAGAAAGAGACAGAATTGAAATGAACTATTCTGAACTCGCCGTTCATATTATCCATGGTCATGTACAGTGAAAAGGAAACAATTTACACATCAGCAAAAGTAGAGGAGGCAATTTGAATCACCAAAAAAGATATAAAAGATACAAACATTACAATTGAGATTTTTTTACATGAATTTAAAATGTACATTCTCACACATAATTACAAGGAAGCCCATAAAAACGAGCGTTTTTAAGTGAATCAGTTGTTCGGAAACTTCCGATGTCATCTACTTCCTTAATATTTGCTTTTTCATTGTTATATTGTTATAGTATTATTATATTCTTATTGAATATTTATAAAGTCAGTTCATTCTTAAGTTCTATATTCAGTATAATACATCTTTGTTTATCGAGCAAGGGCTTTGCTGACCAACTGTTGAAGGAAGGAGGAACAAGACAATAAAAAAGGGAGACATTCCACAATTTTGGGGGACAACTATATATATATATATATATATATATATATATATATATATATATATATATATATATAAAATTATATTATCAAGAGTGTTCTTACTGAAGTAATAACAGGAAAATACATTTTTCATTATATGCGCATAGCTTACTGGTTTATTTTTCACTTTTGCCTTCTTGGGTTTAAATGATTGCTTTGATTCTTTTTTGTGACGAAGTAGTACAGTCATCAGTTCATCACTATTTGATGCCGAATCAATTTAAAAAACACAAACACCTAAAGAAAAACACCAGTTAACAGGGGCGCCGACTTGAAAATATTTTTTGAAGGGGGAGAGCAAGAATTGGATTTTTAGTTGTTGTACATAGGCTTTATATGATAAAATATTGAATATTGATGGGACAGAAAGTACTCCCTCGCAAAGTTGGTGCTTATGCCAGTTAATAGAACACGTCTATGTTGATGCGCTTCCTGTTAAAGAATGACCACGCCACGGAATAACGGTAACTCCGAAATCGGAAAGTACTTCCGGAACGCTTCCTCAAAGATCCTGTAACCTGCTTCTTTGCACTTTCAAATATCATACTTTTTTTATACATTCATCCTTTATTGACATAGTATCGTATTTTTATAAACAGTATATACAGTATATAAACAGTATATTACTATACAGTATATAAACTAAAGTATGTCATATCATTGTGAACTTATTCCTCTAACAAATTAAAGGAAAAGTAAACTAAAAATTCAGTATCATTTTCTTCATACGGATTGAAAGAAAATGTTTTTAAGAAATGATATTCACTGTTAGAAATGTTTTACACCTTCACATTTAATCACAAAACGAATATATTTATTGTAAAGCGATGGGCGCGTGACGTCACGCTTGACGAAGGCTTGGCTCAGTCTCGCCCGGTGAAAGACATTTCACAGTATTCTGTCTGCTGTTACAGTTTTTAGTGAGTATCTGTTCAAACAATGGTTTATTGTTGTGTTGTGGGGTGTACAAACTCATCGTCGAAGAGTGATAACACACTTAAAATATCTTTCCATCGATTTCCCAACAGAGATAAGTCACCCGAACGTAAATAAGCAATGGCTGATAAAAATAAAAATAGAAAAATTTGTCCCTAATAAATACAGTACGGTTTGTTCACAACATTTTGAAGAAAATGATACCGAGCTTTCGGTACAGTTACGAAAACAGTTATCTGGAGAAACCCCGCAATCTGTTTAAAAAAGAAGTGCTGTGCCATCACTTCTTTTGCGTGGGAAATCTGAAACACCGCCAATGAAGTAAAGAAAATCGTCGTACTCGAGGAAGAAGGAAATTAGAGAGTTGTTGCAAGATTTGAACAGTAATCCTTCAGTATCCGGGAATGGACAAATCATGAATGTGGAATCTAGTATTTATGACGAAAATTCAGTTTCTAACAGCGTAGGCGTTCATTGTGAACTAGGAAATGAAACTTATGTCAATGTTTGCACAGATTCATTGAATGTTTCTTCTAGAAATTGTGATTTAGATAGCTCTTTTAGCATTTCAGAAATTTCTACTACCGCAAAAGATGATTCTGAATCTGAAAGTGACTCTGTTCGTATCTTGAAAAATATTTTGTTTTTGAACTGTATTAGCTCTAAGTATTAACTGATAACGCCTGGCAACTAGTGTATCTTTATTTATAATAACGCTATCGAATGAGCAATGTCGTGGTATACAGTCTACACCCCCCTTCTGTTCACAAATTACTTCACAGTCCCAACAAGACACACTTTCGTGGCCCGTTTTCATATGTATACACAGCCCACATTTACACCATTCCGTATTTTCTTTTCTTCCTTGCAATTCTTTCAATAATTCCTTGTCATTTTCTTTTCGTGTGAAATTAATTTGTGAATACCGAGATTTGTCCTTAGAAGGTAACATTGCAGACATCTCTATCAACAACAAACACAAATTAGACTTTGTGGTGTATTAGAAACACAGGCGCGAGCATTACAGTAGCTGTTGTCCTGCCAGCGAGTTAGTCAGGAGTGACGTCACAGGAGCGTTTTACTTCACCCGTACAAGGCGTAATATTGGGCACCTGAAGTTCACGAGATCACCATTCGTTTCGTAATTCAAAGCTCCGTGCGATGAGATTAAAATAAGAAAATGGTATTTTTTTAGTTTACCCTTCCTTTAAAGGAATATAAATCAAAACAATAGAAAATATAAAACACTCTCCTCCTCTCATGAATGTACAGAGTGTTTAGGTAACAGTCTGCTTTTAGAGCCACTACATGTTTCTTCTATCCGTTTTCTGTTAAGATGAAGTAATTCCCTCAGCTAACATAAACAGTTTTGTAATTGGATCAGTTTCATGTTTACAATTATTTATTGCAAAACGAATTCCATTATTCAAATTCGTTATGGAATGCATTGTTTCGGGAACGAAAACGAAAATTAAAAATCCGGCTTAGAGCTGTATTCGGCCACCCTTCAGTCCATCTATGTTTAAAATTTCAGATCTCTGCGTGCAGTAGAGTTCGCTGGGCATCGCTCACAGACAGACAAACACTTCCTCTTATTATTAAAAATTATTAATTTTTAAAGTAATTTAAGTTATTCTAAACTAATAACTGACTACTATCCATAACACTTATTTGGGCGCTGATGATGAAATTATATGATTTATTGAGTTGAGTTGTAAACTGCACGATTTAATTTTGATGTTTTCAAACAACAGATTCACTTGATTACATTTTCCATCAGCACCATCATATGAAGCAAAAAATAAATGGTTGAAACTTAGAACAAATGAGTCTGGTAAGAGTTTCTAGGTTACAATTTTGTTAACATCTAGGTGAAGCAAACAACCAATCACATTTGAATGCAGAACAACTAAAGCTCGGCATTCTACTGGGTTATTGAGCAAATTGCTTTTCATTGCCCCGCTATGTGTAGTATTTCATTATAATGTACCGAATTATGTAATTTATGCTTTCTCTCTCTCTTGTATTTGCACACGCCGCTTATAAATCCTCTTGATTTCTCTAGTGGGTCTTTAATTAATAACACTACATGGGGTTTAATTATGCACATAGATTGTGCTGGTATATTTATGAACATACGATTTCTATGCTTTTACAGTTGAACAAGGCGGTAACAGTATTACTGAGGTAACATTATGAAGATAGCAATGGGGTCCTCGTTTTGCAGTTGGTTGGGGCATTGCTCTACTGGAATATGGTGGGCAGTTTTCAAATAATCTTCACCATGGTGCGACTTCCGGAAAATTATATATATAAATATATATATACATATATAAATATAAATAAAGCGATCCCTGTATGGTCAATGGAGACCCATGTCCTGCCCTCCTGGAAACCCTATGGGTCTCCATTGACTATACAGGGATCGCTTTATTTATATTTATATGGGTCTCCAGGAGGGCAGGGCTCCCAGATTGTGTCATACGGCACATGAAGGTGACAAGGTTGTCAGCCCTATGCACCGGCCGTTATTTTACCCCCAGGAATATTCCTGGTATATTTAAGTTAAAATTTGCATACCCAAGCTGCTTTCTTTCGTTAGGAGGAAAAGTTTTCCAACAGCTCAACTCATTCTTTTTATTTTTACCGCACCAATCAGCTAGTTACCTCAGCCAATCAAAATCTAAGAATGTCCTGTGACGGCTGTGACAGCTACTCGTCTACTCCGAGTGGAGAGAAATGCGGGGTATGCTAGATCTAGTGACAGTAAACAATAACAAGTGTGAATTGATTAAAGGGGAAAGAACTGAGGTCAGTGATAAGAATGAGAGAATATTGCAACGTTGCTTTTGTTTTGGAAAGCGGAAGCCAAGACCGATTTAGTCAGATGAATTAACATGAAGAAATGCCGACTTAATGGTTTATTCCTTTGAAGCCGCTTGGGTATATAATGAAAAACTCTACTATACGAGTAACATAATTTCACTCTAGACTCAAGGTTGCCTGTTAACATTCTCTATATATTTGGTTCAAAATGTGGATTTTGTCCTCAAACGTTAATACATACCCTAAATTAACTACGTATTATCTTTTGTAACAATTTACTAATTACGTTTTGTATAGAATATTTACCCGAGCTTCTAACCAGGTAGTTTTTTTTTGGGGGGGGGGGAAGGGCGATCTGATGCTCCATTGTCAAATTCCAACAACTACCTGGTTAGACGTCTATATTACCAGCATGGGGTGATGTTGAGTAGGATTGTATACCTGAAACTTTTAATTATTCTTGTAACTAACTTCACAATCTAATATAATTGTTCTCTCCTATCTAAAAGTTATGTTGTGTTTGGTTATTTGCTTCATATTACAGAGTAACTTTTTTGTCCAAGTTTCATAACATGTATAGAAGGTTTTTAACATGACAAGTTGACAAGACACAGAAAATTTGTCAACTCTAAGGCTAGATCGGACGGGATCTACAGTGTCGTGCTTCTACTAATAACTAGGGAGCGGATTTCTTTGACATGTCATGTTTTTCCCCTTTGCATTATTTCAGGTTTCCGACTAATTTAAACCCGATTCCAAGCATCCTGGTGAAAATGGAATGGCTTTTATTGTGCATATAACTTGCATATTTAGGAAATTTTCAACTATTGTAGCATATTTAGTATGAATATGCATATTTAGGTCATATTTAGGTAATATTTTTGGCTTATTTGTGTGCATATTAAAGAAATTTTGAAGTTTCATATCATATTTTGTAAATTTTGCATTATTACAGATATTTTGAATAATTGACATTATATTTTAATAAAATGAATTGTAATGAAACTTAAAACAATATACACAATGTGTAAGTGGTAAAGTCACATTTTAAATTTTATTGGTCATATTTTAATGTTTTTAGGTCATAAATGCTTGCATATATCCTATTGTTTAGGTCATAGAAATCTGCCCCCTACTAATAACTATGCATTGTTGCTATGCTATTTAACATGTCACTGAAATCAAACAAGTTCTAAAGAGAGACAAGTGTACAGTGCATTTGATATAACTTAGCTTGAAACTGCATTTGTAATCTTATGCAATATTAAAGCAACCAGAGATTTATATAAAAAAAGTTTGTCTTTCTATTTAACCTCCTATTTCCTGGGAGTTATTAGACATTTCCATTGGAGACATAAATATGATGTTATCTTTACATTGAGATTTATTTTCATATAATAACATTATACAGTTTTTAACCCCTTTTCACCCCCCACAGAGGTTGATTTCCCTCCAAAAGTGATCCTATAGGATGCATTAGTTTGTTTCAAATTTGTAATAAAAGAATTGGAAGAAACATTTTAATTTAATATAAATTACAGAATAAGGAAGCAAGAATGAAACTATGAACTTAATCACTGTGTTAAGCCTAACTGTTTTCTTGGCAGTCCGACATGGGTTTGTAAATTGTGTGAGAAATTGAAGCTCGCCAAATACAGGGTTTAATAGAATAATTCTATCACCTCCCTAGAGGTTAAATTTTGAAAAGTCCCTGCTTAGCGAGTCTCTACATCGTAAATTAAAACTACTGATTAAATTTCTTATTTATAGGTTCAGCGGTTTTGGCTCGGCGTTGATTAATCAGTTAGTCAGTGAGGATGATCACAGTGAGGATGGACTGTTTCCAGGAATACAGTTTTTCACCATTAAAAAAAAAAACCTAAAATCAATTTTGATAGTTGTCGAGTACCACTAAAATACTTTTTAGACACGTTAGCTTAATATAACTAAATCTTTTGGAATATGAAAACATACATTAAAGTTATGTAAAATAGTGAATAGTTTTTCAGGTGGATTGTGGATTACTGAAGATGTTTTTATTCTGTTCACTGGCAGCATGTGACGTATTAGTCACTGCACATTGATACTTAAATTTCCAATAACGAGCTGACGTTTTATCAGATAAAATCGCATCCTCGAATAAATAGCAAGCATTTTATAAGATAAACGATCGTGATTGGTCTACATCCGATGGATTGTTATTGGCCACTATCAAACATGCGATGTATGAATGAAATAGTCCATAACATGGGACTGTTGGCTGACAGGTAGCTTTTTTCCACCTCTTTTTCTAACTCTAAAAGGTGTAAAAGTAAACCAGCAATTAGTGTCAAATGTTCCAGGTTGTTCCATAATAATAGGAACCTACATTACTTGATTAGGAATATTAACGTTTGGAACTGAGGACAATAACCTGCAGTTTAGACCAGCCAAACAGTTTGTCGCAATTCTTAGTCCTTAATATGCCAAAAAAAAAGTGATTGAGAATTAATGTTAATTTGTTTTCTAAGACCATATTATTTATCACCTTAGATACTTTGCGTTTATATTTTAAGATTACAAATGCAGTCTAATAAATTATTAAAGGAGAAACTATTTTCTAATTGACATTTAGGTTTACAGATCCTACAGTTCATAACAGTATCTTTAGTCTTAACTTGCATGAATAGCCTTTGAAGAAAAAGAACACAATGTTTCTATCCGAACTCTAATTTTCTTATCAAAAGCAATGAGCATATATTTCAATTGTTTATCTAATTGCTTTAGTCCTTTTTAGTAATGGATTCTCATTGTTAGATTCGCTGTTTCAAGCTAATGCATGATTTGTAAGAGCAAGCATAGCTTTATTATCAGATTTAGCCTATGCTCATGCTAACAGATTCTCAGACTTCCTTTCATGATGAACGTACTATTTCTGAACTTTCGGCAGCAAACTCGGGTGACATCATCAGGGGTGAAGTAGAAGATATGATGGGCGATTATGATAAGTGTTTACCATTAATTTATTTAAAATATGTTTAAAAACTAGTTAACGAAATTCTGATGCACTAATTTCTTTAATATCTTAGTAGCCCTCAAATTGATAATGTATGATTTCGTGTACAGATGTTTACCTTATTTTTGTAACATCAAGAAAGAAATGAGCAAATTTAAATCCCATAAAAAATTAATCAGTTTGCACAAGAAATACTACGTTGAGGAAATTATTTTCTTTGAAGTCCGTCATGGTTTTACATATAGTGAGAGAAATCCAGTCTCGTCAAATGAAGACTAATGAACTTTGATCTTGTGCGCTTACGACTTAATTTGGGAAACTAAATATTCTGTTCTGATCTTTAGAATAAAATGTCATATTAATCAGGAATCGTAACAAACATTTTTGCTTTACATGTAGCTTCTTTTCTGATGAGCTGCCTTTAGGAACTGCCACAGATCGTTCAAACCTTTATCCAGATCAATGGTTATCAAACTGTGGTTCACATACCCTAATTGTATTTACATTTTCCTTATATGCTGCTCTTGCTCTTGTTCTTGTACAGTCGGTCAAATAAAAAATGTCGGGCGGTATTTGATTAAGTATCACGAACGAGCATATGCGCATGTACAGGAAGACTTAAGGTTAGGTTCACACCTGCCTCTTGTCTCTCCATGTATTTTCTTGATTATTTAGTCAGTTTTGTTCCAAAACGAACATGTATAGAAGGCTGTGGCTATATGTCTCACATCCACCATATTCTTGGTTGCAAATTCTTATAATATTAATAATTAATAAATTCGCAAGGAATATGATTATTCAAGGAGCATTTTTTAAAGATTTTATTTTATAATACCGGTACTTGCAGTGCAAAATCAATAACTTACGTTCAGCTTCTACCACCAATCTAGTATCGAAATACATGGCCGGCCAGATCCACGATTTCTATGAAAACTTCCGGTCGCATTATAGTGAAGTACCCACCTCTTTAAGAAATATGGAACCTTCTCGCTGCTTCAGAGGCCGAAAAATGCAGGTCAATTACAGCCCTAACTACACTTTCTCTCAAGCTAGCATTTGTATGTGGTGCGATGACAAAGCAAAATGAATTATGACAATACATTAAGTTGAATATCGTGTATTGCGCTTTCCGCGTTTTTCATTTTTCCCTCGTTGTTCATTTCTTCCCTCCTGTCGCATGGCCTCATATGTTCCGAAAATGACCTGTATTTTATGTTTTTTAAAGGAAACTTGTGAACTAATGCGATAAAACTTTAATTTTAACTGCATACGAATCCCGACGTTTTTTATTTGACCGACTGTACAGTCGGTCAAATAAAAAACGTCGGTACTCGTATGCGGTTAAAATTAAAGTTTTAACGCATTAGTTCACAAGTTTCCTATAAAAAACATAAAATACAGGACATTCTCGAAACATATGAGGCCATGCGACAGGAGGGAAAAAAATGATCTACGCGGAAAGCGCAACACACGATATTCAACTTAATGTATTGTCATAATTAATTTTGCTGTGTGTCATCGCGCCACATAGGCCTACAAATGCTAGCTTGAAAGAAAGTGTAGTTAGGGCTGTAACTGACCTGCATTTTTCGGCCTCTGAAGCATCGAGAAGGTTCCATATTTCTTAAAGACCATATTTCTTAATGCGACCGGAAGTTGTTTTCATAGGAATCGTGGATCTGGCCGGCCGCGTATTTCGATGCTAGATTGGTTGCAGAAGTTGAACGTAAGTTATTGGTTTTGCACTACAAGTACCGGTATTATAAAA
Source organism: Ectobius pallidus (assembly GCA_964059195.1). Taxonomy (NCBI): domain Eukaryota; kingdom Metazoa; phylum Arthropoda; class Insecta; order Blattodea; family Ectobiidae; genus Ectobius; species Ectobius pallidus. The sequence goes on along the minus strand of CAXKWD010000005.1, from coordinate 155,452,161 downwards.
TAAAATCTTTAAAAAATGCCCCTTGAATAATCATATTCCTTGCGAATTTATTAATTATTAATATTATAAGAATTTGCAACCAATAATATGGCGGATGTGAGACATAGAGCCACAGCCTTCTATACATGTTTGTTTTGGAACAAAACTGACTAAATAATCAAGAAAATACATGGAGAGACAAGAGGCAGGTGTGAACCTAACCTTAAGTCTTCCTGTACATGCGCATATGCTCGTTCGTGATACTTAATCAAATACCGCCCGACGTTTTTTATTTTACCGACTGTACATGTTAGATGTGTACATGCCAATCTAAATGTTTACATTCGCATTCTGTCAGTTACTTATTATTTAAAAGGTACTTTGGATAAATTAAAATAAAATTTCATGGAATAATATCAATTCCCTACAGAAAGTCTTATTTACATTTTCCTTATACTGCTCTTCATGTGTTAATTCTCTCTGAACATATCCCTATCACAGCCCCAATGAATTACAGAAAGTATGAAATGCTCTTAGATGTCTGGATACTAGCTGATTCATGGTGACTGGCCAGTTGTTACCATTCTTCCTTATTTCTTATGTAAATAAGACTTTCTTTAGGGATTTATTATTATTCTATGTAATTTTACTTAAATTTATTCTAAGTATCTTTGTTTTAAACAATGTATATATTATCATTATTCAACTTGGAATTATGGCATGTAATGCATGTAATATTACTCCGTAATAGGGCATGCTGTAATAATAAATTTAATTAAAAAAATACCCTAATTGTCAATAAATAAGTCGCAAACGCCAGAATACAGCATACCGTTTTAAATTTCATTCCCGTGTGTATCTAGAAGGTGGCAGCACATGTCATCTGAAATTTAGTCAAGAAACAGTATTCTACAGTGAACTGCAGCCACTGCAAGTGGCCGGTGTGCTACAGGAGTGTGCCTGACTAGAAATTTGTGTGTCTGCAACAGATTCTTCAGTGTGAACGTAGCATTATATTAATAATAATAACAAAAGAATACGCCGAATAATATGTTTCCAATGTGGGGACAGCTCTAAACACCTGATGTGTGGCTAGGAATTGCCTGCAAATAGATCATAGGCCTACAACCTACCCAAAAATGTCATAAATGTCATACATCCAACGCAATTATCATATAGCTAGCTATTAGTCTATTCCCTCCTTCATGTATGTGTGTGTGTGTTGATGTGAACATCCTAGCTTCTGAATCGAAAAATCGTATGAAAAGAAAATTTTGTTTTTGGGTTAGGTGCCTTCTGAGGATGTGATACGAAGATTGGCGACGACTTTTTCGTACTTTTAATGCACATGTAGATTTTTTTTGCGATTTTCTGGAAAACGGTTCTTACGATTTTCTTTAAATTTTGTAAGTCAGGTGCTTACACCAAGAGCTAAAACTTTTATATAAATAACTTTAAAAATGTTTTGAAGTGTAGACTAGTTATAAGCCACCCACTGTTTATAGAAACTCAGTCTTCTCTGGTGAACAATAAAGTTTTACATCAGACTGAATACGCACTGTTAGCAATATGGCCTCTTATTCTATATCAGAATGTGAAGTGAGAATTATAATATAATGCTTAGTAGGGTGAAGAAAATTAAGTGATTGCATTAATTAGATTTTATTTGCGTTGTGTATCCTTCGGGGATGCAATACTTTGTCACGACATTCTCTTCACGTTTATAATCGATTTATATGAAGATAATGTCATACATAATATATTATAATAAGAGGAAAAACTTTTATTTGTTTGTATGTTTCACCTAGGATTTTTCCTAAAGCTTGACAACTTCGCATGGGTTTATTGGTCTGTGTCTGATGATGGTAGATGATTGTTATGCCGAAATTTCAACCATTATAAAGTCGGATGGAAGTCTGATAATCTATTATAATAATTATTATTATTGAACATTTCCGTTATGAAGTCTTTCTTTTTGTCATGCCATGCATCTTTTATAATACACATATAAAAGGTAAAATGACACTTTGTCGTACTATATTCCAGTGTCCATGACGATAAGATGAAAAGTTTCACTCAAATCTTAATTTTCAGTCACCAGCTCTCGTTGTCATTATTAGAAAGATGACAGATATTAATAAAAACAATCTCAAATCCATCTTTGAGTATCACAAAATATAAGAATTCATATGTATTCAAGCTTTGGTTTTTGTTCAAATAAATACGGATAAAAATTGTAACATTGAAAATTAATGAATAAGTGTGCCATCAAGCATGTTTTAAACGTGGCGAATTACAGTTTTACACTTAGGCCATAATATATTCACTATTCTCTTCTGTGAGCTCCATCAATGATCCACAATTAAAATGAACCAAGTACTTGTCAGTCATTTACTCTTAAGAGCGTAGTTGTAATAATAGTGCCCTGAAGTTTATGAAAAATATTTTAGATAATGTACTCTGTTACATATTGTTAAAATGTGTACAAGATATGAAAGAAAGGATAGAAAATTGATGGTTCCATTTTGCATATTGTTGCATATTTTATTAGTTTTGCGATAATGCATCATAGTTACTTGATATTAAAATATTTGTGTATGTTTTATTAATATTTTCACTAGGGATGGGTCGATACCAGATTTTCTCGATACTCGATACCGATACATGATTTTTCCTCGATACTCTATACTTCGATACTCGATACCTTCAACATTTCCAGTTTCAATAAATAGGTACATTAAAAATTAAAATTTGAGAGAACTGTGTAATACAAACTAAATTAATTAAGCCTGCATTTTAATGAGACAAAATTTAATATCATCAGTAGCCTATAATTATTTTTAAACTCTACATTAAAACTAAAATTAATTTTTTAAACTGTCCAATTACAAGTTTTTGTTAACAAAATACTAGCATTCTCATTTAATTGCAGAATTACAAAAGTATCGAAAAAGTATCGAGCGAGTTTTCTGAAGTATCGTTCGATGCCGATACCTTGCAAGTATCGAGAGTATCGAGGTATCGAAAGTATCGAGGACCCATCCCTAATTTTCACATTTTAAAGCATATTTCTGGCAGACTTTTAAAATTGTGAATATCTCTGTTAATTCAAACATTTACAGCATATTTGGCTAAGTGGATGTTTTGAGAACCAACTGTAGCCTACAATATTTACAGTACATAGCCTAATATTTTCGGAACTAATTACATAATATGAAATCTGTTTTCAATTTATTGAAATTTGTTGATTCACCTTCTTTTAAGTTTTGTAAGGTAATTTATGCAACTTCTACAATGTTTTTGTAATTTCAATGAACGTAAGGTATTAAAATTACTTAAATGGTATAGCATACTTCATTGTTCCTGGAGCATATTTGACAAATTTTAGAGCATATTTTCATGCGTATTGTCTTCTGATAGAGCATTACTTTCGAGGACGTAATAATAATAATGATAATTAGGGCAAGGCATTTGATGATTTTGCATCTTTCTGAAATGAAAGTTAAAAGATGCATTTTTCGTCATTTTCAAGCGATTGGTCATTTTTTGCCAATTTTAGGTCTTTTCGGTATTTTTAGGTCATTTTCGGCATTTTTAGGTCATTTTCGGCATTTTTAGGTCATTTTCGGCATTTTAGGTCTTTTTCGGCATTTTAGGTCATATTTCAGTGGAGGTAGAGAGGAAATTTTCCATGTACAAATCGTTACTTTCAGACAACGGCCATCGTTTTTATTTGAGAATCTCCAAGTGTTCATAGTTCATTTTAATTCAGGTTTATTGTAAACACCACAGCAGTCTGTCTTGTAGCAATACAGAATTATTTTTCTTTCATTTTAAATGCCACATATTTGCTAAGGGCAATTTGGTGGGCTTGCCAGTTCAAAATAATTTTTTTTCGCTAAGGGTGTCCAAGTAGTATAGATTTACTTACTTTTTTACTAATAATATTCGGGTATTTTATATTGTAAATTCATACATAACGCACTGCTTTTAGTAATTAATTACTTTAAAAAAACTAAATGTAAATAATGATGGAAAGTTTATTGGTCATTTTTTATTTTGTGTAATTTTTTCACTATTTTTAGGTCATAAATGAATTTTTTATTTTTCATTTTTTTCACTATTTTATGGTCATTAAATGCCTTGCCCTAATGATAATAATCACAAAAATAATAATATAAGGATAGGCCTACGTAGTCAAATAATAAATTACATGTTTTTATGATTAAAAAAATGTCTAATGTTTGTCGAATATCATCAATTAATGAACGTAATATTATATATTTCCCGTCTACCAGCTTTTTGATAGTAGATTACTGACTAAAAATGGACTTGAATCACTGTAATCCTGACCATTCCATACAATATCAATACATTATGCTATTGTGAAATTACAGGCTATAGTTAAGGGACTGAATCTGCGTAGATGGTCCCTGAAGCCCCTTAGTTACTGTGGTGTTCTCCTGGGTACATCCTGTTTCCTGGGCATCATTTGTCCCAAAAGTTAATTACTCGCTGTGGGACCTCTAATAAATATATGTCCACATGGAGTTTTCAAATAGAATTCGCTTTCTATTCCAATTTACTTTTTATTCTATTTTTTGTACCAGTAACGAAAAAAATTACACCGGTTATCAAAATCCACATTTGTTTTACAGAAAATCAATATAAGGTAAAAAATAAAAGTTGTATAAGATTTATAATGAAATTTGTTTTTCATTCTTGTGTCCGACTTTAGCGCTGTGTAACAAATAGTTGAATAAAAACACTTTCTTCAACGCACTTTATTTACCTTAGTAAACTTCTGGACAGCCGTTTCGCAGGTGGTGTTCCTGCATCATCAGCAGAGTTGACACTCTGCTGATGATGCAGGAACACCACCTGCGAAACGGCCCTCCAGAAGTTTACTAAGGTAAATAAAGTGCGTTGAAGAAAGTGTTTTTATTCAACTATTCGAAATTTGTTTCATCTGCCCCCATGATTGGAAATGAGTTGGCCTATAAGATTGTGAATTAATCAGAACTACGTAGAGATGAATCCTGAAAGGGCTTTAACAAGAAAATAAAGCAATTTCGGACCCATATTCATGTAGTGTCCAGTTATTCTTTGCATACCCAGGCGGCTTCCTTTTGTTTGCTGAAAGCTCAACCCATGCTCTTTATTTTTACCTCATCAATCACCTAGTTACCTCAGCCAATCAAAATCTAAGAATACCCTATGACGGCTGTGACAGCTATTCGTCTACTTCGCGTGGAGGTAAACAATCTAAACAAATAAACAACTAAAGTGTTATAGGAAGTTCCAAAGAAACGAATGAATGTAGTGGAGAAATATTTAAACAGTTATTATCTGTTCGAATGATGGCACTAATGCAATAAAACTGCAACCGAAGGTCAAAAAGTTATATTCTGCACCACATATTCTATTCCAATATTAACAACCTGTAAATTCACTTCCCTTTGAAGATCTTGCATAAGAGTAGGCCTATTGTTTTGTCGTGCGGTTTCGTGTATTTGTCTTAAAATTAAACCGTAGGTTTATTATCAAATTCCAAATATGCTGATTGGAATTTTAATGTTTATATATATAGACTATTTGCGCAAACTGAAAATTTTGATTAAAGTTACAAACTAGTATGAAGGATGAATAAGTAAATTATTTTAAACAGCAGTGAAGATCTCTTAAAAATATAACATTACACTGTACAACATGAAAAAAGTCCTTTAGATCAAAATATATGTTTCTTGCGTATTTTTGGCTGAAAATAACGAATATGTAATTTTTTTTATCACTCACCATTTCCCCCAAAATCCACATTTTTGCTTTTTACGTAAATATGAGAAGTGTGTCTCCTACAAAAACGGTACATGATGGACCATTTTGGTTTTGATATTTCAATCAAGACCCTTTTGTTTACACAGAATCACATAGTTTCATATAAAGGACAGAAAAAAGTTCAAATTTGTTACATAGTGTCATTTCTGTTGGAAAATATTTTGAAATGGAACCCCAAGTTTTAGACGGTATTACAAGATGTAAACCCAACATTACTTTATTACTAGTTATAAATTATTAAATTAAATTAGAAATGTTAAATTAGGTTTAAATTAGAAATGTTGACCACCAGTGTTAATAATTCACAACTCACCTTCTTTGATTAGGCCTAACGCAACCCCGTAGTCCGTGCATATGATGTGTGAATTCTTTCAATATTCATTCCTATTTTTTTAATAGGAAGTTTCGTTAATCAGTGAAAGTTCTGATTATATTGGTAATAATTATATTTGTTCTGAAGAAAAAATATCACTTGTCAGTTCTTCTTAAGTGAGGCTAAAGAAAACACTTGCAAAGATGAATCAAAGTATCACAAAATATCGTTGCACAGAATGTTCGTCCACAGATTGCACAAAACTTGGGTTCTGTCAATGTCCTGAAATTTGGAAAACCCGTTAGGAAAAGTTGAACTACCTTCGTTTCTTCTTTGTTCACAGAATAGTCTTCATATCTGGTATTATTATATTATTATAAATTTTATTATTTTAGTGCATATGGTTAATTAATGTAATAATAATAAGTTTCTGTATGAATGACAAACGTGTTAATGATAGCCTATCTATAAAATAAAATATACTTGATACCAGCAACTAAACAATATTTTATTTTACGAGGGGCATACTGAAAGTCTTTATTTGTAAGTGAAACCAAGTATATAATCTCAATCTACAGCCCATTCTTTCACTTTTCCGCATAGTCTCCTTTTTTTACACATGTTTCCCATAGTTCTGCAAGTTTGAAAATACCCTTGCGATAGAATTCCGTTCCAGCTGCCCATAGACACTGAAATCGCTGCAAAACTTGCAGTTGAACATAGTGCGGTTCAAGAAATTATTCACAGCTTAGGTTATCGGAAGGTTTGTGCCCATTGGGTTCCACGTTTATTGACCGAGGACCACAAACGTTAGAGACGAACTATTGTCCAAAACCTTCTTCAGAGATTTCGAAATGAAGGTGATGAATTTTTGACGATTATTGTGATTGGAGATGAAAGCTGGTTCCATCATTATGAACCTGAAACAAAACGACAGAGTACGGAATGGCGTCAGTGTCTGCGGGCAGCTGGAACGGAATTCTATCGCAAGAGTATTTTCAAACTTGCAGAACGATGGGAAACACGTATGCAAAAAAAAACGGAGACTATGTGGAAAAGTGAAAGAAAGGTCTGTAGATTGAGATGATATACTTGGTTTCACTTACAAATAAAGATTAAGGTTGTAAAAAAATTTTGCTCACGACTTTCAGTAGGCCTATGCCCATCGTAATATTTTCCTAGGCCTTTCGGCGTATTTCCACCACCTTCAGGGCATCTTCTTTTGCTGGTTTGGATGCCTCATTAATTAAAACAAAAAATGAATTATGTTACGTTCTAGTCACATTTGTAAAATCAAAATTAATTTGATTAATTTAATTAATGAGGATTAATTTAATTAATGAGGCATCCAAACCAGCAAAAGAAGATGCCCTGAGGTGGCGGAAATATGCCAAAAGGCCTAGGAAAATATTTAAAAAAATTGTTGAGTTGCGGGTATCAAGTCTGTTTTGTTTTATTGATCAAGCTCAACGGTATATAACATATATTTTAATACCTGTGATAGCCTAACTAGTTGAAGCTAGTTGCGCACAACTTTCAACATTTTCTGTAAGTTGGAAATGTCAGAAAACATGTGATAACGAAGTGCATCTTCAAGTCTTCTTATTTTCACCTTGGCAGTGCCTTAGAAGTTACAAACTAGCTTGTTAAAGTATTACTTAAGCTAGACTCTTCTAGATTGGACTGTGGGAGCCTTCGCAACTTCCCTAGCCGGAAGGAATGACTGTCACCAGATTTCAGAGTAGCTGCTGATATTAATCTAGGGATATTGGTTTATTTAGTTCTCTAGAACATTATAGCTTCCTATGTGTATTGAAAGTTAAACTTCTGGTTTCATAATATATCTGTGAAGCTTAAGGCAAAAAGTAATTTATTCCTTAGTTTGAAAAGAGCTTCATTAACTTGCTTATGCCCGGTTTCTATAAACTCGTGAATTACCTATGGGTAAATTATCCATGGACAAATTAGTTCCATTTGACCTACAATGATATAATGAGCAAGGCCTTGGAGTTGTACAGTTAATTTAATTCAGAAGGCTTTGATTCTCATTGTTTAAATATTACTATTGATCCTATGAAAGGTTAAATTTTATCCAGCCATCCATGAAAGGATAAATTAACCCGAAGATTTACCCTTGGAAAGATCTAGCCCGAGTTAGTAGGAACATTTTTTCTGTCATTTTCATATTTATCCAGAGGACATTTATCTAGAAACTCGATAAAAGTGTATGTGATTGCTATCTTTAAATTATTTGTGTTTGTGTGGTGTTATTTTTGTGTATATTCTGTCCATTGGATAATTTACCCATAGGTAATTCGCGAGTTTATAGAAACCGGCCATCAGTCATTTATTATTTATTTTTAAAATTTTATTTCATGTTTATACTCCTAACTACGAGGCCAACTTCAAATCCCTTGGCCGACCAATTTGACGTGGGTTTTTTCATGGTTTCCCTAGTCGTAAAGGCAATTGCTGACGTGGATATTTACATACCATGAATCTCCCTCACAATTTCATCCTGGACCATATCCATTTAAATTTTATCAATTAAAATACATCCACAATAGAAGATAGTTCACAATCAATAGTTCCATGGCCTCCCCTAGGGTATATAGACACAGATATCGAACTCCTGATATGGCTTCATAGCTAAAAGGAGTAAAAATATAGCTGAACAAAAATCCGTTCGTAAAAAAACATCGAGAAAAATTCCAAGGAAAAGTAATAATTTTCCCAGTATTTATGCTGAAGAAATTTTGTTGTGAATAATGTCCGTTCAGTTTTCCTTACATGTGTAGTCTATATCAGGAAATATAGAACACAACATTTGCATTTCAATACATAACATTTGCTTTAGAATGAGCTGTAGTCTAGCGGAATCTGACGTCACAAAAATAATTTTATTGTTTTGTATGGACAGCATACATTTACATACACTTGTCAGATTTTTAGTTTCATTTCACCCAGTTAATGATGTAAAGTCTTGTTTTCCTGTTCTCTGACATATGCTTTAGTTTCTTTCGTTATGTGTCCTATAAAAACCGCAATGATTTTTACAATCGAATACTAGTACGGTATAAAATAAATGAAAAAAAATATATATTGCAGGAAATGCAAAAATGTTTCACTAAAGAAAACATGTTTACATCCCAGAATATTGTAAGGGGAAAAGATCAAGATGCACTATATTGACTACATTTTTCGCAGTGATGTAAATTTCATCCATTTTTGTTAGTAGTTGGGTCAGCTTTAAGCATAGATTTGTCGATTATTTTTCGGTTATTTTGTTCGAATTTAATGTCGTATCACAGTGTCCAGTTTTCCCAGATCTTGTATTAACCGGCCACCCATTTCAATCCTAGTATTCATCGAAGTTATAGGAATCAATTTATTGCGAGTATAAACTTTGCTCTCGCAGTGGTCCTCAGGGACGTACAGGTTTGAGTACTAAGAAAGAAGTGAAGTTCATTATTTTTTCTCAGCAATGAATTGTTCTGCAGCTTGTAATCTGACATGGTAACAATTACTACTTCTGCAATTGCATACTATTTACAGAATTAATTAACCTATTGCAGATACGAGTAATTATTGTTTTCAAATGCTTCCTGCACTGAATTGCCTTTGCCTCATAATTTCCATAAATATCAAAATTTCTGAGTGATTCTGTTGTTTTATCTATTTCTTAATATTATATGAACATCATCATCTACATTCTTTGTGGATTATTAAACAGCAAGTTATAAGCATTTTAAAAATCCACGAAGTATATATATTTTTAATTTCTTTAAATTAAAGTATTAAAGAGCCATTAATGTTAAATCAATGATTGCAGAGGACCCATGATATCTTGTAATTAAACTATTTATTGTACGGCTGCTCCGCTTCAATTTAAGCTTTACGAAAAGCGATTTTGTTTAGATACTTATTCATATTTATATTAATTTCATTTATTCAAGCTCTCACTGTTAATTATCTTCCCGTGAAGTCATTCTTTATATTTATGAGATGTTATTGTTTTTATTTTGTATAAAACTACATATTTACTACAGAAAAATGTGGAATACACATCGTTTAGAACAGATTTAGAAACTTAAAATCCTAGCATACGTATTTTTGAAGCCCGTAAGCTACAGCCTGATTAGAGCAAGCTGCTTTGACATCTGATAACAGTTTTTCCAGTGCAAGATAAATTTGTGAGGACAAGATTTCACCAACGCAGCAAATCCAAATACCAGTGAATGGACTAGCTATTATTTTATCTTATACAAGCTTACAGAATTTTGTTTAGAGTGTCTGAAGGTTTCAATCAAATTATTATTAATCGATTGAAGTAGTTTTACTGTCTTTGATCACGGTTTAATACCTAAACAGGAAAAGCGTTAGTAGTAACCATACGTTTTGTTAGTCTGTGGATAATCCCCTTTAAGGCCCGGGGGAAGGAAGGCCGTCACTACGTAACCAGTGTGGAGAGCGGGCTGTAGCGCATGATTTTGGAGAGCAGGATCCACAAGACGCTGGCCAGGACGCATAACGTCACCCCACCCCATCCCAAATCCAGGCTCCAGGAGGTGGTGAAAACCCGCGCGGTGAATATGTCAGCATCCACCTGGATGTGTCCTTGAACCGCTGCTCTGCTCGGAGATACTCCGTCTATCAGCATGGATCCTCCGCCTCCAGTCAGCAGGCAGTCAGCAGCCGTCTTCTCTGGCTTCTGCTTGCTCTGATGCCGTTTGAAGTGAATGATGGTCAGCGTGAACATTGCGAACGTAGCTGAAAAAAAAAATTCGAATCAGATTTTCATTTTTACACGTGTGGTATCGATTATCATCAAACACGGAACGATATTGAAACCTTGAGACTAGGGATGAGCATCGATAGTTAAAACAGTCAGCGGTAATCATCGATGTGATGATAATATCGACCTGAAAACATCGATGTATTTAGACAAAAACATCGATGTACATTAAAAAAAAGTGATAGTTTCAGAAAATCAGGTCAAATTCACAAATAAACTGAAATATTTTCACGAAAACTATCGATGTAAAAAATTGATGTTTTGGGAAACTAGGCTCCTGTAAATAAAATTATATCTTAGAACCAATCTTTTTTTGTTTTATAAAAACATCGATGTCTGGCAAAAACATCGATGTAGCAAAAACATCGGTTGTTTTCCATCGATGTAGAAAACATCGATCATCGACACGAGAACATCGGTCAAGGATGCTCAACCCTGCTTGAGACCACCAAATTGAACTGCACAATAAACAACCGTATTCAAAATAAAATCAGTTCTGGAAAGGTAGAGTCAGATTGGAAAATTCAATGCCGTAACCGGGATTTTAACCAGGATCTTTGGTTTTCCGTGACGCTGCTCTATCATTGAGGTACCATGGCAACATGCCGGTACAGCATTAAATTCTCCAACTGACTCACATATCCCGGTATACCACCAGGCGTTCTCAATACGAGATAACAACTCTGTGGCGACTTACAACCTTAAGTATTTTAAAGCCCGGGCTTCATAGTAAACCACTTGTAGGTCACAGTGGAATGATAATTCTTTGACACTGGCCAAGTGTAGGCTAAGGTGGAAAGGTAGAGTCATACTGGAAAAATCAATGCTTTAGCCGGGATTTGAACCAGGTGGACCGTTGGTGGAACGGCCAGTGTGAAAGAATTGCCATTCAAAAATCAATTCTGTTCGTGTTAATTTTATTATTACTGTATACTATAATGAGTTAATTTCAATTATGTAAGAAATCCGTTCGGTTCAAGAAAACGGCCAAGTACGAGCTTTGACTTGACTGAACCCAATCAGCTGCCATCTCTCGCAGAAGACAGCTATGAGAACTTGATAACAGCTGATTGCGCGAGGTCAGCCGATTTAATTTTTTTTACGATTCTAAAATCTTAAAACTTTGCTCGTTTCATAAACGTATTCGTGTCTTAATAAATGCAATTATAGGCTCGTTGCTTAATACACTATTAATTCTGAGGCTTTTTAAATTTTTAAATTTTTTTTTTATATTTATCGATGACAATTATTACCCGGCCACAAACTCAAGATTTTATCACAGGAGACTATTCTATGAGCCTACCTACATCGCCACTTGCATGGAAAACTGCCTCAGCATTTTCATGAAAAAGAACACTACTCCTAGGGGCGAAAAAAAACTCGTATAACTGGAGAAGTTAAAAAAAAAAAACTTTTGCTATTTATGCGAAAAAAAACTAAACAGCCTTTTACATCAAAATAGGGATGGATACGATTTGCGGCTGAATTAATGTTTTACCCGGCTAGGTTAGGTACGGCCAAACCATTTTTAAACTACATATTAGTTGTGAGTCTGGTTGATTATTACTCTGTGTTGTTGTTTACATTAAACTCATAGAATGTTTACATTCTTGGATGCAATGTGGTTAGTTCAGATCTCTTCGTGTTTTTTTTATTTTTTTATTATTATTATCTTTATTAAACAACATGCTCCATTGCAATGCAGCAATACTACATGCATTCCTTTTATCTTAACTACTCAAAAATATCTACATATGTACACTTATAAATATTATCCTGAATTATGTATTTGGCTTGTTTGTAGAGCTTCAAAATTTATTTTGTTCACAAATTGTACGAATTGCTTTAGATTTTTTTTGTATCAGTTCACTTTTCTCAACGGGCCAACACTTAAAAGTTTCCAAGATGTGCTTTCTGAATTGAGCTCTTTCCGAGTTCAGTAGTTCACACTCCCACAGTAAGTGGTCCACTGATTGCGAATTTCTGGTACACACGCAAGTTGAATCTTCCTTAATTTTAAAACGGTGAAAATATTCGCCAAACCTACCATGCCCTGTCAACATAGCTGTGATATTGTGGTTTAACCTCAGGGATTATTTATTCAACTTCTACATGTTTTATTTAAATAATTTATTATACAAATAATTAAAACATATTTATGATCACTTATATCGTTTTTACATAACTTGCAGGAATTACATAAGTTTATTCTTAATTATATTGTTTAACGTTAAAAATATAGATAAATAAACGAACAAAAAGAATCCTATGCTGCCACATGGGGTTACAAATTTGAAATAAAATGATTAAAATAAACCATAGATTCATAAACCTTGCCAAAATTTTGCATTAACAATGTTATTACAATGACTGATTATTAATAACTAAAAACCCGGCTTCGAGGTGCTTTTCACGAATAAAGTGCTCCGCCCGGGGGAAAAAAAGACCTCAGATTCGAGATCCGTAGAAAAAAATAAACATAGGCCTACTGTGTTTCGTCCAAATTATTCAATGTTTTCCCAATAAGGCTCATTCTTCCCTTCTGTTGACCTTAAAAAAAATCAGATATCTGTGAATCGTAAACAGATGAAATGAAGGTACTATACTATCAAAATTCGAAGTCTCTTCTTATTATGGTTTAAGCTTTACGTTGATTCTCTGTCAGTCAGTCGGGATAAACCCGCTTAGATAGTAAGGGATTATGATCCTATTCAAATGAATGGATTAAGGTAGTGCTTTGTGCTATGTCTGATGCGATTCATTGCACAAATTTGTGCACCCTCATACCGTAAATCCCACAGAAATTAGTAACAACTAATTTTGAGTATTATTGCTGTTAAGTGTAATAAATAACCTAACACTGAATATAAACTGCAAAACCTGAATTAATGGTCAAATCCATAATTAATAAAATCAGGTAAACTGATATAACAAAGTGCCAGTATGCTTTTTAAATCAGTTATAATTGCAGTTATTTCACAATAATGTACCTTCTGTTTATACAAATAAAATATAGGATTTGTATTGAATATTTGTATTATATTTGGTATAATTATAACAGTATTCATGTAGGGCTTACGGAAGAACAAAGGTCTAAAGTTTGATTCTTAACCTTAATTCATATTGGTATACACTGATATAATAAATTCTTAAATTATGTAAACATTTTACAAAATGCATTGACAATGAAATAGAACAGTAAACCAATAAGAAGAGGATAGTTCCACCTAGCGGAATGAAGTTTTGTTCTGAGTATAGGCTTATGCAATTTTAACGCAACGCAATAACTTTAAAGATAGTTTCTGTTCGTGAAATAACATTTATAGGCTAATGTTATCATTCTTTAGGATTGATGTTGTAGGTCAATGAAAGACAATGAATTCCGAGTTTTTTTTAAAGAAAAATATAATACTTATTTAAGCACATTGACAAAAGTAGAACACAAGAATGGAATAGACTCAATTTAACATAACTTATAATAATAAAAAAAAAATTGGGTTTAGGGTGGATTCGAACGTGACATCTCTTGATCCACAAGACAATCGCCTTACCCCAAGACCAAACCACACTACGAATGAACAGTGTCCAATACTAGGGAATACTATCTTGTCGTAAGTTCACAGAAAAGAAAAATCTTCGTATTTCGAAATTAGGCTATATTTCGTGCCTGCTAGATTTCTTATGTTACAATATTGAATTATTTAATTAATTAGTACTATAATATTCGCGATATCTGAGTGATAAAATGGATGAGGCCATTTGTTGAAGCAGCGTTACCAACCTACCAATTCTCAAATTTTAATGTTTTTATTTATCAAGAGGTCAGGAATTATTAATCTGACATAGGCTGAAGTAAAATTCAATGCTTTAATTCAATTGTAATCAATTTTAGCAAAATAATTAGTCATTATACAAGAGCATTTCATCTATAATCGTACATATGGGAAAATTTGTTTTTCATATAGATGTCAACTGTCCATAGCAACTGAAGGAAGCTTTATAAGCTCTCATTAATTGATGACGCTATAAGAAAGAACCGAGAAATTGATTTTGCATTTGAAGAATGTGCCTTCTTTTTATCCTCCTTTACTATAGAAGGTTTCTACAGGAAATGAAGGCTTGTTTCAAAATTCGCAGTTATTGACCTTAGTTACAGGACTCGCCCGCTGATTGGTTGGCCGCGAGCCAATCAAAATGCTTCGAATTGAACCAAAATATTATAATAAATTTGACTGATAATTACTCTTTATTTCGGTACTGGACAACCGATTAGGTCCAAATTCAATAGGCTTATTGCCATGATTGTTATAAATAAGTATACGAAGTTTCATGAAAATCCGATAAAGCGTATTTGAGTTACCGCGCCTTTTCTTATATGATACCATAAAAGGGCACTAAATTGGGTATTATTTTGGTACCGGCAAACCGATTTGGTCCAATATCAACAGACATCTTCCCATGGACATTACAAATAGGTATTCCAAGTTTCATGAAAATCCGATAAAGCGTATGTGAGTTATGGTGCCTTTAAAATATACACTAAATTGGGTTTTACTCCGGTACCGGTGAACCGATTTGGTCCAATTTCAATAGGGTTCTTCCCATGGACATTATAAACGCGTATACCAAGTTTCATTAAAATTCGATAAAGCGTATTTGAGTTAGAGCGCGTACAGACACACGGACGGACGGACGGACGGACGGACGGACGGACGGACGGACGGACAGACGGACAGACATTTTTCCTCCCCCACACAATCTCATAAAGTACCATACTGGCACTTAATAAAATCAGGCAAACTGATGGAACCAAGTGCCAGAATGCATTTGTTAATTCAGTGATCATTGTTGTAATCGATTTCCGAGTTAACCTCCAGATCGGGAAAATGTCTGTCCCTCTGTTTGTTTGTCTGTCTGTCCGTCCGTGTGTCTGCACGCGCAATAACTCAAATACGCTTTATCGGTTTTTCATGAAACTTGGTATACGCATTTAAAACGTCTATGGGAAGAAGCCTATTGACATGGAACCATAGAGGTTAACCTGTACCGGAGTAGTGCCCAATTTAGTGCTTGTTTTATGGTAATATATTAGAAAGAATTTATCAAATGCAAATCAGTTCTCATGGCAGCATATTGTTTTACAGTGTTCATATACGGGTTTGGAAGTTGCAATACAGGTAAGTTTGACAAATAACACTCTCCATACATTCCTTCACAAATGGTTATCAATCTTCAGACCTTTGTTTCTCCGTAAGCCCTGCTTAATGAATCGGTGTGGAGGTTAATTCGGAAATAGATTACAAAAATATCTTATTTTATGCATATTATAATTGCAATCATCACTGATTAAAGCAAACCATTCTGGCACATGCTTACATCAGTTTACTTGATTTTATTTTTCCCATCTTGGTTGCCGAGTAATCCGAACTGCCGGGATATCGAGTGCCGAGTCTATTAATTTTCAATCCAAAGCATTACATCACCTAACTAGCGTTGTAAATGCATCTTAATTAATAACATTATTCTCATCACACATGGTAGTGGAAGCCCGTTTAACACCACTATTTTATACTTTGTAAGTTTATTTATAACTGCCTCTTACGTAATGTTCCATAGGGCACAGTAGGCCACGAACCGTATACAAATTAGTAGCAATAAAAGGGGTGACTTAATGTCTGAATACTCGGAATGTAGAGAGGGAATATTAAAATGGCGAAGATGCTAAGATGACAGTCAAATAACTATACATTCTAGGTTATAGGCCTACTCAGAGGTTACCTAAAGACTGAGCTAATGAATTTATGTTCTGATAGCACTGTTTTGTACCTTGTTATAATTACTCCAATAAGTTTGCGTATATAGTAATACGAAATTATTCCATGAATATTACTATTCTAGGATATAGATAGAAATCAAAACTGGCAGAATGATTTAATATTGATGCGACATTGCTGTAAACGCTGATCAGCAGTTCTAGGAATTCTATGTAAATACATATTTATCTTTTTAGCCTACAAACATTCCTAGGATTGCTGATCAACATTATATACTTTTACAGAGTTATTCTATCCGTCGTTTTGATCAACGTTCTGTTCTGGAAGTGGATTGCAAAGGCAGAGCATCTTCCAAACGATAAAAAATTAAGCTTATATAGAGTAATATTATGGTTGAAAATTTTGACTCTTGCCGTAATTTAGG
Source organism: Ectobius pallidus (assembly GCA_964059195.1). Classification (NCBI taxonomy): domain Eukaryota; kingdom Metazoa; phylum Arthropoda; class Insecta; order Blattodea; family Ectobiidae; genus Ectobius; species Ectobius pallidus. The sequence goes on along the minus strand of CAXKWD010000005.1, from coordinate 155,435,041 downwards.
TATCAACTACAAAGCTGTTTAACAAGGAAGCTAATTCATTACACTAAAATAAAAGAACTCACACATTCATCAACCTACTTCTTTATTTTAAGGTGTACAATGTTGATAGAAACTCTACAAAAATTTGCAAACTGTTTGGTTGTTGAAAACTGAAGATTTGTCTCAATATCATTTTCCTTAAATTCTTATAACCACTCCATCCTGCTCTATCCTGAGCTGGTTTCACCTTCGCTGCTCTATCTCCTCCGCTGCTATTTTCCCCGCTGCTCTATATTGGCTACTACCTTCTCCGCTGCTCTACCATGAGTTGCTATCTCTTCCGCTGCTCTACCATGAGCTGCTTTCTCCTCCGCTGCTCTATTATGAGCTGCTATCTCCTCCGCTGCTCTATCATGAGCTGCTATCTCCTCCGCTGCTGTAGGATGAGCTGTTATCACCTCCGCTGCTCTACCATGAGCTGATATCTCCTCCGCTGCTGTAGGATGAGCTGCTATCACCTCCGCTGCTCTACCATGAGCTGCTATCTACTCCGCTGCCCTATTATGAGCTGCTATCTCCTCCGCTGCTCTATCATGAGCTGCTATCTCCTCCGCTGCCCTATTATGAGCTACTATCTCCTCCGCTGCTGTAGGATGAGCTGCTATAACTTCCGCTGCTCTATCATGAGCTGCTATCTCCTCCGCTGTTGTAGGATGAGCTGTTATCACCTCCGCTGCTCTACCATGAGCTACTATCTCCTCCGCTGCTCTATTATGAGCTGCTATCTCCTCCGCTGCTCTATTATGAGTTGCTATCTCCTCCGCTGCTCTATTATGAGCTGCTATCTCCTCCGCTGCTCTATTATGAGCTGCTATCTCCTCCGCTGCTGAAGGATGAGCTGCTATCACCTCCGCTGCTCTACCATGAGCTGCTATCTACTCCGCTGCCCTATTATGAGCTGCTATCTCCTCCGCTGCTGTAGGACGAGCTGTTATCACCTCCGCTGCTCTACCATGAGCTGCTACCTCCTCCGCTGCTCTATTATGAGCTGCTATCTCCTCCGCTGCTCTATCATGAGCAGCTATCTCCTCCGCTGCTGTAGGATGAGCTGTTATCACCTCCGCTGCTCTACCATGAGCTGCTATCTCCTCCGCTGCTCTATTATGAGCTGCTATCTCCTCCGCTGCTCTATTATGAGCTGCTATCTCCTCCGCTGCGATAGGATGAGCTGTTATCACCTCCGCTGCTCTACCATGAGCTGCTATCTACTCCGCTGCTCTATTATGAGCTGCTATCTCCTCCGCTGCTAACGGATGAGCTGTTATCACCTCCGCTGCTCTACCATGAGCGGCTATCTCCTCCGCTGCTCTATTATGAGCTGCTATCTCCTCCGCTGCTCTATTATGAGCTGCTATCTCCTCCGCTGCTCTATTATGAGCTGCTATCTCCTCCGCTGCTGTAGGACGAGCTGTTATCACCTCCGCTGCTCTACCATGAGCTGCTACCTCCTCCGCTGCTCTATTATGAGCTGCTATCTCCTCTGCTGCTCTATCATGAGCTGCAATCTCCTCCGCTGCTGTAGGATGAGCTGTTATCACCTCCGCTGCTCTACCATGAGCTGCTACCTCCTCCGCTGCTCTATTATGAGCTGCTATCTCCTCCGCTGCTCTATCATGAGCTGCTATCTCCTCCGCTGTTGTAGGACGAGCTGTTATCACCTCCGCTGCTCTACCATGAGCTGCTACCTCCTCCGCTGCTCTATTATGAGCTGCTATCTCCTCCGCTGCTCTATCATGAGCTGCTATCTCCTCCGCTGTTGTAGGACGAGCTGTTATCACCTCCATTGCTCTACCATGAGCTGCTACCTCCTCCGCTGCTCTATTATGAGCTGCTATCTCCTCCGCTGCTCTATCATGAGCTGCTATCTCCTCCGCTGCTCTATCATGAGCTGCTATCTCCTCCGCTGTTGTAGGACGAGCTGTTATCACCTCCGCTGCTCTACCATGAGCTGCTACCTCCTCCGCTGCTCTATTATGAGCTGCTATCTCCTCCGCTGCTCTATCATGAGCTGCTATCTCCTCCGCTGTTGTAGGACGAGCTGTTATCACCTCCGCTGCTCTACCATGAGCTGCTACCTCCTCCGCTGCTCTATTATGAGCTGCTATCTCCTCCGCTGCTCTATCATAAGCTGCTATCTCCTCCGCTGCTCTATCATGAGCTGCTATCTCCTCCGCTGTTGTAGGACGAGCTGTTATCACCTCCGCTGCTCTACCATGAGCTGCTACCTCCTCCGCTGCTCTATTATGAGCTGCTATCTCCTCCGCTGCTCTATCATGAGCTGCTATCTCCGCTGCTCTATCATGAGCTGCTATCTCCTCCGCTGTTGTAGGACGAGCTGTTATCACCTCCAGTTCTCTACCATGAGCTGCTACCTCCTCCGCTGCTCTATTATGAGCTGCTATCTCCTCCGCTGCTCTATCATGAGCTGCTATCTCCTCCGCTGCTCTATCATGAGCTGCTATCTCCTCCGCTGTTGTAGGACGAGCTGTTATCACTTCCGCTGCTCTATCATGAGCTGCTACCTCCTCCGCTGCTCTATTATGAGCTGCTATCTCCTCCGCTGGTCTATCATGAGCTGCTATCTCCTCCGCTGTTGTAGGACGAGCTGTTATCACCTCCGCTGCTCTACCATGAGCTGCTTCCTCCTCCGCTGCTCTATTATGAGCTGCTATCTCCTCCGCTGCTCTATCATGAGCTGCTATCTCCTCCGCTGTTGTAGGACGAGCTGGTATCACCTCCGCTGCTCTACCATGAGCTGCTACCTCCTCCGTTGCTCTATTATGAGCTGCTATCTCCTCCGCTGCTCTATCATGAGCTGCTATCTCCTCCGCTGTTGTAGGACGAGCTGTTATCACCTCCGCTGCTCTACCATGAGCTGCTACCTCCTCCGCTGCTCTATTATGAGCTGCTATCTCCTCCGCTGCTCTATCATGAGCTGCTATCTCCTCCGCTGCTCTATCATGAGCTGCTATCTCCTCCGCTGTTGTAGGACGAGCTGTTATCACCTCCGCTGCTCTACCATGAGCTGCTATCTCCTCCGCTGCTCTATCATGAGCTGCTATCTCCTCCGCTGCTCTATCATGAGCTGCTATCTCCTCCGCTGTTGTAGGACGAGCTGTTATCACCTCCGCTGCTCTACCATGAGCTGCTACCTCCTCCGCTGCTCTATTATGAGCTGCTATCTCCTCCGCTGCCGATGCGAAACTAGATTCTGTTTTCGACAATTCAGAACAAAACACTCAGAATATTCGAGAACAAGGTAGACCTACAGAGAAAATTTTTCAGACAATAACGAGATGATTGAAAAGGGAATGAAGGACACATTTAGTGATGAAATTCAACTTATATATAGCCTAAGACCTAATATTCATGTAGACATGGTTGGGCAGAACTCGTAGCTCGAAGAACACAGTTTCGTGCAAGTTATTGAGGACCTAGACACAGAGGTGAGAATTACCTAATATATTCAAAAGACCCGCCCCAGGGAGATCGGAAAGAGACAAGTAGCTTAAGCAGAGGAAACTAGGACGATGAATATATTTTTGTTGAAAGTTTTTTATTGTTCTACCGAAGGAATAAGCTGTAAAAATGTACATCCGATGTTTTTGGCTAAAGCCATGCTTTGCATACTCGATACATAAATAGCTATTCACCTCTTCTTAGAATTCTTGAAAGTCTGTAAAAGGGCCTATATAATATTTATAATTGAGTAATATGGTATCATATTTGTCAATATTAGCAAATAATGTGCTAGCAATAAATCTGTGATATGTGACTTAGTTTCAGGTGAGTGAAATTGATGGTTGATTATGTCGTTGAGATTAACCCGAATAAACAGTTCTAAAATGTATTAAAACGAACTCTTCTTAAAGTACTCATATCAAGTATTGAGAAATCTCTCCAGGGTATTGACTCGCAGAAATATATACTTCCTTAGTTTAAATCAATGATAACTGAAGATATAAAGATTTCTCTGCAATATGAAGGAAAGTCAATTTACCTGGGTTATGTTGCGCGCCTAAATAAAATCAATGCATATACACTTACCTTGAACACTCATATATTGTATAGCCAATTGCGTCTAGCCAAATTTTTGCCTGCATGTAGAGGTTTCTGTAGTATCATTAATATAAGTCGTGAACAAAGTTTCAAATGTTTTTTACTTACCTTGTTATGGCATAGTGCTTCAAAAATAAGTTCTAAAACGATTAAGTTACTTATGCATAAAAAATAACACAAATAAAAACAATTAACAACATTTAATGTTAAAGAAATTATTCTTCTATCTTATAAGAATTTATAGTAAAGCAGTTAATTTCATCACTGTCATTCCGTGAACACTAGCCTCGATAAGAAAACATATTTTGGTAATCCTTGGTCGCTAAAACGCGTTGTCCACTCCATCCCATAATATGTTGGGAGCCATGCATCAGAAAATCAAAGCCTTGCTGCTCAAGTGCATACTAGGTGGCAGGACGGCTGGAAGTTACCAATATCGCTGCACGGCACGCAATAAAATTTGTATTTCACATATATTAACGTCTGTCTAAAACATATTGTATGTTACACATGGTAAAATGGTTTTAGTTTGCTCGTAGGATTGCTACACACGCTCTTACGGGCTCGTTTCGCGAACATAGAAAATCTCGTTTTCGCCACTTGTTTCATAAATAACTATTGTTAACTCATTTTTTCATTATCTCTAACCCTAATATACCTTCGGGCGAAATAGGGTTTATTCCAATTTTGGATATTCAATAAAAATACGGTACATGGTCTAATCTAATTTCATTAAAGCTAAATTATTTGCTGATCACCATATAGACCGCCATCAAGTTTCAGCCCTTGCCTGCACCACGTGACCCAACGATTCCCTCCCCCTGAGCAGTCGATTCTGTGAACACACATTATTTCATTGCGCCATTTTAGGTTAATTTTGTGTGAACTTCTTAGCGATTTTATTTATATTTACAATACTCCAAGAAACAGATGTAATAACATGGATTCTCCAAACATTCTCATAGTCTCAAACGCAGATATCTTTGTGCTCAGACTCTGATTTTCAATATATTTGTTTGTTTGATGTTATAAACCGAACAAGGCTTCCTTTGTTGAACTTATTCCTTCTGGATTGCATCAGTTTACAAATAGGCTAAGTGAGTCGGCTTTGGTACAGTCAGTATCGTGCTGGCTTTCTGTGCGCAAGATTGAGAGTTCGATCCCGTACCAGGTTTACTTCATTTATGTATGCAGGTTGATGTTATCTTTGTTCGCTCGTATCAACATTTTCTCTACGCTAAGGAGCTGATCAAACTCTTCCGCGGCCGGCGGGTTATACGAGGAACTCTGTGTACCTCTGCTGTAGACTATCAATAAATGACTTGTTAATTTAAACGTATCTACATTACAACATGAGACGCGCTGCTAGGCCTATAACTTCATAAAAACGTTGTGCTAAAATTACATAAGCACTAATTCCATTAGGCAACATTCCAAAATACGGTTTGAAATAACGTTATAGGCTATAAAAGTCAGAAGTTCTTAAACCATTATCTCCTACATGGATATAATGGGCTCTTTAATATCAAATGAAGCAATATTTTTTATTAAAATTATACGTTTTATCTTCTAATTTGGGTGTTTAACGCAAGAAATACGCTTCCCAGATTACAAATAAAATTATTTAAATACCCACATCAACACACACGAGAATACAGTACTCATGCCGAAGTTATAAAAGAAACCAGGACAAAAACCACAGGCTATAAATACCTGAATTCTAAGACTAGCGAGTGTGGTTTCGGAAGTTGAAGTCTTCGGAGATTCCATTTTATATGCTTTTGAGAAACAGAAATGTTTCTCAAATCACTACTAATTTTGATCCACGCCGAAAATGAAGAACGATCTCTTAGCAACAAAATTCTTTGATGGCGTCAAAGAATTTAGTAATATCTTGGCAACATGTACATAACTTATTTTTAAAAATGTTTTTCTCTATGTGGGAAAAAATTACTAAGTGCTATTGACCGGCTTGAATCTGGAAATAACAGTTGGTTCGGAATGTTTTGAACAATTCTCTGGCAGAATATCAATATTCAGATTCCTGGGATGAGAATGAAAAATAAATTCTATGTATGAACGAAAAATAAATTTCCAATGTTTTCTCTACGTATCTTCATGACCTAAGTGTTTTGACAGAAATATCCCATACTTAATGACCATTTCATTAAGAGTTAATTATTCCCAACAACATCCAAAAGTTTAAGCACATTTAATTAAGAATTGTTTAATAAATCCTTTTGTTAAATCAATTATAATTGCAATAATGATATGCAGAAAATAAGTTTTTTTCTTTAATCAGATTAAAATCGACTAGCGTCAGCAGAACTACAGACTAATGATATCTTGACAATCGCGCACTCACATAAAAATAAAACATAAAAAAAATGTAAAATCGGCCGGCACCGGGATTTGACCCAGGGACCTCCAAAATACAAGTTCAAGACGTTACCATTCGGCCAACTCAGTCAGCTTAACTGGTTAGTTTGATAAGCATATGTGAAAGAATAGTGTTATTTGTCAAATCTAAATGTATTGCAACTTGAAATTCTGAATATATGTCAACATTCACAAAATTCAGTGACAAATAAAATCAGGTAAACTGATGTAACAAAGTGACAGTATGTTTTTGTTTAATCAGTTATGACTGCAATTATGATATGCAGAATGTTTTTTTAATTGATTTCCAAGTTAAGCTCCAGATTTATTCATTAAGCAGGGCTTACGGAAGAACAAACGTCTAGTTTTTTTTAATCAGATTAAAATCTTCCAGTATCAGCTGAACTGTACAGATTTGTGATATCTTGACAAACGCACATTCACATAAAAATACAATGAAAGTCAAATTGGCCGGTTTCGGGATTTGAACCATGGACTTCAGAATGTGAGGCCAAGACGTTACCTCTCGGCCACCTGGGTCAGTTTAACGGTCTAGTTGTATAAGCGCATGTAAAGCAATAGTGTTTTTGGTCATAGCTAAATGTATTTTAATTTTCAAAGCCTTATAAGATCACAGTAAAACAATAGGCTATGTTGTCAAGATAACTGATTCGCATTTTCTTATAAATTCTTTCGAATACGTATATTACCATAAAATAGGCACTAATTTGGGCATTACTCCGAAACAGGTCAACCGATTTTATCCCATATCAATAGACGTCTTCCTATGGACATTATAAATGTGTATACCAAGTTTCATAAAAATCCGGTAAAGCGTATTTGAGTTACCGCGTCTTTAAAGTAGACACTAAATTGGGTTTTACTCCGGTACCGGTCTACCGATTTTGTCTAATATCAGTAGACGTCTTCCCATGTACGGTACATTATAAATGGGTATACAAAGTTTCAGGAAAATCAAATAAAGCACATTTGAGTTATCTAGACTTCTTACATATTAACATAAAAGGCACTAAATTTGGCATTATTCCGGTACTGGCCAACCGATTTGGTCGAATATCAATTGACGTCTTCCCATGGACATTATAAATGCGTATACGAAGTTTCATAAAATCCGATAACGCGTATTTGATTTATTTCGCCTTTAAAATAGACAATAAATTGGGTTTTACTCCGTTACCGGGCAACAGATTAGGTTCAAATTCAATATGGTACTTTTCATGGGCATCATAAATGCGTATACCAAGTTTCATGGAAATCCGATACAGCGTATTTGAGCTATGGCACCTTTCTAATATAATCTATTAAAAGAGGCACTTAATTGGGCATTACTCCGTTACCGGTGAACCGATTTGGTTCAATATAAATAGGGTTCTTCCCATGGACATTATAAATGTGTTTTCCAAGTTTCATGAAAATCCGAAAAAAGGATATTTGAGTTATGGTGCGTACAGACGCACGGACGGAGAGACAGACGGACAGACATTTTTCGTCCCCCATACAATCTCATAAAGTACCATACTGGCACTTATAATTTTTCTCCGGGGGAAAAATACACACTTTTCCATGTTTTCAGTGCACAGGTTCCTACGTAAGGAATTGATTGCTTGGTCCAGCCAGGAAGCCAGCAAAGTTTGCATTGTTCGCCTGCATCTGGTTTCAACTTCTTCTCACGTACTGTTGTGTGAGTCTAGCAGTGAATGTCCAATTTACGTTATAAAAAGGAGAGGAACCTCGGGGAGAGGCTGAAGTTTCAGGACGGCGATTTCGTGGTTTATTGGATAGGAGTCACGTACTAGTACCGTACTGACGTCACTGGGATAACAGCCAATGACCGAGGAGAAGAAACTCTGTCAACAAACTATATTATGACATCAAAACAAAAGTTTGGAATTGTCTTGTTTTCAGGAGACTTGCATTTCCGTGTCCCTTGTCTGAAGACAGATGACAATCAATAAAGAGAGAAGGGTGCTTTCTGAAATGGGGTCATGCAATGTGCACCACCTAACGAAATCTCAATAATGTATTTTTTAAGGTTAACGTAAAGTAATAGAAAATAACGCTATTTTCTGTTGTCTCTTTCAAATACATAATATAGTTACAGGATAAAGATGGCAGGCCTACATCGATAGCTTAACTCTTTCGAATTGGACCAATAATAGTCTGGAATCAGCCAAACACAGATCTGTTTTACTCAATCCTTCGAAATATAATACGAGGCGCGTCCATAAAGTAAGATTCCCTGAGGCTGTTTACAGAAACAAAACAAAAATTGTTGGAAATATTCATTGCAACAGATACAGCAAGTATTCAGTTATTTTTCAACATATTCGCCATCGGAATTGAAACATTTGTCTTACCATGGCACAAACTTCTGAATACCTGTGTCGTAGAAGTGTGCCGCCTGGGATTTGAACCACCGTGTGAAAACCACCTCCGCCTCTCTGTCATTCTCTGTCATTCTTTGTCATTTCGTGAGGTGTAGGAAAAGATGGAAATCACACGAATCAATTTGACCTGTTTTCCCCGTCGTAATGACAAACCTGGACTCGATAATAAGGTAACTATGCAAACTTATAAAGGTTGAATCCAGAACATTAACGTTTCAAAGTGTAGTCGATTGGCTTTTTGGAAAAGATTGTACTATTCTATTTTGAAGTAAAATTAGTTCTGGGCCTTGTTTCACAGAACTTGCTCATAATATTAGTTAATAATATTGGAACTCATAATATTATTAATTAGTTATCAAAATCTTGTTTCATAGAGATATGAACATAGTCAGCTGATGGATTTGGAGGTTATGTGTGGATTGTTGTTTGTGTTTTTTTCCTCTTCTTAGTCTCTACTATTTCAAAGCAGCACGGCCTACATATAACTTCACACATGTAACAAATAACTAGCTCTAAAAAATGAATAAAAATGCCAGGCTTATGTACTAAAATCTAACGTCAAATCCTAAAAATGTGTTATGACAAAAATTCCTTTGATAGCGTATATAAACTTTTTAAATCAGTGTGATTAATTTTCCACAAATTCAAGATCACGAAATATGAATTACATGGGTTTGAGAATAAGTTATGGGTCCAAAAACACTTATAGAAAAACACCTAATATTAAATATATGTATTACAATAATCCGCCTTAACCCTTAACATTTAACACACAACTTATCTTGAAAATGCATTTCGGCGTATGCTGCGCCATCTTCAGTTCATATAAGATGTAATGAACACCACAATTCTTAGTTCTAAATATATTTAATATTAACCCTTATCTGTTGGAAATGAGTTATTTTAACCTAATATTAATATTATTGTATTAGGTCTGCAGTCTATGAAACAGTTTACTACAAATATTATTAATATTTACTAATAGTTTAGAGCCATGAACTCATAACTAATATTATTAGCAAATATTCTTATGAAACAAAACTAATAATAATAAATAATAATAATAAGTATTTGCAAATAATGTGAGTGTAAAAGTTGTATGAAACAGGGCCCTGGGAAGTAAACATTTAGCAGAAACAAACGAACGAACATAATATTTAAACTGCAACGCTTCATTATTGTAATGGGAATGGGAATTGCATCGGCATAGGCCTAGCGAGTCAGGGAATGTTTAATTTGTGCAGTGTTTGGTGATGAATATTTCACAACGTGCCATGTTAAATAACAGGAGGTCAAACCACAGTCCCTGCCAAATGACGAGTGCTGCTGTAAACAGATTTCACTAGTGGGCAGTGCGAAAACATATTCTACAGCACACTGACCATAAACCAGGCAACTTATAAATAATAGATTTTTAAATTTATTTATTTAAGGTCGCCTTTTAATAATCAGGGTCACCAGCGACCACAATAATTAATACTTTAATATTGTAATTTTTTTTAACACAGAATTTTTTTTAATACAAAGGATTGTAATTATACGAGTATTGTAATTATATTTATATTAATCTACTATATCCCCTAAACACGAGCGTTGCTCATATAGGGGCATGTTTGGTATTATTTGTTTTTACTTGTATTAAATGTGTAATAAAAATAAAATAATAAATAATTTATGTAGGCAAAAAAAAAGTGATATTGTAAGTTATTAACTACTGATTAAAAACTCAGATATTTATTATTCTGAGAATTTCATGAAACAAATATTGAATAAATGGTACAAGAAGTGAAGTATATAGAAAAACCATACATGGTAACTAGAAATTTAGTAAAACAACACATTAAATATAAAAAGGACTGGAAGTAATTTTGCAACTATTAACAAACTATGAATTAAATTAACATTATATATATGATTTTAATTGTGATAGTTCCAAAAGTGAGAGAACCTTAACATTTTAAAATATTTTATATAAGACTCCTTTGATATTTAACACACGTCTTATATGCAATAACCCTGGACATTCCAGAATAAGATGAGATGAAGTTACATTCCCTTTACATTTCGGGCATGTATCCTTAACAGATTTCTTCATAAGATAGGCGTGGCTAAGGTTGAGGTGGCCAATCCTCGGCCTGGTCAGCAGGACTCGTGGCCCTTCTACGGAGGAGAGTATTCGGAACAAACTATGAATTAAGTTGACATTATATATTATATGATATAATTGACATATATATTATATACATTGATATGTATACAATATACATATATTGACATTATATATATATGATATTATATATGATTTATATGATGTGATAATTCCAAAATTGAGATAACCTTAACTCAACCTTCAACTGATTTCCGGACGAGCTGGAGTTTTGAAGGAGTGGCTTTTAATGTTTCATCTCATTGTTTCATAGTATAAGATTTGATCAATGTTCTGGTGTCCTCTAATGTACCATTCAAATAGTTTTCAATTAGTGGGAATACTGTAGCAGATTTAGCTGCCGTATCTGCGTTTTCATTACCAGAAATACCAGAAATAATAGTTATTAATGATACAAGTGGTAAAAGAGGGACTTTATTTTGCGAGTAGGTGTGTTTGCGGATCGAGGTGAGTGCAGGAATCCTAGGAGCAAAATAAAATGATTTTACCATGCGTATCATAGACTGTTTTATTGTAGATAGACGTTAATATTTGTGAAATAATAATTTGCAGCCATTTTGGGAGCATGACAGCTGTTTGTGAAATCTCTTGCCATCTAGTATGCACTTGCGCAGACAGAGGCTATTGATTTCTCGTACATGACTGCCAATGTAAGATTTGGAATCAGCAACGCTTTTCAGCTAACAAGTATGACATATTTGCGACCACCGTGATAAATAGCGTTTAAAAAGGCGTAATGAATTTTAACATTTTCAATTTATATCAGACTGAGTCTGATATGCAATAATTATGCATAATTTTAATTATTGTAATTATAATCATTACGCATAAATCATAATTATAATCATGTGCAATTACTATTAACTAAAAAAGTATTTTCCATGTGAAGCAATCAAAGTTGGTCACCCTGGAGTGTCAGTGGCATAATTTTTTCCTTCTAATTAATATCGTCTACCGTTAAAAGTTCTTCTTTTACCGTCGACTGTCTAAAAACATTGTTTATAACCAGGGCCCGGATTTTGATGACCTAAAAATACTTTTAAAAAAATGAGGTATAAGATGACTTCAAAAATACAAGAAAAGACCCTAAAACTGAAAAAAAAATCCCCCAAAATTTTTATGTAAATACTTGTTTATTCATTATATTTGTGTCTATTCTATATTTATGTTATTGACTCAATTATAGACTTGTAATTAGTTATTTGCACATGCTTCAATTCAAACAGCAAACACAGTCTTTCAGTATCCAAATTAAAATTATAACAAGATCTATTCGTTTATGCTTACTTACAGTTCCGAAAATATTCAATGTAAGTAAATGCAAAAAAACTCTATATAATGCGAGAAAGAACACAAAATAAGAAAATAATAACTTTATATTTTTAAAATCACCTAAAATATGAGATGTGGAAAAAAGACCGTAAAATTACCAAAAAATGACCAAATAATTACATTAAATTCTAAAAGTGGCCTAAAAATAAAAAATTGGAAAAATGACCAAAAAAGACCCTAAAATAAAATTTTAATAATCTAGGAGTCATCATCAGAATATCTTAACTAGTGGGCAACGTCCATTAACTTCTAGTTAAAAGAAGACATGTCATCAAAATACAGGCCCTGTTTATAACATTACTTTTTGGTACCTTCGAGGCAGAGTATAAAAATCAAACATCTAGTTCTGTAATTTAAGAAGTTGGTTGTAACCATTAAAAAACAGTAAATCGGAAGATCACATTACAAGACAGTTCTCTGGGTAATTTTCGCGAGGAGTTGGTGCGGAAACAAAGGATAAAGTATGTAAATGAAGGAAAGCAATTTGAATGTATTGATTGCAGCGACTTCAAGCGTTTAAACTCTGAGCAGCAAGGTCGTGTTTCTTTGCACAGAGCATTTAATTGCAACACTTTCGGGTTCATGATCATCATCATCTTTCTTTTCTTTTCTTTCTTTTCTTTCTTTCTTTCTTTTTTCTTTCTTTCTTTCGTTCTTTCTTTCTTTCTTTCGTTCTTTGTCTTAGTTTTACCTCTCCCTTTTTTTCAGAATCAACAAATTTGCCAAGGCAAAGATAAAAACAGATGGAATCTTGTTTGATAAATATTTGTTGTAAAACATGTAAGCCTATGATATAAACTCAACTCAACACTTAACAGAAGTTATGTTTTCACAATTACATAAGATACAAATAATTGTACGATATATGCGGAATGGAAGTAACATCTGACTGAGTTTGTTGCATTATCATAAAGTAGGCTATGCGCTGATGCGATTAACCAATGAAACGACAGGACACAGTCAAGGCAAGTCTGTTGTTTACTTTTTTGCACGACGTAACTAATTAGTGGTACTTGCGAATATTGTTGCCGTGGATCGTAACTTGACATTCCCACACGCAATCTGGTTGCTATGTAAACAAAAGAAATCTCCGTGCGGTAAAAATTACAAAAAGCACAAGTGCCGTAAGTAAAATCATCATAATACAAGCCTTTATGGAAGACCGGAACCAAGGCCCCCCAGTTTGTGGCGACTTTAACAGGACAAATATTCCGTCCCCATAACAACCAACACATGCGAATCACTTTCTGAAATAATCATCCATCTTCAATAATGTATATACATAATATTTTCAGCTAATATCTCAATTAATATAATTAAATTGATATAAATAATCATCGTGCAAAAAATAGCTTGCAATAGCCTACTCGTGCCGTAAGCGCATAACGGATCTCGGAAATTGAAAAAACTCGGCGCAAGCGCCTCGTTTTTTCAAACTCTTTCCTCCATCCGTATGCACCGCTTACGGCACTTGTATCGCAATATACTATTGCTCCATACACATCTTGGATCAAGTATAGTAGCTTAGATTTTAATCCTTCTCTTACTACATGGCTACTGTACACGCTTAATATATACAGAAACCTACATAGGCCTATGTAACATACTTCAAGCTTCAACATGACTGAAGTTGAAATGCGTCAGTCTCTGGGTTAACGAACAGTTTTAAGGTTTAAATTAGCATATTTCTTTGTATGCACGTTGGAAAGGATAATAAAGCTTAAAATGTGGGCAGTTGCAAAAAGCAGCTCCGGAAATAACCTTCGTAGTCGACTACTTAGTCTCTTTTCTCTGAGTTCGTTTCTGTCTGGCTGCTTAGTTATAAAATGTAGCTGTGTTAAATTTAGTGATGTATAAAATATGGCGGCGTGACAAAAAGGTTCTAAGCGACGTTAGCATTCTGTCCTATCCATGTATTTCTTACTTCTCGCATTATTAGCATTTTGTGTTTGTTTTTTTTCTCCCTATCCATCTTTTTCCTTCTCCCAGTCTTCCTCCTGGACAAAATCAGTACAAGCCTAAAATATTTTACATATCATATCATGCTACTGCAGACTATAAATTCATTTTTTTTTATTTGCACAATTTATTTATTTTGTTCATAACACAACTCAACACAAAACCACCCGAATGAGCAAGCGCTCGTGCTCGGTCACAGTTCAGCCATTTACATTACAAAACACAAATACATAAAGAAAATATAACTAATTTTAAATCAATAAATAGAAAAATAATAATATAAAGAAGGAACAAGAGAAAACAGAGAAAAAGGAAAAGTAGTAAGAACAAAATTGAAATCCTGAGTTATAACAAATAAACTAGTTCCTTGATTGTCTACTAAGTACAGAGTGTAGTAAATTTTGAACTATGAAATAAGATTTTTGATAAACTTATTGAATTTTTTGCTGTTCATATGTACTATTTCTGGATGTGACCTGATTGTAGTGTTATAGAGTCTTGGACCATAATAAATGCTAAAACCATAATAAATGCTACTAGTAACTAGTTTTCTTTATTAAGTGCCAGAATGGTACTTTCTGAGATTGTGTGGCGGACGGGATAATGTCTGTCTGACTGTCTAAGCGTCTGTATGCGCGATAACTCAAAAACACTTTTAGGATTTTCATGAGACTTGGTTTACGCATTTATAACGTCCATGGGAAGAAGCCTATTGTTTTTGGAACAAATAGGTTGACCGGTACCGGAATAACGATTAATTAACGGTCACATCTATAATAATATAATCTGCGTTGACCGAAGGCCCGAAGCATTTTGATTGGCTCGCGGGCAGCCAATCAGCGGCCGAGCTCCCACAAGCATTAGTATCCGTAACTAAGATAAATAAGACACGTTGAGGTTATCAGTTTCTGTAAGTAGAAATAATGGGTGAAATTACTTATTAAAGTGCACGTTTTCATTTCCAGAAGTTATATCCAGCAGCTACTTTACATAAACAGTATTATTTGTTCATTTGACTTCATACGAACATAATATTAATTTTATAATGGGTATAACATGCTACGATAGCATTGCATGGCCCACTCTATCCTAGACATAGAGTATCACAATGTCGATCGCTTATTGAAATATTGTTAGCCAGTCTTGATTCATTCATTTCTTTATAACGATGTCAGTGTAAATAAATATAAATAAAAGATTTAAAATACATCTAGCCGTTTAATAATTAAGCTCAGCTGCTGTTGATATAATAATGTGCATTCTATCGAAATGTACGGCTACCGATATCTACAATATATTTTCATGTATTTTTCAGTTTAAAAACTGTCTAAAAACAGTATTTTCAGTTTTTCAGTTTAAAAACAGTATTTTTTAGTCTATTGTAGAAACAATAGACCTATTGTAATTCCTGACAGATTGATTTTATGTTGAACTTAATTAATTCATACCCTATACGGCTGCTTTAAACCTGAAACAAACATGTCAGGGAATCGTAGGCCTACAGTTATCATTAATATTATTGCCAATGCATTTTGTGCAATGTTGACATATTTTAAGAATGTCTTATGTGTCTTGTTCTTCCGCAAGCTCTGCTTAATGAATCGATCAGGAGCTTAGCTCTGAGATCGATTATCAAAGTAACTTATTTTCTGCATATAATAATTATCACTGATTAAACAAAAGCATTGGGGCACTTTGTTATATCAGTTTACCTGATTTTATTTGTAAGATGTATCGAAATCTAGAACATTAACATCCAATATAACAGAACACGTGACGTCTTTCATTTTATGGTATTCTGGATAATTCCTTGGGCGAGTTTTAGGGTATTATGTTATGTATATAATTTTTTGTTTAACAATTTAAGAAAAGCTGCAATTTTCCAAATATGGTGTGATAATTACTACCATGTAACATGATCTATTATTTAAATATTTAAACAAGGGACTGTATAATTAACCTAATATCAATCAACATAATTAACATAAGCGTTTACGTACATAAACTGAATTTTATATTATAGTAGGGTACCTTATGTAAGAAAATCACATCCCGTGGGCTCCTTCGTGAAGAAAGCAACACACCTATATTTTCAGTTTCTATGGAGTCTAAGGATACCTGAACCACTTGATGCTACTCTGGGAGTCGCGTCTGAGTCGTGTGATGACGTCATCAAAATGGCGGACGTCGCGTTTCACAGAAATGGCCATAACGTGAAACCCATTTGAGATAGAGACTTGCAAAAAACGGTTTTGAAATCACAATAAAATGCTCTACGTTATTGTTTCTTACACGTATGGAGCTAAGACTGCATATTCTACCGAAAAATTACACTTTTTGTTGGAAAATTGAAAAAATGGTCCTGTAGAATGTGTTCTCTTGAAATATCAATAGAAGATGGTGCCGTGCCATAAATTACATGCAAATAAATTTTTTGAAGAGTTTAATAAGGATTCTAATCCCGTTTACCAGAAGTTTCCAATGTCAATAGTTTTAATTCTGTGATAGTTTTTGTAAAAGGGTCATTCCATATGAAATCGTCCAAATTTTTAAAAAATGGTTGCATGACCATTTTAGAAAAAAATTATTTTTTTGTATATGAGTTTATACATGTTTCAAGATGTCAAAACGAGTTTTAAAAAAATTATTGTGTTCTTGGTTTTCCAGGGGTGTCCATTTTTCAATCCTGGTGTAACACATTTTTTTGCGAATGTAGCTGATTACAAAATATATTTTCATAACTCAACAACCATAAGAGTTAGAAATTTGAATTATGAACCATTTTGTAACTGTTGAAGCGTACTTTTATAAGTATTTTATTGTTTTCTTAAACAAAAAATTTTTCATATGAAAATATGAGTTTGAAATTGGGGTAAATTTTTCCAAAAAATCACTTTTTGGGTCAAATTTTATGTGAGAAGGAAGTGATTGTAAACATTCAAATTTTTTTATGTTCAAACCTGCATGTGATTTGTCTGTGAGGAAAAAATCAGCTTCCAAAAATACATCCCTTATTTCTAAACTGGCCTCAAATATTATCGTTTTTCAGATTTTGACTATTTTTGGGCTTAAATATCTCTGAAGGGTATCCTTCAAAAAATCTTAAAAATTGTATAAAAGAAGCCTTTCATGAGCGTAACTCATAGTTAAAATTTCTATTTCTAGAAACAACTCCTTCTATTAATTTTATAGAACTGAAATATCACACCTTTTAGGGTATCGTATTTGGAAGAAACTACATATAACTCAACAACCATGAGAGATAGAAATTTGAATTATGAGTCATTTTATAACTATTGAAGCTTGCTTTTAGAAATATTTTAGTAATTTCTTCAACACAACATTTTTCATATGAAAATATGATTTTGAAATTGGGGTAAATTTTTCCAAAAAAATAACTTTTGGGGTCAAATTTTATATGAGAAGGAAGTGATTGTAAACATTCAAATTTTTTTAATGTTCGAACCTGCATGTGATTTGTCTGTGAGGAAAAAATCAGCTTCCAAAAATACATCCCTTATTTCAAAACCGGCCTTAAATATGATCGTTTTTCAGATTTTGACTATTTTTGGGCTTAAATATCTCTGATGGATACCCTTCGAAAAATCTGAAAAATTGCATAAAAAAAGCCTTTCTTGTGCCTAACTCACAGTTAAAATTTATATTTCTAGAAACAACTCCTATTAATTTGATAGAACTGAAATATCACACTATCACATGTATGTAGTTTCTCCCAAATACGCTACCCTAAAAAGAGTGACATTTGAAACTTCTGGTAAACGGTAATAGTATCATTATTAAACTCTTCAAAAAATTTGTCTGCATGTAATTTATGGCACGGCATCATCTTCTATTGAAATTTCAAGAGAACACATTCTACAGGACCATTTTTTTCAATTTTCCAACAAAAAGTGTAATTTTTCGGTAGAATATGCAGTATTAGCTCCATACGTGTAAGAAACAATAATATAGAGCATTTTATTGTGATTTCAAAACCGTTTTTTGCAAGTCTCTATCTCAAATAGGTTTCACGTTGTGGCCATTTCTGTGAAACGCGACGTCCGCCATTTTGATGACGTCATCACGCGACTCAGACGCGACTCCCAGAGTAGCATCAAGTGGTTCGGGTATCCTTAGACTTCATAGAAACTGTAAATATAGGTGTGTTGCTTTCTTCACGAAGGAGCCCACGGGATGACATAAGGTACCCTACTATTATCAATACCAGTAAATATTTAATTTATTTTTTACGCTTGTCCTAACATTACTTTCCTGCAGAAAGAATTTTTATTTCATATCACTTTTAACTAAAAATGTCCTATGTAAATAAATTTGATTATATAATATTTCTACCAAACGAGGTGACCCAGAGCGTCTTTGACTTGCAGTTCCAGGGTTCGAACTCCATGGTCGGCCAAGCTGAATCTTTTTTTTTTTATGGTACTGAAGGCAAATGCCGAATTGGATTTTACTTACCATGACTTATCGACGCTATTTCATCCTGTATCATATTAATTAAAATTGAATATCAGTTGAAATTAACCGACGCCATAAACACGTCAACGTCTAGGTCATATCAAGGAGTGTCAGGTTCTGTGTGTATGTATTAGTAGACAATGCAATTATTGATGTGCAACTTTTTTCTGTTAATCCCTCACTATGAAACAAGTTTTAGAGTAAATGTGGACACATCATTGAAGGAAGTTTCTGTATGGAATTCGTTTATTTGTGTTGGGTTAATTTTGGGCATGGTTATAGTGTAGACGTCACATACAATGTGGGTATACCCAAAGCCATGGACTGTAAACAATTAATACAATTTCTAAAAATATTAAAAGTAAATTTGGAATAACTCTCCTAGCACCGAAAAACAAACCAATCGCTTTCAATTCGGTATTCCACACTTTTCTTGCATATATTATTCATGGCCCTTAGTGAGATTTTTCCTCCACATCGACATCTCAGCTGATTATCAACCAAGCAAAATAATATTTTTTAGTGACTATTCCACTCATACCCCGCGTGTTTGATATTGACCAACAACGTTTAGCCATTCCTCGGATATAGACCAATCACGGCCGTTTATCTTACAATATTCTTGTAGGAATCGCGAGGATGGCATTTTATCGGGTAAAATCGTCTGCTCGTTACTGGACACGAAAGCATCAGTGAGCAGTGATGAATACGTGATTAATACGTCACATGCTGCCATTAACAGCACGAAAACAGATTATTATATTCTTGTTTGGAAATTGAAATAATTGAAATGTAGCCTACATTGATTAAAAACACAATTTCGATTCGGTGCAAGCCAGTTCGTGTGCTTTTATTCTATTCTGCTGTTAGCTCACCTGAATGAAGTTAACTATGTCTTATATGCACCATTGGTATTACTGGTCACAACGTGGACATGGTAATTCGAATCAGTTCATGGATGATTGATTCATAGTAGGCCGTGATCTCGCAGCTGTTAGTTTTGTTTTTATATAGCCTAACGAAGCACGAAAGTAATTAGTCTATTATTTGTATAATCCTTTACGTTTTTATTCATGGAATAGTTTTAATAAATCCAACACGAGTTGACGAGTTTCATCTGATAAATTACCTCCTGATTACTGTGTCTATCCTTAAGACATTCCAATATACAATACACGGATATATTTCATCTCACACACCTTTATTAAAAATCTCATACCTTATTTACTATATGTCAATGGGCAATTCCTAATCTAGCTAAAGGAATATTATCTATTTACGGAACCCGGAGGTTCATTGCCGCGCTTTTACATGAGGGCACCATTCAACCCCATTCTGTGCTAACTCCATCCAACCACCGCAAAACCTACTTCCCTTAAATCTATCCTAATATTGTACTCTCACCTACATCTAGATCTTCCAAGTAAATATTTTTGAGATATCATATCATAAATATTCATATCTTTGAAAATGTAAATAGAACTATGGTGAAGTCAGGAAAAAATATATACAAAGAGGGGTTAGTCGCGAATCTATCGATAAACTCGTCAACTCTCGTGGGATTACCTATGAGAAATCGCTACCTGCAAGCAAGTACATGACTCCAGTGACAAGCACGGCGCTGATCTGGTGCTTGAGGACTCCGAAAGCTCCCACCAAGGCGGAGGATCCCAAGATGATGAGGCACACGAGGGCACAGGAGATGGACAAGTTCTGCATTCCTGGAACACAAATTAGATAAACTGAAGTCAACTGTTCTCAAGAAAATTGCTGAAGTATTCACACAAAATTCAGGAAAAAATCCTTGTCCTTCGGTCAATCTAAAATGTTTCTAATGTGAAACACGTAACTTCCTCTACCCAATAAAAGTTTTGGTTCTTAGTACAACATAATTGAAATACATAATATGAGAGGTCTATTAACAAACCCAGGAATCTCCATTTTGATAAAAGATAGAGATTCTAACTCTTTGCAACAATACAGTGAGACCTCTATACAGGGTGTTAATGAATAACACCGAACTATTTTACCTGTGTATAGAGGAGACATAAACAAGCAACTTTTATTAGGACATTTTTGCTCTATGACGTAAAATGTCTATGCTACAGGGCATTAAAGTCCTTAAAATTTGGTGCTCATAACTCAATAATTGAGCGAAATTGGGTTAAAATTTTTATTAAATTGACTTCATGCCTTCCCAGTGATCGATAAAAACCTGATTCTTAATAATTCATCAACAGCTATACCATAATTTAGAATTTTCATAATCTGCAAAATTTACTGACTAATCACATGATTGCCCGCCACTGCTTTATGTTTTTATTCCTAATTCCAGACCTAACAAAAATGTTTCGTTTGTCTTTTTTTCCCTCAGAGTTGTAAGATATCGATCGTCATTTTTTACAATTTTCCCGACCACTACACAATATTCACTGTTCCTTTGTTTCCCATCATTTCAAGTATTAGAAGTCAGTGGCGTGCATATCCTTGGGAGATTTTATGTTATAACAGGAAGAATTGAATCCATAGAGCAAAAATCTCCTAATAAAAGTTGCTTGTCTATGTCCCCTCTATACACAGGTAAAATATTTCGGTGTTATTCATTAACACCCTGTATAACGACATTTGTGGGCCCTATCAAATTGTATAGTTATATGAGAGTTATTGTTATATTCAGGGGTTGTGATTACCACATATGAGGGGTCTATTACCAAACACGGCAATCTCCATTTTGATAAAAGATAGAGATGCTAACTTCTAATGAAATTTTAATGCATCTCCTGGCAAAAATAACCGATCACTTAAAGAAATTTAAAAAAATCAAGTTTAAATAAAAATTATGTAGTAGGCCTAGTGCTTGAAATAAAATTACTGCAATTGTATACGTTTTTAAGATTAAAATTTAATGACACATTTCACACTTAATTCCCCATGTTGCCTCTTGCACCGTGGTGAATGGTGAGCCTAAGGTTGCAGCGGCATAACGGAGGCTGCATCCATCATCAATTAGAGCAACAGCTTTGGCAACATCTTCGGGACTGAAAGGCATAATTTCAACTAAACTTACTGACATAATCACTTCGATGCGAAGGGAGACAGTTTCCTTTCAGTTTGGAAGGAAATGACGTAATACAACAATGAAACACCTTGCAATATGTATGACAAGCTAGTGCACATAATCAGATTGGAATCGCCCTATTGCGATGTTTATTTTGTTTTGTTTGGTTATAAAGTGAAGATATGAAGAAAGCAGATATGCTTTATCCATAGCTAATGGTCCAATAAAAATAATAATTCATCCTCACCAACAACAATGCATAAACATCCAATCAAAATTATGTTTAATCTTAAAATTTTACAGAGATCGGTTTTTTTTGGCGGTCAGTGTATTTAGTGTACGTATTACAAATCCGACTTTCCACATAAAGGACGAACTCAGATTTACAACACATACACTAAATATGTACGAGGAAAGGCACTAAACTTTCATTAGAAGTTCTAATATCAGAATGGAGATTGCCGGGTTTGCTTATACACCCCTCATATACCATATAATGTAATATATTATTCGTATTATGGAATTCGTGTAGGAAACTTAAACAAATCTACGTTAAGCCAAGCCAAGCCATTTTCGAGAAAATCTGCAAACATGACATAACCTTCATGCAAAATGGTTGTAAAAACGTAAAGAAAATCGTTACCACATCGAATCGCATCCTCGAAGGACACAAACCAAATAAAATCTGATACGGCTTTGGAAGTTGCAATACGGTTAGTTTTGACAAATAACGCTTCCCACATATTCCTGTACATATGCTTATCAAACTAGACCTTTGTTCTTCCCTAAGCCCTGCTTAATGAATCGATCTGGAGCTTAACTCGGAAATAGATTTAAAAAATAACTTATTTTCTGCATATCATAATTGCAATTATCACTGATTAAACAAAAGCATTCTGGCACTTTGTTATTTATTTATTTATTTATTTATTGTACTAAGAATATTACAGGCTAATGCCCAATTACAATATTCTCGCTTACATAATACACCAGATTCAAAAATTCAAAAATTCAAGTGACATTCAAAATAATTAAGCTAATGCTACAACAATAAGAAAAAAAACACACAGAAAAGAAAACAGAAAAACACAAACACAAAACAATATGACACACAAGGGAACATAATATGAAAAAAAAACAAATAATAATATAATAGTTTTGGAGGAAAACATGTCAGAAAGATTCAAGTAAAGAAAATGACATGGAGCAAAATTTATTAATTATTATTTTAAAATTTTCAAATTTTTTTCACATATATTTTTAAACCGCTTATTGTTAGTATTAAAAATATCTATATTGTCCATTTTGTGCAACTGATTGTATAGTCGGAGTACATTATAAAGAGGAGAATTATTATGAGAGTCAGTGTTTACTTTTGGGATGAAAAAAAGATTATGCAATTTATGAGATCTATAACGTGGAACATAAAAATATATTTCTTTGAGAATATTAATATCATCTATTTCATTATTAATTAATTTGTATAAAAACAACAATGCATGAATGTTTCGTCTGTGTGATAATTCAGGGATATTGAAATACTGTAATACTGTATATCAGTTTACCTGATTTTATGTTATTTTATGTTTTTTGTATACTCGTATTTTGTGATCAATTATTTTAATTCTTGTAATTTTGTGCTAACGGAATACTGCATAATAAACAGCCATTGCCTGTAAAGCTTGTAAATGACATAGTTGGAAACAGGTTGCACTCTGCCTTGTATAAAAACTAGTGCGACAAAACGAACAGCTCCGTCCATTCGATCCGGATATGTTGGATTGAATTACTTGCTGCAGCCCGAAGAAGATTAGGGTCAGGCGTAAAAAATTCTCTTCCAATAACTTCACACTTTTTCCTTGTCATTCTTCATTTCCAGTTCTCCCACTCTTCTTTTCTGTGCTTTTAACAGGTTCTGTAATTGGAACACATGACAAATTGCAAAGTGGAGCACAAATTTTTAGGTTATGCGAAAATACTTAATTCCCCATGAAACCGTAACTTCACGCATTAAATTGTGTTCCATTTATTTGATTAGACAGGAATTGAAAATGTTGCTTAACGCAAGTTATCCTGAGACACATTTAGAATTTTTACAGTAACCCAGTCAAATTAAAAAAAAAAAAAAAAAACGATATTTTGATATTTGGCATGGTTGTTCGTAGGTATCAAGGTTACATCATACTGAAAATCCTGTTGTTTGAAGGTGGGTTTTTGTATGTCTTTTGCATATTAGATAGTTCATAGCAATCAATCCTAGCGAATATTATTTAATTATACAAAATTTAAGTAGATAAAATTTCCTACAAAAAGGTGACGAAGAAAGATCCTTTTATGCCTACAAATCGTCAATAGTGCCTGTTAAAGTGTTGTCATGTGTCGGCCGGAAACGGGAAGCAGTACTGTATATCGCTTTTCGCATAGAACCCCTGTCGCGCTCCGGCAACTTCTCCAGCACAGGAGTATTGCGTGCTGCCTAGGCAGTCCTCTGCAGGCGTTTGTCAGAATTTACCTTCTACTTTATCTGCCCGTGCCAAAGGTAGGGAGAATATTGTATTCCTCCCTGACATTTCACGTGGAGTTTTTAGCATAAATACGAGTTTTGAGGTTCTTTGAATCTAAAAATGCATATAAATGTTATATCGCTTTAACACTGAAGTTTAAGAAATCCCAACTTGCTGAACCAATCGGCTAAACCACAATGTTTAAAAATCAATTTTGCCTGTTCGGCTTAATATGTAAATGATCATATGCTTCTATAGCAGAATGTTTTGCGTTGCTACGAGAGCAAGAATATTTCATTAGTTAAGTGTCTCTTAATTTAACCTAACATGAAATGCAGCCTCATTTAAATACACGACACAGGCCAATGGAGTATTAACTAAGAGACTTTAGTAGTGTTCTGTGAAATCTACCCTAAGTTAAGTTCCCAATATGTTTCTTCTTCTTCTTCTTCTTCTTCTTCTAATAATAATAATAATAATAATAATAATAATAATAATAATAATAATAATTCAAAGTGACATTAGAAAACGCGGTTTGAGATTCTACGGACACATTAAAAGAATGAACCCAGACAGACTTACAAAACAAATAGTCGAATAACGAGCTCTAGATCGATTTATTAAGCAGGGCTTACGGAAGAACAAAGGTCCAAAGTTTGATACTTAACCTTAATTCAAACTCGTATACAATGATATAAGTAATTATTAAAATATGTAAGCATTTCACAAAATACACCGTCAAAGAACTCCGCTAATGTACGTATGCCTAATTATTTCACAGGGATGTAGTGCCACGGAGTTTAGTTTTAGTTTTAGTAGTAGTAGTAGTAGTAGTAGTAGTAGTAGTAGTAGTAGTAGTAGTAGCAGCGAAATTCAAACATAAGTCGCCCCTTAAGCTCCGTCCATTCGATATTCACATTTGCAGCCGTAGCATTTTCGAATAATGTACGATACAATGTTTATAGGTTTCGAAAATGTGGCATATTATATCTTCCGCAAGGTTTGTCAGCCTGTCACCTCTCGTCTAGCGGTGTGACGTCATACCTCCAACGTCCAATCACGAGTTTCTTCATTATACGAGGGCAGAAGAATTAGCTAGATTGTGGTAGAAAAGAAACTGCATCGGTGAGGGTGGGTTGGGTGGGACCGATTCATCCCAAGGTGAGACTTATGTTTGAATTTTCCCGTAGTAGTAGTAGTACTAATAATATGCAGTTTTACTGCCATTGACTAGTATTATTATTATTGTTATTATTATTATTATTATTATTATTATTATTATTATTTCACAGTAAAAGCATTGAACATAAAGATCGATCCTGATGGTTTCCGTTCTAGATACTCGTCAGTTTTATGAAAATGTAATAAGTAAAATTTAATTGTCTCTTTAATTTACTTTTTTCTGTACTAGCCTTTAACACGTATGTGCGAGAAAGTTTGTGCAATATATTTTTGCACCATTTATTTTTATTTATCCTCTCATCATATGACTGTCAGATTGCTTCTGGATCTACGTCTTTTCTTTTAAGAATATCATTGCTGAGTCGTTCATGTTTTCTTCACCAATGGGAGTGCGTTTTTAATCATTGTTGAATAGCGCTAAATAAGTAACTATTAACGTTTCGTTCAGCTCACAATAGCTGACTATTTAATGCTACTATCAAGGATAGTAAAGAAGAAGAGTGCTGCGCAGCGACAATAAATTAAACCAAAATCACTTCGAAATCTACCTCAGCCTGTAGGCCTGCCTAAAGGGATTTTTTGTTTGTTTGTTTTGTTATGAAAACGTGTGACAGCGGAACTCTCAAACTGTGAATATGTCACACTTCTTTTGTCACACTTCAATTTTTTAATCTTTTTATGTAAACAATTGACAGCAGAACTCGCTAACTGTGCCTCATTTTACAATTCCGACTTTTCCCGTGGATTTTCCAAAAAATTTCTTTCATACAAGCCTTGTCCTAACAATTACGAACACAACAAAAGAAAAATCAGTCAAATCGGTCGAGCCGTTCTCAAGTGATGTGGCAACATACATTTTGGTAATTCATTTTTATTAATGTAGATTATAAGAAAAAGCGCACTTATTGATAGAATACATAAAAGTGAAATATACAGTGACAATGAGACATCTATTCCTGTGGAATAAATTATATACACCAGTCTGCAGAAGAAATTTAAGAAGTCGGGATAATTTATGTGCGTGAGTCAAATGTAAATTGTAAATATTACCTAAATTTTGTGAATTAAATTTTTGTACCCTTTTCCCTTAATTGTCCCAGGTTTTTTTCACAAAAAAATTAAAAGGTCCCGATTTTATATAAACATTTTATGGACACCCTAGCGTGCAACGATGCTGTTATTGCTTCTGCGCAGGTTTCTTTCTAGCTTGTAGGACAATATATTTATATAGTATATATATATAGTGTAGTATATAGTATATATATAGTGTAGTATATAGTATATATATAGTGTAGTATATAGTATATATATAGTGTAGTATATAGTATATAGTATATATAGTGTAGTATATAGTATATAGTATATATAGTGTAGTATATAGTATATAGTATATATAGTGTAGTATATAGTATATAGTATAGTATAGTGTATAGTATATATATAGTATAGTGTATAGTATATATATATAGTATAGTGTATAGTATATATATAGTATAGTGTATAGTATATATAGTATATACTTATGGGGTATTGCCTTCTTTTCAGGCTACTTATTTCCTTTATTTTCTGTGATATCTTCACTTACTCCTGAAAGGATTTCGTGCACCACTTTTTCCTACACCACTTTTTCCTACGTCTGCGTGGCATTACTCTTCTCTTTATCTTAACTCCAGTTCCTCTCTTTCTATATAGATATCGTTCTTTCTTTCCCTTCTAACGTTCTCCCACCGGCATTCATTGGCCAGCTTGAGTGTGTGTGTGTGGATTGCAAAACGACAGCGATGAAAAGACCGTGCCTCGTAAAACAGGAATTAAGACCAGCTACTGAATATTCCAGAGCTGCAATCTCTAGATAGGGGTCAGTTTTATGGCTTCACGGGTGGGCACGATTTATACAATGAATAAGTAATGAGGCTAAGAGAATAAAGTCTATGCCCACTCATTTTTTTCTCTCTCAAATGAATAATCCACAGCTCTACACGCTACAAGTTGCCGTAAGTTTTTAGCAATTTAGAAAACAATGCATATGCCCTCAAGTGGTTAAATGACAAGAGAATAATGTTCTCGGTTCTTCCTAATTTTCCCATTCTGTTAAAAAATTTGTTCTGCCTGCCCACCTTTCTTCATGAACTAATTAACATTAATATAAACCTTACTTTCTTACTTACTCAGTGGCAATAGGCAATTCCTAAGCGAGCTAAAGGAATATTATCTATTTTATGGAACCCGAAGGTTCATTGCCGCGCTTACCTGAGTCCGCCATTCAACCCTATTCTGTACTAACTCCATACCTCGCAAATCTTGTTTCTCTTAAATCTATCCTAATATTGTCCTCCCACCTATGAATAGGTCTTACAAGTGGTATTTTCCCTTCGGGTCTAGTCAGATACTTTTGAGATATGTGTTTCCTCCCCCAAGCGCGCAACATATCCAGCCCATTTCATCCTTCGCGACTTAATTACCCTTACTATATTCGGTGAAGCGTACAGGTCCTGAAGCTCGTCGTAATGCAATTTTTTCCAGTCCCTCTTGGGCCCAAATATTTTTCTAAGCATCCTCAGACTATGTTCATTAATATAAACCTAAATAAACTTTTTTACTTCCTCTGCCCGTACCATAGGTACTATAGGTAGAGGAAGTATTGTTTTCGACCCTAAAATTCGAAGTTGAGTTTTTAGCATATATACACGTTTCAAGGCCCCCTGAATCCAAAAATACTATTTTTGGAAACATGTCTGTGTGTGTGTCTGTGTGTCTGTCTGTCTGTGTGGAAGTTTGTGAACAGGCTAGCTCCGAAATGGAGAATCGTATGAAAACAAAATTTCGTATTTGGGTCAGGTACCTTCTGAAGATGTGATTCGAAGATTGGCGACAAATTTCTCTTATTTTTAAGGGGACTTTACATGAAGAAATTTTCGTTTTTCGCAATTTTCTCGAAAACGGCTCTAACGATTTTCTTTAAAATTTGCACATGTGTTCCTTTTACTGAGAGCTAAAACTTTTATTTGAAACTTTTTTTCGAAAAAATTCTCTGAGGGTAGTTACAGGCCACCCACTGTTCACCCACTGTTTGTAGAAATTTTGTCTTGCGTGATGAACAACTGAATACTCGCTCTTTCACGGCCTCTTATTCTATATAAGAATGTGAAGTGAGAAAGATGTATTGTTGGCCATGCATAGAGTAAAGAAGTATCTGAGGGAAATATTCGATAAATTTCGGAAATTATATTTTACGGCGGAAAGTTCAATAAACGTCTGCAGTCACTTGTTCTTTTTTTTTTAAGTTTGTTATATAGACTGCGCTTTTAGTCACATCATTGAAAGAAGAGGTATTTATAGGATAATCAGCGTAAAATTGTGTCTTGCGATTCTGTACAAGGATATGTGAATACTGCTAACTTTTATTTGGGCAGAGGAAGTTATGTGACTTTCACATCAGATTTTTTTTTACTTACTTTTTCTGCCCGTATCATAGCTAACCTACCACATCTGCTGGATCGCGGTCGAACGATACCCAATGGTGTATGGGTGTCTTTGGCGTTCAACCGATAGGCCTATCTTGTTTCCCCCACTGCTGTTTGATTTCCTGGGGAAAAATAGGGGGGAAACTTATTTTAGGACTCCCCCTCGTATTAGAAATACTTTATCAAATGAAAATCAATTGTTATGACAACATAGGCCTATCGTTTTACAGTGTTCATATACGGCTTTGGAAGTTGCAATACAGTTTTCAAAATTTTAACTTTAACTAATACAAAAAAAAAAAAAATGTACTTACATAGAAATCCTAGCCCTGGTATTATTATTATTTATTTATTTTTCTTTCGATTAGGCCAGCTTAGGACCACATGAAACAGTTGTCTTTTTCTTGTCTTCCCAAAACTTCTTCATTCTTTCGCGGTGTTGCTGTTTCCGTTCTTCCGTCCATTTACTTCGCGTTTTCTTTTTGGGTTTCTCTGGAAATTCGCCATCAAATATTGCTTTTCTAAACTTTCCTCTGTTTGCAATATCCTCCTTTTTGATACTGAGTAATTTCAAATCTTCTTCTTCTTCTTCTTCTTCTTCTTCTTCTTCTTCTTCTTCTTCTTCTTATTATTATTATTATTATTATTATTATTATTATTATTATTATTATTATTATTATTATTGTCGTTTGTGTATTTTCTGTTAATGTGATTCTTTGTTTTTTCTCTCATAATTTTTCTTCTCCTTGGACTGTTATGAAATGTTTTCATGTTTACGGACTGTGATAAAATGTGAAATTAAGATGTTCTAGCTGTTGTCTACTTTAATATCTGCTCCTGTCTCCTTTCTTTCTTCTGGAGAGAACAAAAAACTGTCATGATGTAGCGGCGTAACAACGGAGCTGTAATTACTTAATTTAATATGCAAAAATATCACACTCATTATTCTCTTCAGACGGCTAGATTACTCTGAATAATTCAGTCATGAGCAAGAAGTGTACTGGAGCGATGAAAATTCAAATTTAATAATATAACTTCGCGTCCTGTCGCCACGGGGTGAAATAAGTAGAGTTTGGATTACAAAATAATATGTCATGAACTAGCTAAATTGGTCGGTATCAATTCTTTATTTTTACATTAGTTTTATGAATAGCTACACTATATAGAAGTTCTATTTTATTTATACACAGGGTTGGTCAAGTACTGTATACTGCAAGTATTTTACATCTAAAATACATAGGCTAATGTAAGAAAGACCGCCGGCGTGGTCTTGTGATTAGCGTCGCTGACTACAGATCCGTCGGCCCGGGTTCGATTCACGGTATGTCCTCGAATTTTTCTGAGGTAGGGAGGTCTGGTAAGGGTATAGTCAGCCTCGTGATTCAAATTGAGGAGCTACATGATAGAGAAGGGTGTCGGCATGCTGCCCACTTGCCCCCAATCCTGCCATATGGTTGATATGGGTCGGGTGGTCGGGTGGTAGGCCTTGTCCCTTCAGGGATATAGTGCCACGGAGTGAGTGAGTATGTAATGTAAGAAAACAATTGTGATGTATTGATATGTAATTATATTTATATTTAACTACTGTACCCCTAAACACGACCTCTGCTCATATAGGGGTATGTTTGGTTTTATTTGTTTTTACCTACCGTATATTAAATGTGTAAATGTTAAAAAAAAATTATAAAAAAAGACTTTTAAAGGAATAAACTATTTTTGGAGAATTACAAAAATTAGACTGAAAATAATATTTAAAAATGCAAAGAATTTTGAAGAATGCAAAGATTTTTTAAGAATTCAAAGATTTTTAAGATTGCAAAGATTTTTTAAGATTGCAAAGATTTTTTAAGAATGCAAAGGATTTTTAAGAATGCTAAGAATTTTTAAGAATGCTAAGAATTTTTAAGAACGCTAAGAATGTTTAAGAATGCTAAGAATTTCTAAGAATGCAAAGAATTTCAAAGAACATTACCACTCTCACATTATACATAGGACGAATGTCAATAACTTCACATATACAATCCTTTGTACACACTGTGTGTAATTCCATTCAATAAAGAAAATATTTTTTAAAAATTTGAAAATATTTAGAATTCTTAAGAATTAAAAGAATTAAAGAATTTTATGAAAGAAAATAATATAAAGAATGAAAAGAACTTAAAGAAGTTTTAAGAGTGAAAGTAATTTTTAAGAATAATATAATTTTTAAGAATTAAATTCTTCTTTAAGAATTAAATCCCTTTTTAAGGATTGAAAGAATTAAATGAATTTTTAATATTAAACCAAAATATGTCCTGATGTTTAAAAATAATATTTTGATACCTGAAGGTGTACATATACCTGCACTGGATTATAGCAAGAGCTTTAAAATTATAACAGAATGTGTGCAATACCATACTTAAAAGAATCTCTTAAGAATTCTTAAGAATGAAAATAATTTTATGAAATAAAAGGAATTTTAAGAACAAAAATAATTTTTTTTTTTTAATGAAATGAATCTTAAAAAAGGAAAATAAACTTTAAGAATGAAAATAATCTTCAAGAATGAATCGAATTTTTAAGAATCAAAATAAACTTTAAAAACGAAAATGGTTTTTAAGAACCAATGTTTAAGAATAAAATATGAGTAAAGAACTAGATTTTTTTTCATCTAAAAGGATTTTCAAGAACAAAAGAATTTAGAATAATTAAATAAATTTAACAAAATGACAAGTATTTTTAACATTAAACGATTTTTTAAGAAATTAAATAATTTTAATAAACGTTAAGAATCAAAAGATTTTTTAAAGAAATAGTATATTTTTAAGAATTACAAAAATTAGGTTGAAAATAAGTTATTTAAAATGAAAATAATTTTTAAGAATGCAAAGAATTTTGAAGAATGCAAAGAATTTTGAAGAATGCAAAGATTTTTGAAGAATGCAAAAAAATTTTAAGAATGCAAAGATTTTTTAAGAATGCAGAGAATTTTTAAGAATGCTAAGATTTTCTAAGAATACAAAGAATTTTTAAGAATGAAAAGAAGTTGTAAGATTCAAAAGAATAAGAACTAAAGAATTTTTTGAAAGAAAATAATTTTAATAGTTAAAAGAAATTAAAGAAGTTTTAAGAGTGAAAGTAATTTTTAAGAATAAAATAATTTTTAAGAATTAAATTCTTCTTTAAGAATTAAATCCTTTTTAAGAATTAAATACCTTTTGAAGCATTTAAATAATTAAAAGCATTTCAACACCAAATATTTATAAACGAATTTTAAATTGTTTGTGTTTAAATCCCAATAAGAATGTAGACATTTTTATTTAAAAATATGAAACTATAAAAAAAAGTTGATACACGTGAAGTAATAAATTAACAATAAATTGGTTTTGACAATATATATGCTGTATATCGGTGGTATATACATGTTTCTTATTGGTCAAAAGGTCGGCCGCGGTGATTCGTTGGTATAGAGGTAGCGTGTCCGCCTCTAGATACGAAGGTCGCGGGATCAAACCCGGATGGATTTTTCAGGACGTAAAAATCGTGGGTTCGTAGTCCTCCCGGAGGGACTTTAAGCTGGGGGCCCGTGTCGTAGATTTACGGCCTGAATTAGAGCTTCTGGAAAAAAAATTCTCGGCCCTTTCACGCCCATTACCTTAGTCTCTAGAGAGGGGTTGAGAAGCGATTGGCTTAAATCTGATTTCAACAACCTGCGACTTGTGACAGTTGCTAGGAAAAGTATGTTTCCATGGTTTTTCTGAAGATATGAGAGATGTTTGCAATTTGGAGTGATGCTAAACAGCTGACAGAAGCTCTAATTCAAGTAATAATGCGCAGTTCTCCCACTTTTCAACTTAAATTGTGCTGTCACAAGTCGCAGGTTGTTTAAATCAGACTACCTTTTGTCCCTCTGCCCTCTCTCGGAAAATAAGCGTAAGAAAATTCACATAGGTAACAGGCACTTCCACTTGGGATATCCATTACAATATCCACTTGGGGATATAGGAAACCAGGTACAGATTTTTAAAAAAGAATTAAAACGATTTCTGTAAGCATCAGCTGGTACATACCCATAACACACGTTTCGCCTGTTTACACTTGACTGATCGCCATAGATTTAAAAAGTTTGATAAATCACCTTGCCATGTTGGAATGAATATTTTGTAATCAATTTTTTAAAAATTAGTATAAATAATTATTTTAGTTTAAGTTACTTTATTGCATTGAATTGAGCCGCCCCCGAGCCAAGCTTTGCTTCTTTGGGTGGCGTTCAAAACCACATTTGTATACTATATTGTAATTTGTAGTAATAAAAAAATAAAAAAACATATATTCTGTAAAATATAAGGATAGAATTTAGGATTGATTTTTACTATTGGTAACAGGTGCATATATGACACAAACCATTTGGCTTGCATGTTTAAACTTATGGGCGTGGTTTCAGCGTACTACAAACGTTAATTCCACTGCTACAACGCTGGCAGCTTTAGCACGGGATTCCAAGTTATATTCCTGAGGGACATAAATATGAATTATTGTCAAGGGTGTACACGTGAAAATTTATGTATATGTTCACCTTTATTGTGTTTGTAAGGGATACAGAGACTTATATATTCTCTACAATACCCATTCTATAATGTCAACTATGGTCTTTTATAACATTTTTTTTATTTATTTATATTTTTTTATTTATTTTGTTGCACTGCAAGTGGGTCAACAACCCGGTGGCAGTGTTGCAATAAATACCAGCCATACATAAATAAAAAATTACACACTACACATAGAGTTACACATTAAATATCACAACAGCTATATATCTAATATATATAATGTGTCTTGGTTATATCTTATATAATATTTCAAAAGTTATTTTCAATCGTAAAGATCGTTTAACAGAACTCTCTCCATCTGCGTAAAGTTCCATTTTACGGGCTGAGCTCATTAAGGGGGGACATAACAGCTTTCCGTGAAATTCATAGGTGAGAAATAGGTGAATTTCATTATCTTTTTCCTCAGCAATGAATTGCTCCACAATCTTGGAATCTGACATAATATTTATTGATTACTTCTACAATTGCATATTATTTTCAAAATTAATCAAACTTTTACAGTTACGGGTAGTTATCGTTTCAAAATGGCAGCCACGTTTCATGCACTGGAAGGCCGTTTCCTTGATAACTTCCACAAATATCAATATTTCGGAGTGATTATTATTCTGTGTAGCCTATGTGTTAATATCATATGAACAACACTGTCTGCAATCAATAATTTAACATTAATAGTTTATTTCTTTTAAATACCGGTATGTATATTTTAATGAAAAATATTTTTTTTAATAATTGACTTTTTTTAAATACTTATACTGTAGATATTCCAAATATTGTAGATGATATTGTTTATATGATGTTTCCAAATAGATATAAAATAATTACTGATAAATATTGCCATTTGTGGAAATTATCACGGAAACGGCATTATAATGTACAAAATATATTGTAACGATAATTACCCCTAACTATACAGTTTCATTAATTTTTAAAATAGTATGCAATTGTAGAAGTAATTACTAAAGACTATGTCAGATTGCAAGATTGTAGAACAATTCATTGCTGAGAAAAAAAAAAAAAAAAATGAAATTCACCTATTTCTCACCTATGAAATTCAACGAAAGCTGTATGTTCCCTTAAGGGCAAATGAAAAGGTGCTATCGTTGTGGATATCATGACCTTTCACCGTCGTTCTCTTCCCTTTCGTATAAATAAATAATGATCCATTTTCTTCATTTTACCCACTATAAAAACTACAATTCCTACTACTGTTATCGGTGCCTATTAATCATTAACAATTCCAAATAATATAAATAGAATATGATTGATAAATTTTATGTCTGTTTGTGATAAAGCTTTACTTGTATACTTAAATTGTACCACCATAGACCATAAACTTAATACTGCAGATAAATTTTATCTTGATACACAGTTGCTAACAATCTTGTTTTCATTTATTGCCGAACTATTATTTATGGGAATATTCAATGTCTTACATCAAAATAAAATTTATATAAATGCACTTGATGTAAGACATTGTACATTCCCATAAATATTAGTTCGGCAATAAATGAATACAATATTGTTAGCAACGGTGTATCAAGATAAAATTTATTTGCAGTATTAAGTTTGTGGTCTAAGGTGGTACAGTTTAATTATACAAGATAAGTAGACTATTTTGGCAATTGAGAAATTAGCAAAAAATCTTACATAAAATTCGTGTACATAATATAGAAATACAAATCAATTAAACGTCATAAAATCTGCAAATTCATTGCTCGCTTGAGAATATGACGAGTGGAATATAGATGAATCTGTAATACAAAATACAAAACCTCGTCTGTCATATTTCAACAAAAGTCTTCCGTCACTGTTGGATGGAGCAACGAGACACAAAAATAAAATTAAGTATTCAAAAAGAGACAAATAAATTGAACATGACATGCGTCACGTTGCCAGAATAGAATAACATTCACAAACATATGAATGGCATTCTCTGCACTTCAGACGCATTCCGTCGCGAAGGAAGTCAATACAGAACAGGAAACAAGGCCTTGTCAATTATGAGGCAGTACAGAGAGCAGGCTTCTAAGAGCCAGGGCTGAATACGCAATGAGTAACTTCCGAAGCAATTTGATGCAATAATAATAATAATAATAATAATAATAATAATAATAATAATAATAATAATAATAATAATAATAATAATATCACGGAAACACCAGCTCAAATATTGAGCTTATGAAGCTATATGAAACGCTATATGCTGCTGACTCCTTAGCCCTCCGTTAATAATTATATTTAGTTTATCTTAAGAAAATTTAATAATGAATAATAATTATTTGTGTTGGTAATAATTGCGTACTCGTCACCGGATATAGTAAGGGTAATTAAATCACGAAAGATGAAATGGGCTGGACATGTTGCACGCATGGGGGACATTTGTCAAACGTATTGTCGGGGGGACCCGAAGGGAAAACACCACTTGCAAGACCTAGACGCAGGTGGGAGGACAATATTAGGATAGGTTTAAGGGAAGTAGGATTTGCGAGGCATGATTAGATGGAGTTAGCACAGAATAGGGTTGAATGGCGGACTCAGGTAAGCGTGGCAAACTCAGACTAGCTCAGACTAGCTTTGAATATGCGTCACTAAGTTTATTTACTCACTTACCCGAAGATATTAGACAGTTAAATTCTATTTATTTTAAAAATCATATTAAATCTATTTTGTTCATACATGTAGTACTGGGTGGGGGCTTACAGGTTTGGGGACTGAGAAATAGGTGAAATTCATTATTTTTTCCAGCAATGAATTATTGCTCTACAAACTCATTTTCTGATATGA
Organism: Ectobius pallidus; assembly: GCA_964059195.1. Lineage (NCBI taxonomy): Eukaryota > Metazoa > Arthropoda > Insecta > Blattodea > Ectobiidae > Ectobius > Ectobius pallidus. Next base: position 155,398,641 of record CAXKWD010000005.1, on the reverse strand, counting down.
TTTTCATTAACTTCTACAATTGCGCACTATTTTCAAAATTAATAAAACTGTTACGAGTTCATCGCTTCAAAATTGCAGCCGCGTTTCATGCACTTGAAATGTCCTTTCCGTGATAATATCCACAAATATCAATATTTCTGAGTGATTCTTTTCTTTCTATTTTTAATATCATATGAACAACACTGTCTAAAGTCTGACCGTTCTAAGAAGGGAACCTGAAGTAAACAAAAACCAGTACATCTGTCTCACTCTAGCTCATTACTCGTACGACTGAAGAGAGAGACAGACATACTGGTTTTTGTTTACTTCAGGTATCTTGCTTAGATCATCTTCGTGATTTAACAATAATAGTTTATTTTTAAAGAGATATTTTAATGTAAAACAAAATGTAAAAAAAAAAAAAAAATAGCCTACTCTCCATAGATTTATTAAACAAGAAACTTATACTGTAGATATTACACAGATTGTAGATGATGTTCATATGATATTTACAAATAGATATAAGAAATATTCTCCTAAAAACATTCAAATTTGTGGAAATTACCACGGGAACTACATATCAGTGCATGAAACTTGGCCGCTATTTTGTAACATTAATTACCTGTAACTGTAACACTTTAATTAATTCTGTAAGTAGTAGGTAATTGCAGAAGTAGGAAAGGTGAAGTCAGACTGAAAAATTCAATGTCATAGCCAGTGTGAAAGAATTATCATTCCAATTGTAGAAGTAGTCTGTAAAGAGGATTTCAGATTACAAGGTTACAAAACAATTCATTGCTAACAAAAATTAGTTTAACCTATTAGTTTAACCTGTATGTACCCCTTAACACAGAATGATTATTATTCTAAAGTTTCATGATTAAAGCTAGCATTCTTTTAAAAAAGAAATGTACTCGTGTAAATAATTTAGTTGACCGAACTCTTTTAAGATAGATCTCTGAAAAAAGCGAGGGGGCAAAGCTTTCATGACGCTGGAGAGTTGACTACCTAGAAAATGAGCAGAGAGGAAAGCGGTTTTCAACAGCTACTTTTAGTCAATAACATCTTCATTCCGACATTCCTACTTTTTTCTTGTTTGGAGCTCGTTCCTCGCCAGTGCAGCCTAGGATTTGAGCGATACAAGGGTGTCCAAATGATATCATAGGTATTGTAACGAGATGTAGGGATTTTATCAATAAAATCATTACTCCAAATAAAAGCATACTTACTTACTTACTCAGTATCAATAGACAATTCCTAAGCAAGCTAAAGGAATATTTTCTATTTTATGAAACCCGAAGGTTCATTGCCGCGCTTACATGATCCCGCCATTGAACCCTGTTCTGTGCTAACTCCATCCAACCAGCCCTCTCAAATATTATTTCTCTTAAATATATCCAAATATTATCCTCCCACCTACGTCTAGGTCTTCCAAGTGGTCTTTTCCCTTCGGGTCTCCCAGTCGAGTACAGGTTACGAAGTTTGTCGTTATGCAGTTTTCTCGAGTCCCCACTTTCATCTCTCTTGACCCAAATATTATCCTAAACACTCTGTTTTGAATACTCTTGAGATTATGTTCTTCCAGAAGAATAAATGACCATGTCTCACATCCATATAATACAACCGGCAGGATAATTGTCTTATAAATTTTTATTTTTCTATTTCTGGACAGAAGACGAGAAGATAAGAGTGTCTGAACTGCATAAAAGCAGGCATTTCTAAATAAAAGCATACACTTTTCAAAATATGGATGTTATGCTTGTTTGATGTTTTATTGATTATATGCTAGAGACTTACATATCTTATCGACAAAATTGCCCCAGTAATCTCGTTTGGATGTCCAATGCCTTGAGTCTATCAATTGCTGTAAGTCATTCCATTCGAAATCGATTACATTCCTTAGGTTATGTTAAATTATTTTAAATTTTAAGTAAATTTTGTATATTTTCCTCACATTATGTAATTTTTGTCATACTTATAGGACAGATAGAATCGTAAAAAATTGGCAGAAATATTGGCACATACAACATCCATAAGTGTGCAACATTTGGTGTTTTTAGCTACCCCATAAGTATGGAAAAACTGGCTGGATAGCTGTGACGTCATTCAAATCTACGACAGTCTAGTCATCCATTTTTTTAAAATTGTTGTTTACTCGCTTTCAGATGAGTTATAAACTTGAAGTTTTTTCAGACTTAGGCTATAGATTTTAGCCTATACCCGATGGGAAAACTCCAAAATGTTCAAATTTAAATTTTTCCCCTTCAAAATAAACTTTAATTTCTTTTAAAATAATTTTTGACTGTGTTTTTGTACTGCTTCAGATGTTTTCTTAAAAATAAGGGACTTGACTTGAGGAATTTTTGTAAATTCTTTCTGTTAATATTCTCGTTGTCCTATTTATTCCTTCGCATATGGTTACCAAACTTTCTCAAGAAACCTGGTCTAAAACTCAATAGTTTATAGAATATGACCTATTAACTCCAACTGGAACTTTATATTAGTTTTCCTGACTTGATTATTATTATTATATTGTTGACTTGATGCTTTTTGTTAGAAGGTGTAGTTTCTTAGGAATTTAAAATGCTGAAGAACTAGGGCTTGGACGGATGTTTATGACCTTAAAATGTCAGAAATATGAAAGAAATATGACCTAACAAATACATAGGCCTATAAAATAAACCACACAAATTTTCCACATTATTTAAATATTGAATCATAAGATTCTATGACCTTAATCAAATCATGCTGTTTTAACTTAAAGTCAAGTTTGTTTTCTCTCGTAATGCTGCAGGATTGCATTATATTCGAAGGTGCATCTTCAAAGTTCTCAAAGAGGTATCTTCTAAGTTTGTCAGTCTAAATAGTCGTGAACTTCCTTTTCAACTTCACAAATCGTTATGCGGGCACATTTGAAAAGAGTCAGTTCGCTGCGCTCTGATTGTGGGCTGTTTTATCACCGCTTAAAATGTCTCTTGATATTGCACATTATTATTGAAAATCCGTAATATAGACATATTTGTTTCAACCATTTAACGCTATTTAATACAAGATCGTGTCTGCAAATGTATGGTAAGGTGCACCTTTATTCTTTTATATATATATACATAAAATGCATTTTCAATAGAACAAATCCAGCGCACGAACCTATACAGCCGTTCGTGCTTTTACTACGCACAAATTGAAAAGAATTGTAACACTAATAATACAATACAATATAATACGATACAATATAATAATGCTACACAAATATTAAGAAAGCAAAAAATAGCAATAATAATAGAAGAGAAATGACAGTAATAATACAGTAAAATACAAAACAATACATACTGGAATATGACTTTAAATGCTGAAAATACACGCAAAAAAACGAAAACTTTGAAAATGTCCTAAATATACAAACATATGACACATATAACATACATAATAGTAATCAGAAAGTTCAAATCTAAGTTTAAATCAATGATATGACTTCAATGAATGTGATAAAAATTATGAAATGTCATAAACATCCGAATCCTTTTAATTACACAATCTAGTGGCTATAGTTTTATTTTGTTCACCCCTGTGGATGGATCGAACTAATGCTTATCCTTTCTACGTGAGAAATGTCACAGTCTGCGCTGAAAAAATGCCACCGCAAATAAACATGTCGACCCTAAAGACGTAAACGTCCACTGGATTTAATGTGTATCCCCAGTATATTCCAAACGATTACTCAGTGTTCCGTGGATAATACTATCGTTCGATCACTCAGTGTTCCACGGATAATATTATTATTCGATTACTCAGTGTTCCGTGGATAATATTCTTATTCGATTACTCATAGTCCCGTGGATAATACTCGTATTACTATTCGATCACTCAGTGTTCCGTGGATAATATTATTATTCGATCACTCAGTGTTCCGTGCATAATATTATTATTCGATTACTCAGTGTTCCGTGGATAATATTATGGATAATATTATTATTCAATTACTCAGTGTTCCGTTGATAATATTATTATTCGATTACTCAGTGTTCCGTGGATAATATTATTATTCGATTACTCAATGTTCCATGGATTATTCGATTACTCAATGTTCCGTGGATAATATTATTATTCGATTGCTCAGTGTTCCGTGAATAATATTATTATTCGATTTCTCAGTGTTTCGTGAATAATATTATTATTCGATTACTCAGTGTTCCGTGGATAATATTATTATTCGATTACTCTGTGTTCCGTGAATAATATTAATATTTGATTACTCATAGTTCCGTGGATAATATTATTATTCGATTACTCAGTGTTCCGTGGATAATATTATCATTATTCGATTACTCAGTGTTCCGTGGATAATATTCTTATTCGATTACTCATAGTCCCGTGGATAATATTCGTATTACTATTCGATCACTCAGTGTTCCGTGGATAATATTATTATTCGATCACTCAGTGTTCCGTGGATAATATTAATATTTGATTACTCATAGTTCCGTGGATAATATTATTATTATTCGATCACTCAGTGTTCCGTGGATAATATTATGGATAATATTATTCGATTACTCAGTGTTCCGTGGATAATATTATTATTCGATTGCTCAGTGTTCCGTGGATAATATTATTATTCGATTACTCAGTGTTCCATAGATTATTCGATTACTCAATGTTCCGTGGATAATATTATTATTCGATTACTCAGTGTTTCGTGAATACTATTATTATTCGATTACTCAGTGTTCCGTGGATAATATTCTTATTCGATTACTCATAGTCCCGTGGATAATACTCGTATTACTATTCGATCACTCAGTGTTCCGTGGATAATATTATTATTCGATCACTCAGTGTTCCGTGCATAATATTATTATTCGATTACTCAGTGTTCCGTGGATAATATTATGGATAATATTATTATTCAATTACTCAGTGTTCCGTTGATAATATTATTATTCGATTACTCAGTGTTCCGTGGATAATATTATTATTCGATTACTCAATGTTCCATGGATTATTCGATTACTCAATGTTCCGTGGATAATATTATTATTCGATTGCTAAGTGTTCCGTGAATAATATTATTATTCGATTTCTCAGTGTTTCGTGAATAATATTATTATTCGATTACTCAGTGTTCCGTGGATAATATTATTATTCGATTACTCTGTGTTCCGTGAATAATATTAATATTTGATTACTCATAGTTCCGTGGATAATATTATTATTCGATTACTCAGTGTTCCGTGGATAATATTATCATTATTCGATTACTCAGTGTTCCGTGGATAATATTCTTATTCGATTACTCATAGTCCCGTGGATAATATTCGTATTACTATTCGATCACTCAGTGTTCCGTGGATAATATTATTATTCGATCACTCAGTGTTCCGTGGATAATATTAATATTTGATTACTCATAGTTCCGTGGATAATATTATTATTATTCGATCACTCAGTGTTCCGTGGATAATATTATGGATAATATTATTCGATTACTCAGTGTTCCGTGGATAATATTATTATTCGATTGCTCAGTGTTCCGTGGATAATATTATTATTCGATTACTCAGTGTTCCATAGATTTTCGATTACTCAATGTTCCGTGGATAATATTATTATTCGATTACTCAGTGTTTCGTGAATACTATTATTATTCGATTACTCAGTGTTCCGTGGATAATATTATTATTCGATTACTCTGTGTTCCGTGAATAATATTAATATTTGATTACTCATAGTTCCGTGGATAATATTATTATTCGATTACTCAGTGTTCCATGGATAATATTATTATTCGATTACTCAATGTTCCGTGGAATATTATTATTCGATTACTCAGTGTTCCGTGGATAATATTATTAGTTTACTTCTATTATTGCATATATATTATTAAACAGTATCCTCCGATTAAATGGAATTGTACACTATTCTTTTCAGGCAGCACTAGTCGATCAGTTCACATTTTGATTATGTGACAAACATAAGAAGCCTTTTTCAGTGATCGATTGCTCTCTAACCCCATTATAAGATTTTAACTCAAGAGTTAAAAGTTAGAGCGCGGTTGTTGCCTTTATGTATTTATGAGGTACAACATAAAAGTGAAATATTTCAGTGTGTGAAGTTATAAAACCTGTATCTAAGCCATAAACAAGAGCAACCCCTGCAAGCAAACATGGATTTGATCGCTCTGTACTGCGCTTTCGAACCATCGCTCCTTCGGGGGCAATCAACCCCCCAGGGGGTGCAAACAGCGGGGGAGGGCGATGTCTCCCCATATAAATTGTATCGGCAGCATCGTGTAGGAGTTTCGCCGATATTTTAGATTTTCTACTACAAACGATTCTATGGTGTTCAGAGTTTTCTGCTTTAGAGTCTAGAAAATGGCATTCATAAAATATGCTTTGCCTATGTAATAGTTATGTCATGTTTGCTACCATAGTTAAACTATATATAGATAAGCAGTGTTATTTTTAAGCAATGTAAACTGTATCACCTGCATTCCAGTCATTTATATTGCCTTGCTCAGTCAAATACTTTTTTGATGATGTTTTTTTTATTTTTTTATCTATTTTCCGTTCATGATGATGCGCTACAAAATATTAGAATAGTCGGTAAATCGTTCGAACAAGTGGAGAAATTCAAATATCTGGGAACATTATTTACAGACACAAATACTATTAAGGCAAAAGTTAAGTGTAGACTGAAATCAGGAAATGCGTGTTTTTATGCAGTTCAGAAACTCTTATCTTCTCGTTTTCTGTCCAGAAATATAAAAATAAACTTTATAAGACAATTATCCTACCGGTTGTACTTTAAGGATGTGAGACATGGTCGCTTCTCTTCGGGAAGAACATACTCTGAGACTATTAGGGTGCTGAGGAAAATGCTTGGGCCTAAGAGAGATGAAAATGGGGACTGGAGAAAACTTAATAACTACGAGCTTCATGACCTGTACTCTTCATCGGATATAGTAAGGGTAATTAAATCACGGAGGATGAAATGGGCTAGACGTGTTACACTCATGCAGTTGCAGAGTCAGCCTGTGAGTTGAGTACTCAGTTTTGGAACTGGAAGAGAGGGGCAATGGAAATAAACCTTCTTTTAACTAAAATGAGATTAATATTAATATTCATTAATATTAATATTAATAAGAATAATATATTAATTAAAATTAATAGGCCTACCTTGGTACTAAGATATAATTTTGTTTACATCAGCCTAATTTCCCAAAACATCGATAGTTTTTACGGAAATATATCGATTTACTTATAAATTTTGCCTTATTTTCTGAAACCATTACTTTTTTTAATTCACTTCGAGTTTCCGTCACAATACATCGATGTTTTCAGGTCGATATTATCGTCACATCGATGGTTATCGCCGTTTTTAACATCGACGTTTTGACTATCGATGCTCATCTCTATCTTGGAGCCGTGGTGAAGGAGGCTGTGTATGTATAAGATAAGATAGACATGTACGTAAAAGACAGGCGGATATACTGATTAGATATGTGGAGAGATAGACAGATGAATAGATAGGAAGACAAATAATACAATATGATAGATGTGGAATTACGTAGCTGCACGAAGGGAGATGAATCAGCATCCCTTCCGACAGCAAGACATGGATGCGTATAATACGATGAGGAATGAAAAGATGGGTGGTTCATTACACAACCCCATCTCATCTCAGTGCTGCGGGCCTACTGCATGTAAGCGCTTTGTTCACATAGCAGTAGATCACACATTCCTTGGCGAAGTCGAATATTCATGCACATATGGCGTTGCTCAAGTGCTGTGAGACAAATGAAAACGGTCTCTGATCCATACTATACTTGATCCAAGATGTGTACGGAGCAAATGTAAATGGCAGACTTGCCTTGACTGTGTTCTGTCGTTTCATTGGTTAATCGCACCAGCGCATACTTCACGATAGTGCGACAAGCTCAGTTGTATGTATACTTCCACCATTCCGCACACATCATATAGGCCTATTATTTATATATTATGTAACTGTGAAAATATAACTTGTGTTAAGTGAGTGGCTTGCTTTCGTATTTATATCATACGCTTACATGTTTTTTGCACGACTTAACTAATTAGTGGTACTTACGAATGTTGTTGCCGTCGATCGTAAGTTGACATTCCCACACGCAATCTTGTTGCTATGTGCGGTAAGTGGACAAGGCCCCCCAGAACAAATATTCGGTTCGCATAACAACAAACACATGCGAATCACTTTCTGAAATAAACATCTATCTTCAAGAATGTATATACATAATATTTTCAGGAAAAATCACAATTAATATAATTAAATTGATATAAATAATATCGTGCAAAAAATAGCATGCAATACTCTTACCGTAAGCGCATAACGGATCTCGGAAGTTGAAAAAAAAACTCTGCGCAGCGCCTCGTTTTTTCAAACTCTTTCCTCGATCCGTATGCATCGCTTACGGCACTTGTATCGCAATATACTATTACAACATATATCTAGCAAACAAGATTTCATTTGTTTTATCGTTGCCTTGGCAAACTTGTTAATTCTGAAGAAAAACGACATAAGTTACTAAATACAAGACGTAATTTATAACGTAATTAATTAATTCGTTGTACTTTTCATTTACATAATGTGTGATGAAGTACACCACATATTGTAAGTAAAAGTAATAGGCATAACATCTAATAATTTATATTATATAAGAAAATTGCGAGCCAGGGCCTTCAGAACTTACGTTACCAATAAAGAAACATGCGAGGAAAAAGTTTGTCCAGCGGCGAGAAGTTGCAGATTGTAAATATAGGCCTATACAAAACATTGGGAATCGAACCCGGGACCCTAGGCGCTTAATCTAAAAAATAAAGTTCAATTGACTTTACTGTACGTAATCGACTAAACAGTCTCAGAAACGTACTCTTGTGAACTGTGCTTTGTATTTTCACACTAGTTGTTTACTTTTGCTCCGTAAACATCTTAGATCAAGTGTAGAGTTTTTTTCACATAGGCCTCTGAGTTCTTATGAAGGCAATGTTTAGTTCAGCTTTATTTATAGTTAATCCTTTGATCGCCGAGGCCATATCAGTTAGAGTTCTCTGTGTAGGCCTATACCAGTAGGCCATGCGACTATTGACGTTTCCATTACTAAATAACAAGAAATGCCCAAATGAAATTGGGTGGTCATTACCGGGACTTTTCGAATGCGAGTTGAAGACGCTACCATCTCGGCCACATCGTTCGGTAATACTACTGAAGTTATATAGAACAAAGTTGCTGTGATAATTACAGTTATAAGAACTCTCTATAAACGGAAACAAGCGTCTTCAGCGTACGAAGTTTGTCTAAGAGACCAGTTAGTGTATTTACAGCAGCAAAAAGAGGGAATGTGGAGTTTCCACTTTTTACTTCCTTCGCCCGTTCCGTAGGTAAGATAGGTAGAGGAAGTAATATTTTCGACCCCCAAATTCGAAGCTGAGTTTTTAACATAAATACATGCATTGAGGTTCCCTGAATCCAAAAATACTATTTTCGGAAACATGTGTGTCTGTGTGGATGTGTATCTGTGAACAGTCTAGTTCCAGAACGGAAAATCGTACGAAAACAAAATTTTGTATTTGGGTCAAGTATCTTCTGAGGATGTGACACGAAGATAGAAAACAAGTTTCTCTTATTTTTAAAAAGAAATTACATGAAGAAATTTTTGTTTTTCGCATTTTTATCGAAAACAGCTCTAAAATTTTTCTTTAAAATTTGCACATGGGTTGCTTATACCAAGAGCTAAAACTTTTATTTGAAAATTTTTTCGAAAAAATTATCTGAAGAGTAGTTATAAGCAACCCGCTCTGAATACATGCTCTTTGCAATATGGCCTCTTGTCCTATAACAGAATGAAGTGAGAAACGTGTATTGGCCATGCTTAAATTAAAGTGATTTACGACAGTATATTAATCAGATTTTATTTGTGTTTTGTGTCCTACGGGGATGCGATGTGATGTGGTAACGACATTCTCTTCATTTTTACAACCAACTTGCATGAAGAGAATGGAATGTATAATAATTACATTATACTAAGGGCTAAATTTTATTTGGGTAGAGGAAGTTATGTGAATTTCACATCAAATTTTTTATTTTTTAATTAGAAATTATGAACTAAATCTTGAAGATTTTACTGTCGAATCAAACTACAGCTTGTTTCAATCTAAGTTTTGCAATAGTTCCAGAGCACAAAAATGTGTCCGTTACAATCTATTTCACCGTTTAAAATCATAAAACGGCTTCCCTATGGAAATTCCTCTTATATTCCAAATTATGAGTGGCCAATACATTAGTTATTTACCTCAATTTAAAATCAGCAAAATACTCCACTAAATTGATTGCTTAAATTAAATAATATTATCAAAATACCGTTTTATATTAACCACTTTCGTGTAAGCCAAAAGTTCAAATAAAATTAAGAAAATATAATATATATAGCCTACCCTGTCAAAATTTTGGACTATATCATTGGATATACAATATGCTGTAATGTGCATTAAATAGGGAAAATCTGACTTTTCAAGGTGGATAGGCTTCTAAACACGAATGAAAAAATAACTTTATATTTTCCATTCTCTGTTTCAGGTAAGTGTGAATAGCTACAGTACCTGTTATCGTGTCAGCTTCAAGCCTCTTCGAGCATCAAAGGTAATAGCTAGCCTAAAGAGCAGTGTTCCCAATTATTTTTCATGAACGATAATTTCCCATGTTGTAATATTTGAAAAACTGCGAATACCTAAATTTTCATCAGCTTCAGAGATAAAAGGTTATATACTGGTTGTTAATGAATAACACCGAAATATTTTACCTGTGTCTAGAAGAGACATAGACAAGCAAATCTTTTTAGGAGGTTTTTACTATATGACTCTATTCTACAGGACATTAAAATCATTACAATTTGGTGCTCATAAGTCAGTAATGAAGCAAAATAAAGTTAACGTTTTCATTAAATTGATCTCATACCATCTTAGTGATCGATAAAAAAAACTTATTCTTAATCATTTATCAACAGCTATATCATAATTTAGTCTTTCCATAATCTGCAAAATTTACAGAATGATCACATGACTGGCAGCCACTGCATTAGTTTTTTTAATTCACAACTCCAGTGTTAACAATAAAGTTCGTATGGTTTGCGTTTCTTCAAATGTTAGAAGTCAGTGGCGGCCATGCCCTGGGAGATTTTTATGCTGTAACAGAAACAATTGGATCCATAGAGCAAAAATCTCTGAATAAAAGTTGCTTGTCTATGTCCCCTCTATACATAGGTAACATATTTCGATGTTATACATTAACATTAACACCTTGTATAGCTGCTGCAGGATAGTTATCTCTTTCATTGATAGCCAACGTAAATGCAAAAAAGAAATCCGCCCATTACTTAGGGTGTCTGAAATCTCTTGGGTAAAATCTTAGATATTATATTCGAGTCTAAACTGAGTATTCAGTTAGTTACAGCAGGAAACGCTTATTTTGGAAGATACGAGATTTTGAACAAGTTCATTAAAATACCCATAGACAACCTAGGCCTACACACCAATATGACAGTATTTTATCGCACTCCAATATAATTATGTACCCAAGTCCTCTTTGGTTGATACTATGGTTCCATACACCAGTGACGTGACGTGCGGTTTCATACACTCTGTATTACACCCTACTATTGTTTACGATACCTCTCACTCCACCAATTGGACGTGTTATTTTTCATCGTCAAATTCATACAGTAATTAATTCATTGTACAGAACAATGCATTGAACTAGTTATGATAGACCGCACTTGGTATCGTTGATTCATAATGTTGCATATCATTACAGTGTTCATTAATATTACTATAAACAGTGTAGGAACTAATGAAGTGCTTAATTATGCGCTGTGCTTATCAAGTGTTCGCAAAATTATAAACAGGGTGTCCACATTATAGAAAGTCCGGGAAAGTCGGTGAAAGTAAGGGAAATTAAAATCGATCAGGGAAAGTCAGGGATTTTGTGAAGTAAAGGAAAAAGTCATGGATGTTAGTAAAAATTGAATAGTCAGGGAAAATAACTAGACCGAGGCCAGGCCAGGCCAGATTGTGCAAGCTATTTTCTCTTCAATTAACCATTCCTTACGTTTGTTATGGGGATGGAGGAGGCTGGATTTTTTATTTTATTTATTTATTTATTTTTTGTTCGCAAAGACCCTTAAATCATGGATTCTTTGGTCAGAGAAATGACGTCTTTGCTCATGGAAAATCGGTGAAAAGACAGGGAAATTTATTTTGAAATTTCTATGGACATTCTGTAGAAGCATTCTCTATCGTCTGTTTTCTAGTAGTTGTTAGGAAAGATAAGCAACCAAGGAATTCTTATGCATTCTCTCAGCTGTGTATTGCGGGTTTTCTAGTCGTTGTTAGCAGGCGGCGCTGAATATAAGCAACAACCACAAGGATCTTAGAACAGGGAATGTCAGAGAAGTTGAGATCGGTCAGAGAAAGTCAGGGGATTTTTTAAAGTAAAGGAAAAAGTCAGAGAAATTTGTAAAAGGAAATATGGAATAGTCAGGGAAATTAACTAGCCTCAGTGAGCGAATTGTGAGGGGCATGGGTTTTGCTCTAGTCTGCTGTAACCCAGATTGTGTAAGCAATTTTATCTTCAGTTAATCATTTCTTACGTTTGTTATGGGGTGGAGGAGGCTGGATTTTTTGTTTTGTTTTAGTAGTTGTCGGTCGTCGAGTTCTCACTTCTTGGTTCCGTCAGAATATTCATTCGATTCTATGTATTATTCGAGAACTTACTATTTGATTCTTTAAATTACTCGATTCTGCCCATTAGTAACTAAAAAATGCCCAACTGACAAGACGTGTGTAGGACATGTCTTGCCAGCCGTATAGTACACCTTGCAATACCTCATGCATACCAAACTTAAGAGTTATTTTTTAAGTGAAACTTTTTTTAGCCGCGGTGGGAGTAAATCGAGAGCTAACCCAAACTTGCGTTACGGACAAAATCGTCACGAAATTGTTACACTCAAAATCGTCAAGAAATTGTTACGTTCAAAATTGCCAAGAAATTGTTACGTTCAAAACTGTCAAGAAATTGTTACGCTCAAAATTGTTACGAAATTAGTGGAGCTATGACGGAACGGACTGCACAGAAAACAATCGTCTCAATGATTAGGCTTATCCAAAATTAAAAAAATCCAAAAATCCAAAATAAAAAAAATCCTAAATCCAAAATTTAAAACTAGAAAGATCCAAAATTTAAAAATACAAAATACAAAATTTAAACGTCCAAAAATCCAAAATGTAAAAAATAAAAAATCCAAAATTAAAAAATTAAAATTAAAAAAATTCAAAAATCCAAAATCCTAAATTAAAAATCTAAAAACCAAAATTAAAAAATTAAAATAAAAAAATCGAAAAAATAAAAATTTAAAAACTCCAAAAAATAAAAAATCCAAAATTCTAAAATTAAAAAATTAAAAAATTAAAAGATAAAAAATTAAGACATTCCAAAATTTAAAAAGTCCAAAAACCCAATATTATAAAAGTCCAACAATCCAAAATTTAAAACAAATTTCACTTCTGTCTCGTGGCGTTCTACGCACACTTTTTTATTTTATTTTAAATTTAGATAAATACATAGATAATATATATGGTCCTGAAACCCCGAAAGAGCATGAGCCCGTGCTCGTGGGAAGTTCCATGCTTATATTTACAAGTTTTACTTTATTGAAATATAATCTTAACCTAAAATTACCTTAAAACTAAATAAACAAAATATTGTCAAATAACTAGGGGAAAAGACAAAACCGGAAAGTAAAGGCACGACTCAATATTGATATATAAATAATTATAATAATAAAAAATAAATTATAATGATAGTAGTAGATACCGAAGATAAACCTATTTTAAAAGGGATGTAAATCTAACTTATGTGAGTTTTCAAATTGTATATTTAAAATATTTAAACTGCATTTGGTTAAAACTGGATGTAATGTGATTTTAGAATAATTATACAGACTGGGACCGAGACTAGAGCTATGAGATAGACAAGCAGAAGTGAAACATTTGGGTTCTACTAATGTACTAGTTTTATTTTGTTTAGTGCTTTGTTCATGTGGAATAGCTAGGAATTTTATATTTTTTTATGGTAGGATTTTAATAGAGAATATCTATAGATTTGGTCAATGCTAATTACATTAAAATCGTAATAGATTAGTTCAGTTGGGTAGTCCAGCCGTTTTTAAACATATTTTGATTATGCGTTTTTGTAATAAAATTAATGGAGTAAGAACAGTTTTATTAAAGCTTCCCCATCCAACATAGAATATTCATGGGCCTATAAGTCAGAAGGAAATAAGGTACTCACTATGCTGCCAGTCCGCTCTCCCTTCCTCTCCCTTGTTCATTTCGGGGTCCAGGTAGTTGATGCACTGAGTCTGGGTGAAGCCAACTCGCAACAGAAGATGTCGTTGTTCATCTGCAACAAAACCAAAATATTTGTTTTTACAAAAATAATTACGTAGAGTGGTCCACATAAACTCACGCATGTATGGAATGTATAAACAATCTACTGCAGCGGTTCACAAGCTGTGATTTGTAGGAAGTACACGAAAAATAGGAAATAGAATTGTTCGTAAGTAAGAACTAAGAGAAACATCATAAATAGGTGAGATTTCACAAAGAAACAAGCCCTTGGAGTAGCGGAAGGCGCGCAATTTCTAACCCATTAGACTCTCATTAGTTTCTTGAAAAACAGTTTTACATAATTTTGAAACACCCTGTGTAAGGAAACTGTAACGGAGACCGGAGATATTGGCTTATTCGATTTTTCTTCCTCCCTTCTAACTTACACTCGACTGGACTTTTTCTCATTTCCTTTTTCTCAGGTCTCTTGATAAATAACCCTTGTTGTAATCCTTCCCCGCCCTTTTCCTTAATCCCTTTACCTTTCCGTTCATTTCTTATCTTTATGAACCTCCATCTCCTTCTTCCACATCCTAGTATAAATTTCCAGGCTTTATTATTCAATTTACTCTCTAGGTTAGTGACTATCACAGCCTTTCGACATTAACCTTTTCACAGCTACTAACGTATATATGCGTCACCGAATTTATTGCATAAAAGCGAAGATATAACGTTTATAGATTAATAATTTATATTATAATATGAGAAATTTTATCCACACGTTAAAATTGCCGTTCATGAAAACCAGCTGTTACGTTAACATTTTCTTCGTTGATTTCAAAATTATAAACCCGCTGATATAAATGGATGAATGCTTCTATTAATATAAAGTCAGCTCAAAATGGGTTAATTATACATTGGTCGTATGAGTCTTCTGGTAACTCCTCCTTGTCAATATAAACATTTTAAAATATTAAAGAACAAAATTCTGGTGATCCTCAGCCATAAAATTTAAAAAGTTATAATCATGGCCACATCAAACCAATCTAGAGGGAAATGTTAAAAAGATGGCAGTTAAAAAGTTCTGTCTACGCAAGATGACATTATGATGTAAAATCTCAATAACACGTATGTGTGAGAAAATGTGTCCCAATATATTCTGCACCATTTCTTTTTTTATCAGAAAATTATATAGAGATATAATATGTCAGGAACGTCAAAATAATGTTCTACATAATATTTGAATAGACGGTAAATCGTTCGAACAAGCGGAAAAATTTAAATATCTGGGAGCAATAATTACAGACTAAAATCAGGAAATGCTTGTTTTTATGCAGTTCATAATCTCTTATCTTCTATTCTTCTGGCCAGAAATCTAAAAATAAAGATTTATAAGACTATTATCCTGCCGGTTGTATTAAATGGATGCAACACATGGCCGCTTATTGTTCAGAAAGAACATAATCTGAGGGTGTTCGAAAACAGGGTGCTTAGAAAAATATTTGGGACTAAGAGAGATGAAAATGGGGACTGGAGAAAACTGCATAACGACGAGCTTCATGACCTGTACTCTACACCGGATATAGTAAGGGGAATTAAATCACGGAGGATGAAATGGGCTGGACATGTTGCGCGCATGGAAAGACGTATCTCAAAAGTATTGACTGGGAGACCCGAAGGGAAAAGACCACGTGGAGGATTTGCAAAGGGATGATTGGATAGAGTTAGCACAGAATAGGGTTGAATGGCGGGCTCAGGTAAGCGCGGCAATGAACTTTCGGGTACCATAAAATACATAATATTCCTTTCGCCTGCTGAGGAATTGTCGATTGCCATTGAGTAAGTAAGTAAGTATAATTCGATCAGTAAGACCTGAGCCTAACACGCGCAGATAGCTTATCGTCCGCCGGTAGCAATGGAGTAAGGGCAGAAGAGATTGCATATAGCCTACTGTACTATTCATTCCAGCTATGTGGTTCATAATAGCCCGTAACTATTGAAAACAAAAATAAAGCGAATAAAGTATTTGTTTTTTTAGTTATGAAATATTATTTAAGTAATGGTATGTAACTCACAGAATATCTTCACTATTGAATGCTGTGAGGCTAACTAAGATGTTTTTACACGGTCTGTAGGCCTACAGTATGTACTAGCAAACAACTTCACGTGCTATGAAGGTTAGGGAGGTCTAGATTACGACATCGTAGACTACTGCGCAGCCGTTTGTTTGGCTCAGGTCTTACCGGTCGAGTTATACATGTCAGGATAAAAATGAAATATCTTTCTTCCAGTGCACTGTACTATTTTATATCTCCATTCGGAGTGGCAATTAACATCGGACAGGAAATCTATTATTTGAGAATGTTAGTGGAACGTTGTACCAGTCAGTTACCAGACTGGCAGGTAAGCCAGACTGCATTGCAGTTGTATTTTATATATTCCAACAGCGTCTAAATGACGAGGGCGGGAAAGAAACGCAAAGATTACGGAGACATCCGTGACAGAACAACTCGCAGAAATTCGTTAACCCACCCAGCCGGCATGCAATCCTCATCCTTCTGCGTGGCAATCAACAATTATTCTAACACCTTCTCCAGTATCCAGGTTAAGAAAGGAGAACAATAATTAACTTACAGTAAAACTTGTATTAAATACCACACCCTATCTAGCGACCATTTAAGGGATAAAAAACAATGGAAGTAATTGGCCAGTCACAAATCAAGAACTAACAACAAAATTTGCTTTTATAGTATACTAGCATGTGCCCGCGGCTTCACCCGCGATAATTATTTGAAAAATTAAAAATTAAGAGCATAATAGCTAAATCATTTTATTTATTAACCCCTAAATCACGTGGACTACATACCACGATTAGATAGCGTCGCCTGGTAAAAGCGACCTCAGATTCGAGTTCCCTGGCCCAGAAAACCTTGCATAGTGAGTTTCGTCCAAGTCGAACAAAGTTTGACGATATTTAGGCCTATATTGAATATCCCTCTTCCGTGTAGGTTGAAAATGTCATATGTCTACGGGACTTGACATTCTAAACAAATGAATCGTCCAGGAGGACTTAAAAAATTAAGCGATCGCCCGCGATAATTATTTCAAAAATTAAAAGCATAATAGTTAAATCATTATATTTATTAACACCTAAATCACGTGAATTTAAAATTCCGGCTTCGAGGTGCATTTTCCGACCCTTCAGTCCACCTATGTTTAAAATTTCATATCTCTGCGTTCAGTAGATTTCGCTGGGCATCGCGGACAGACAGGCAGACAGACAGACAGACACTTCCTTTTATTAATATAGATTTGATTTGATAATAGCATGCACACATTGGTCAAGTATTAAAATAATGCTGCAAGTGCATTATCTTGCAAATAACTTCACATTATGCATATTTTATGCATTATAATAATATTATGCTTTATATTTATATTTTGCTTTATATTTATACTAGCATGTGCCCGCGGCTTCGCCCGCGATAATTATTTCAAAAATTAAAAATTAAGAGCATAATATAGTTAGTTAAATCATTATATTTATTAACTCCTAAATCACGTGGACTACATACCACGATTAGATAGTATCGTCTGGTAAAAACGTCCTCAGATTCGAGTTTCTTGGCCCACAAAACCTCTGTATAGTGAGATTCGTCCAAATAAAACAACGTTTGACCATATTTAGGGTTTACAACATTCAAGCGATCGCGAAAGTTTTATTTTCAAGATATGACAAAAATAGCCAAAGCCAACTGTAATTGATTTGACATTGAAATGTATAACTGAAAACTTATGTTTTGAAAACGCAAAAAATGCACGTTTTTTACCCGTTTTTCACTCATAACTCACGAACTAAAACTAAAATTAAAATTCCGGCTTCGAGGTGCATTTTCCGACCCTTCAGCCCACCTATGTTTAAAATTTCAGATCTCTGCGTTCAGTAGATTTCGCTGGACATCGAGGACAATTCCTTTTATTAATATAGATAATATTAATTATAATGATACCTTCTCTAATTTGTCAAACATCCATTTCATGTAATCCAAGCCCACCTGATACCATTGGTAACAATACGTTCTGAGAATTTGTTTTGATAAATCTGTGCAAAAAGGGGTTAAGTATTTTCAAAAACATTTAATTTATATCATTATTATTATTATATTATTTATAAATCATTATATTTATTAACACCTAAATCACGTGGACTACATACCACAATTAGATAGCGTCGCCTGGTAAAAGCGACCTCAGATTCGAGGTCCTTGGCCCAGAAAAAAACCCTGTATAATGAGTTTCGTCCAAATCGAACAACGTTTGACCATATTTAGGCCTATATTGATTATCCCACTTATAATAATAATAATAAGAAGAAGAAGAAGAATAATCCTCTTCGGGATTAGGTTGAAAATTTCATATGTATGCGTGCCTTGACAGTAAAAACAAATGAATCGACCAGCGTGAGCTACAACATTCGAGCGATCGCGAAAGTTTCATTTCCAAGGTTTGACAAAAATAGCCAAAGCCAGCTGTAATTGATTTGACATTGAAATATATTACGCTTCGAAAACCCAAAAAATGCACGTTTTCTGCCCGTTTTTCACTCATTTTTGGCATTTAGAATCAGAATTTTTCAAAATCCTTTCTTAGTGAGCATCTACATTAGGAAACGAAGGTACTATCAAAATTCCAAGACTCTACCTGTTATAGTTTAGGCTGTACGTTGATTCCTGTCATTCAGTCAGTCAGTCAGTCAGTCAGTCAGTCAGTCAGTCAGTCATTCATTCAGTCAGGACAAAGCCTCTTATATATATATAGAGATGTATTATATTTCTGTAAATAGCTATAAGCCTATAGTGTTTGCTATTTCTTGCACTATTCATATCTTACTTAAGATGTAAAAATGTATTACAATATTTATAAGTAACTACACTAGTAACTATAAGTAACTAACTTTATAAGTAACTAACCACATATTGTTAGCCATTTCATGAACCATAATTAATATCTATATGTCATTCTTTAGTATTGTTCGTAAATAACTTTAACCTTAATATCCCCTTTGATAAATTAAAGTTAAACTTTTGGACAATAAATAATAATAAAAATATACAAATAAAGTGTTTAAAATCTGTAGAAACGTCAGGCACAATAAACAACGAAGTACGGTTACTTCCTCTTGATGTTTCTGGGGAAAGGCTAAAAACCATGCAAGATACCTTTTCACCCGTACGAAGGACATACATACATTCATGCATACATGCATACATACATACATACATACTTACATGCGTACTTTCACACATGAATAAATTGAAATAAGGTAATCAATTGAATCAAAAGATAACCTTGCTGATAAGATATTTTATTGACTACATTAATAGGCTATAACAAAAATCAGAAAATATGGGATCGACAGGTGCAGTGTTGGGTGTAGTCTTTTTTCAAACTCTTCTGTACGGTGTTCTTCTGGTGGCTCCATGCTGCACTATACAGGGATTTAAAAAGCTGCAAAAATAATTGTGTGTTAATAAATGAGTTAAATTAAAATTGCTCACAAAAATGAGCTGCACATATATATGACATTAACCTTTTCACTGCTACTGACGTATATATATATATAACTGCCAAAAACTAAATTTTACAGGAGGAGCGAAAAACAAAATTATGAACAATACAGGGGAATGGAATTACTACTATTGGGCTCTCAATTTCTTGGTTTCTAATGAAATTATGGATTTAATATTAATTGGTTCTATAGAGGTCAAGAAGTTATTAAGGAATATGAAAAAAACAAAAAAATATGAAATTTGGAGTTACGTTCCTTTGGCTCTGAGGTACAGATATATATATAAAACTCCCTTGAGGGACTAGGCCTGCCATCCGATCGCTGCGCCATCTACCATAGGCAGATGGCAGGATTGGGGAAGGGCATGTGATCAGCATACAGTAAGGATTTGAAAGTCTCGGAAAACAGGACTGTTCACTTTCCTTTATGGAATACTGGCTTGAAAGGCCCGACGACGCCCGGGGTTTGCATTTTGCGTGTAATTCAAAATTAAATTAGGAAGGATTTTTGATTTCCAAGCTGTATGTCCTTATATATAGGAATCTAAAGTTGAAGCGAAGAAGAACGACTTATCACACTCAAACTATTTCCTCAGAAAACATTATATATATGGCTTTTATTGCTCATACAGGACTTAGAGTTTTGCAACCTATTGTTTTTACACACCATGCCTAGTAGGGGTTGAAATAAGAACAAACAGATATTCCAGTAACATAACATTCTACCGTCTTTACGGAATATTTTATTTCCCACTTTCATGTTGACATACAGCCGTTTCGGGGCTAAAAACAAAAGAAAATTATTATCACTTTCACACATTCTTGCCCAAAATTTGGGACCCAACAATTTACTGCGCACATAGGACTAAAGATGTTCCATCCTATTTTGTCTCCTTTTACATGCTTCGGGCTTACATATTTCTAAACTAATACATAGCCTACGGCGATGAATAACGTATCAGTGGGCATAATTTTTTACCGACTTCTGATATAGCATTACTCGCTACCCATCGTTTTCACAAATTCAGGCTGAGACAGCTGAAAATGCTGTTCCCGCAATACAACCTCTTGTTGTACACCAAAATGTGAAGTGAGAAAATCATATTCTCCATACCTAGGGTAGAGAAAGTTATGTGATGCTTCACACTATATATTTATTATATGAATTCCATTCTCCATTTGTTGTTTTACAGAATCCCCAATAAATGCAACTGCCAAAGTCCTACGTTAACTCTGCAAACAATATTGTTGTCATGAGAACTGAATTGCATTTGATGAATTCAGTGCAATATTTTCAGAAATTACCCCCCCCCCCCCCTAACGTTCTTTCTACTGGTCACATCGAAGATTTCAACAGCTTTAAACCTTCTCCGACAGCGCGGATCATTTTGCAAAAAAAAATCGCGTAAATCGGTCTTATATAAAACCGGTCTTATAAATATATAGAGATTTATAGCAACAAGAGTGTGCCCTAGATCAGATAAGAACTATTTTTGTTGCGATTAATCAGTTTTGGTGATAATGATTGAAAATATTGTTTCACACTTTTCTTCAGGCCTGTTACTGTCTGCCGACTAATGATATATGTCGAAAGAAATAATGAATGAGTTGCGTTGAGGCCCTCAGATAGGTATTTAACTCACCGCCAAAATAGGCGTTTTAAGGCAGTAACAAATGCTCTTTAATAGCCATATTTTGGCTCAAAACGGATAATTAGCATTATTTTACATGGTTTTCTGTTACAGGAATTTCAGGAAAATCTTCAGTTTAATAATAACTTCTCTTTACTTACTATGAATGAATGATACTGATTATTGTTATTGAAGAACAAGTAGGCCTAATGGAACTGCGGACGATACTCTTCAGTATTAGGCACTACCATGCTCAGAATATTGAATTTTTACCATTCCGTATGCACACTTTTGCATTTAGTGTTTCTAAGAGCAAAATTATTTTCAAAGTTATTTATAATGAGTTGAATTAGAAAATAATCGGATTTTATTGAAGTGAAACTTCTTTCGGCGCGCTAGGAGAAAATCGAGAGCTAACCTAAAGTTGCATTACGAACAAAATCGTCACGAAAATAGTGGGGCTGTGACAGACTGCACAGAAATAATCAACACAATGATTACGATTATCAAAAATTTTAAAAATCCAAAAATCCCAAATAAAAAAGATTAATAATCCAAAACTAAAAAATCCAAATCCAAACATCCAAAATTAAAAGAAATTACTGGAACGCGCGCGAAAAAGGTATCAGGCATTGAGTGGGGGGTATTACTGCTTCGAGCTAGTGGCGTGGTGAGCCCTAAAACATTATAAAAAATCCATAATTCCAAAAATCCAAAATTAAAGAAATAAAAAAATCGAAAACCCAAAATTTAAGAATCTAAGAATCCAAAATTTAAAAAAATGGAAACCCAAAATTAAAAAATTAAAAATTCAAAGGTCCATAATTTAAAAAAATCAAAATTAAAAAATCCATAATTCCAAAATTAAGAATTTCAAAGATTCAAAATTTAAAATTCCAAAAATCCAAAATTTAAAGAATAAAAAATCTGAAATTTAAAAAATCCAAAAACTAAAATTTAAAAATAAAATATCCAAAATTAAAAAATCGAAAAACCAAAATTTTTAAATATAAATATTCAATATTAAAACATCCAAAATCCATAAAGAAAAAATTTAAAAAAATATAGGCCTAAAATTAAAAAAATACAAAATTTAAAAAAATCCATATTTAAAAATCCTAAATTCTAAAATTAAAAAGAATCAAAGATCCAAAATTAAAAAATCCAAAATTTAAAAAGTCCAAAAACCCAAAATTAAAAAAGTCTAACAATCCAAAATTGAAAAAGTCCAAAAACCCAAAATTAAAAAAGTCTAACAATCCAAAATTGAAAAATCCAATAATCCAAAATTGAATAAACCAACATTTTAAAAAAAATTCAAGTTTGACTTTCGTCGTGTGGCGTTCCACGCACCCGATTTTTTTTAACATTCTATGGATACAATATTTGATTTGAACGCCAACATTTTTTCGTATTTTAACGAGCTTTCAGTCACCCTAATTATGAAAACACTGTTAAATATTTACAGCAAAGACATAGCATTAAGGAAACACTTGTGATTATGAGATTTTCTTAGATATAGTAAAATGTATTAGACTTACTGGCAGTACATTTTCCACTAACGCATTCCTCCTTATTTCCGCATTTGTCGTGAGCGTCGCATGCTTTGTCTGAAACGGGGAGTAAAGTACAGATATAAATTAGATATGAGTTAACTTGTTCAGTATTTCATTTACAAGCATTTAACATAATTGCTGTTATAAGGAGGCCTAGAGTGGAGGGAATTAAATCCCGTTCTGTATTAACCTTTACATCTCAAAATGGAAACAAAAGACTCACAAGAATTTATTTGTTTGAAATATGTCCGGTTTTTTAACCGTATAAAGTACATGCCATTTTTGCTAGACCGGTACAATTTGTTGGCATTCATAATACATAATTGTAAAATAGGCCTATAATAAAATATAACATGCCGTGTCCACCTTATCCTCATTTAATAGCTATTTATCTATCAAGTACGCAAAATAACGCTTTAGCGGACGAATCTAGTATAGCGGCCGAGGCGAAAGCCGAGGCTGAAATACAGGATGAGTCCGCTAAAGTTTTTGCGTACGTGGTGCATACAATATTTTTTAGTGATAGCTCTCTAAATTATATGAAATAAAACAAAAATACCGTAGTTAATTATAATGAAAGGCAGTCAACCATATTCTCACGGCCCTCTCAAACGCAAGACAACAATGAACCGTACGTACCAATACGAAATGCGGTAGGCTATAGATGAGTTATATGAGTAGCTGATTTGTAAACAATAATAAATACGAACTAGTATTTATGAAAAGCTTGTGAAAATATGAATTATAATCCCGAGGAAATTTCACTCCAAGTCAAAAACATTGAATTGGAGCTGGTGCCAGCAACATCACGGCAGAAGGAATAGGGAATATATTGCAATTAAATGCTGGTGCATCCATGTAAGCTATGTGAACGAAGATGTGAAAAGTTGTTGGCTTATATTTGTTGTCAGGTGATGAAGTGGGCTACCGTGTTTTGCGAAAAATCCTGGTAAAGTTTATCATTATCATAAAGAAACGTGTTGCCTTAAATTTGTTGTTTTATGACCAATTATAGGCCCTATGCGTAAATCCATGTTAAAGTTGGTGTGTCTGGTCAATGCCATCTGGGTTTTGTTTATAGATTGTCATGACGACTTTAAAGGACAAGGCCGCTAAAAGTGCATTTTGAATGCAGTTTGAATGCACTTTTATGCAATTTTAGCGGCCTTGGTCGCTAAAATGCAATTTTTCGGCGTGCTACCAGTCCGATAAGCAGCTGTTTTAGAGAGCGTGTACTAAAAAAATAATAATTCTTCGATGGTTTGCCTTTAACTCAAGTTTATTCTTTTAGTATTAATGAATTTCATCTTTTATTTGAGGGTAATTGTATAGTATAAATGTTTGGAAATTTTTAGCCTAAACCCTCAAAAATATATTTACAACCTTGAAGCGAAAAATCAAGAAACCTGTAGATATATATATATATTGGAAGGATATAATATAGACTCAAAGAATTTCTGATATGAAGCGATAAATGTTATAAGTTGTTAATTCCAATAGGAGCGTTAGGTTAGAAGAGTATAAACTTATATTGCGCGTGTGTATAATATTATAATTTTATTCAAGTAAGCAATCGATCATAACCAAATAAGTTTTTCGTACCTTGTTTAGATAATAGAATCTTATATTTATAGAATATATATATTCCAAGTCAATATTAAAAACAGTAGTATTAAATAACTTATTCACAGAATAAAAGTCAAATAATGATAAAAGGTTATGATTATAATATAATGTACAAAAAATGTTAATAATTAAAATTTATTAAGAATTGGATATAAATAAGCTTATTTAGCTTTTACAAATTGTATTAAAAGTAATAGGCTACTTATTCAAAATTGCTTACAGGTATACAATTCTGAATAAGGATTCGTAATATATTTCTTTTACATGTATATTTAATACCCAAAAAATGTGATATAGTCATATATAAAATTAGCGTGGTATAACTACATAAATATAAGTTACCTATAAAAATCTTGTCAAAGTCTAAAAGCTAAGAAAGTTTTTATATCAGAGCGATAAATATTGGAAGTTTCAAATCATGTAGTATTTTACCATGTTTTTTATGTAATTAGTAGAAATTATGTGGAGAGTCTGTTCTCTTATATTGTTATTATATATTTCCGAAGATCAGAATAGCTTATCCAGTTTGTAGTTCTATATGAGTGTCAAATATTATTCATATCAAATTATACTGAAGAATATGCGTCCAAGTATTTATATTATATTGGATGGTATTTAACCTAACTTATTTAGGAGCTGAAAGCCAATTGAATTGATAAAATTTCTTCAATAAAGCGTAGACGTTGCACTATATTATTATCTGATATATAAACACTACTTATTTTTAGTAGTAGTATCAATAACTGTTATATGCTACTTCGTTGATGATATTGATGATTGCAGGATTATCAGGAACTTAATTATTCGCTTCTAGTCGTAGGCTGTTTACTTGGAAATGTACATTTCGGCACAAAGATGTACCATCTTCAGTCCATAGTCTTTAAGTAAAAATACAATAAGAAATTAATTAAAACCACGTAAAAAAGTGAATATAAATATTAGGGTCATTGAGTTATTGAGATAGATATAAATCTAAAGTGAATTGAATGATAATTTCAAACACTAACCTTGTAATCAATTGTAGATCTATGTGAGTATAACCATGTTGAGTACTATGTAGATACTAACGGGTAGTGTAATCTAAGCGTAGATCTTAGGCTACTAGAGCGAGTTCGAAAAGGGGGTTGTGTTCAATTAAGTTTTCATTAAGGATATTGTTTTTGTTTTTATATATTTCTAGAGATTCTAATGTGTTTAATTTTCTATCTTTTTTGTGTTTGTGGATAACAGTTAGTGTATTTTCAATTTTGTCATGTTTGTGGTTGTGTGTGATTAAGTGCTTGGCATATGCAGATTTATATCTTCTATGTTTGTAGTCAAGCATGTGTTCTTTGTATCTTAATTTGAATTTCCTCCCGGTTTGCCCTATATATAATTTGTTACATTCCAGACATTCTAACTTATATACACCATTGTTATCGTAAATGTCTTCTCTATTGTTATTTATATTGTAGAGTTTATTCTTTAAGTTGTTATTAGTTTTGTATGCAATGCGGAAGTTGTTTCTTTCTAGTATTTTTGTTATTTTGTGTATTTTGTTGTCTGTATAATCAAAAGTAGCAAAATTTAGTTTTTGTTATCTTTAATAGGAGTCAACTGGCTATTATTGTTACGTATAATCGAGGCTTTTCTTTTAAATTTATTAACTATCTTGTGGACTGTTTGTTTATTGTAACCATTATTTTGAGCTATTTGGATAATAGTTCTATATTCTTTATCATAAGCTTTTTTGCTTAGTGGTAAGTTTATCATTCTATAAACCATACTATTAATGGCTGAAATTTTCTGTTTAAAAGGATGATTAGAATGTTTATTTATCATGGTGTCTGTATATGTAGATTTCCTAAATATATTAAACAAGATTTTATTGTGTTGTCTAGTCATTTCTATGTCTAGAAAAGAAAGTTTATTTTCACATTCTTTTTCTAGTGTGAAAGTTAAGTTTTGGTTCAATTTATTGAAATCTTGTAATATTTCTTCTGGTTTGTTTTTATTGCAAATAATGAAAATGTCATCCACATAGCGATAATAAGCTTTAATATTATGTTTATGAATTAATTTATTTACAAGTGTATTTTCTAAATTTTGAAGGAAAATTTCTGAAACAGTACCAGATAAAGGGGAGCCCATGGCTAGACCTTCTTTTTGGAGGTAAATTTTATTGTTAAATTTGAAGTAGTTTTGTTTCAAGATATGCGAAATCATATTAACTATTTGTTCGGTTACTAATGGATTTTCTTTGGTTGTGAGCAGATTGTTGTGTAGTATATTAAGTGTATTATCTATCGGAATGTTTGTATATAAGTTTTTAATATCTAACGATATTAGAATTTCATTTTTGTTCAGTGTGATGTCTTTTATTTTATTAGCAAAATCTATTGAATTTTTAATTGTGTATTTATTAGTTAGTTTGATTTTATCTTTAATAATGTTTGACATAGTTTTAGAAATTCTATAGGTAGGAGCATTAGTGAAGTTTACAACGGGCCTAATCGGATAGTTATTTTTATGAGTTTTTATTTGAGCTCTTAAGTATGGAATTTTGGGGTTCATATTAATGCTATTTCTTATGTCGTGTTCATTGAGTATAAGGTCAGATGCTTTTATGATGTTCTTAATTTGTGTTTGGAATTTTTCCGTAGGGTCTTTTTCTATTTCTGAGATGTTGTTATCTGCAAAGAACTCTAATGTTTTAGCAATATAATCTTCATTATCTATCAAGACTATGGTATTTCCTTTATCAGCCTTCGTATGTTTGATGTTGCTGTTTTTTAATTTTTCATTGATTTCTTTTAGGTTTTTGAGATTAGTAAATTTTTTATTTGAAGTAGATGGATTGTCTATATATGTTTCTTTTATTACTGTAGCAAGATCGTTTCTTAGCTGTGGCTGTTTTTGCAATGGAGCATTGGATATAGCTGTTTCAGTATCTATGATTAACGTTTCAATTTTCTTTTTGGTAGGCATTTCAAAGTTAAATTTATATCCTTGTTGAAGAATTTTCGTTTCTTGTTCATTGAAAGTAGTTTTTGTCAAGTTGAGAACACGTGGATAGAATTTGATATCTATGGGTGAGTGGGGCTCGTGATTATCTATTGTGTTTGTTCTAGTTTGTTTATGTTTTACTAAGTTTTCTATCTTTTTGTTCATATTCTGATATTTTTTGTCTATTTCTATTTGTAATTTTGTATGTATATCGTTGTGAATGTATGTCCATTGTTGTTGAAAGATTTTACCTGCATGTAAATGTTGATCATATACTTGATTCGTAAGAAATTCTTTCTTTTTGTATAGAAATTTTATTTCATTGTTTAGCCATAGTCTCTTAGCTTGAAGAATAGTAGTGTTAGCTGTCGGGTGTTTAGATGTGGTTTTCAAATTAATGTATTTGGGTATCAGTCCTTTTTGCTTGCATAATTTATTAAAGTAAATATTAGCTGTGGTTTTCATTAATTTTCTCTTCGTGTTGGTAAATGTATTGATGAGCCTAGCTTGGCTTGCTATATCAGTATTAATGAATTTCATCTTTTATTTGAGGGTAATTGTATAGTATAAATGTTTGGAAATTTTTAGCCTAAACCCTCAAAAATATATTTACAACCTTGAAGCGAAAAATCAAGAAACCTGTAGATATATATATATATTGGAAGGATATAATATAGACTCAAAGAATTTCTGATATGAAGCGATAAATGTTATAAGTTGTTAATTCCAATAGGAGCGTTAGGTTAGAAGAGTATAAACTTATATTGCGCGTGTGTATAATATTATAATTTTATTCAAGTAAGCAATCGATCATAACCAAATAAGTTTTTCGTACCTTGTTTAGATAATAGAATCTTATATTTATAGAATATATATATTCCAAGTCAATATTAAAAACAGTAGTATTAAATAACTTATTCACAGAATAAAAGTCAAATAATGATAAAAGGTTATGATTATAATATAATGTACAAAAAATGTTAATAATTAAAATTTATTAAGAATTGGATATAAATAAGCTTATTTAGCTTTTACAAATTGTATTAAAAGTAATACTTATTCAAAATTGCTTACAGGTATACAATTCTGAATAAGGATTCGTAATATATTTCTTTTACATGTATATTTAATACCCAAAAAATGTGATATAGTCATATATAAAATTAGCGTGGTATAACTACATAAATATAAGTTACCTATAAAAATCTTGTCAAAGTCTAAAAGCTAAGAAAGTTTTTATATCAGAGCGATAAATATTGGAAGTTTCACATCATGTAGTATTTTACCATGTTTTTTATGTAATTAGTAGAAATTATGTGGAGAGTCTGTTCTCTTATATTGTTATTATATATTTCCGAAGATCAGAATAGCTTATCCAGTTTGTAGTTCTATATGAGTGTCAAATATTATTCATATCAAATTATACTGAAGAATATGCGTCCAAGTATTTATATTATATTGGATGGTATTTAACCTAACTTATTTAGGAGCTGAAAGCCAATTGAATTGATAAAATTTCTTCAATAAAGCGTAGACGTTGCACTATATTATTATCTGATATATAAACACTACTTATTTTTAGTAGTAGTATCAATAACTGTTATATGCTACTTCGTTGATGATATTGATGATTGCAGGATTATCAGGAACTTAATTATTCGCTTCTAGTCGTAGGCTGTTTACTTGGAAATGTACATTTCGGCACAAAGATGTACCATCTTCAGTCCATAGTCTTTAAGTAAAAATACAATAAGAAATTAATTAAAACCACGTAAAAAAGTGAATATAAATATTAGGGTCATTGAGTTATTGAGATAGATATAAATCTAAAGTGAATTGAATGATAATTTCAAACACTAACCTTGTAATCAATTGTAGAACTATGTGAGTATAACCATGTTGAGTACTATGTAGATACTAACGGGTAGTGTAATCTAAGCGTAGATCTTAGGCTACTAGAGCGAGTTCGAAAAGGGGGTTGTGTTCAATTAAGTTTTCATTAAGGATATTGTTTTTGTTTTTATATATTTCTAGAGATTCTAATGTGTTTAATTTTCTATCTTTTTTGTGTTTGTGGATAACAGTTAGTGTATTTTCAATTTTGTCATGTTTGTGGTTGTGTGTGATTAAGTGCTTGGCATATGCAGATTTATATCTTCTATGTTTGTAGTCAAGCATGTGTTCTTTGTATCTTAATTTGAATTTCCTCCCGGTTTGCCCTATATATAATTTGTTACATTCCAGACATTCTAACTTATATACACCATTGTTATCGTAAATGTCTTCTTTATTGTTATTTATATTGTAGAGTTTATTCTTTAAGTTGTTATTAGTTTTGTATGCAATGCGGAAGTTGTTTCTTTCTAGTATTTTTGTTATTTTGTGTATTTTGTTGTCTGTATAATCAAAAGTAGCAAAATTTAGTTTTTTGTTATCTTTAATAGGAGTCAACTGGCTATTATTGTTACGTATAATCGAGGCTTTTCTTTTAAATTTATTAACTATCTTGTGGACTGTTTGTTTATTGTAACCATTATTTTGAGCTATTTGGATAATAGTTCTATATTCTTTATCATAAGCTTTTTTGCTTAGTGGTAAGTTTATCATTCTATAAACCATACTATTAATGGCTGAAATTTTCTGTTTAAAAGGATGATTAGAATGTTTATTTATCATGGTGTCTGTATATGTAGATTTCCTAAATATATTAAACAAGATTTTATTGTGTTGTCTAGTCATTTCTATGTCTAGAAAAGAAAGTTTATTTTCACATTCTTTTTCTAGTGTGAAAGTTAAGTTTTGGTTCAATTTATTGAAATCTTGTAATATTTCTTCTGGTTTGTTTTTATTGCAAATAATGAAAATGTCATCCACATAGCGATAATAAGCTTTAATATTATGTTTATGAATTAATTTATTTACAAGTGTATTTTCTAAATTTTGAAGGAAAATTTCTGAAACAGTACCAGATAAAGGGGAGCCCATGGCTAGACCTTCTTTTTGGAGGTAAATTTTATTGTTAAATTTGAAGTAGTTTTGTTTCAAGATATGCGAAATCATATTAACTATTTGTTCGGTTACTAATGGATTTTCTTTGGTTGTGAGCAGATTGTTGTGTAGTATATTAAGTGTATTATCTATCGGAATGTTTGTATATAAGTTTTTAATATCTAACGATATTAGAATTTCATTTTTGTTCAGTGTGATGTCTTTTATTTTATTAGCAAAATCTATTGAATTTTTAATTGTGTATTTATTAGTTAGTTTGATTTTATCTTTAATAATGTTTGACATAGTTTTAGAAATTCTATAGGTAGGAGCATTAGTGAAGTTTACAACGGGCCTAATCGGATAGTTATTTTTATGAGTTTTTATTTGAGCTCTTAAGTATGGAATTTTGGGGTTCATATTAATGCTATTTCTTATGTCGTGTTCATTGAGTATAAGGTCAGATGCTTTTATGATGTTCTTAATTTGTGTTTGGAATTTTTCCGTAGGGTCTTTTTCTATTTCTGAGATGTTGTTATCTGCAAAGAACTCTAATGTTTTAGCAATATAATCTTCATTATCTATCAAGACTATGGTATTTCCTTTATCAGCCTTCGTATGTTTGATGTTGCTGTTTTTTAATTTTTCATTGATTTCTTTTAGGTTTTTGAGATTAGTAAATTTTTTATTTGAAGTAGATGGATTGTCTATATATGTTTCTTTTATTACTGTAGCAAGATCGTTTCTTAGCTGTGGCTGTTTTTGCAATGGAGCATTGGATATAGCTGTTTCAGTATCTATGATTAACGTTTCAATTTTCTTTTTGGTAGGCATTTCTAGTAGCCTAAGATCTACGCTTAGATTACACTACCCGTTAGTATCTACATAGTACTCAACATGGTTATACTCACATAGATCTACAATTGATTACAAGGTTAGTGTTTGAAATTATCATTCAATTCACTTTAGATTTATATCTATCTCAATAACTCAATGACCCTAATATTTATATTCACTTTTTTACGTGGTTTTAATTAATTTCTTATTGTATTTTTACTTAAAGACTATGGACTGAAGATGGTACATCTTTGTGCCGAAATGTACATTTCCAAGTAAACAGCCTACGACTAGAAGCGAATAATTAAGTTCCTGATAATCCTGCAATCATCAATATCATCAACGAAGTAGCATATAACAGTTATTGATACTACTACTAAAAATAAGTAGTGTTTATATATCAGATAATAATATAGTGCAACGTCTACGCTTTATTGAAGAAATTTTATCAATTCAATTGGCTTTCAGCTCCTAAATAAGTTAGGTTAAATACCATCCAATATAATATAAATACTTGGACGCATATTCTTCAGTATAATTTGATATGAATAATATTTGACACTCATATAGAACTACAAACTGGATAAGCTATTCTGATCTTCGGAAATATATAATAACAATATAAGAGAACAGACTCTCCACATAATTTCTACTAATTACATAAAAAACATGGTAAAATACTACTTGATGTGAAACTTCCAATATTTATCGCTCTGATATAAAAACTTTCTTAGCTTTTAGACTTTGACAAGATTTTTATAGGTAACTTATATTTATGTAGTTATACCACGCTAATTTTATATATGACTATATCACATTTTTTGGGTATTAAATATACATGTAAAAGAAATATATTACGAATCCTTATTCAGAATTGTATACCTGTAAGCAATTTTGAATAAGTATTACTTTTAATACAATTTGTAAAAGCTAAATAAGCTTATTTATATCCAATTCTTAATAAATTTTAATTATTAACATTTTTTGTACATTATATTATAATCATAACCTTTTATCATTATTTGACTTTTATTCTGTGAATAAGTTATTTAATACTACTGTTTTTAATATTGACTTGGAATATATATATTCTATAAATATAAGATTCTATTATCTAAACAAGGTACGAAAAACTTATTTGGTTATGATCGATTGCTTACTTGAATAAAATTATAATATTATACACACGCGCAATATAAGTTTATACTCTTCTAACCTAACGCTCCTATTGGAATTAACAACTTATAACATTTATCGCTTCATATCAGAAATTCTTTGAGTCTATATTATATCCTTCCAATATATATATATATCTACAGGTTTCTTGATTTTTCGCTTCAAGGTTGTAAATATATTTTTGAGGGTTTAGGCTAAAAATTTCCAAACATTTATACTATACAATTACCCTCAAATAAAAGATGAAATTCATTAATACTGATATAGCAAGCCAAGCTAGGCTCATCAATACATTTACCAACACGAAGAGAAAATTAATGAAAACCACAGCTAATATTTACTTTAATAAATTATGCAAGCTAAAAGGACTGATACCCAAATACATTAATTTGAAAACCACATCTAAACACCCGACAGCTAACACTACTATTCTTCAAGCTAAGAGACTATGGCTAAACAATGAAATAAAATTTCTATACAAAAAGAAAGAATTTCTTACGAATCAAGTATATGATCAACATTTACATGCAGGTAAAATCTTTCAACAACAATGGACATACATTCACAACGATATACATACAAAATTACAAATAGAAATAGACAAAAAATATCAGAATATGAACAAAAAGATAGAAAACTTAGTAAAACATAAACAAACTAGAACAAACACAATAGATAATCACGAGCCCCACTCACCCATAGATATCAAATTCTATCCACGTGTTCTCAACTTGACAAAAACTACTTTCAATGAACAAGAAACGAAAATTCTTCAACAAGGATATAAATTTAACTTTGAAATGCCTACCAAAAAGAAAATTGAAACGTTAATCATAGATACTGAAACAGCTATATCCAATGCTCCATTGCAAAAACAGCCACAGCTAAGAAACGATCTTGCTACAGTAATAAAAGAAACATATATAGACAATCCATCTACTTCAAATAAAAAATTTACTAATCTCAAAAACCTAAAAGAAATCAATGAAAAATTAAAAAACAGCAACATCAAACATACGAAGGCTGATAAAGGAAATACCATAGTCTTGATAGATAATGAAGATTATATTGCTAAAACATTAGAGTTCTTTGCAGATAACAACATCTCAGAAATAGAAAAAGACCCTACGGAAAAATTCCAAACACAAATTAAGAACATCATAAAAGCATCTGACCTTATACTCAATGAACACGACATAAGAAATAGCATTAATATGAACCCCAAAATTCCATACTTAAGAGCTCAAATAAAAACTCATAAAAATAACTATCCGATTAGGCCCGTTGTAAACTTCACTAATGCTCCTACCTATAGAATTTCTAAAACTATGTCAAACATTATTAAAGATAAAATCAAACTAACTAATAAATACACAATTAAAAATTCAATAGATTTTGCTAATAAAATAAAAGACATCACACTGAACAAAAATGAAATTCTAATATCGTTAGATATTAAAAACTTATATACAAACATTCCGATAGATAATACACTTAATATACTACACAACAATCTGCTCACAACCAAAGAAAATCCATTAGTAACCGAACAAATAGTTAATATGATTTCGCATATCTTGAAACAAAACTACTTCAAATTTAACAATAAAATTTACCTCCAAAAAGAAGGTCTAGCCATGGGCTCCCCTTTATCTGGTACTGTTTCAGAAATTTTCCTTCAAAATTTAGAAAATACACTTGTAAATAAATTAATTCATAAACATAATATTAAAGCTTATTATCGCTATGTGGATGACATTTTCATTATTTGCAATAAAAACAAACCAGAAGAAATATTACAAGATTTCAATAAATTGAACCAAAACTTAACTTTCACACTAGAAAAAGAATGTGAAAATAAACTTTCTTTTCTAGACATAGAAATGACTAGACAACACAATAAAATCTTGTTTAATATATTTAGGAAATCTACATATACAGACACCATGATAAATAAACATTCTAATCATCCTTTTAAACAGAAAATTTCAGCCATTAATAGTATGGTTTATAGAATGATAAACTTACCACTAAGCAAAAAAGCTTATGATAAAGAATATAGAACTATTATCCAAATAGCTCAAAATAATGGTTACAATAAACAAACAGTCCACAAGATAGTTAATAAATTTAAAAGAAAAGCCTCGATTATACGTAACAATAATAGCCAGTTGACTCCTATTAAAGATAACAAAAAACTAAATTTTGCTACTTTTGATTATACAGACAACAAAATACACAAAATAACAAAAATACTAGAAAGAAACAACTTCCGCATTGCATACAAAACTAATAACAACTTAAAGAATAAACTCTACAATATAAATAACAATAAAGAAGACATTTACGATAACAATGGTGTATATAAGTTAGAATGTCTGGAATGTAACAAATTATATATAGGGCAAACCGGGAGGAAATTCAAATTAAGATACAAAGAACACATGCTTGACTACAAACATAGAAGATATAAATCTGCATATGCCAAGCACTTAATCACACACAACCACAAACATGACAAAATTGAAAATACACTAACTGTTATCCACAAACACAAAAAAGATAGAAAATTAAACACATTAGAATCTCTAGAAATATATAAAAACAAAAACAATATCCTTAATGAAAACTTAATTGAACACAACCCCCTTTTCGAACTCGCTCTAGTAGCCTAAGATCTACGCTTAGATTACACTACCCGTTAGTATCTACATAGTACTCAACATGGTTATACTCACATAGATCTACAATTGATTACAAGGTTAGTGTTTGAAATTATCATTCAATTCACTTTAGATTTATATCTATCTCAATAACTCAATGACCCTAATATTTATATTCACTTTTTTACGTGGTTTTAATTAATTTCTTATTGTATTTTTACTTAAAGACTATGGACTGAAGATGGTACATCTTTGTGCCGAAATGTACATTTCCAAGTAAACAGCCTACGACTAGAAGCGAATAATTAAGTTCCTGATAATCCTGCAATCATCAATATCATCAACGAAGTAGCATATAACAGTTATTGATACTACTACTAAAAATAAGTAGTGTTTATATATCAGATAATAATATAGTGCAACGTCTACGCTTTATTGAAGAAATTTTATCAATTCAATTGGCTTTCAGCTCCTAAATAAGTTAGGTTAAATACCATCCAATATAATATAAATACTTGGACGCATATTCTTCAGTATAATTTGATATGAATAATATTTGACACTCATATAGAACTACAAACTGGATAAGCTATTCTGATCTTCGGAAATATATAATAACAATATAAGAGAACAGACTCTCCACATAATTTCTACTAATTACATAAAAAACATGGTAAAATACTACATGATGTGAAACTTCCAATATTTATCGCTCTGATATAAAAACTTTCTTAGCTTTTAGACTTTGACAAGATTTTTATAGGTAACTTATATTTATGTAGTTATACCACGCTAATTTTATATATGACTATATCACATTTTTTGGGTATTAAATATACATGTAAAAGAAATATATTACGAATCCTTATTCAGAATTGTATACCTGTAAGCAATTTTGAATAAGTATTACTTTTAATACAATTTGTAAAAGCTAAATAAGCTTATTTATATCCAATTCTTAATAAATTTTAATTATTAACATTTTTTGTACATTATATTATAATCATAACCTTTTATCATTATTTGACTTTTATTCTGTGAATAAGTTATTTAATACTACTGTTTTTAATATTGACTTGGAATATATATATTCTATAAATATAAGATTCTATTATCTAAACAAGGTACGAAAAACTTATTTGGTTATGATCGATTGCTTACTTGAATAAAATTATAATATTATACACACGCGCAATATAAGTTTATACTCTTCTAACCTAACGCTCCTATTGGAATTAACAACTTATAACATTTATCGCTTCATATCAGAAATTCTTTGAGTCTATATTATATCCTTCCAATATATATATATATCTACAGGTTTCTTGATTTTTCGCTTCAAGGTTGTAAATATATTTTTGAGGGTTTAGGCTAAAAATTTCCAAACATTTATATTATTCTTTTAGTTCAATATTCCTTATATAATATATCAGGAGTTAACAACCAGAAGGGCGCGCCCCTTGGGGGGCGTGAGACTCTTCTTAGGGGGCGTGCAGCAATTTGAAATCCATTATTGATTTAGTGTTGTTGCCTTGTCGGTCGACAAGAATTTATAATCGGTTAACTTTAACCAAAAAAATACACAGACACATACCGTAATCAACAAGAATAAGTGTGAATTTGCATTATAAATTTGCAAGAATTATAAATTGTAACTATACATTCCCTGTCATATTAAATAGTCATATCTTGTCCTCAACACGTTTATAATATTATTGATAAATTTCATCTTGGTTCTTTGAGGGAAATATTAGATGTATCAAAGAGGTTTTTAGTCTTATACCCTCAAAATAAAATACTAAGACGTATTTTATTTTGAGGGTATAAGACTAAAAACCTCTTTGATACGTTTATAATAATTTGGAAATCTAAATATGAGATACGAGTGATCTGCGTTGTGCTCTGTCAAACATAAAACATAATATCTCAGAGCTGGTGAAAGTAAAACAGTGCCATCATCTCCCTAATATTCAGTTTTAACTCTACATTGGACATTTATGTTTCTACATTTAACTTTTTTTATGAACTGGACTGGGACTCAAGTTTCACAACAATTAGATATACATTTTCGTTTTTTATATGTTTGTGTGACAGCAAAAGCATCACAGGACAAATAAGTATATTAAAAGAGGTGAGCAATATTAATTTTATTTTTACAAGTATTATAAAGATATTTTAAAGTACAAAAGTAGGCTACTGACAATCACGTTTTTAGGCCTTCTTCTCCCCATCATTTTCAAAGGGAGGGCGTGAGAATTTCATGATATTCGAAGGGGGGCGTCAGTTGAGTAAGGTTGGTAACCACTGCAATATATAGAATATCCTGGATTAAAATGATAAAGGTAACTTAGGCCTATCTCTTTTTTTTGGGTCAATGATTAAAATTTCAATTAAATGTTCCTGTTAAAAAAAATTATGCTAGCCTATTTCCTTAATCTTATGTATAAAAATTTTAAAAATTAAAAAACAATAAATGATAACAGAAACAAACTGTGTAAAAATAGTATATTGCGATACAAATGCCGTGAGCGGTGCATACGGATCGAGGAAAGAGTTTGAAAAAACGAGGCGCTTGCGGGAATGTCAAGTTACGATCCACGGCAACAATATTCGTAAGTACCACTAATTAGTTACGTCGTGCAAAAATGTATTTTATCTTAGTCGGTCTTTAGTTAATATCATTACTACCACTCAGAGTCATGTGTAAAAGAAAGTTGTGTAATCACTAGACTTCAGATTTTAGGTAAAAACTTATTTTAATCCTTAAGTTATATATGGACGAAAACTTGTATATGCATGTTTCATAAGTGACTATGCCTAAAACTGATACTTTTATAGGACCTAAAACAGCCTATTTTTACGTTAGAGCCTAATATTGCCTTTTTGCTTGTTTTTCCTATCAAGTTCAAAATAAGTTATTTTTTGTTATAAATTCTAGCATTTATTTTCAGTTCGTACTAAATTTTTAGCTCGGACACATGTACATGACACATTTGTGATGTGGTTAAATAGTAAGGAATGTTTCGTCTTCAGGAGAAAAATTCCTTGGAATTCCCAAGAAAATGTAGTGTTTTTCTCCCGACTCCCACAGCTTCTGGGCGCAGGTTTAGGTTTTCACTCTTATGGTAGGAATACAGGCCCTAAGTAATAGGTCTATATAATTCTGTATATCATAAGCCTATATCTGTGTTTTATCATGATTATTGATTAATGGTGACTTCAATAAATATAATATTCTGCATTACAATTTAGATATTTAAGAAAATTGGCAACTTAACGATTTTATAAGAGACTATTTCACGATTTTTAGAACCTATTTTCCAATTTTTAGAGCCTATTTTAGGTACCTAAAACACCATTTTTAGCGACCTAAAAGTCCGAAGTCTAGTTATCAGTAATCACTTAGTTTATTTACTCAAACTGACTATATAATTCACTCCACTCTAGATGTTCACTTCTGCTCTTGTAGATTATGTTATGTTGTGAGGTTTTTCTTGTAGGCAGTCAAAAGGCAAAGCGTCCAAGTATTAGTTGATTTCATAGTCTGTATGCATCTCGGCTTTTATATTTTTTATTATGTTTATTATATTTATATTATATTTTATTATAACACCACACTCATTGAAGAAAAAATGAAGTTTACTAAAGCCTGGGTGTTTCAAAATGAATATCGGGGTTTTAAGGCTTTGCAGAATTTAGTACTTTTAACATACAATTATAAACAGTTTCCTGTGCGCATGCACTGTTTACTCTTATGGCATTAGAAAGCGCTTATAGCAAAGATGGTGACTATGTTGAGTTATATAATAACTAAAGCCCGGATTTTCATGCACTATCAAACTTAAAAATATGCATGCATTCATGCACTATCGTACCTCCAAATATGCACAATGAAGGGCGAAACATGCACTATAAAAAATCCGCACTGTACTGTAATATATTTCAAGTTATCTTAAAACAATATACAACGAGTTTTTCCAAATTCTCCTCACTTAAACTCGTGTGTTTATCAGTTAGGACATTCTTGAACGCAGAAAAGGATCTATCTATTTCACAAGAAGTAACAGGTGCATAGGCCTACTTAAGGGAAAAAATTTGACTGAGGGAGAGATCGAATTCCATGTCTTTTACATTTTCTCCACATAATACGTCTTTCACGTTTTCAAAAGTTTAAGATCAGGGTTTGAACTAAGTACCTTCTTAAGTTTTTCCCTGACTGTCACACCCGTTTCTCCACAACACGATTCTAAAAATATATTCAGTCTTCAACAATGGCTAGTGACTGACAAATTCAAGCAGTGACCATTCTGTTTAGCAGTTTTCTTTCAAAGGAAGGTGGTGGGGGTCGGCGAGTCGGGTTTTTCTTTTGTAGCTTTGTGTATTATATTACTGTTTATTTAGGGTAAACAGTAGCTTGCACTCTCAAATTCATGCAGGTGGCAGACTCTGTTGCCAAGTCAATCAAAATATTATAACAATGGTAATGCAATACAACATTTTTACGTTTCTTTGAAAAGCCAAGATTTTAGGGAGGCATATTCAAAATATGCACAGTTATGCATGGTAACTTGATATTATGCACTAAAACCAGAAAATGAGGGTTTATATGCATTAAAAACATCTGAATATGCTACATTAAGCCCAAAAAATCCAAAACATGCATTATGCATGAATTTTGCCGTAAAAAGGCCGAAATATGCAAACATGCACGGAAAAAATATGTTTATTTGGAATCAATAAGTCATGTAATGTGTAACTACAAAGATTGAGAAGTGTAACCAAAGTATATAAAAACATGCATTTGCATGGAAATCCGGGCTCTAATAATAACTGTCCTCAGTTATTATATAACTCAACATCTCCATTAGTTTTCCAAATTCGTTGTTTAATGGTTTTAGGTGCTTTGAAGTGAGATCTTTAAGATGGTGAAAAAAAAAAAACATAAGTAAAGTCAACATAACCAATTCATTTTGAAGCCTCAATATGCAAGTTTTCTATCTCCTAAATGTTAATAAAAACTAAAGAAACCTTCTCCTGAACAATTTATGTTTTGGCACATGTTGAATTTAGTCAAAACGGTCCTGAGGAGAGCAAAATTTGCATACCCAGCCCAAGGAGCTTCCATTGAGCAGAACACTTAATATTACTTACTTACTTACTTACTTACTTACTTACTTACTTACTTACTTACTTACTTACTTACTTACTTACTTACTTACTTACTTACTTACTTACTTACTTACTTACTTACTTACTTACTTACTTACTTACTTACTTACTTACTTACTTACTTACTTACTTACTTACTTACTTACTTACTTACTTACTTACTTACTTACTTACTTACTTACTCAATGGCAATAGACAATTCCTAAGCAAGCTAAATAATAATAATAATAATAATAATAATAATAATAGCCTAATATTGATAATAATTCTAACGAAACTGCTAATGCTAACGAAAATACTAATACTAATATTAATAACAATAATGTTATTTATAATGATGATGATAATAATTATAGTTTTTATCTCATAAAACTTACCAAGTATGCACCTTCCATTACATGGATAATTGCCCTTAGGATCAGGAATTTTTCTACAATCTGTGGACTTTTCTTTGGAGCATCTGTAACCCACCATGCAAGCTCTGTCCGTAGAACAATTGGGCCTATTGGTCTTAGAACGCTTCTTCACCGGTTTAACTTCTGAAAGTATAACACGTTTCATTCCATTAAGGGGAGATAGCCTATACATAAAACATTGATCGAAAATAGCTATTTATGTATCAAGTACGCAAAATAACGCTTTAGCGAACGAACCTAGTATAGCCGAGGCTGAAATACTGGATGAGTCCGATAAAGTTTTTGCGAACGAGGTGCATACATTATTTTTTAGTAAAATCTCTCTAAATTATATGAAACGAAACAAAAATACCGTATAATTAATTATAATGAAAAGTAGTAAGCCATTTGTTACCGTCTTATTCTCACAGCCCCCTGAATCGCCGAACAATGAATCGTACGTACCAATACCAAATGTGGTTGTATAGATGCATAATATATGAGTCCCTTGTTTGTAAACAATATTGCATACGAGCTAGTATTTATGATAAGCTTGTGAAAATATGAATGATAATCCAGAGTAAATTTCAATCCAAGCCAGAAACATTGAATTGGAGCTGTGCCAGCAACATCACGGCAGCAGCAGACGGAATATATTGCAATTAAGTGCTGGTGCAAAGATGGTAGGTAATGAACAACGATGTGAAAAGGTGTTGGCTTATATTTATTGTTATGTGATGAAGTAAGCTACCTTGTTTTGCGAAAAACCCTGGTAAAGTTTCTGACTATCATAAAGAAACATGTTGGCATAAATTTGTTGTTTTATGGCCAATTATATGCTTAAATTCATGTTAAGTTGGTGTGACTGGTCAATGCCATCTGGATTTTGTTTATAGATTGTCATGACAACTTTAAGTACTAGGCCGATAAAACTGCATTTTGAATGCAGTTTGAGTGCAGTGTTATGCAATTTTAGCGGCCTTGGTTGCTAAAATGCAATTTTTCGGCATGTTACCTGTCCGACAAGCAACTTTTTTTTAGAGAACGTGTACTAAAAAGTTATTTTATATGTTAGTTTTAAGAGTAGATTTTGCACTTCACTTGAGTGAAGACAATATTTTTTAATTCATGCCTTGACGAATTATTTGTCGCAAAACTTCCATATAGAGTATGCCTGTCGTTTATGAGTAAAATATTCGTCACACTACATTTTAGAGATTATCTAATTTTCAAAGATACTCTAGGCCAGGCCTGTCAAACTTTAGACGAACTGGGAGACAAATTTATTTAGACAAGTCTTTTTGAGGACTGAACCAAAATTCTTAATTTTGATTCGTATTGTTTCACTTGCTTTATCACTTAGTAAGAAAACGCATCAAGATTGTCGTAATGCTCACTGTTTGATTGATAGATGTTATAACAAACTAGCTTAAAAGGCCCGGCGTCGCCTGTCTTTTTTGTATTTTTTTTGGAAATTAACTTACGAAGGACTTTCGATTTTCAAATTATAGGTCCTTATATAGGTATTTAGAATTTTAAATGAAGAAGAACGACTTATCACACTATTCCCTCAGAAAACGCTTGATATAGCTCTAGACTTCTAGAGGATGTAAAATTTTGCATCCCATCGCTTCTACAAACCAAGCCTGGTAGGGGTTAAAATAAGAAGAAACAGAATTTCCGGTAACATAAAATTCTACTGTCTTTGCGGAATATTTTATTTCTCACTCTCATGTTACCATACAGCCATTTCGGGGTTGAAATTAAAAATAAATGCAATATCACTTTCATACTTCCCTCCCCAAAAACCTGAGATATAATAATATACATATTACCATACCTCGTACGGTA
This sequence comes from Ectobius pallidus, assembly GCA_964059195.1. Classification (NCBI taxonomy): domain Eukaryota; kingdom Metazoa; phylum Arthropoda; class Insecta; order Blattodea; family Ectobiidae; genus Ectobius; species Ectobius pallidus. The sequence goes on along the minus strand of CAXKWD010000005.1, from coordinate 155,355,803 downwards.
AAGCGCGAGGTTTCAACTTCATACTATAATTATTTTCATAGAGGTTTCTTCTTCTTCTTCTTCTTCTTCTTCTTTTGTTCCGCAGCCGCAATAACAACTTCCAAGGGCCGCATGCGGACTGCGGGCCGCCAGTTGGACAGGCCTTGTCTAACTTGTATTTTAATAAATCATTGGTGAGACCAACTTTGGAATATTCTGTCAGTGTATGGTATCAGTATCAGGCAGGCCTAATAACACGGTTAGAAATGGTGCAGAAAAAAACTGCAAGATTTGTTATGAATAAGCCCCAAGAAACTGACAGCGTTACGGCTATGTTAAAAACACTAGGCTGGAAATCTTTAGAATATAGAAGGAAAATAAATAGATTAAAATGTATGTATTACGTATACACGAATCAACCGGCTTGGGAAGAGCTTCAGAGCAAAATTAAAAAAAAAAAAAAAAGATTACAAAAGTAGGAAGAATCACAAACACAAAATCAAAGGTAGACCTCAGAGAACAAAGTAGGAAGGATCACAAACACAAAATCAAAGGTAGACCTCAGAGAACAAATGTTGCCAAGTTTTCTTTTTTAAATAGAGGGATTCAGGATTGGAATGACTTACCTGCAGAAACCTTCGAAACGTTTCCTGCTAACGCCAATTAAAGAAAAAAAATATATATAATAGGGTATGTGATAAGAATATGTATAATATTATGTAGTTATGTTTGTAAATATTTGTATATGCTGTAGTTTTGAATGGACAGATTTTTTTTTAATTATTAATATTTATATTGATAGGATATGGTTATGTAGAAAGTTTCTTGTGATATTTAATGTGTGTAATTGTATGTACAGTGTGTCATTGTATGTATATATGTATGGCTGGTATTAATTGCAACACTGCCACCGGGTTGTTGACCCACTTGCAGTGTAACAAAAAATAAAAAATAAATAAATAAATAAAACGCTGAACTTACTGGGTTCACATTTAGCTATATTGTAGTTCCCTCTATAATGATAGCAGGTTTCATCAGGTTTGCAGTCCGCATCAGTTTTGCAGTCAACTTCTGTAAACAATGAAATCTGGTCTTTAGTTTCCGAATTCTTGGTTAAAAAAAAGCATAAAATGTTTAGTTCAGGTGATACTGCAGGAACTATTTCCTCTGCTAAGCCTTGTTTATCCACTTCATTGGTCTCCTCGCGAGGATAACTAGGCCAGGTAGAGGTATACCAGTGCGAAAAATATAGTCAACGGAAAAAAAAAAACACTTTTAACGGCAGATGTTAATTAAAAGGAGAAAATTATGTCACTGAGTGGTATAAAATTTTAACACTCCAGGGTAACCAACAGGGATTTGAGCCTTGGACCTCCCGAATGCGAGTCCAAGACCATCTCGGCCACTTCGATGTATTGATATCTTCTCGATAGTCATAGAAATAGCAAAAAAGAAAGCACGATATAATAAATGAACAAAATATTACTATTTTGAATCAAATTTTTGTGCACATTTCTCAGTTTAAAAATGGAAGGGGAATATTACGCTTTTACTTAGACATTTCGCACAATCGAACAAAACAAATTTCGCGGTAATTCGTGGATACAGTTCGCTTAATAATGGTAATTTATACATAGAAAAAACTACAGAGAGAGAATACTGTATTAAAGTCATCTGCATGGCAATCCAGGTGACCATACAGATCCAGAATAAAGAAAAAAAAAAACATACATTATATAATTACTTGAACTAAATTGAAACCGAATATAAGAACTCTGATTGTATAATAAATATAATGAATCTTCTGTAGAAATGTATTGATAAAGTTGAAACTTGCACCGCGTGCGCCAAAAAGCAGACCCATCGCCTCCCATACATTAACAGGTAAGTTATAACCAGGGCCCGGATTCTAATGACATGTCATCTTTTTACTGATGCTGCATAGACATTGTCAACTTGTGGATAAATCCTGATCATGGTCTCTAGATTATAGAGATGCATTTTTATTAGGTAATTTTTTGTCATTTTATGCAGTTTTATATTTTTAGGGCATTTATTTCAATTTTAGGTCATTATTTTTTCATTTTCATGTTATTTGCTTCCTTATTTAGTCATTTTCGTGTATTTACATTGAGTGTATTAAGTTTCTTTTCGTCGCTAGCGGTGCTGTCTTTGAAGTGTTGTTTGTTTAATGCAAGAAGGAAAAATTCGGCGTTAAAGTGTTGACATGTCTCAGTCGGAAGTGATAATCAAAGAAAAGCCAAAATTTTGTATTATATTAGTATTGTTATTAGATTGACTTGGCACCAGAGTCTGCCACCTGCTTGGACAATAATATAATCCGGCAGACCACAAAAGGAAATGCCGAATTTTGACTCACCAGTGCCTCAGTGCCGCCAGTATAAATTTCCGTGAGAAAAGAACATTCACAACATTACAGTTATTTACAGTTTTTACAATTATGTACAAACTAGTCTATAACTTTGTGTGAACAATAACAATTTTTTATAAATAAACATGGGTTTTTAAGTCTTTTTTATAATTATTAAGTCATTTTCTTTCAAATCTAGGGTAATTTTATATGTCATTTTTCAAACAATTTTAGGTCATCAGAAGTGCAAATGCCATACCTATTTGACCCTGGTTATAACTCTCACTAAGGTGAGGAATGCATGGCTAGTGTATAGCCTACTTTCCGTATTCACATCCTTAGCTTGTTTACTATAGCTGAGGAAAGCAGTTTGTAAAATTTCGGTCCCTACTTATGATTTAAAAAAAATTGATTGATTAAATTAATAAAAGGGAACGAAGCTTGTCTTTTGTATAGAGCAAAAATGTATTAAATTACACTTACCTTCAGAAGAGACAGTGTAGAACATAGCTACACTAACTAGTAAGAAAGCGAGTACTGAATATCTCATGTTCGCAGTCTGATGTACTTTTCTTCTAATATTTCTGTTCTCTTGAAGAAGTGCAAATGCCATACCTATTTGACCACATAATATACCGGTGCTGTGCACCTAATTACTAATAAATACGTCATAAATAATGTTATCGGTTTGTGCCTATTGTCATAAAATGCATACTTAACAAAATTACTGAAAATTTTCTTCGTCCTAAACTCACAACAAAAAGGACGTATGGCAACCTAGCACCAGCTGTACAGTGCAATAATTCTACATTGCTATATAAGCGTCATTAGCATAACATTATGTAGCATCTGCTGTTTTATATATAAAAATATATTCTGTAGTGTGAAGGACGACTCTATTATATAAACTCAATCATTGTCAGTTTTCCAGTCACAGTGATTAATAGACTTCGGACTTTTAGGTCGCTAAAAATGCTGTTTTAGGCACCTAAAATAGGCTCTAAAAATTGGAAAATAGGTTCTAAAAGTCGTGAAATAGTCTCTTATAAAACCGTTAAGTTGCCAATTTTCTGAAATATCTCAATTGCAATGCAGAATATTATATTTATTGAAGTCACCCTTAATCAATAATCATGATAAAACACAGATATAGGCCTATTACTAGGGCCTGTATTACTACCATAACAGTGAAAATCTAATCCCTGCGCCCAGAAGCTACGCACGCTAGCATATTCAACCCCTTGTATCCCTCAGTGATTCAGAGAACTACTTTTTTTTTTTTTTACTGGATGTGGGAGTCGGGAGAAAAACACTACATTTTCTTGGAAATTCCAAAGAATTTTTCTACTGAAGGCGAAACATTCCTTACTATTTAACCACGTCACAAATGTGTCATGTACGATACTGCACATTCCGAGCTAAAAATTTAGTACGAACTGAAAATAAATGCTAGAATTTATAACAAAAATAACTTATTTTGAACTTTAGACGAAAAAGAAGTAAAAAGGCAATATTAGGCTCTAACGTAAAAATAGGCAGTTTTAGGTCCTATAAAAGTATCAGTTTTAGGCATAGTCACTTATGAAACATCCATATACAAGTTTTCGTCCATATATCACATATGTCAGATCATATTACGCCAGCATTTGAAACATTGGCATGGTTTCACTTGGACGACAGAAGAAAATTGCACTCTCTCTGCCTCCTATAGCGAATTCTTCACACTTCCTGTCCTCACTATCTGTCATCACGCTTTCAAACTCTTTCATCTCATCATAACCTAAACACTCGGTCCAGGCAAGATCATATTCTCGCAATACCTAAATATCATACATCTCTTTACTCATCATCGTTTACTACTTCAGTCATCCGAATGTGGAATTCTTTACCATCTCACGTCAAGGACTGCCGGTCACTGTCAACCTTCAGATCGCAGTTAACAGCACATATACGTAGTACTTAATAATCTTTTTCATGTCCTATGTTAATTTCAGTTTCTATCACTTAATGCTTTTATATATCTAAATCATATTTGTAACAATTAATTTCTTTTTTATCATTTAATGTATCTTAATGTATCTTAATTATTCAAGTATATATGTTCTAATTTTTTTTGTATTTAATGTTCGTTTCTTGTATTCATGTATATCAGTTCTTTTTAAATTTATTTTTAATCATTATTATTGTTATCATTATGTATTTCATGTTTTTGCCCTGGCTGAGTGGTAGAGAAGGCCTTATGGCCTTAACTCCGCCAGGTTTAATAAATAAATAAATAAATAAGGATTAAAATAGGTTTTTACCTAAAATCCGAATTCTAGTGATTAATGTTACCGGTCTGTTACACAATCTCCTATTTAGAAATAGTAAATATGCCGGATGTGTAGCTTCATATTTCTTAATTAACGAAGTTCAAGGTGAAGGATACTAGTACATTATGCAACGCGCGCATAATGAATGACATTTATTAAGAAATCTTTCACTGTATTCGCAAATTTATCTTTTCTCTTGAAGTGTAACAACAGCTGTCTTCATTCTAACAATGTTACAAGTGACAGTAGGGTAGTGTTTAACAGCTGAATGGACACTGGACTAAAATAAATGAAAGTTTGGAATGCCTCATTGTATGAAGGGTTCCTTCTACCTGCTCCACCCTCACGCAGGCTGTCGGGCCAACTCCTTAACATAGCTTCCTCATTCCACCGCACATTTACAGTTAGTGGCAGGGGAACACTTGCTTCTTGGAAATACAGTAGGCTACAGTATGCTTTTTAAATAATCTTTCTAACATTCATGCCAATTTTAAAAGAATTCTGCAACTGAAAAAAATCACTGGAACCTATATTTTGTAAAAATCTTGTCTTAAATGGCACTAAATGAATTGGCACAGTAACGAGGTTTCTTATGTATTTTATATGGGAGAAAATCTGTTCACTTGCATTTATTGGCACTGTAAAGAGAGGCACTATATCGAGGGTTGACTGTAATTTTGAAAAATCCTTCGCTATGATAAAGAGTGGCAGATGTTAATGCATGGAGAGAAATGAAGCTCGTAAGTAATGTTTTGTGCGAAAGTAAATATTTTTGGTGTGTCAAGAGCCGTCTAGTTAATGAACCAAATTCTCTAAGCTGAAATAATTATTTATGCTATTTTGAATTGTAAACGATTAAAAGATATATCATATACTATAATAGTAGTAATAGAAATAACAGTAAGCCTATTTGTAGTGGTTAAGATGAAGGAAATGGATATCATTTATTTATACGAAAATGACATAGACGGAGAGAATTCTATTGAACAATGTATTCGATTCAAAATAACATAAAAATCTTCAGGAGATGAAATATTTATATTTTCTACTGTACATGCGTCCTTCTTATTCTCAAACGTAAGATAGGCTATATAAAGTTAATTATAAGATGCTTTAAAGATATACTTCCAATTTTATATGTTTCTACATTTTTGTTGCGATAAGGTTGTCCTTTCGTAGTAAAGAAAAACGAAGATAAAGTCAAAGCACTTTCAGGATGTCGAAATGTATCAGATAATAAGAAATTTACTACTCTGATAGTATAATTGTTTGAATGGACATAATATATGCCTCAATAAATCGTTTTCGAAATATTTGAATAGCTGTGAGCTTTTATGAAATCTAAATGGGTACCTTTAAGACCCCATAAACAAAGTTTAGTGTTTAGCCGTAAAACCTTAGCTGTTTCATAGAATAATTGCCTATGGGTTAAACTTTTTAAGCATAAATTTTGATTATAAGGTGAGTTTATTTATTTTTTTAAACGTATAATAAATTTTACCTCAGATATGGATTAAAGCTAGGGAAGAACTGAGGTTAATTATAACAATGAGAGAATATTGCAATTTTGCTTTTGTTTGGAAAGCGGAAACCAAGACCGACTAGGCCAGATCAATTGGCATAAAGAAACACCGACTTAATGGTTTATTCCTTTGAAGCCGCCTGGGTATGTAATGAAAAACTCTACTACAAGTCTGAAAGGGAGGTAAGGAGAAATATGAACCTTCGTATGGTTGGCGAACGTAACCAGGGTTGCGGACAGAATTTTGGATGGTACAGGGTGCGGCAAAACATCCTTCCTATTTTAAAGTTCAAATAAAAAACAGATGGATCAAAATAAAGAGGCTGTATTAACATGAATAATTCTACACAGTGGGAAGTTTAATTTTTTGAACAATGTGTCACTCAGGTGGTGTCCTTCACTATCAATGCATTGTTGAATGCGACTTCGGAAATTCTCCATCGTTCTAACCAACATTTCTTGAGGAATAAGACCAATATCTTCCTGTATTGCATTTTTTAGGGCTGGCAAAGTCGTCGGCCGATATTTAAACACCTCAGCATTAAGATATCCCCACAGAAAATAATCGCGTAAGCACGTTCTTCTCCCGTCCACAGCATGGTTGGATACTGTACTGAATGTAAATTCCGCGATTTCAATATCCTATTCAATTTTTGTTTACTGTTTATCACTTTTTTTTCTGTCGTTATGGCAACACAAGTTGACTGCCACTCCCATCTTGTGCGAATGTTGCGGCTTGGGTATAGTGAATAACGATATGGTGAACCTTGCTATAAGAGCACGGAGACAAGATTAAGGTCTATTTACACTTAGAAGTGAGGTGAACTAATGTAATATACTGAAAAACCCTAATTCCCACTGTGTAGATATCATTAATATTAACATAGGCGTAACCAGGCCGACCATATGGGGGGGGGGGTTATAACATCCGCGGGGTCTGGCGAGTGTGGAAGGAGAGGGGGGTCCGGGGGCCCTCCCCCGGAAAATTTTAAAAATTAAGATGCAAAATAACGAGTTTTAAGCTTCCGGGGGTTCTCCCACGGAAAATTTTAAAAATTAAGATGCAAAATAACAAGTTTTAAGCTTCCGGGGGTCCTTCCCCGGAAAATTTTAAAAATTAAGACGCAAAATAACGAGTTTTAAGCTTCCCACGCTTTATACTTGTATTAAGCAATTTATGGGCAGACTTAAAAAAATTATACAATTTTCCTTTTTTTAATCAATGGGGGGGGGGGGGGGTTCAAACCCCCAAAACCCCCCCCTCGCTACGCCTATGAATATTAATACAGTTTCTTTATTTTGATCCACCTGTTTTTTATTTGGAATTTAAAATAGGGAGGATGTTTTGCCGCACCCTGTACTTTATTTTGAGCATCTATAACGCTGAATATAGCTAAGGAAAGTTGATTTGTAAAATTTCACGCTTATCGTTGTTAGCAAAAAGTACAGTTCCTAGAGGCAATTCTATGGATGTGAAATCAAACGTATATAACTCAACCGTTCACGATGGCGTCGGGCTTAGTGATAAAAATCCTGTATGATTAGAAGCCGAAGCGGTGACATGATTAAATGTGACTGTGAGCTTGGAACGATGTTAACAGAATAATTTTATTACAGTGAGGAAATAGTGCCGGAAGGATCAATAAGATTTTCATATCGTTGGTGTTCGTGCAAAATGTCGTATGTTAAAACTACCTGATTTCAGGAAAAGGAGAAAACCGAAAAGATAATAACACACAACCATCCATTACCAATAAGTTATAATGATAGAATAGTATATTGCGATACAAGTGCCGTAAGGCCCGTGTGTTGCATGCTATTTTTTGCACGATGATATTTTATATCAATTTAATTATATTAATTGTGATATTACCTGAAAATATTATGTAAATACATTCTTGAAAATAGATGTTTATTTCAGAAAGTGATTCGCATGTGTTTGTTGTTATGGGAACCGAATATTTGTCCTGGGGGCCGTGGCCATAAAGGCTTGTATTATGAAGTGTATCGTAATGAATTATGACGTAGCGCTTGGACCGTAAGTGTTTTAACCTCATCGCAACCGGCCTTAGCAAAAAGACTGTGTGGGAATGTCAACTTACGATCCATGTAAACAAAGTTCGTAAGTACCACTTACTAGCTAAGGAGTGCAAAATAGCTATTTACGTATCAAGTACGTAAAATAATGCTTTAGCGGACGAATCTAGTATAGCTTACTGGATGTAGACTAAGTATAATAAAATCAGGTAAACTGATATAACAAAGTACCAGAATGCTTTTATTTAATTAGTGAAAAGTTAATTGCAATTATGATATGAACAAAATAAGTTATTTTTTGTAATCTATCTCCGAGTTAAGCTCCAGATCGACTCATTGAGCAGGGCTTGTGGAAGAACATACTTAACCTTAATTCTAACTCGTATAGGCCTACACTGATATAAGACATTCTTAAAATTAGGGCTGAAAATCGATTAAAATTTCTAGTCGAGTTAACGCTTGACTTTAATCGATTAATCGACAAACAGATCGGTATTTTAAACGAAACCAAAGTGCACATTTAATATTATTTTACACGTTTAATAACTACTACACTACAGATAATCTGAAGAAATCCTGAATTAATTAATACCATTATTAGTTAACTAGTGAAAAAATATATACTAAACTTACATTTCCGGTTACTTTTTCAGCCAAGACTTGAGACACACGAGTTTGTTGACTCAACTACCCTTCAGGTTTCTGAATAACGGGAATTGTTTGGACACAATAGGCTGAATGACACATGACACAAGGCCGTAGAAGCGAGAGAAAGGAGTTTGGTCATTTGATCCATTTCTCGAGAAACGTTTTTCAGAATTCGACTAAACCGATTAATCGGAAAATGTAATTGATCGACGATTAAATGTTTAATCGATTAATCGAGCCGATTAATCGGTACAGCCCTACTTAAAATATATAAACATTTCACAAAATACACTGGGAAAGAACTCCACTTAATTTACATAGGCCTAATTATTTCGCAGTAATATACCTTCTGTATATAAACAGTACTCAACTTGATCAACGAAATAAACATCTTTTTTTGTGTGATACTCAAATGCAAAGGAATATTTCGTGGCTAACTGTATTGCAAATTCCAAAGCCGTATATGATCAGTGTACAAAAATATGTTGTCAGGATAACCGATTTGAATTTGTTAAATTCTTTCTAATATATTACCACAAAATAGGCACTAAATTGGGCATTACCCCGATACCGGTCAACCGATTTGGTCAAATATCAATAGGTTTCTTCCCATGGACATTATAAACGCGTATGCCTAGTTTCATTGAAATCCGATAAAGCGTATTTGAGTTATCGCCCTTTTTGTTATATATTACTATAAAAAGACATTAAATTGGGCATTAATCTGGTACCGGCCAACCGATTTGGTCTAATATCAATAGACGTCTTCCCATGGGCATTATAAATGCGTATACCGAGCTTCATGAAAATCCGATAATGCGAATTTGAGTTGTCGCGTCTTTAAAATAGATACTAAATTGGGTTTTATTCCGGTATCGTAGACCTAATTATCTAGTTGTGGTAAGCGTTTATGTTTTCTAGGTACCCTGATAATAATGATAATTGAAACTCAGGTAGTGTAAAATTTAAGAATAGCCTATATAGAAACGAGTGATATTTTACCAACAACTTTATAGGAATAATTTTTTCCATACCACTGAACTGTTCTTTACCTGGAGTGAGTAATGAATACCGGTACTCAATAAATTACGAATTGATCTATTTTGAATTAATTGAACGATAACAAGGTTTGTTTTTACAATGTCTCCAAATAGGAGCTACAAATGATAGATGGAAGTGTACATTTTATTTTTATTCATTTATTTTACCTTCGTAAAACATAATACAGTCATTACTAGTGCCCGAATGAGCAAAAGGTCGTGCTCGGGCACAGTTCAATACAGTAATAGAAGATACAATGACTATTGGAATTACAAACAAAATTTTTAGAGTGAATTACTTTACATACAATGCGTACACATACATACATGGTACATCCCTATAATGTAAAGCCACACGGCTGACCGACTGACTCACTCACTCGCTCACTGACATTAATGTTTGCCACTCCCAGATGAGCTAGAAACTTGAAATTTGGTACACATATACCTTTTAAGCTGTAAACCACAGGAAAATTCAATTTTTTTTTTTTTTTTTTTTTTTAATTTTTAACCCTAAAACCCTCCGAAAATGGGCTCGGCTCGGCTCACCAACATTAATGTTTGCCCACTTCCAGATGAGCTACAAACTTGAAATTTGGTACACAAATAGCTTATTTTTTTATTTATTTTTTTATTTTTAGCCCTAAAACCCCCCGAAAATGGGCTCGGCTCGGCTCACCGACATTAATGTTTGCCCACTTCCAGATGAGCTACAAATTTGAAATTTGGTACACATATAGCTTTTAGGCTGTAAACCAATAATTCCAAAGAGTATTTTTTTAATTTTTAGCCCTAAAAACCCCAGAAAAAGGGCTCACTCATTGACATTAATATTTGTCCACTTCCAGATGAACTAGAAACTTGAAATTTGGTACACATATAGCTTTTAGGCTGTAAACCACAGGAAAATTCCAAAAAGGATTCTTTTTTTAATTTTTAGTCTTAAAAACCTCCGAAAAAGGGCTCGCTCACTGACATTAATGTTTGCCCACTTCCAGATGATCTAGGAACTTGAAATTTGGTACACATGTAGGCCTAGCTCTTAGACTGTAAACCACAGGAAAATTCCAAAAACCTTTCCCGAGAACTTTAGCGGGGGTTTAGGGGCGGAGCCCCCAAAGATCGAAGCGTGTACAGATATAGGCTCTTATGTTAGGCATGCGACAAATTATGCCTATCAATTTGAGGGTTGGACAGTTTTTACCAGTGCCATAATGTAAAAAGAACCTAAATAAGAACATACGGATACTGAACATTTTAAAGGTGGAAAGGATACGTCTTCAGAAATCTCTATAGAAAATATGCTCCTACAAGTATTGGAATTCTCGACCCACACTTATAATATAATATCGCATATTATGCGATTTTAAGTGTGACTCGCTATGTTTGACCGACTTTTGAGTTAACCACAAATGCTGTGAAAAGAAAATAATGTCTTCATGCATAAACATGCATACGTGTTTATGGCTCTGGTTGTACAGGCAAAACAGGAAAGTTAGAGCGAGCGGAAGCTGGGCTTTTAATTATGCATGTTCCCTGACCTCAGTGACATTGAACTGCCTCTATGAACTTCCGCTTACAGCAGCGTTCCCACCTAACCTTACCGATACTATTTGCTTGCTAAATTAAATATATTCGTAACCATAAGGCGAGTTTCTAAATTCATCAGTGGATCCATCGCTAGGGCAGAGGAGGAAGCCTGGGCACCGGACCTCACGTTCTGGACGCGTAAAAACACCTTCCCAGCACTTAAAACCTTTGCAAAACCAGCACTTCTCGAAAAGTCTATAGTAAATTAACACACCAAAGTAGACAGTCATTTGGCCACTACTCCAGTCCGAACGAGGTTTTTGAGGGGTTTCCCTCGTTCTTAGGCGAATGCCGGACTGGTCAATTTTCCCCTCAAACAGATACACGCACTACAAATCTCTAGAAAACATAACTACAAGTCACAACACACACTCTGGGAAATATTTCACATAAGACCTATCCGCACTTAGGTCTATCCTGCGCAAAAATACAAAGACACAAGTACACAGCCCAAACACATCACACCATCAACATCCCCTACGGATGTACATAAGGGCACAATATGTATACACACATCACATATGGTTACCAAAATTTGGTTTGACCGGAGGTTTAGGCTTAATTGCTTGGCACTCCGGGGGTAAGGGTTCCATCGTACTTGAACGTCTTATGGTTCAGATGAATCACCGCCATTATGACAAATTGACAATTCAAAATTATGTAGTGGAGACTGCGCATATAAGATTCATAACTACATAAATAGTAGTTCAACTTATTTTTGAGGACTTTTTTTTTTACATTTACATTAACATTTTTTATTTATTATTAAACTTCATTACTTACATTATTTCACATTTAGTACAAGTAAAGTCAAATAAAACCAACATGCCCCAATATGAGCAAAGCTCGTGTTTAGGGGGTATAGTAGATTAATATAAATCTAATTATATATCAATGCACGGTATACTACAAACGAAACATTATAAATCTAGGAGTACAATGTATACAAAAATAATTTTGCAGCATTAACCAGTGGTTTATATAGAATTTAGAAAAAAAATAGAATAAATTGGGTTGAAACATTGAAAGACCAAACAAAATTAAAGTTGTGCTATTAATATTATGTAATAATGTTTTTATTTTCTTCTTAAAATGTTTCAGATTGTAATTTACATATTCAGGGTGCTCAGCATTAAAATTGTTATACAATTTCAAATCATAGTTTTGAACATGTAATTGCCCCTTGGTCGTCTTACATTTTGAACGAAAAATGGCGTTTCTTCTTGTATTTTGACAATGACTGTAGGAAATAAATTTAGATCTGTTTTTATGGTAATATATTAATTTTAACTTAAAAAGCTGTTCGATTTTCATAGCATTGAATTCAATATATAATAGTTTTGATGGGTAATCAATAGGTTTATTTAAACAAATTAGCTATCTGATTCCTCATAAAGGGCTAAATTGAAGGAGAAAGGAGCAATTATAGTATATTAGTTTGCAGCCATAGTAAATTCTTACAATAGCATGCATTTTAAGTCACACATAAGTTATTTCAGTTTTTTGTTGTTGAAATTCTTAAAATTATAAAATATAGACCATATAAAATAATATTACTAATTTCGAGTCAATTTTAAAACGTAAGTACTGTGATGTGTATAGTATAAAACACACAGACTGTCTAGGTACTGTGATAAACCAAATTTATCTAATGAAATACCGGTGAATCTATCTTTGTGATAAAATGTTAATTTACAATACAATACAATACAATTACAATTTATAGTTCCAAATTACACGAAAAATACATACAAAAATTGATATACCACCCGAAGAAGCAGAGCTTGTGTTCGGGGGTGGTTCAGTTCAATATATTAGAAAAACTTATACTAAATAATTACTTAAAACAATACATAATTTGGAGAAGTATGACAAAATATTATGTATAAAAGGTTAGAACATGTTTTATTTGCAATACAAAGGTACGAGGTAATACAATAATAATACATAACAATTTATTTGTTCAAATTTTAGTAAAAAACAAAGAAATTAAGTTCTATCCAAATTTTAAAGTTTAATATGAAAAATGTTATAACAGTAATAGTAGATCTCACTTTTGTTTATTTATTTAATTTAATATATCGTTATTATAATCAGTTTCAATTGTACTTAATGTAAATGCAATGCCTATACTTTTTTAGTGGAAAAATAATAAACCGGAGTTACCAACAATGCCATCGCTAACATTTTACAGTTTTGTATGTAGTTACTATGTTGGCGCTCCCGAAAAAAACATCTAATTTTATAAAACTGCTACACTTCCAAAGGTAGGCTATAAAGAATGATTTTCAGCGTAGATTTGAATTTTACAGCATTGATTCAACGCAGGGTTTAAAGCGGAATGGTAATTTTTTGGGGGGCGGGGTAGAAATGAACGTTCCACTAATACGTGTAGGGTACACCACTGTAATAAATGCTCATTTTATATTAATCGCGCTCCGAGAGCAAACTCTGGAATTATTTATGCCCATTTCATGGAACAACTGAAGAGGCATTAGCATCAAACTAGCTGTTGCTCGAGGGCTAAAAACCAGGCCCGTATAGAAAAAGCAAGGGCCCCAGGGACAAATTTTCCCGGGCCCCCTTCAAATATTAAATTCACCTTTGAAATCCAACCTCATCCTTTATAATGTACGCAAGAAAAAGATTATGTGATGACATTATATAATTATTAAGTGCCAGAATGGTACCGGTACTTTATGAGTTTGTATGGTTGACGGGGAAATATCTGTCCGTGTGTCTGTAAGCGCGATAACTCAAATACGCTTTATCGGATTTTCATAAAACTTCGTATACGCATTTATAAACACATAAATCATAACTTAAGCTGTTTATTGACTTACAACCAATTTTATTTTAGAGTAAATTTAGAAGATAAAAAAATAACACCTGGTCTGCCGGGCCCCGGGGCTGTAGCTCCGGCTGCCCCTCCCTCTCGTCAGGCCTGCTAAAAAATTCCAACATATTTCCAAATTCTGTGAATATCTCAGATTCTTATAATAAAATGAAGTCTGCAGTTACACCTTTAATTTTCATTTTAGTCTTAGAAGTAACATATTCCCATTCTTTTCGATAAATTTCCTTATAAATTTCACTACATGCATAGGTAGAACTCAGAACTGAATTATATTAAATTAATTAATGCACATTAATGGCACTCCTATAAACTATTGCTTATCTGTAAAAAATCTTGGCGTCTTTATGGATTCACATCTAAACTGGAACACACACGCATCACTGTCTGTAAATGCACGAGATTTTTCTTTAGGTTAAAACTAGCAGACATGTATCTAACGTCATTTTCTCTAACACTACAGTCAAATTGAAGCATGCAGACGGACAGATATTTTTCCGTCCTCACACACAATCTCCTAAAGTAGGGCCTACCATACTGGCTCTTAATAACGGCCAGAATGTCGTAATATTGACTACATCCAATCATTTCATATGTCCATGGTAGATGATATAGATGTCGTTTGGACATAGTACCCATTGCAATACTCAGGTGGCGATTTGTTATTTACAGGTCCACCCTAGAAGTCGTACCAAGTGAAGACAGGAACTCTGACCTCAAACAACCAAGAATCTGCTAGTTGTCAAGGAGATACCGCGATGTTTCCAAGTAAGTAGGTCTAACATAAACATTCAGTGCAGTTATATAGTGTTACTATTTCCATTTACTTAAAAGTAGTCAAAGCGTGTAACCGAGCCTATAACTTTAAATAGAGTAATCTCAGAAAAAATATATTTTATATAGGTTGGACATATGTGCCGGAATGAAAAATAGGACAAGTTTGAAAAATTAGAGCGTATTCAAGATAAAAGTAAAACTTTAATGTCAATTATCATTTATCATTTTAACCTCTCTACTACAATCTACTTGGCGTTTTTATATGATTTAGGGGTTCGGAGTCACATACCACATATCAATTTATATGTCTGCTGATTTGTTTTACGGTAAATCTCTCAATTAGATTAGATATAGATATAAATCATCATACAAGTATTGGCTTTATTTAGCTCATTGATCAAGCTAAAAATTCAGCTCAACATTATTGAAATTATTTAAATAAATAACTAATTTGAGGTATCATACCTTGTGGGGAGCCAATATACTCGTAAGAGTAGGCTATTTTTAGAGGATTTAGTTACTCCCACCAACGGGTCTTCAACCCGCGGCTCACCGAGAGGTTTAATTTGGCCCCAGGACATTAAAAAGGATGCTTCAGAAGTTGCTGAAATAAAAACTATATTCAGTAATAAGTTTTCAGATTTTAGATCAGTTGAAAAATCAATTATGTTTCCTACTCCCATTAGTGTGGCTGATGTTGATGTTTCTGGTGAAATGCAAATGGAAATAATAGATCTGCAGAGTAACCGTATACTAAAAGAAAAATTTAGTGAAGTTAGAGTGACTGATTTCTATTCCATATACTTCCTAACGGCTTGTTTGCAGACCCATGTTTGCTGGAACTTTTTTGCTTCGTATTTTTTCAACCGTTTCTTCGGTTTCCACTATTAATTATGATACACTCTGTATATAACTTCTCGGCAGTCATAGAGGCAGCATACGATAACATGCTAAGAGACTGAAAAATAAATATAAAACATTTACGATCACAATAAATTTTGGCAAAGTCGCAATGTAGGGGGGGCCTTCTCGCGATGTGTGCAGGTTTCCACGGACGGGTGATTTTTTTGTTTTTCAGCGAAGCAAGTTGACCAACATGACGCTTCTTGTACATTGCTTATCAGGTATTAGTATTAGTGATAGGTTCTGTTAGATTATGAACAATGATATTAATTTAGTAAAGGATTCTGAATTCTCCCGTTTCGTAAATATGCCATATTGTATCTCCCGCGAGGTTGGTTGTGTTTGTGAATCTGTTTCCCAGAATTCTACGTGTTCTGCTGATGTGACGTGACGTGATGTGACGTCTAACGTCAAATCATGAATTTCTTCATCATACGGAGATAAAAATATGGCGAAATTGACGCTACTTTTCGCTAGATCGTGTTATAAAAGAAAGTGTATTGTTTAGGGCGAGTGGGTCGGACCAAATCATTCGTCGAGACCTCTCCTCTCCAGAGAACTATCTATAACAAAATACGTGTGATATTAGGTGTTTTATGAAAATAAAGTTTGTTTTAAAAGTGGGTCCCCTTACATTGCGATTTTACCTAAATTTTAAATCATATTTTCCTACACATTTCTCAAAATTCATCCTGGAGAGGGCGTATTTCGCACTTACGTACAGGTAGAGGGGGCAAAAAAAGCGGACTCTTGTAGCTGATTCCAGAGCCTTGTGATACGTAAATAAATGCACGAGCTATGCTCATGCGGGGCAAATAATACTCTTTTGAAATTGTACTAATTGTGTTTATATTATTTATACTGTATTTGTATTTGTAATAATTTCGTAATAATTTGTATTTTTGTAATTTGTAATAATTAGAAAATTTTGTCATAATAATAATAAATAATTGTAAAAAAAAAATAAAAAAATAAAAAAAAATGTAACAGATGTAATGGAAACGTTTGTTTTCACAAGCAATGCAAATTCCGTGAAATTATTTCTCAATTGATTTTCTATATTGTCTAGAACAGCGTTTCTCAACCTATGGTCCGCGGACCACTGCTGGTCCGCTAAGATGGTGCAGATGGTCCTCAGACACAATTAAAAAATATCATAAAGCAAGTGGAAAGTAAAGAAGTAAAATATTTTCACATATTTCGTTATAATGACCTTTAATTAATGTCCCAAATATTAAGATTATAGGTCTTCTTTTAAAAATGGGATGTAAAATTAGGGGTCTGTAAATTTTTTTAGACATTTTAGAGGTCCTCGGTTTCAAAAAGGTTGAAAAACGCTGGTCTAGAACAAATTTCAATACATTCCCTGCTATCCTGTGAATGCCGCTAGGCTAGTCGGTCCGCTTCCCCCCCCCCCCTACCTGTACACATTTCGTGAAATCCAAATTTTGAGATATTTCTTGGATGTAATTTGTTTAATAGAGATATCTAAAACTTCTATAATGCTTCGATAATGTTTAATTTTCTCACAACTTGATTAGCGGTTACCTTGAACTTAAGAAGAGCTTGGAGCGATGTACCGTGCTATGAGATAATCATGGGAAGAGTCGCGTGCCTCTGGGAATGTTGGCAGCATTGCTTCAGCAATCCAGTCATGACCGCCACAATCCCATTCTTCGCCCACTCGCTGCACAAAACTAATTATCTGTTCGGCAACTGGGAATTTAACTCCTAAATATAATTTCTGCCAAAATAGCTAACAGATCAGTAGATTTTACTGTAACATGCAGCTGCTGCATCGCCCCCATTTGCGATTTGAGATCTTCAGATCAGTTTTTATAAATGAGAAACCGAGATACTTCTAAAATTTAAGTAAAGAACTAATCGTGTTATATAAAATAATGTTCCCATATATTATATATTTTAATGTTATTTATTTACATTCAGATTCTCTCAGTTGAGGGTTGCCCTAAGACAAAGCGTTATATAAAAAAGATAATTTTCACCACAAAGAAGTGTTTACAAGCATTTACAATAACATTAAGAAAAACTCACATTAACTACTTAAGCCTATATCAAGAAAAGTTATGAAACATGAAAAAAATAGAAGACAAATATATACAAATTAGAAATATAAGTGATTCCTGAGTATAGATAGGGAACCTTATTGTAAAGAAAGTAATAATAATAGGCTAATTTTGGTAGTAATACAGAACTTTATCTTAAAATGATCTCTTTTAATCTTGAATTTATACCAGTAAAGGTGATTTTTTTCTTTATCCTAGATTTATATGAACTTTTAGCCTCACATCTGTAATAGTTATTTACTATGTAATACCGTTATGTATTTTTTTTAACAAGTTATCAATTTTTATTATTATGTAAACAATAGAAAAAAGGTACAGTACTTACTAATACAATTCTTACAATTTCAATTTCTAAACACCTGTACAAAACATAACTAGTGTACTTAATAAATACAATCAAATACAACCAAAATTTGTACGACGTTTTATGTTATTTTGAATCATAAAATTTAAAACAAAAATAATTTCATTTAGCTTGTGCTTAGAATAGTAGGCCTAATTGAAAATAAAAGTTTTGATTATTTCGTATTCTAAGGGAATTCGATCTCTTTTGGTTGGAAACAATATGTTGAAAACAGTCTTGTTTGAATAACTTACAGCATCACGGAAGATGAAATGGGCTGGACATGTTGCGGGCATGAAGGAGGAAAGACATAACTTATCTAAAAAATATTGACTAGGAGACCGGAAGGGAAGAGACCACTTAGAAGACCTAGACGTAGGTGGGAGGACAATATTAGGATAGACTTAAGGCAATTAGGATTTGCGAGGGATAGTTGGAGTTATCACAGAATAGGATTGAATGGCGGGCTCAGGTAAGCGCGGCAATGAACCTCCGCGTTCCATAAAATGGATAATATTCCTTTAGCTTAAGAATTGCCTATTGCCATTAAGCGAGTTGGGGGTACGCCGTAGCGTAGTGGTTGAGGCGCTGCGCTACAAACCGGAAGGTCGCGGGTTCGATTCCCGATGAGGTCGTTGAGATTTTTCAATTGGCCTAATCCTTCTGGTGGCACTAAGGCCCTGGGGTCGACTCAGCCTCTAACAGAAATGAGTACCAGGAGCAATCCTGGGGGTGAAGGCGGCCGGTGCGTAAGGCTGACAACCTTACCACCTTCATGTGCCGAATGTCCAAAATCTGGGAGCCTCAACCTCCTGGAACCCTCTGGGCCTCCATGGCCTGTATAGGGATCACTTTACCATTAAGCGAGTTAGTAATTAATCTAGACCTCTGTCTCTGCACAAAATCATCCAATCACTTACCCAAGCTATTCGGCATATTGGCTTTTTGCATAATGAGCTCTCTGTGAAATTAGTCTCGAATAAACATGGCAATGGCAAGTATCCAGAACGTTTTGTTTTTTTTCAAATCTGCAAACAGCTGCCGTAAACAAAAGCCGGAACTTCTTGTTTAATCGATATTTCAGACAAATGAAGACCATACCGTGCTCCCTCGTTTCCTGTACTTCTGCTTTCGTATTTTCTCACTCATATCGGAAGTTTTATCGGCGTTTCCGTCCGGAATTTTCATAGGTAATACAACGAGAAAGGCTTTGAAACTCCGATAACTTCACAAGCGACTAAGGCAGGGTTCACACTCAGGCGATAAGCGATAAGCGATATATTGCGAGCGATATACGATACGCGACACGCACGGACAGATACTTGAAATCTAAAGGGAGGCGATAAAAAAGGTTCACACTCACGCGATAGCGCAACATATCGCAAGTGCTATATCGCTCGAAGTGCAGCATGCTGGTCGCCTGAGCGATTTGTTGCTTACGATATTGTAACTTTTGTAGTGAAGATTGTGTTCCCACCACATTTTAGGTAGATTTCGAAGAAAAATCTACCTATTGCAATCGATACCATGTCGTGACTTTCGAGAATTCTTTCATATCTTTACGTTTCATGCCTCCAAGTACGAAACCACCGCCCGTTAAAAAAAAAAAAGTGATATATATATATATCTTTACACGCTAGCAGCCATAATTTTGAAGATATTTGAACCAAATTTTATTATGTTATTTCTAGGCCCAATAGTTCGGACAAGTTCGTTAATGAGAAAAATTTGGCCAAGGGGGTGGTCGGAGGAGGAGGTTGAAATTTTAAAACATTTATATCTCGGCCCCTATGAAGTATAGAGGAAAACTTTGTTTTAATAAATTAGAGTAGGCTACTCCCTATGGAGTTCACAGTGACACCAACGATTCGGGAGTTTTGGTGGTACGAGTTGGGGTGGTTGGTTGGAGGATGGAAGTTCGAAATTTTTGAAACCACGTCTTATGGGGTATCGTTGAAAAGCGCTTGATGAGTACTCTACAAATCAGTAACTGGTTTCTCGATAGCTCTCATATAAGGCGATATTTAGCACATCGAAATCTACCTCAGCCTGTAGGCCTGCCTAAAGGGAATTTTTATCGCCCAGGTCGCGCCGATTTATCGCTCGCTGTGTGAACCTTCCTAGCAATATATCGCCGGAACAAATACCTTGCAATATATCGCTTATCGCTTATCGCCTCAGTGTGAACGCTGCCTTAGAGGGAATTCCAGGGAAGTTCAAAGTTACGAGCTGCATATAATAATGGCTATTTAACAATTAACATATAATTAATAAAATTTATTTGCTCTACTGTTAGATGTTTTATTTAAATCATTTATTTAATATAAAAATAATTAAAACAATATAATTATTAATACTGACATCGTTTTCATATAAATTGCACGAATAATTCATTTTAATCTTAATTATATTGTTTTATGTATAGATATAAATAATTAAACAAATAAAACGAATGTTGTGCTGCCATATGGGCATTAAGATTAGAAATTAAACCATTAAAACGAACCACAGATTCATGAACCTTACCAAATCGTGCATAAAAAATTTAAACGATCGATTAAAAAGCTAGAAACTCGTCTTCGAGTTGCATTTGAAGATTAAAGTGCGCCACCCGGGGGGGACTACATTAGATTCGAGTTCCCTAGCCGAAGAAACCCCCGCATAGTGAGTTTCGTCCAAATCATTCATTGTTTTCCCATTTAGGCATGCGTTCAAAATCCCCTTCTGTCCATCTTGTAAAGGAAATCAGATATCTGCTTGTCGTAATGTTATAAACTGAATCAAGTAGAGCAGGTTAACAAATTCGAAGCGATCGATGATGTGTTATATTAAAAAAAAATCTATTTCAATAATGCTCTTTTCTACCTGGTTGCAATGGCAAACCGAGCAAGGACATCTTCAGTTAATTTCACAAATAAGTACTGTCTTGTTTTAGGTGGCTTTGGATTCACATGGAAACATGAGCTCAAATATTGTATTAGATAATCATAGGTCAGTTTTTAACTTTTCATTTTTCTGGCTAACATTTTTTAACACAAGGTATAAACAATATAAAAAAGTGAATTTTTAAAGCAAGCATCAAAGAACCTCACATAAAAAGTTCAGGTTCATATTTTAATATCTTTCGGAGAAGATGAGGTTTCAGTTTTCATTAAAAAGTCGATTCGATTCATTAATAGCCTACGTCGGAAACAAATAATGGGGTATTAATATAAAATTTCATATCTTCATTTCGGTTTACACTTTAATTAAGTGTTTAAAATTTTAAATTGTTTGGAAAACCACTCTCAATACTTCCATAATCTTTTAACCCTTAAATGCATAATTTATCCTATACCATACGATGGTTTGCCATTTGTATTACATTAGCGGTAAGTAACTCAAATAGCTATTTACGTAGCCTATCAAGTACGCAAAATAACGTATTAGCGGACGAATCTAGTAATGCGGCCGAAGCGTAAGCCTAAGCCGAAATATTGGATGAGTCCGCTAAAGGTTTAGCGTACGTGGTGCATACAATATATTTTTAGTAAAAGTTCTGAAAATTATATGAAATGAAATAAAAATACCGTATATTTAATTATAAAAGGCATAGTCAGCCATTTGTTGACTCCATATTTTTGCAGCCGCCTGACTCCTGGTATGAACCAATCAGAAATGCGTATGTAGATGGCAGTGCGGGTTTCTGATGAATAATATAGCTATGTTGGCTTAGGCGTATATTTGTTGTTATATTATTAATTGTTTAAAAAAACTGGTAAAATTTATGATTAATGTAGAGAAACAATAGGCCCTATTGCCTTATATTTATTGTGTTATGGTCAGGTATTTTGTTTCACAACCTGTTACCGTTGGTATGACTGGTCACTGCCATCTGAATTTTTCAGTTGCCATGATGACGTTACCAGCCTAGTACGGTAAACATTACTTTACCAGCCTAGGTTGCTAAAGTGCTACTTTTCGGCGTGTTAACAGTCCGACAAGCAGCTGTTTTGCAGAGCGTGTACTAAAAATAAAATTTGAAATGAATATAACATTTACAGGATCAAGTACAAGAAATAAACTATGAGCCTTATCATTGTGTTAACAGTTTTCTATGCAGTCCGCTCCGGATTTATAATTTGCGTGAAAAAGTGGACCTCCCACATTTCTTTCTTGTGTAGCTATTTTTCAGCGGACGGTCTTCTAAATCGAGTTATTCCTTTAGATTTAGGTTTGTTTCTCGATCATTCTGTAACTGCGGGACTACATGAAGTTAAAAAAAAAGTTGCCTTTTTGTCTTTGCTGTGACGTTTCAAGTATTGTGCGGCGACAGAATAGTTTTTAACAGCGGAGTCAGCAAGCTGGAATAATGATCGTAGTGGAAGTGATGTCGTGTTCAGATTATATTCAGGCTTCTGCTGTTAATTGCACAAGCACACAATGGCACTGACTCGGCGAAGTCACAACTGTGAGAGATATCCATCCCTATTACCAGAAATAGTGCATGTCTGTGAATTACTATACACAGATGTAGAATTTACATCTCAGTAACTGTTTCTAACAAATTGTTGTGGAGAGAAATTATAAAAATGTTCTTAATTGCACGATTTTACTGCGAAAACGTATCTCAAAGCCTTTAGACTTCATACATTTTAATTTTCCTTTAATTGAATGTATTCAATATCGTATAAATTTACAAATTTATTATACAAATAAATTTACAATTAATAATATTTAATTTACAATTTACAATTAATTTACAATTGATAATATATAATATCATACAAATAAATTTACAAATTTATTATTTATCGTATTAACATAGCCTACGTTCATAAAACCAAATTAAATTTACGTAGGCTATGTCACGAGCCTGTGTTTTGTCAGAAACCGTCTATACTTGATCCAAGATGTTTACGGAGCAAAAGTAAATAAAATCAGGTAAACTGATGTAAAAAAGTGCCAGTATGTTTTTTTTAATCAGTTATGACTGCAATTATGATATGCAGAATATGTTTTTTTAATTGATTTACAAGTTAAGCTCCAGATTTATTCATTAAGCAGGGCTTAGGGAAGAACAAAGGTCTAGTTTTCTTTTTAATCAGATTAAAATCTTCCAGCATCAGCTGAACTGTACAGATTTTTGATATCTTGACAATCGCACACTCACATAAAAATACGAAAAAGAAAGTGAAATTGGCTGGTTTCGGGATTTGAACCATGGAACTCCATAACGTGAGGCCAAAACGTTACCATCTCGGTCACCTGGGTCAGTTTAACGGTCTAGTTGGATAAGCGCATGTAAAACAATAGTGTTTTTGGTCATAGCTATCTCTATTTTAATTTCCAAAGCCGTAAAATATCACAGTAAAACAATTGACTATGTTGTCATGATAAATGATTTGCTTTTTTTTTAATATAAATTCTTTCGAATACGTATATTATCATAAAATAGGCACCAAATTGAGCATTACTCCGAAACAGGTGAACCGATTTCATCCAGTATCAGTAGACCTCTTCCCATGAACACTATAAATGTGTATACCAAATTCCATAAAAATCAGGTAAAGCGTATTTGAGTTACCGCGTTTTTAAAATAGACACTAAATTGGGTTTTACTCCGGTTCCGGACAACCGATTTGGTCCAATATCGGTAGACGTCTTCCCATGTACATTATAAATGGGTATACAAAGTTTCAGGAAAATCCAATAAAGCATATTTGAGTTATCGCGACTTCTCATATATTAACATAAAAGGCAATAAATTGGGCATTATTCCGGTACTGGCCAACCGATTTGGTTGAACATCAACAGACGTCTTTCCATGGATAGTATAAATGCGTATACGAAGTTTCATAAATATCCGATAAGGCGTATTTGAGCTATTGCGCCTTTAAAATATACACTAAATTAGGTTTTACTCCGGTACCGGTCAACATATTAGGTTCAAATTTAACAGAGTACTTTTCATGGATGTCATAAATGCGTATACCAAGTTTAATGGAAATCCGATACAGCGTATTTGAATTATGGCGCCTTTCTATTAGAATGGCGCCATAATCTATTAAAATAGGCACTAAATTGGGCATTACTCCGGTACCGGTGAACCGATTTGGTTCAATATCAATAGGGTTCTTCCCATTGACATTATAAATGTGTTTTCCAAGTTTCATGAAAATCCGAAAAAGCGTATTTGAGTTAGAGCGCGTACAGACACACGGACGGACGGACAGACAGACAGACAGACGGATAGACATTTTTCGTCCCCCACACAATCTCATAAAGTACCATACTGGCACTTAATAATCGAATGTGAAAGTACATTTATTATTATTATTATTTTTTTTTATTTGATTATAGTTGACCCAGAGTCTCACAGCCGGAGGCTACACTACTGGGGAGAATACAGATAATACATAGACTAATATTATTATACAGTTTGCTATCTTGGTTTCAATTCTTCGGTATAAATGTAGATGATGATGATGTGAGTGATGAATTAGCGAAGGGTGAATATTTACAACATAGTACAATGGCAATAAATCAGAAACAATCAGTACATATGTAGAAGATGACGATGAGGTGCAGCACAGTTCACGAGAGTTATTTTTAGACTGTTTAGTGGATTATATACAGTAAAGTCAATACAGCTTTCTTTTTTAGATTAAACGCCAAGAGTCCCGGGTTCGATTCCTAATGTTTTGTATATATTTACAATCATTATCTTCTCTCCGCTGGACAGATCTTTTCCTCGCACGTTTCTTTATTGGTAAAGGCCCTGGCTCGCAATTTTCTTCTATAATACAAATTATTAGAGGTTATGCATACTACTTTTATTTACAATATGTGCACTTCATCACATGTAAATGAAAACGAATTAAATCTCTATATATATAAAAGGCTTTATCCTGACTGACTGACTGACTGACTGACTGACTGAATGACAGGAATCAACGTACAGCCTAAACTATAACAGGTAGAGACTTGGAATTTTGACAGTACCTTTGTTTCATAATGTAGGTGCTCACTAAGAAAGGATTTTGAAAAATTTGGATTCTAAATGCCAAAAATTAAATGTTTTTGAGAATACTTAATCCCTTTTTTCACAGAATTATCGAAACAAAATCACAGAATATATTGTTGCCAGTTTTATCAGATGGGTTTGGATTAAATGAAATGGAAGTTTGACAAATTAGAGAAGGTATCAATACACGGCCTCCTTTATTGTACGCCTCCTTTAGGAGGCCGTGATCAATATAATTCATGTTATCTATATTAATAAAAGGAATTGTCTGTCTGTCCGCGATGCCCAGCGAAATCTACTGAACGCAGAGATCTGAAATGTTAAACATAGGTGGGCTGAAGGGTCGGAAAATGCACCTCGAAGCCGGAATTTTAATTTTAGCTTTCGTTCGTGAGTTATGAGTGAAAAACGGGCAAAAAACTTGCATTTTTTGCGTTTTCGAAACACCAGTTTTCAGTTATACATTTCAATGTCAAATCAATTACAGTTGGCTTTGGCTATTTTTGTTGTACCTTGAAAATAAAACTTTCGCGATCGCTTGAATGTTGTAAGCCCTAAATATGGTCAAACATTGTTTTATTTGGATGAAACTCACTATACAGAGGTTTTCTGGGCCAAGAAACTCAAATCTGAGGTAGCTTTTACCAGTCGATGCTATCTACTCGTGGTATGTAGTCCACGCGATTTAGGTGTTAATAAATATAATGATTTAACTATTATGCTCTTAATTTTTAATTCTTGAAATAATTATCGCGGGCGAAGCCGCGGGCACACGCTAGTATGTTATAAAGTACGTCTTGTATTTAGTAACTTGTGTTACTTCTATTTTTTTCAGAGTTAAATTCTTCAAGGCAACGATAAAAACAAATTAAATCTTGTTTGCTAGATATATATTGTAAAAGATGTATGATATAAATGCGATAGCAAGCAACTGACTTAATAAAATTTACTCGTATGTTTTTACAATTACATAAGATATAATTGTATATTGCGATTCAAGTGCCGTAAGCGATGCATACGGATCGAAGAAAGAGTTTGAAAAAACGAGGCGTTTGCGCCGAGTTTTTTTTCATTTTCCGAGATCCGTTATGCGCTTACGGCACGAGTATTGCATGCTAATTTTTGCACGATGATTATTTATATCAATTTAATTATATTAATTGTGATATTACCTGAAAATATTACGTATTTACATTCTTGAAGATAGATGTTTATTTCAGAAAGTGATTCGCATGTGTTTGTTGTTATGCGAACCGAATATTTGTCCTGGGGGCCTTGTCCATAAAGGCTTGTATTATGATGTGCCGTAAGCAAATTCATAACCGCTCGGAAACACTTACCGCACATAGCAACAAGATTGCGTGTGGGAATGTCAACTTACGATCCACGGCAACAACATTCGTAAGTACCACTAATTAGTTAAGTCGTGCAAAAATAATTGAACACACATCTTGGATTTAGTTACAGTAGTAGTAATAGGAGTAATACTATATTTTGTAGTAGTTAACATGGATGAAATGGACAATTATTTCTTTGTACGAAAGGGAAGAGAACGACAGGGTCATCCTGGCGATATCCTCAATAATTGCTATAACGGGCTTGCGCCTTTTTCTTTAACCTTAACCTTATTTTTACAGCGCAGCATTTAAAATCGAACTTGACATAGATGGATGAGTTCTGATAAACAATGTTTCCCATTCAAAATAACATAAAAATATTTCTGCTAGGAATAAGTTACTGGAAACTGGACCCGAGAAAATTGAATAAGGACGAGCTTGATGACCTGTACTCTTCACCGGATATAGTAAGGGTAATTAAATCACGGAGGATGAAATGGGCTGGACATGTTGCATGCATGGGGAGGAAATACATATCTCAAAAGTATTGACTGGGAGACCCGAAGGGAAAAGACCACGCGGAAGACCTAGACGTAGGTGGGAAGACAATATTAGGATGGATTTAACGGAAGTAGGATTTGCGAGGGATGGTTGGATGGAGTTAGCACAGGGTTGAATGACGGGCTCGGGTAAGCGCGGCAATGAACCTTCGGGTTCCATAAAATAGATAAATTCCATTAACTTTAGCTTGTCTATTGCCATTGAGTAAGTAAGTAAGGAATAAGTTATTTACGTGATCGAATTACAGCACTAGAATGAATGACTCTGAAATAAATTGTTTTTAATTTAATTAAGTTACCGTCCTTATTCTTGGCATTATGACATGGAATTAGTAGAAACTCAAAGTTTAATTTTACAGTAGCTTAACGTGAGTTTCCTTTTTCTGTTCTACAAAAGAAGAGTTTTTATTTCCGAAATTTAATCTGTATTGTTCGCAGTAAAGCTTGAAATCTGGGACAGACGTTAACTCGTTTTTGGAATCCTATCCAAGACCTGTTCAGACATTGCAATTGCAGATTCAACAATATTCGTAGACAACAAGTCACAACTGCAGTTAATATTTCGTAGCTCAATTTAATACGCAATTCTTCGTTCTTTATTTTTGAAATGAGAATAAATGACTGTACGTTAAATAAAACTGAAATGTTCCGAATATGTGACTACCCTAAGGCTTTCCTCCTAAGGCTAACATCTCATTATTGTGAGTTAACATCTCCTAAAGCTGATTTTACTTAGAACTTTACGTAGAATTTATTAGAACCATGATCGTCCCAATATCGTTTACTTAACATCAGCTGTAAATAGAAAGGTGGGTAAGGCCGCATAAACGTCCCTACAATGGGAGAACTATACATTTAAAGACGCTACATGTATGGGCCAGTTCATAAGTCCAAATCTTGCGATTATGGCGGATGTCGTCGACGGTTTTCATTGTTGCACGAGGAGCATGAGGACGGGCGTTTTCATGTTGAAGCAAAACACCTGCACTCATCAATCTCCTTAGCTTTGGCACTATCGCATTTCCACATCTTTGGTTCATTAAAGGAGTACCTTAGAGGGCAGAAGTTCAAGTCTGATGAATTTTCCGATCGGCAGTGCACGAGTGGCTACAGCGTCAACCAAAATAATTTTTCTCACACGCTGTCGAAGCACTTCCTAGCCGATGGCTTAAGTGCGTTGAACTAGGAGGGGACTAAGTAGAAAAATAATGTAGAAGCAAACATTCTTCCTGCGGTAAAATAGTGTGAAAAAATTAAATGCGGTTTTCGTTTGGTTCTCCCTCGTAATTTAGAGAGCATTTACTAAAAAATATTGTATGCACCACGTACGCAAAAATTTTATCGGACTCATCCAGTATTTCTAGATTCGTCCCCTTAAGCATTATTCAACGTAGGCCTTCTTGATACATAATAGTATATTGCGATACAAGTGCCGGAAGGCACGTTTACGGGTCGAGGAAACAGATTGAAAACCCGAGGCGCAGCCGAGGGTTTTTAAGTTTTCGAGACCCGTAAATGCCTTTACGGCCCGTGTGTTGCATGCTATTTTTTGCACGACGGTTACTTATATCAATTTAATTATATTAATTGTGATATTACCTGAAAATATTATGTGTATACATTCTTGAAGAGAGATGTTTATTTCAGAAAGTGATTCGCATGTGTTTGTTGTTATGGGAACCGAATATTTGTCCTGGGGGCCTTGTTCATAAAGGCATGTATTATGAAGTGTATCGTAATGAATTATGACGTAGCGCAAGGACCGTAAGTAATTTAACCTCATCGCAACGGCCTTAGCAACACGATTGTGTGGGAATGTCAACTTACGATCCATGTAAACAACTTGAAAAGCGTTAGAAGTTCATAAAATTCGTGCTTGAATGCGCGAGTCTCTACTCAAGCAATTTATAAATCCGCGCCGGACTGCAAGGAAAACAGTTAACATATTGACTCACATTTTTTCTTGTACTCTATTCTTTAAGTCAGAGGTCTTCTGATTGGCGCAAGGAGCAACATCCCTTCTTCTTTTCGTGAATTGTGTACAAGAGACTAAGGGATTCTGCAAGTTTGAAAACTGGCATTGAAGGGATCTGTCTCGTTTATTGCGCCATCACTTGTACAATTGATTTTGTTATGTAACTTGGAAAACAACTTCTAATTCTTATTACATTGATAGCATTATTGAATTTGTGACATCTATCAGTTTCGATGTATAAGGGTGGCGTGCACCAACCAGGAGTAAACTAAACTAAAGTAGTAAATCTAAGAAGGAAACCTGAAGTAAACAAAAACCAGTTTGTCTGTCTCACTCTTAAGTCATATGAGTAATGTGCTAGAGTGAGACAGATGCAGTGCACGTCACCCTAAGTGCTGGTTTAATTGTTTATGGTACACAATTTAATGTATTATTTTTCATTGACTATTCCACTCATACGCTGCGTATTTGATATTGACCAATAACGTTTAGCAATTCCTCAGATATAGACCAACCAATTTCGTTTATCTTATGTTATAACATCCTTCCTTGAATCGCAAGGATGCAATTTTATTTCATAAAACGTCAGCTCGTTACTGGACACGTAAGGCATCAACATGCGGAGAGTAATACTTCACATGCTGCCATTCAGCAGAATGAAAACACATTGTTTTATGCAATATAACTTGTTTGGAAATTGAATGTAGCCTACATTGATTAAAAACACAATTTCAATTCTGTGCAAGCCAGTTCGTGTGCTTTTATTCTGTTCTGCTGTTAGCTCAACTGAATTAGGTTAACTATATCTTATATGCGCCATTTGTAGCATTGGTTACAACATGGTTTCACTCCACCCGGAGTAAACGAGTAGCTGGTCACAACCGTCACAGGACATTCTTAGATTTTGATTGGCTGAGGTTATTAGCTGATTAGTGCGGTAAAATAAAAAGCATGGATTGAGCATCGGCAAACTTTTCCTCATAACAAAAGGAAGCCGACTGGGTATGCAAAGAATAACTGATTACTTTTCTAAACGTGTATGCAACGTAATGGCTGCTGAGCAGTTTGCATGCTCTTTAGGATGCACAAATAAAGAATTACACAATAAAACTTTCGTCATCCGCGCATTTCGCTCACAGTTTACGTTTTCCAGAAGGTATCGTAAAATAAAAATATTTCGCGATAATCGTGGCTTTATTTTGCAAAAATAAGGTCTGTGTAGTACAAAGATGTGTTTTTCGTAACGTCAAACGTGTCAGTTGAAAATGTTGCAATTATCGTTAAATTAATACCATAAATCCGGGCCTCAGTTTATTGCTTTGAATGCATTATGCTGCATTTAATACTGAGAAGACCTAAATGATCAGTGAAACATGAAATGCTCTTTCAAGGGAGACTGAGAGACAAAACAGTTATACAGGAATAATATATCATAAACTTTTAATTACATAACTCCCTGGGGGGAAACAAATTGTAAGAAACTCTTTCGCCTTCGTACCACATCAACCAAAAGCGGGAGTTAATTACCCGTACAGTAGTACGGATGTAACATGCAGAGCTAAAAGTTAATATAATAGAAAAACACAGTTACTTTCGAAATAGAAACTTAGAACGTTTAAATACATTTTTCGTCGATTATAGTTCGGGTGCCTAAATAAAAGGCCAGTAACCGCAATTATTAAGTGCCAGAATGGTACTTTATATGATTTATGGGGACGGGAAAATGTCTGTCCGTCTGCACGTGTGTCTGTACGCGTGATAACGGAAGTACGCTTTATCGGATTTTCATGAAACTTGGTGTACGCATTTATAACGTCCATGGGAAGAAGCCTATGGATATTGGACCAAATCGGTTGACCCCTACCGGAGTAAAGCCCAATTTAGTTCCTATTTTTGGTAATATATTAGAAAGAATTTATCAAATGCAAGTCAGTTAGCTATAACATACAGTTAGCTACAACCAATAACACTATTCATTCACATATACTTATCAAACTAGACCGTTAAACTGGGCGAGGTGGCTAATTTGACATTTTTTTACGTGATTGTGCGATTGTCAAGATATCACAAAGCTGTATAGTTCTGCTGATGTTGGACGTTGTTTATCTGATTTTTTAAAAACTAAACCTTTTTTCTTCCGTAAGTCCTGCTTAATGAATCAATCTGGAGCTTAACTCGGAAATCGATTATAAAAAAGTTATTTTCTGCATATCATAATTGCAATTATAACTGATTAAGAAAAAGTATTCTGGCACTTTGTTACATCAGTTTATTTGACTTTTTGAAAATTATTAATATAAATTATTTACAAGTTATAACTTATAAATAGTTTGCATGATTAGTTTGGTCTGGCGCATTAGGCTTAAACCATTCAATCAAATTGAAGGAGCTAGTTCCATAAGGGCATAAGGCACATCTTTAATTTTGAGCTTTTAACATTTATGCCTTCTCCTCATATCTCTTAAATACTCAGTGAACAATTTATACTTGTACCTTAAACCTCTGCTCAGTCATAAGAAAAGACCTGTGCTTGTGAGTGGTAACATTGTTTAAAAACATTAAGATTTCTCAAAACTATGCTCTTGTGCCTTACGCCCTTATGGAACTAGCCCCTTCAATTTATTCATTTAATACAACTTATAAATAATTTCTGTTAACTAATTTTACAAAATAATTGCAAAATAAGTTACTGTCCTTTTCTTTAGGTACATAACGCCATAATCGACGAAAAATGTATTAAACTTTCTAACTTTCTATTTTGAATGAAACTATGTTTTTCTATTATAATAAGTTTAAGCTCTGCAGGTTACATAAGTAGGCAGGTGGCAATAAGTAGGTATTTAACATATTATTATGGGATTCACTTCTGTTCTCTTCCTGGGGGATTCTTTGATCATCTTACAATATCATACATACAAAAACTCTATAACTCTAAACCACAAAATATATTGTATTTATTAACTTACTTCTAAAATAATTTTTGGCTTTTTTATCCTGTAAGCATTAATTTATATTATGCTGGCGTCCTGGAGGCAATTTGGAATTCTATTTAGGCAGCACAATTTATTATAGTTAAATAAATATTAGTTGTTTTTCAATTCAGATATCATGGCGTAGGCTAAATGAAGAATCTTTATAAACGAGAGTGAATGTGAATTGTTGACAAATACGGTACATAAACCAGTGATGGGAAGTAATTGAGTAAAAGTAATCGGATTACAGTAATAATTCCTTTTTTAGTCCCATTTACTTGTAATCAACACTTTTTTGAAAAGTAATTTCTACTTGCAATTTACTTCTGGAAATAAAATTGTAATTGTTACAATTAGTAGTCGTTAGTATTAGTATCATTCTCGCTTGCTATATCGTCATCATTACTGTTTTTGCAACTAATATCAAAATTAGAGTTAATATTAACAAAAAGTTACTCAATGTTTCTGAAAATATTCTCATTGATATGCTTTTTTTTCATTAATAATTTGGGCTTGTGCCCAAAACAAACCAAAATCAAGGAATTTTTAGATACTGCCATTTTGTAAAGTAATTGTAAATGTAATTGTAATTTTATATATTACTTTTTGAAAAAAGTAATTTGTAATTGTAATTAAGTAAAATGTCTCTCAGGTAATTGTAATTCAGCCCAATTACATTCTTTTTTTGTACTTTTCCCATCACTGCATACAACCTTATTAAATCGACTGAGAAATGTTCTTTAGAACTCGTGGCTAGGAGAAATCTTGATTGAGACCACCTGGATGCGGGGAAGAGTCGGTCAATTGCGTTGGGATCCCAGGGGAAAACTCGAGAAAGGAAAGGACGGGGTTACTTGTGGACATTAACACGTGCTGGATTCTCACACGTGCAGAACTCAGCCATTGTTTGCTCGTGGGTCACGTATGTTATCTTGCATACGATGCAAAGTGGGCTTTTTACTATGCACCTTCCTTCACAGCATGCTTTCGTAAAAGCTCTCAGTTTTCCCAGATTACTACACCTCGTAAAACCCTAGCCGATAATTCTTCTATATATCTGACCTTTCCATTGTAGGAAAGGTGAAGTCCTAACATACTGCATACTGGAATAATAATAATAATAATAATAATAATAATAATAATAATAACTTACCTTAAAAATAGTTGAATTGCGCACAGGAAACATAGGCTATCTGAGAACACTCGAAATGCGCACAGGGCAAACTAAGTTTTTTATACTGATGAGCAAGGCCCGGATTTTGATGACATGTCGTCTTTTAACTGGTACATGATGGACGTTGCCCACTAATGCAGATATTCTGATCATGACTCGTAGATTATAAAAAAGAATGTAACTTTAGAGCAATTTTTTGGTCATTCTTCTTATATATATATATATTTAATTTTTGGGTCATTTTTCAAATTTAATATCATTATTGGGTCATTTATAAGACATTCTACGGTCTTTTTCCTCCATTTCATATTTTTAAGTAATGTTAAAAATATTTAAAGCCATTATCTCCTCATTTTGTGCTGTTTCTTGCTTTATGATAAAGTGTTTCTCAATTTGTTTACATTCAGTAACCTACTACCGGAAATCTAAATAAGCATAAATGAATATAACTTGTTTTAATTTTAATTTTATACAGAAAGACGGTGTTTGCTGTTTGCATTTAACCATATGTACCAGTTAACTAATTACAAGCCTATAAATGGATCAGCAACTTTAATGTAGAATAGACACAAATGTAATGAATAAACTAGTATTTCATAAAAAATTTGGGTCTTTTTTTAAGTTTCTGTGTCATTTTTTGTTGTATTTTTACGGTCTACAATTATAAAATATAGGTGTGTAGTAATGCTCTGTTTAAAAAAAGTGCATCTCATTTTCTATATGTTACAAACATCACTCACAATTTGGCTTTTTTATTTGTCCTCGGTGATTTAAAAATTATCTTTTCGCTCTCAAACTGACGGCTACAGAAGCTAAAAGCTTAATGGTTTCATGGCATGCATGAGCATACGAGGATACAAGCCCATAATTACATTAATTAAGATATGAGTTTTGTTTATGAAACGAGGAAAGCAACCATATTTAAATGTTTCAGTTTTAATATTTTAGATTCACTCAAAAGACGACGGCTGCCCTTCGCAATCAGCTGTTCTCATATTTCTTGCCTTCTGCGACAGATGGCAGCTCATGGCGTTGGGTCAAGTCGAAGTTTCAATTTAGTAGGCCTATTAAAGTTAACACGAACAGAATTGTTTATTACGCAGTTTCTCGCAAGGTTTCAAGATCGATGAGTGTTCGGTGATAATCGAAACCACACCAATGTTATAATGAAAATCTGTTTCGAAATGAATGTCATTATGATACCGTTACGTCACAAGTAGTAAGAGTATTAAAATATGGTAAAAAAAACCTTTCAGGCCAAGGCCTAAATACGCCCCTGGTGTAAAAAGTAAAGTGTTCCCTATTACAGGCCATGGAGGCCCAGAGGGTTCCAGGAGGTTGAGGCTCCCAGATTTTTAGACATCGGCACATGAAGGTGGTAAGGTTGACAGCCTTACGCACCGGCCGCCTTTACCCCCAGGATTGCTCCCTGTACTCATTTCTGTTAGAGGCTGAGTCGACCCCAGGGCCATAGTGCCACCAGAAGGATTAGGCCATTTGAAAAACTCCAACGACCCAATCGGGGATCGAACCCGCGACCTTCCGGTTTGTAGCGCAGCGCCTCAACCACTACGCTACGGCGTACCCCCGCCCCTGGTGTACACTATGTATACATTTCGTTCTGAGTTTACCATATAAGTACAATAGTTCTATAGTCGGCCTGGGTGGCGCATTTGGTATCGCGCTGGCTTTCTGTGCCCAAGGTAGCGGGTTCGATCCCGGCCCAGGTTCATGGTATGTGTGCATAAATGTGACAGGCCCACGTCAGTAGATTTACTGGCATGTAAAAGAACTCTTGCGGGACAAAATTTCGGCACACCCCGACGGTCACATGCCTAAGTTGCAGTACATCCCCGTCGTTAAATAACCATAGGCCTATACTAACCATCAATAGTATACTTATCTATGAAACATTTACTCTCCGGGTTAAACGCATTACTGGAATTATTCCGTAGGTTTCTAATGTAAATGCTAAAGCAGGGGAGGAATATTTGGGTTGCTAATCTTGTTGAGAAGGCAAGCAAGCAAACAATAGCTCCGTGTCGAAGCAAAACAAACGAGGGAGTCAGTGAGTGCGGTATACCGCAGCATAATCTATCCTCCTCACTATTGATCGTTAAAGGGTATTTTAAAAACAAAAGACCAGGTCACAAGCTTAAAAAATCTGACTAGGGGGTGGAAAGAGGAGACGCCTCTTGTCAGTACGAACTTGTGGTTTACAAGAAGCCCCATCGAAATTAGTAACGACAAAGCTTGATTGAACAACGCTGTCACTTAGTGTCTTCCTTAATGGTTGTCGACGAGAGGTTATCGAAGATGAAAATGATGATAAAGTCAAAAGTTGTGAGGGGAATAATGTAACGCTTACAGAATTCGCTTACGATGAAAATCTTCGCCATTAAAATATTTGCTGAGCACTTTTCTGTCACACTAAAGAAATGTGTCGACGTCATCAACTAACTTTCTTTAATTAAGTCGTGAACCTATCCTCCTTTTTGTAAAAGCGAAAACCTCGTAAGAGAAATAGGCCTACATGAATATGAATATATAAGTGTATTTTTTGTTTTTGTTTTAAACACTTCCTACCACTGTAGGTTGCCTAATGAGAAAGTAGGCCTACATCTGTCCGTGTGTCTGTACGCGCGATAACTCAAATCTGCTTTATTGGATTGTCATGAAATTTGGTATACGCATTTATAACGTCCATGGGAAGAAGTATTTATTTTGAACCGAATAGGTTGACCGGTACCGGAGTAATGCTCAATTTAGTGCCTATTTTATGGTAATATATTAGAAAGAATTTATCAAATGCAGATCAGTTTTCATGACAACATATTGTTTTTACAGTGTTCATATACGGTTTTGGAAGTTGGAATACAGTTAGCTTTGACAAATAACACTACGCACATATTCCTTCATATATGCTTATCAAACCAAACTTTTCTTCTTCTGTAAGCCCATATGCCCGATTAGGTTGACCGGTACCGGAGTAATGCCCAATTTAGTGCGTATTTTATGGTAATATATTAGACAGAATTTATCAAATGCAGATCAGTTCTCATGACAACATATTGTTTTACAGTATTCATATACGGCTTTGGAAGTTGCAATATATTTAGCTTTGACAATAACACTACCCACATATTCCTTCATATATGCTCATCAAACCAAACCTTTCATCTTCCGTAAGCCCTGCTTAATGAATAGATCTGGAACTTATCTCGGAAATCGATTAGAAAAAACTCATTTTCTGCATATCATAATTGTAATTATCACTGATTAAACTAAAGCATTCTGGCATCATCAGTTACATCAGTTTACATGATTTTATTAACTAATATTATTATCTAGTTCTATGAAACAGGGCCCTCAGATTTCTTTACTCTAGTAGTTTTTTACTTTGGGAAATTTAAAAGGAGTATTTATGCTGGAAACTTAAAACAGAAACTCCACTTAAATGACGTACGATAATCTGTGAGTAGAGAAAGGATTCATACTTCAATGGATTTACAGAATCGTTCAGTTTTACATGAATTTCAGATAGCCATCAATCTCAATGCAGAAATAAATCAACAGTCCTTTGCAAACTGGACCGTGAACAGGTTTTCCGATAAAGTGTGTATACAACTGAATGAATATACATGCATGTCAGAGCATTCCTGATAAATTAATCAAACGTTCTGATTAACAGAAAGCTTTTACACTGATACAGCTGGAAATGAACGCAGCCCCGTGTGGTCCAGGCAGATATTTTCGATAGTGATTTTGCCGAACACATATTTACGCTTTCAAACAATCAAGCGATGCGTTCCAGGATAGGGCTTTTGCAGCCCTAATATGAACACTTCACTCGAATGGCGCCTCCAGTTTCACGGAATGTGGTGTTTGTCTCTCTTTCCAGTGTTCCCAGCATCCCCCGTATAGAATCAGAGAAGATTCTAGGGATTCTAGTATTCTAGGGATTCCATTTAAGTCTAATCCATATCGCTGTGCTGAAATAGAGGTGTCTCGAAAGGAGATCCCTTCATTTCGATGAGTAGCTTTGGAATAAAATACACATAAACTGCCGCTGATAAAAAAAAAATATATATATATATATGTCCTTTGCAGGACTTAGCTAGAGCTGGGAAAAATTTCTTTTGTAAAAATCGTTTAACTGTTTCTAGTTTATGTATATATATATATATATATATATATATATATATATATATATATGTATATATATATGTATATATATATGTATATATATATTATTTCAGCGGTGTCTATACTCCTTTTAGCTTCGAGGCCATATCAGGAGTTTGGGCTCTGTGTCAGTAGATTAGGGAAGGCCACGGAACTATTGCTTGTCAATTGTTTCTATTGTCGGTGTATTTAATGGAGTATTTAGGCCTAAATGGATATGATACAGGATGAAATGGTGAGGATGATTTTTGGTATGTAAATATTCAATTCGGCATTTCCCTTTACGACTGGGGAAACCATGAAAAATCCCATGTCAAATTGGCCGGCCCCGGGATTTGAACCTGGGACCTCCGGAGTGTGACGTTACCATCTCGGCCACCTCGCTCGGTGTATGTAATTTGTATGTATATGTTCACCACACTATAATACGCTTATTACGTCTGACCTGAACATATGATGATATTCACTTTGACACAGGTTTTCATTATGCCATTGGTATGAAATCGATTATTATCGAACACGAGAAGATCTTGCGTAATAACTGAACTGCAATTGAATTGCAACTGAAAACTCGTAATAAACAACCTGTATTTAAAATAAGATCAATTCTGTTCGTCTTAATTTTAATATTATACTAAATTTAATTAATTTCGTTTTGTCAAAATCCGCTAGTTTCAAGAAAACTACCAAAAAGAAGTTTCTATGGGTATTTTACCTGTCGCCATGGGCCTACACTTTGTAGATTTCATTTATGGCGCGTATCTTGCATTCCCTCCTTATCGCTTAGCATGGAGGCAACTTCTTCGACACGCAAGAACAGCATGTAATGTAATTCACAAACTAACAGTAAGTCATTGCCCGAATGCCTAGGTATACAAACAAGAGAGAAGCAAAATAATGCAAACACGCTAAGGATATTTTAATTCTAGCACGAAATTTCCTGTTGCCATTGGCGACTAGAAATTTGAAGCGAGCAACAAAGATTCAACTTTGAAATGTTGCTATTAACTTATTAACTTTTATTATTTTAGTTCCTTAACATGAAAAATCAAATTTAATATTGCCATAGGCAGTCACTTTTGACATGAAAAAGATGTCTGAATATTCGTATTTACTCGGAAACGTTTGGAAATATCATAACGTTATCATAGGTAATCCCACGAGAGATTACGTGTTCATCGACATACTTATCTGATGAAACTCCTAATCTTGAGTAAGATTCATTAAGACTATTCTACGAATAAACTGTAACGGATTTTGTAAATAATAAAATCAAGTAAACTTATATTACAAAGTGCCAGAATGCTTTTTTTTAATCAGTGATAATTGCAATTATTTATTTATTTATTGAATATACAATTTAACGAAACCCTATTTGACCCGTAGGTATATTAGGGTTATAGTTGTTACAAAATTACAGTGTTTTCTTAATTATCCATGTCATTTAACCTAAGATATACCATCTGCTCTATACTAGCAAAGCCTGTGTATCATTGATCACATAATGCCTTTAACCTATAATTGATTGTGTACATGAGAAAGAAAATAGTAAAATTGTCTAGAACAGCATTTTTTAACAAAATATGAAATAATGGTTTGGTGTAAGTAAGTTTACAATAGTCTAAGTGTCCTATTAAAATATATATTTCTCTTTCAAATACTGGGCAATGAAATAAAAGGTGATCCACAGTTTGTTGTTCACCACATTTGCATAGGTATCCACTTTCCCTTATCACTTTGAATCTTTCAAAGTAGGAGCCAAAGTTACCATGTCCAGAAAGAAATTGGGTCACTATAAAGTCTGGTTTAACAACACATCTGAGACGAGCTTCAACCGTCGGAAAGAACGTCTCCCTAGTGACTAATCCTTTTGTGGTACTGAGCCAGTTATTGTTCCATTTAACAAGAATATGTTCTTTAATACGCTTTTTAACATATGAGAGAGGACACAGACTGTAGTTGAAATCTAGATCAGAGGCAGCAGCACTTTTGGCTAATTCGTCAGCTCTTTCATTACCATATTGTCCTAATTGCAATTATGATAGGCACGTGCAGAAAATAATTTATTTTTGTAATAGATCTCCGAGTTGAACTCCAAAAACAAACTGCGCTGGCAATAATATTAATAATGCAATAGGCCTACGATTCCATGACATTTTTGTTTCAAGTTTAAAGTAGCCTTATAGGTTATAAATGAATAAAAAGTCAATCTGAAATCTCCTTCCTTCTACATCATGAAATTAGGCCCTTTGGCCTGTTTTCACATCAAGTGGGATTTAGTGAGTCTTCCCATCTGGTAAGTGGGCGTCCAACACTTCTATGTCCTCTTGGCTTGTACTTTAACAATAGATGAGGAATTCTATCTGTAGACATTCTTTGGACGTGTTCGTACCAGTCATTTCTCATATTATCAATTCTATTTGTCAGGAATTACATTAGGTATATTGTCGCACAGGAACGAATAAGAAAAATACTCACATTAAAATATAATATACATGTCGGTATCTATACAATGCACAATATAATATCAAAATTCAACGGCTAGTTGTGTTTTAAATCTTTTATTTACCCTATTATTTACACTGATATCATTATGAAGAAATGAATCAAGGAGTGCTAACAATATCAAATCGCGATTGGCAATTTGTTACGTTATGTTTAATATTGTATTGTGAGCCACGCAATAACTTAAATAATATTGCAGCGTTTTATATCTATTACAAAATTAATATTGAAATACTCGTTATTTCGGTACCGGTCAACCGATTTGGTCCAAATTTAATAATCTTATACCCATGGACGTTATAAATGCGTATGCCAAGTTTCATGAAAATTCGATAAAGGGTATTTGAGTTACCGCGCTTTTCTAATATATTACCATAAAAATAGGCACCAAATTGGGCATTACTCCGGTACCGGTCACCGATTAGGTCCAATATCAATAGGCTTCTTCCCATGGACGTTATAAATGCCTATACCAAGTTTCATGAAAATCCGATAAAGCGTATTTGAGTTATCGCGCGTACAGGCTCACGGACAGACATTTTCCAGTCCCCACACACAACCTCATAAAGTACTGTACTGGCCCTTAATAAAATTTAAAACTCATAGTATTTACAGTAATACATAGCCTACTATTAGTTTTAAATTTCATTATTTTATTTATTTTACATACAATATGGTTATTGTTTTATAATACTATGTAGGAGCGATTTTGAACTGATTGTGATTTTAACTTATGTACAATACCTAAGAAAAATTGAGCTAATGGTGGGTTTTATATATTTTATTTATTTAAGCTCAATTGGAAAAATTCAACTTATTGAAGATTTTTCATTCCTGTATGCTGTATTAGTCGAGAAAAGACTAAATGATTTTTGGGGGCAAAGGAAGGTTGTCTTTGCGAAATTTTCACACGGGTCTTCCGGTACTCATATTTCATTGTTATGGCCTAGGTTGCCAAGATATTTGTGAGAGAACTCCGTAAAAAAATGAACGGACATATTATAGTGTTACAGTGAATGCTTCACTGGTTCCCTACTATAGATTTATAAGGCACTGTTTTATCGTATAAAAGGTCTTGTTTCTTATTTACTGGGATATAATTTTTATCTAAGTACTGAAGGTTATATTTTGTATCAGATGAAAACTAAGCAAGGAAAAAGAAAAAAAGGAATCACTTTGAAGAATAGATTCGGGGACACAAAGACCTCATTTGTTATGGTATTCTGTTTTTAAAGATCAAACTTTGTTTTTATTTTATGAGTAGCTTATAATACTAAAATGTATTATACAAGAAGCTTTTGTAGTCTGGACATGGATATAATTTTCGATTGGCCGGTTGTATTATTATTATTACTAGTAACATGTTGATTTTCGTGGTATAATCTCGTCAACTCGAACTTAATGGGTCGTTGCAGATTTGCAAGAACTCTTGTAGCAGAGTTCCTTTCTAAATATATTTAACCCATCACCATGAACGTACATTCAACATATTTATAAGTTATTGTAAAATATTTGCAATATTACAACACTAGGTATACAAAAAAAAAATTAACGGGTGGTGGTTTCATACTTAGGGAGGCATGAAACCTAAATATATGAAAGAATTTTTCGAAAGTCATGACATGGTATAGATCCCAGTAGGTAGATTTTTCTTCGAAATCTACCTAAAAGAGCGGTTTACATTGGCTATTCGATGGAACCCCACGCAAAATTATCACAGCTTTCTTTTATAGTATAAGTTAAGTATATCTTTAAGATTTACACCGTTACCATATAAAAGAAAACCATACCTAATAACACTTTCAAACGTTGCGTGATGCACTTGCTTTAAATAAAAACTTAGGTAATTTATTAATGATACTTTTTGAAAGGAAGATTACCTAGAATACCTTTTACATACATAAGACATACCTACAGCCATTTTGGTCCCTTAGAATTTATACTTATTCTTGGGCATATTTAGGTCGCTGATGCCAAATGTGCCATTAGTTTTTCCCTACCAGCTTTAGTTTTGTGAGATACGGTATTACCATTATGCATATTATCCAATTTTACGTTTGATATAAATAAAAAACAGTGCCTATTTGTAGCTTCTAAATCATGTGAAGAAAAATCAACACACTAACATTACGTTAACACTACAATAACACTATAACATGGGGTCTTTCAAAAAATTGATATTCACATACTGTACGGTCGTTTATGACTTATGGACTGTCAATTTGAGGGCCAAAAAATAACCAAGCTTTTAGTTTTTCTGTACTTCGTACAGTTTTCGTCCTACATATCCAAAGTATGGTCAAGAACCTTCACTATCTATATTATCAAACAAGATTTTATTTCGCTAGACTAAGAGTTCACGAATAAAATCTATATAAAAGTAGAGCTGGTAGAGAAAAACTGTTAACATATTTGGAATCAGCACACTAAGTATAGCCAAAATTCCGTAAAACATCTGAGACATCAAACAAAAAGTTCTTTTATGTTGGTCTGTGTAATCAATATGTTACTTCCAATTCAATTTGGTACCAAAATACATACCCAAAAGTTTCACTGGCTTAGACGTCACATCGCTGGCAACTGTCCGTAAATTAAAAATCACTTTCTGTGTCTTCATTTAATAAAAATCCATTGCAATAAAACCATTTCTTGATGTTATCTTAAACATCAGTTAAGAAGCGTGTTCCCTTAGAGAAAGTTATCCTGGATACATGAAGTCTAGAAATTCTGAAGTACAGTGAACGCCACTCAATGTATTCGTGGATAATGTTATCACTCGGATAATGTTATTACTTTTATGAAGTCTCCTACGGATTAATACTGATACATTGAAAAAATGCTGTTTATTGTGATGAAAGGTTCTGTTTATATTATCACATTTTCCTTTTTCCAAGTATTTTACGGCATTCAAAATTTCATTTTTAAGGGTTTCGTTTCTAACTCAACTGTATTGTGTTGTGTTGAAAGTAGCGGTACTGTTTCCAGCTCACAGGATGACCAGTTCGAGGGGGTAGCATTACCTAACTTTTAACCAATAAAACATGTTTAACCCTTCAGTTCAGCTGCAGCTTTTGATTTTTGGAGATAACAGTGTTGACATGCAGTGATGGTTAGTGTAAAATGAAAATACTTGAACAGACAGGCGTTAAATGTTTTGCTACGCGG
This sequence comes from Ectobius pallidus, assembly GCA_964059195.1. Lineage (NCBI taxonomy): Eukaryota > Metazoa > Arthropoda > Insecta > Blattodea > Ectobiidae > Ectobius > Ectobius pallidus. The sequence continues at coordinate 155,312,461 of CAXKWD010000005.1, read as the reverse complement.
TGTTCACCACAGATCAGTATAGAATTCCGAAAACTCTCGTACCTGAGTATGAAGTATTTTTTAATGAACTCTTAAAGGAAAGTAAAAGCAATAAAAAACTTTATTACTAGTTGAGAAAATAGTGTTTGCAGTCTATTACTGGATCAGCATATGAGTGGTTCAAAGATTCGCAGTTAAATAGCTTTTAATTATGTTTTGTAGTGTATTATCTTATATTTGGATAAATAACCTTCATTTAATTCCTTCGGATACTGTGATCGATCGGTTAATGTTATCAGATTAGCTTCATCCCGAAATGATCACAATAAGCGGCATGTACTTCAGTAAGTTAAAATAAATACAGTTCGATTTATTTCCAAACTAACTATGCCTATTGTAATTGCAATGAATTATAGGATTTAGTTACCTTAATAGACCTATTATTGTATTGTAAACGGAGGAAAACTCTATTTGTTTACGATAAGCCAGTGTTAGTAATCAATTAATCATATAGGCTACTATTATTCTGTGTGTTTTCAATGATGCCAGTATCGAAATGAATTGAAAGTAAGCCCATTGAATCCACGCATTAATAGAGATGGGTCGTAAAATTTCCCATATTTGTTTTCAGTAATCCCAATTTAATTCCTTTGCATATTAAATGAATGGGATGGCTTCTGATAAATCCTAGTTCTCGAAAACAGGGGTTTAAATTCTAAATTCTGCAATACACGAATTTAAACCTGGATGAGATAATTAAACAAAGATAGGCCTAATAATGATATTACAATGTTTTTCTGTATGTGAGCTGAGCCGGTTTTACCTGGCATATATCGAGACTTCCTGAATCAGAAATTCTGAAAATAATTACTGTTAATACACAAATTCAATTTTTTAATAATCTGATGTGAAACATTCAAATTACTTCCTCTACATATTTCAGCATAAAGTAAATGTCTATATTACAGTATAATTCTTAATGGCTTGAAAAAAAAATAATAATAATAATAAAAATAATAACAATAACTCATACTTCGTTTCTTTTTCTTTTCAAGAATAGCTCACTCGATTTAGAGCGCAATAAACTTTTTTGCACTCCTTAGCTAGTAAGTGTTACTTACGAAAGTTGTTTACATGGATCGTAATTTGACATTACCACACGCAATCTTGTTGCTACGGGCGACGGGCAGAAAGTGACTTGTTGCTAGGGGCGACGGGCGGAAAGTTACTTTACCGCCCGCAAATGCTTATTTGCGAGCAGAAATGACCAAGGCCTCCCCGCTTTATAAATATTCGGTTGCCATAAACAATAACAAATGCGAATCCCTTTCTGAAATAAGCACCATTCTTCAAGACTGTATATACATAATATTTTCAGGTAATATCACAATTAATATAATTAAATTGATATAAGTAACCGTCATGCAAAAAATAGCATGCAACACACGGACCGTAAAGGCATTTACGGGTCTCGAAAACTTAAAAACCCTCGGCTGCGCCTCGGGTTTTCAATCTGTTTCCTCGACCCGTAAACGTGCCTTTCCGCCCTTGTGTCGCAATATACTATTTTCGCATGCTGTCAACCATAGGCGTAACCAAGCCGGCCATATGGAGGGGGGGGGGGTTATAACATCTGGAGAGGGGGGTTCCGGGGTCCTCCTCCCGGAAAATTTTTAAAATTCAGATGCCAATAACGAGTTTTAAGCTTCCCACGCTTTAAACTCATATTAAGTAATTTATAAGCAGATTTTTTTAAAAAAAGGTGACATATCACAATAATGACATAAATAGTACCATTTTCCCTTTTCTAATCAATGGGGGGGGTTCAAACCCCCAAACCCCCCCCTCGTTACGCCTATGCTATCAACTCGTGTGAAACATGCACAAAGTGTGACCACGTCTTCACGTATGTACGCTATCGCTTGAGCATAGAAATTGGGCTGCCAGAATGTTACAACTTGTAAGTTGGCGTGTGGAGCTCCTTCTTATTATAAAATGGATTCACATCTAGAAAGACGGGCTTGAACTGTAGGTTTCTCTGGAATCGACAATACAATACCGGTACTCCTGGGGTGTGTAGCTATCAGTTTCTCAATTCAGTGGGATGAATAACAATGACTTCCAATGCATATTTGCTAGATATCGTTCTTGTCGACCCAGCTGTCTGGACTGAATTACTCTGTGTGTATGTGAACAGCATAGTTGAAGAAAGATATATAGTATAAAAAAAAGTGTACGTGGAACGCCACGCGACAGAAGTGAAACTTGTTTTTATCTTTTTTACTTTTTTATTTTTTCAATTTTGGATTGTTGGACTTTTTAATATTGGGATTTTGGACTTTTTAATTTTGGATTTTTTATTTTTAAATTTTTGATCTTTTAATTTTTATAATTTAGTAATTTTGGATTTTTTAATTTTGGATTTTTTAAATTTTAGATCTTTGAATTTGTTATTTTTTAGATTTTTTAATTTTTGGTTTGGATTTTTAACTGTGCATTTTTTAATTTTGGATTTTTTAATTTTGGATTTTTTAATTTTGGAGTTTGGATTTTTTATTTTTTAAATTTTGGATTTTTAATTTTTTAATTTTTAATTTTTTAATTTTTAATTTTTGGATATTTGGATTTTTTAATTTTGGAATTTCAGTTTTTTTAATTTTGGATTTTTTAAATTTTGGATTTTTTAAATTTTGGATCTCTGAATTTTTTAATTAGTTGGATTTTTTATTTTGGATTTTCGATTTTTTAATTTTGGTTTTTTAGATTTTATTTTTTTATTTTTTATTTTCGATTTTTTAATTTTTAATTTTTGGATTTTTTAAATTTTCGATTGGCCTAATCATTGAGTTGATTGTTTTCTGTGCAGTCCGTTCCGTCACACCTCACTCATTTCGTGACGATTTTGAGCGTTACACTATTTTCGTGACGATTTTCAGCGTTACACAAGCTCTCGATTTACCTCTACCGCGGCTAAAGAAGTTTCACTTCAAAAATTATAGACAATTCTATTCATAAGCCGCGTGTTTGGTATTGACCTATAACGTTTAGCAATTCCTCCTATATAGACCAATCACGATCGTTTCTTATAATATCATTGCTATGAACACAAGAATGCAATTGTATCTCATAAATCGACAGCTTGTTACTGGACACGTAAGGCATCAACGTGCGGTGATTAATACGTCACATGCTCCAGTGAACAGAATGAAAACACAATATTTTATACAACATAATTTGATTGGAAATTGAAATAATATAAATGCACATAGATTAAAAACACAATTTCGACTCGGTGCAAGTCAGTTCATGTGCTTTTATAGCATTTCATTATAAGAATTACGACGACGCTATCCATGTTTTGGTACGCATTATTAGTAGTATTGGGAACACTGATCAGTTGTTCGAATCGATTCATAGACTGTGAGCCGGCAAAAATCGCCGTCTCAATTGTTTTTACTTACTGTCGGCCATTTTGTTTGTTTACGCTGTGGTGGCGCCGACTCGCGGCAATAGGTGGCAGTTTCCTTAGCTTCTACTCACAGCCCGGCAATCTTGGTCACGGCGGTGAAGCCTAGCCTTGCGCTATGCCGCCATCTTGCCTCACCTGAAGACACTCATTGAACTACACGTAATTCAATGGGAAACTATCACGAGAACTTAGATTAAAGTCTATTTTCACAATTTTCTATTGAAATTTTGTATCCACTAGTGAACACACTGAAACCACATTGAAAAAGAACGTCCTCTTGCTATTTTTCTCAAGTATTGGTTCCTAATTAGATATTGTATTGTGTATATAGTAATTGTGTAAATTATTGTATTGTATTATATGTTTATTGTAATTTCTACTTGTAAGTGTATTGTCATGCAATCATAATATCCCTGGTGTAGTGGAAGAAAGAACTATATAGTTCTAACTACACCAGGGTAAAATAAATAAATAAATAAATATTACTTGCTAAAAATTAGGTTTTTTATGTGAAACTTCTTTAGCCGCGGTAGGATTAAATCGAGAGCTTGCGTTACGGACAAAATCGTCACGAAATTAGTTTGGTGTGACGGAACGGACTGCACAGAAAACAATCAACTCAATAATTAGGCTTATCCAAAAATTAAAAAATCGAAAATTCCAAAATTTAAAAAAATCAAAGAATTCAATTTAAAAAATCGAAAATCCAAAATTTTAAGTCTAAAAATCCGAAATTAAAAATATAAAATTAAAAAATCCAAAATTCCAAAATAAAAAAATTCAAAGACCCAACATTTAGAAAATCCAATTTTTAAAAAATAATCCAAAGTAAAAAAATCAAAATATCCAAAATTTAAAAAATAAAAAATCTAAAATTTAAAAAATTCAAAAAATAAAAAATCCTAAATTTAAAAAATAAAAAGTTCAGAGATCCAAAATAAAAAATCCAAAATTTAAAATGTACTATCCAAACGTTTAACCCTTCTGTACCAAGAGGTATATTAAGGTTACAGTTATTTAAAAACTTAAATTAAAGCATAACATATGAATATTAATATTATAGTGCATAAGATGGCTTATATGATAATAGTTACTTACAAATATAACACATTCTTAAATTCTTAAGGAAGTATGAATAATACAAGAAATAGCTATCAATGTATGCTTATAGTTATTTATAAAAATATAAAACATTCCTAGTAACTAAAGCATAATATTATTAACAATGCAAAAAATACGCATAAATTGAGGTTGTTTATTTGCAATTTCGAAATGCTAAAGTAATATATGACTATTTACAGTGTATGAAATAGTTAACAATATTAGGTTATGGTTATTTACAACCATATAATACATTCATAGAAACTAAAGCATGTATAATGCATGAAATGGCTAACAATAATAATGAAAGGCCTACTTACGAATGTATTGAAACATGTTCCTTTCCTTGTTTCTTTCTGTCGTAGTACGAAAAATTACACCCGAATACCACACATGTATTCACCATTTTAGACAAAGTGTTTATACTCCTCAGTCCAATTACATTATTAGCTAAAATGCTAAAATTCACATCGCTGTAACGCTCTTGTGGCTTGTACTCGATCAGCTGCTACAGTGTAGTAATATGGCGGTCCGCGCATCAACGTGGCTTCACTGCCGCCAATAGTACAGCATACACCATTGCCGATCTATCTCTATATATCTGTGCTTCTACTGTTGTCATTGCTTTGGCGCTATCTGGCGGTAGTTTAGTAAAGTGCCGTTCCCGGGCTTTGTGATCACGTGACTTCCGGCAACTTGCCTCTTCCAATATGGCTGTCAACAGAGGTTAGTCCTCGGCTTATGGCCTTGTCAGACAAATCGGTCTAGTTTTGTCTCCTTGTTCGCGAATGCCTTAATTAAATGCAGTTATCTCTTTGTTGTTTGATTCAACGCTGGCACAAATGTTTGTGACGCTTAGGCTAACGTAGTTTCCTTCCAAAATGGAAAAATACACATAGCGTGGGGGACGCTTTTCCCGCTGTGCTTAATTCTTCCTTTTTTGAGTATTAGTTATTTCCTTGTCTTTTCTTTTTTTTCAGTCTGTCTTGTAGGTAGTTTTAGTAATTCTTTCTTTCTTTCTTTCTTTTTGGCTTTATGTAGATTTCCTCTGTAATAAGTTCTTTATAGTATTTCCCGCGAAGCTGTTATGTAGCGTCTGTTTCTTGGGTCCCTTTTGCGCGCATTGGCGTGGCTTCGTCCCAAACATTCTTGCCGCGTTTTAATACTTTAACTTAAAGTTTTACTTATTCATTTCTGATTAGCCTTATACTGTTTTTAATGAATTAATTTATTTACTAATTGCCTACCTCTTATTGGCCTTTGGAAGAACCTATGTTTTGGGGCGAAGAGGTACTCCAAACATAGTATTTCGGCTGTTACCTCTCACTAATGAAATTTTACTTTTCAGGGTTTTAAAACATGTTTTGATCTATGTAAAATAAAACTTGTATATATAATACTTTATTTTTAACCATTTCATGTCACGCCCTTCAGGCGAAGCAACTGAATTCTTATTTAATTACAAATCAAATCTTATTTACTCTAATGAATTGTATTGACATAAAAGTGTGAATATTTATTTACTCATATAAATTTTATTAATGTGACTAACTTGTAAATGAATCTAATCTGCGGATTTTATTGTAACTTTTAATGTATCATACTTTTGTAATGTTAAGGGAAAATTAGAAAAGAACAAAAAAAGCTATCAGATCCCAAAATTATATCAAAGAGAAACTAAAACTGGATGTTGGACTCAGTTTTTTAACTTGTTCTCCCCGGGAAACCCAATTATCCTCTGGGCGGGTCCATTATTTCAATTTAGGTTAGCTTTCCTTGGGCTGGAACCTTGCACTTCCTTCCACAATTCCCGTAGGGGGGTTCAACTGTTCATTCATTTAGTATGCCCTGATCTTACGGCTGACAGAATATTATCAACAAAGTAAGAAAATAATTATTATAATTTACTCCAACATCGTTCTCGCAAGTTATGTTGTATTAAATAATGTGTTTTCATTCTGTTCACTGGCAGCATGTGACGTTCTATCGATAAACTCGTAATCTCTCGTGGGATTACCTATAATAATAATATAGGGCCCGATGGACACATTGTACACAATTTTTGTTAATGTTGTTAATTTTTATTATTTGAACAAAAATAGTACGGACTATTTGTGACAAAATACAATAGTTATAATTTCTAAACTTCTGTTTATATTATTGTTTATTCCTATCCAGGATTACTTTATACAGAGTAACCCCACAGTGGGGTACGCCGTAGCGTAGTGGTTGAGGCGCTGTGCTACACGAGTTCGAATCCCGATGAGGTCGTTGCAGTTTTTCAATTGACCTAATCCTTTTAGTGACACTATGTCCCTGGGTCGACTCAGCCTCCAACAGAAATGAGTACCAGGAGCAATCCTGGGAGTAAAGGCGGCCGGTGCGCAAGCCTACAACCTTGCCACCTTCATGTGCCGAATGTCCAAAATCTGGGAGCCTCGACCTCCTGGAACCCTCTGGGCGTACATGGTTTGTATAGGGATCACTTTATCTTTTAATCCCACAGATGTAGATGTAGATGTAGATGTAGATATCTCGTCCTGTAGATCCTGTGTTGATATAGAACACGTCAGATCAAAAAATACATGCATGTTATAACAATAATATAGGCCTACAGAAACTGCAAGCTGCCAAATTTATCCAAGCTGGAAATATTCCTCCAAATTGTAGAAGGTGTGAGTTATTAAAAATTCCTTGACAGATGTTTTAAAAGGTTTGCTCTTTCTTTGAATACATAATAATTTAATGTTGTTTGGAAGCTTGTTATATATCTGTACTGCAGAATAATAAGCACCCTTCTGAAAGAGTTTTAACGAGTTATTTGGTCTGTGTAGATCATTCATGTTTCTAGTAGTACGTCCATGTACACCAAAATTAGTTTGAAATTTATCAATATTATCCACTACATAACACATAACAGCGTATATGTACTCCCCTGTAAGAGTGAGGACTTTTAATTTTTCAAATAGCGGTTTACAAGATTCCCTTTTTTTTCTTTCCACATATTATTCTTATTGCCCGCTTTTGTAATCTAAATATTTTCTCCCTATGGGAAGAGTTGCCCCAGATATGATCCCGTACCTTTTTACCGAGTGAAAATATGCAAAATATACCATAAGTAATGCATAGTATACTGTGGTAACCCTGTGCTATACTTTCCTACGTTACCCGGGGGCCACGGGTTGAAAACAGACTGTAATGATGAACTTTAGTTGGAGCGTCGTGTTACTTATAAACTTTAACAGCTGAAAATGTCATGGTTTTATAGGTGGGAAAGCAGTGAAGCATGTTAAAGGAATATACCAAGTGCAGGAGGCAGAAAATCTGAACGTTAGAAGGCATACCACACATATCTCGCATCCATACTCGTGGCTCGGTGGAATCGTAATATGAATTTCCTTGCACACCCGCTAATACCGGCGAATTCCCAGATCTGCACGGAGTCACCCAGACAGGAAATGAGATCCTGTTGCAGCGGGGTTCTATGTAATGATACAGAAATGAGATCGAGACAAGGATCTTCCCATATAATTGAATGCGTCTTACGGAATGTAGCATATTACGTAACCTAATCTTCTATATCTTATATTAATAAAAGGAAGTGTCTGTCCTCCGTCTGTCTGTCCTCCGTCTGTCTGTCCTCCGTCTGTCTGTCTTCCGTCTGTCTGTCCGCGATGCTCAGCGAAATCTACTCAACGCAGAGATCTGAAATTTTATACATAGGCGGACTAAAGGGTCGGAATGTGCACCTCGAAGCCGGAATTTTAATTTTCGCTTTCGTTCGTGAGTTATTAGTGAAAAACTGGCAGAAAACGTGTATTTATTTCGTTTTCGAAGCATGAGTTTTCAATAAAACAAATCAATTACACTAGGCTTTGGCTATTTTTGTCACACCTTCGACATAAAAGCATCGCGATCTCTTGAATGTTGTAGCTCACGCTGGTCGATTCATTTGTTTTTAATGTCAAGGCACGCAAACATAATATGAAATTTTCATCCTACACCGAATTATTATTATTATTTATTCATTCCACTGCTTTTACAGGTATTAAAACGATGTCATCGGCTTTTAGCAAGATGACACCGTTAAATTTAAACAGAAATGTTTAGTATACTGCGGACAATGGATGTAGTACTCAAGATGACCGCTTTTTGCATACAATCCCTCACGTACTCTGTGATCTTCAAGTCTTTCAGTCTCTTCATTAGGGTCTTCGGTACAAGTCCTGTTGAGGAGATGATTAAAGGCAGCACAATGACTTTTTCTTCTTTTTTATTATTATTATTATTATTATTATTATTATTATTATTATTATTATTATAGGGATAATCAATATTAGCCTAAATATGGTCAAACGTTGTTCGATTTGGACGAAACTCACTATACAGGGGTTTAGCCTAAATATGGTCAAACGTTGTTCGATTTGGACGAAACTCACTATACAGGGGTTTTCTGGGCCAAGGAACTCGAATCTGAGGTCGCTTTTACCAGGTGACGCTATCTAATCGTGATATGTAGTCCACATGATTTAGGTGTTAATATAATGATTTAACTATTATGCTCTTCATTTTTAATTTTTGAAATAATTATCTCGGGCGAAGCCGCGGGCACATGCTATCTTAAAATAATAAAAAGACGTGTTTGTCTGTCTGTCCACGATGCCCAGCGAAATCTACTGAACGCAGAGATCTGAAATGTTAAACATAGATGGGCTGAAAGGTGGGCGAATGCGCATCGAAGCCAGATTTTAAATTTTAGCATTCGTTCGCGAGTTGTGAGTGAAAAACTGGCAGAAAACGTGATTTTAGCGCTGTCGAAGCATCAGATTTCAGTAATACATTTCAATGTCAAATCAATTGCAGTTGGCTTTGGCTATTTTTGTCATACCGTGGAAATAAAAGCATCGCGATCGCTTGAATGTTGTAAGCCCACGCTGGTCGATTCAATTGTTTAGAATATCAAGGCCCGAAGACATATGAAATTTTCAACCTACACGGAAGAGGGATAATCAATATAGGCCTAAATATGGTCAAACAAGTTCGATTTGGACGAAACTCACTGTACAGCGGTATTCTGGGCCAATGAACTCGAATCTGAGGTCGCTTTTACCAGGCGACGCTATCTAATCGTGGTATGTAGTCCACGTGATTTAGGTGTTAATAAATATAATGATTTAACTATTATGCTCTTAATTTTTAGTTTTGAATTTTTTAAATAACTATCGCGGGGGAAGCCGCGGGCACATGCTATCTTATAATAATAATAGGACGTGATTGTCTGTCTGTCCGCGATGCCCATCGAAATCTACTGAACGCAGAGATCTGAAATTTTAAACATATATGCACTGAAAGGTGGGCAAATTCACCTCGAAGCCGAATTTTTAATTTTAGCTTTTGTTCGCGAGGTATGAGTGAAAAACTGGCTGAAAACGTGATTTTAGCCCTGTCGAAGCATCAGATTTCAGTAATACATTTCAATGTCAAATCAATTGCAGTTGGCTTTGGCTATTTTTGTCATACCGTGGAAATAAAAGCATCGCTATCGCTTGAATGTTGTAAGCCGATGCTGGTCGATTCATTTGTTTAGAATGTCAAGGCCCGTAGACATATGAAATTTTCAACCTACACGGAAGAGAGATAATCAATATAGGCCTAAATATGGTCAAACATTGTTCGATTTGGACGAAACTCACTGTACAGGGGTATTCTGGGCCAAGGAACTCGAATCTGAAGTCGCTTTTACCAGGCGACGCTATCTAATCGTGGTATGTAGTCCACGTGATTTAGGTGTTAATAAATATAATGATTTAACTATTATGCTCTTAATTTTTAATTTTTGAAGTAATTATCGCGGGCGAAACCGCGGGCACATGCTAGTCTATAATAATGAAAGGAAGTGTTTGTCTTTCTCTCTTTCTGTCTGTCTGTACGCGATGCCCAGCGAAATCTACTGGACGCAGAGATCTGAAATTTTAAACATAGATGGACTGAAGGGTGTGCGAATGCACCTCGAAGCCGGATTTTTTATTTTAGCTTTCGTTCGCGAGTTAGGAGCGTAAAACGGGCAGAAAACGTGCATTTTTTTCAGCTTTCGAAGCATCAGTTTTTGTAATAATTTACATTTCAATTGTCAAATCAATTGCAGGTGGCTTTGCCTATTTTTGTCATACCTTGAAAATAAAAGCATCGCGGTCGCTTGAATTTTGTAAGTCCACGCTGGTCGATTAATTTGTTTATAATGTCAAGGTACTCAGACATCTGAAATTTTCAACCTAGACGGAAGAGGGATAATGAATTGCCTAACTGGGCAATCATTGATCCATTTGGACGGAAATCACTATGTAGGGGTTTTCTGGGCCTGAGAACTCGGCGCTTTCTAATCGTGGAATGCACTTCAAAGCCGGATTTTTAGCTGTTTCATTAATTATCAATAGTTTAGTTTAGGTCTATGAATGTTTCGCCGCAAGTGTTAATAAACATAATGTTTTAATTATTTTGCTCTTAATTTTTAATCTACCAATTATCGTGGGCGAAGCCGCGGGGATCTGCTAGTGTGAAACGAATGATAGGACAAACTCAGCAAATATTCTCCTCTACATTATTCCAAAACATTAGACATTTGGCTACATTTATGGCTATATCGTTAAGAAAAGTGATGTGAAACACTAGCTGACTGGCATCACTTCCTCGAACCTTCATATCCCAACATAGAGTAAACGGCTGTTTTGCAAATTAAGAGTATTTGGTTGTTTAATGCTCATACAAAATTGCATTATTCGCGAGGATAGATTTTTGGGTTACATAATAATGTAACTTATATCTAGCTATAAAAAAAATAAAAAAATCTAAAGTTATATGTTTGGAGCATAGCACTCTATGGCAGTGAGACGTGGACTTTAGGAAAAAGTGAAAGGCATAAAATAGAAGCTTTTGAGATGTGGTGCTATAGACGAATGTTGAAAATCAGGTGGACTGACAGGATATCTAACGAAGAGGTCTTAGAAAGAATAGAGGAGCAAAGAAGTCTATGGACGACACTCATTAGAAGAAGGGCCAGACTAGTGGGGCACATTATGAGGCATCCAGGCTTGGTCAATACTATATTAAAAGGAACAATAGAGGGGAAAAATTGTAAGGGAAGACCGCGATTAGAATATGCAAAACAGATTATTGGCGATTTTGGATGTAAAAAAATATGTAGACATGAAGAGACTGGCTCAAGATAGGAAGAATTGGAGAATTGCATCAAACCAGTTGTAAAACTGATGACTACAGAGAGACTACAGAGAGAGATATCTACCCTTCAGAAAATGTATTGGAAAATTGTGAATCATGTGAAATACGAGGGTCGTCCACAAAGTAACAAAGCACAGTTTCGTGGAAATATTAATTGCAGCAGATACAGCAAATGTTCAGCTATTTTTCAACATATTCGCCACCGGAATTGAGACATTTATCATACCGTGTAACCAATCTTTAAATACATGTATCGTAGAAGTCTGTCGCCTGGGATTCGAACCACTTTGTGACAACCATCTCCTATTTTCTACCATTCTCTGTCATTTATTGAGGCGTAGGAGAAGATGGAAATCACTGGGAGCGAGGTCCGAGCTGTAGGGTGGATGTTGAAACATCTCCTAGCCGAACTTTTGCAGGAGACTTGCAGGGATGTGTTGAAGCTTCCACCCTACAGCTCGGACCACGCACCCATAGATTTTAATCTTTTCCTACTCAATAAATGACAGTAGATGACAGAGAATGGTAGAGATTGACAGAGAAACGGAGAAACAATGATTCAAATCTCAGCCGGCAGACTTCTATGGCACGGGGATGCAAAAGTTGGTCCCACGGTATAACAAATGTCTGAATTTCAGTGGTGAATATGTTAAATAGTAGCTCAACACATCCTTGATCTGTTACAATAAATGTTTCCATAAAATTGTGTTTTGTTTTCGTTAATGGCCTGTGAGAAAGTTACTTTATGGATTCGCCTCGTATATCTACTTAAATCTTGCATATGATGCAGTTAGAAAATACTAACTTATCTATTTTTAGAGTTTTCCATACATTAGGTATGAGAAGTATTCAATCATCACATTTCCGGATTGTAAAAAATTCCTTAATCGTTTTACTGCTACTGATGTAAATATTCGTCGCTGCAAAAATTGCGTCAAGACCGAGAAATAAGCATAATGGATTAATGCTTCATCTTAAAATATGAAGATATTTATTTAAATATTTCCGGTCAAGAAAACCACCATTAACGACCGTGGGTGTCGGCATGCTGACCACATGCCCCCCAATCCTGCCATCTGCCTACGGGAGATGACGCAGCTGTCGGGTGATAGGCCAAGTCCCTCCAGGGATGTAGCGCCACGGAGTTTAGTTTAGTTTTTTAAATATTGTAATTTCCATCCATTATAACCAGCTATTTCATTGAAATTTTCCTCGTTAATTTGAAACTTATAACCCGAAGGCGTCTTCAGTTCACTAATGCTTATATTACAATATAAATTCAGCTTTGTAAGTGTAATTGGAATTATATGCTTAGCTTTCATCCTATCGCCATTCCAGAAAGTTGCTTGGTATTTTGCTTAAAACTCTGCTGAATGACATATGAAATTTCTCATTTTGAAGTTAGAAATTAAACATTCGTCCTTAATCATTGCATTTTCTCTTTTCCTGAACGAAGTAAATCAGCAGGGGCAGAATAAATGCATTCTGCAACTATATCCTGAAGTTTTAGTCAAAACTGTTCTGTTTCTATTTCATTGACCTTGTCTGGAATAAGCGCTAATAGCGAACGAACGAATGTTTAAAGAATTTAAAGCAATAGTTAATCAGGACATTCGAATTTGGTGAAGCGTGTTCCTTAGATTAACAGGAAAAAAAATTGGATTATACAAGAAATTATTTGTTCTAAACCATATCTCTTTTAATATTATTAAAAAAATTCCCCCCTAAAAAATTTGCAGCCCTTTCGAGGTTTGCTGCCTTGGGCAAGTGCCCAGTCTGCGCGTTTATAAATCAGGGCCTATGAAGGCCCAGGAGAAAAAACTACGATGCGCGTCCAGATTGTTTACAGAAACAAAGCACAATTTCATGGAAATATTTATTTCAACATATGCAGAAAGTGTTCAGCTATTTTTAACAAATTCGCCACCAGAATTGACAATGTTTGTTATACCGTGGGAGCAACTTTTGAATACCTGTGTTGTAGAAGTCTGCCGCTTGCGATTTGAACCACAGTGTGGTAACCATTTCCTCTTCTCTGTCATTCCCTGTTATTTCTTGAGGTGTAGGAAAAGATGGATATCACTGGGAGCGAGGTCCCGGCTGTAAGGTGAATGTTTAAACACCTCCCAGTTGAACTTCTGCAGTAGACATGCTGGGAGATATTTAAAAATCCACCCTACAGCCCGGACCTCGTTCCCAGTGATTTTCATCTTTTCCTATACCTCAAAAAATGACAGAGAATAAAAGAGGCAAAGATGGTGGTTCAAATCCCAGGCGGCAGACTTCTACGACACAGGTATTAAAAAGTTGGTCACACGGTATGGCAATTGTCTCAATTCCGGTGGCGAATATGTTGAAAAATAGCTGAACACTTGCTGTATATGTTGCAATAAATATTTTCATGAAATTGTGTTTTGTTTCTGTAAACGGTCCCAGGGAAACTTACTTTCTGGACGCGCCTCGTGCATAACCGATGGGGGATCTCCACCAAGGTAAGGCTTTATTCTAAATAAAGTTTACAGTTCATTGTCAAACGTTGTCAACGAACCTGTAAAAATTAGCATTAGCTCTGCTCCTAAAGACAGAAAAGTAGACTCACCAGTGAGGGATACGCAGAGTGTCCAAATTCCTCCATGCATGGGGATGAGAAAGACAGCTACTTCATCATGTTCCTCCTCCTCTTCTTCTTCTACTGCTGTCACACTACTCACAGAAGATGTCCTGTCCACCTTGAAGCCTTTCACACCTTTAGGCCTAACTTGAGTTTTCCTCAAACCTTCCTCGTTCGTGTACACAATCCTACCGACTTGTCCGTCCAGTAGCCACTCTAGCATCCACTGATGGTGGTTCTTATGTCTGGAGCCCGGCGTCACGTTCTTGTGGTTCAGAGCGATGCTCTCAAGTTTACCTCGATCCCAAGTCACATGTTCCCAGTGGTCAGTCATGATCGCGCCGCAAAGCATCGCCGTCGCGACGCTTGTAAACAGCAAAGTTCCCATGAGAAACCACACACTCGGCTGCATACGGCACTGACCCTGGTTCGATTCCATGGGACACCAGTGTCTTCACTACTCATGCAAATAGGAAAGAATTCTGAACACTTTCCTCTACTACCAGATCACTATACCTTATATTATATTGTTCTCAAGAGTTCCACTTCTCTCTCCCGTAGCCCTTTGAGATTTTCTTTTGTGAAGTATAAGTATAAATAGCTGTTCAATAATTATATTTTAACTTCTTTCAGTCTGGGCTATAATTCACTCCTCTTCAGTACAAAATAGTACCAATCATTCATCTGTTTTGCCATTGTCACTTAGCTTCTTCAACCAGTGGCGTACAAGTTGCTATTTTATCGAGATGTAATATTTAAAAAAATTAAATTGCTTGCTTTCTCTTCTTTTATCGATGACATTGACTTCAAAATACACGTAAGCACAAAAATTGGATGCATTCTAAAAAGCAAGAGTTATTGTGGCCTTCTTACTGAATTAATTTAACTTCATAAGTTGTTTGTGTCTCATTCACGATTTAAGAATCGCTACAGTTTATTTTTTAATTATTAAACTTCACAGCAGGTGATTGACTGTACTTCGAAACTTAAGAATCACAACAATTCGTATGTTTTTTCTGCGTTTTCGTGTGTTATTCCCACTAATGCAGTTAACAGAGTTTTGCACACCACTTAATTGTAAAGCTTCTTTACTATTCTTTAGACTGAACTTCTGTGTTTTGAAATTTCTTTTCTTTTTAGCTGCACGTAGGTAACGAAAGCTGCAAAAATATATGCACGCCTTCAGAGTTCATGTCAGAGTTCAACGAGAAAAACCACTTATTTTTCCCCTCAGTACCACAAAATCAAGGCAAGAAAATACTCCTTATTCATATTTATTTCTTCAGTAGATATATTGGACGGTTTTCGGATAAAAAATAATTAATTATTGCTGTCATCTGTTTTCAGATGGAATTTCTTCTGAAAACATTCTTATAAAAGTCACCAGTTAATTGAAATAATAAATAGTCTAAATATCCACATTATGTAGTTCACAAACTACTGTTCCCCGAAAAGCACTCCTCTGTTCACCTAAATTGTTTCTTCTTCTTGAGTTTGAACTTGTTTAGACCTATTATTCTTAATGTCTTCTACTATTGGATGGTATGGAGTTATTTGGTACCATTTATTTATTTCAAAAACAATAATTTGGTTTAGCGAATGTCATTAAATAAACTTCATTAAAAAATGGAAGAAAGGAGTGAAGCATGAAAAAATTGATTAAATCGCAGCTTCTCTTCACTAAAAAACTGTCTATAGCCTATATTACTAGTTAGTCTATGCTACCTTTTCGTCTATATGTCTATCATGTCTATAATAGACTCAATTTTTAACGATTCGATGGAAAGCTATTTCACACTTTGTTTTTCAAAGCACTAACTTATATCTATTTATTAACTAATATTTTGAGTAGCGTCGCGGTTTAAAAGAACTGCCTATTTCCTTAGAGTCCTAAGTATTGAGTGAACTAAAGAACTATATACACAAGGTTATATATATGCCTAAATAGGGCGTATTGATTAAACTGAATTAACTGAGTCAGACTAACGAGAATTTAAGGCGACGTGCACGGTTAGGAGTTTAATTTAGATGTTGCCACTATTAAGCGACGTCGCGACGCGGAGGCCTTACACGGCGTAATTGAGAGCGTCTGATTACCGGACGCGGGCCCGTTAGCCTCCATACTGGCGGCAGAATCTCGTGATAGAGCCAGTCTCTAGCAGGCGGGGGTGGTTGGGAGAGAAGTCGTTGCGCAGGGGTGTTTGCTGCCCCCGAATCGAACCGCTTTTCGTGTCGGCACTCAAAATCAACTCTTTTGTGTGGCGGCATCAGACAAAAGAGGCTGCGACCGGGTGCTCTGCCCTAGGGATAAGCTTCTTGATTGCTCTGCTGGAGCTCCGGGCTTCAAATCCCGGTCAATAAGGTCACAGGCGGGACATAATTATTTCCGAGAATAACTAGTTTCACAGTTAAAACGAGGTTATTCGCCCACACGAAGGAGGCTGAGACTTGTATTATTCCTCGTTTGTGTGTCCTTTTATCGTCAACAGCAAACTTCTGAAAAGAAATCACAGAATAGCAGAGTGGTGTCCCTTGCATCTGCTGTCATTTAAAGAGCTCGATTAAATTTTAATTAATTTTTATTAAACATTTAACTTACATTATTTGGAGTTTATTATACGAATTACTAGCAGATCCCCGCGGCTTCGCCCACGATAATTAATTGGAAGATTAAAAATTAAGAGCAAAATAATTAAAACATATATACTCGCGAGACATTCATAGGCATAAACTAAACGATTAATAATTAATTACACAGCTAAAAATCCGGCTTTGAAGTGAATTTCACGATTAGAAAGCGCAGCATGGGAGAAACAACATCAGATTCGAGTTCCCTGGCCCAGAAACCCCCTGCATAGTGAGTTTAGTCCAAATCTATCAATTTTTGCCCATTTAGGCCTATAGTTCATTATCCCTCTTCCGTCTAGGTTGAAAATTTCAGATGTCTGCGTGCCTTGACATTATAAACAAATGAATCGACCAGGGTGGGCTTACAAAATTCAAGCGATCGCGATGCTTTTATTTCCAAGGCATAACAAAAACAGACAAAGCCACTTGCAATTAATTTGACAATTGAAATGTATTACTGAAAACTGATGCTTCGAAAACGCGAAAAATGCACGTTTTCTGCCCTTTTTCACTCATAACTCGCGAACGAAAGCTAAAATAAAAAAACCCGGCTTCGAGGTCCATTCGCCCACCCTTCAGTCCATCTACCTTTAAAATTTCAGATTTTTTTGCGTTCGGTAGATTTCGCTGGGCATCGCGTACAGACAGACACACAAACAGACACACAGACAAACACTTCCTCTTATTATATAGATTGTTCTATACCGAAAAAAACTAGTGAAAGAAACACTTTAGCATATTCGGTACCGTATATGAACAATATACGATAAGCATTTTAAGAATCCATCTCGTAACGTGAGAATATTTTAAGAAATAAATTCTTCTAACACCTCCTAGTTCCTCCTAAAATATTCTCATGGATAATGTTAACATAAACAATAGGCCTAATATTTTTGGAAGCATAAATTACATATCTACACCTCTTGTAAAGATTGGGGGAATGCTTGTATGTGTGTGTTTTGTAGCACATATACTTCTTTCTCGTATGTTTCTTTATTGTGATTGTTTAAAGACCACAGTAGGCCTATACTGCCATTTAGGTCTGTAATCGATGCTCAAGTGGTGTAATTTTGTTACGTAAGATTTATTTTACATATAAATCTACAGACGTCGGACTGTCCCATTTACATAGCACACATATATGCTATTGATCTAGACTTGCGAAGAAAGGCGATTGGGGCTTGTAATCTCGTGCAATAGGGTCCGATAATCTAAACTTTAAATTGTATTTATTTATTATTATTATTATTATTATTATTATTATTATTATTATTATTATTGTAAAATCTTGTCTAGGGATTTTGGCACAGTTATTGTTGTGGACATTATAGGCTTTTAAAATTGATGTGGCACATGGTGGGCTATTCATTTTAAATACAGCTGTCCATACATCTCTCTGTGTGTAGACTTTTCCTTTCATATGACGCGTGTTTGATAATATAATTGACCAATAACGTTTATATCTAATATCCTCATCAGAACGGCCCTTTTCTTTGAAGCATTTGTGTCTCTCCAACTCAGTGGTAAAATTTTCCCATTTAGGCCTATGAACTGGATCCATAAAATAAAACTCATAGCATAATGCTGTAACTTGCTTAAGGGTATATGTACGTGAACAACCACAAAAAGATAAAGAAAATGCAGGTTCCTAAATATTAAAATTTTACAAGAAAATGTACTCAGAAGTGGACAAAAATTACAGGATCCTATAACAAGGCTTACTAGAACATAACTAGCAGATAAAAGTATAAAAAATTTACCAAGTTAATTTTAAATTACACGTTTTATAGGAGCATGAAAAAAATTAATTCAGACGCACTTATCACTTCCTATAAGCATAACATTTTTCTGGTTTCTCTGACACCTTTTATTTTTTACTGCATATAATGAACATATTTTTCTACAAAGTAGACTACTTTTATACAGCTAAGGTTATTATTTTTAATGCAATTAATTTTTATATATCGCTTATAAAATATCTTGAAATTTTATCAATATTTCATGACACATGTTATACCTATGGGCATCATTGTAGTCTACTTTATGCATGGGCTATATACATGTAAAATAAGTAAAAAATTTCAGCATTCGATCTCGAACGGTTGTGAACGGGAAATTCAATTTTAAGTTAATAGTGAATTTCTCATCTGACCTTTCAAAGAGTGTGACTCAGAGCGTGAAAACATATTTAAATGCCCATTTAAATGGCACAAATAATTTCTAAACCTATATAAACTATATATCAATGGATGCAGAAAATTCAGCACAATTTTTTAGTACTATAAACAAAACAAAAACATAAATTTCAAAATAATTCACGTACATATACCCTTAATATTCCGTAATGTTCTAATCCCTACTACCAACAGCAGAACCTAAATAAGAAATTTCCTGCAAAGAGATTATTACAAAGGGATTAATACCGGTAATAATAATGTGCACAAGTGTGCAAGAAATTACGATTTCAGTAGAAATTAGATTGTGACACGATGTTCAGATGTTTCCATATTTGGGGTAAAATATGGAATCAAACGCATCCTTTTCGATTATTAAAAATATTGTTTATACAAAAATACGGACATATTGCAGGTTTTGAAAAATAAATACGGACACCAGTACATAATTAAAATATATGGACATATCCTGCTAAGTATGGACAAAAGTAGTGTGTCTTGTTGTGGAAATGAATTAAAAGTATTTCAAGTCACCCATTACGATAAATCGAGGGAGAAAATACATTTGTCATCGGTGTCACGAACTCTGGCCTGCTGAGCTGGTAAGCTGTTGAAGGTCACAGCTTCGAGTCCCCGGTATCAGAGAATTTTGTCTCCTAGCTATTGTCATGATTATAATGAGAACAGAGATAATATGAGGAAACATTAGCATGTCCATCTCGGATTGTTAAACTGTCTCTTGATATTTGAGCTAAAATTTTATTAAAAATCATTAGAGACATTTCGTAAGGAACGTCTAAAATGCCCGAAAAATCATACAATTAAGATTTTATTTCCCTTATTTTTATTAAATTACTCGGCTCCGATAGCCTAAACAATTTTCGATTTTGGGGATCTCTAGCTTTCCGTTTTGGTGAATATTGTTTGTCTCAACATAAAGAAGCACGCTAAAGAATTTTTTACTTTACTTCAGTGTTCTTCATAATGTCTGATTTGGGTCAAACACGACTTTACCCCTGCCGAGGTAGGTGAAAGTGATTCGAGAAATTTGAATTTTCGCGGTCTCCGTGTTCACTATTTTCAAAACTTCACTTCTTAACTCCAGATGTCAGCATATATGACTCGTAAACAACAACAAAACTACTTGACTGCTCCACTGCTACCTGCAGGTAAATTTAAATACTAAGAAAAGACCTCGTCAAATAATATTTGATATAATGCACAGAAATGAATAATATTATTAAATGAGAGAAATCATAGACGCTTTAATGCTCATTAAGTGTGCAGATTAAATGAAAATCACAAAGTAATTATATATGTTATTGTCATGATTAATTTCACTGATGGCTGAATAATTTAAATGATTTTATTCTTCCCAATATCGTTTGTAGAGTACTGTTTATAAGGGAGAAAACATGTAGGATGAGTTGCATATATGTTAGGGTCAATGCTTGTTTTGTAATTTTCTTTAGTTTCCTTTATTTGTTATACAACATAACATATTTCCAGGCGTCTATTACTTGGCTCTGGAATGTTACTTAAGTTCGGTAGTTTCATAAACAGTGTGTATGTGTAGTATTTTGCAGTGTAAGTGTGACTACTTAGTATACCGTTTATTTATACATTAAAAATTAAAATATTATCATCTTAAAACTGTTTAAATTCATTTCCTTGTTTTGTAATACCGTAGTAATTATGAATTTACATTCATATTGAGTTTAGTGAATAGTTTTGATGAAGTCTGCAGTAGATCATGGCATAATATTTATATTCATATTGTAGGTTATGTAGGTCTGTCTAATTGACATTAGGTTGTGGGAAAGCCTGCTGCATTACCTGTATTTTCTACCATTGTTTGTACGTATTTTGAATTCTTTTTATTTTAGGTAAGGATGTCATTATATTTTGACTCAAAGGTACAAAGCCCTGATCCAGGAAGTATCAATATTAATTTGGAATGGCATGAACAGCATCCGCTCCTTGCTATTGCATCTTACAGCCAAGATAGAGGTGGATTTGTCACTATATATGATGAACTGGTATGTATGTATGTATGATATGTAGGCTGCGTCTGTGTGATTCAGATAATAAACTCAAGGCAACGAAGTTGCACAAATTTGAATGCGCCTGCAAGGCTATCCTGTTGGACTAAAGGCCTTGCTATGTTCCTTTTCTTTAGGACTGTAATACCTCCTTGTAGACAAACTCAACAAGGGATAAGTTGCTATAAATTCTGATAGTTTATATTTGGTATGGATAGGTTAGATACGCCTATGAATGGTTAATATAAGTTACTGGTATGTTATGTTAGTTTAGGTTAGCCTATCTTCGGTTAAAAAGCTTTAGAGTAGGTTAGGTAGATATGTAGCCTATTCCCAAATCCAAAGAATATTAATTCTGTTAAACACTACATGAGAATATTTTAAAGTGATTAGACCTCACGACCTTCAGATTTCTGGGTGCCGATTTTCTGCCAACTGTGCTAGCCAAAATTCTTCTCACAGTTCTTGATCGAAATGTTGAGTTTGATTGTATGTAGACATGTTATGAACTATCTCCATACCCAAAGGAAATCCAGAGATTTCTCTGAAAGTGTCAGGTTTTCACAGTAGCCTAGGCAATAGGTTCGTTTCTGTTGCAAGATTGAAACGGTTTGTGACGATCATCAACTGTACATGCTCTTCTAAAGTCAGTTCCCAGTTCTTGACAATTTTCCATGCAATAGTATGTTACTGATTACTGACAACACTGCCATCTACATCTATTTCATTAAAGACACTCAGCTGATTTACGTTACACTAATTGATATAAGTAAGGGCCCTGTGCATGTGTGTGAATATCCTAGATTTAGACGATTTTTTATATGACTCATTTGGTTGGTTTCTAACAATATCAAATAGCTTGAAAAGTAGCAAATAACTTACATGTTACTCAGAGTTGGAAATGGTTTGAGTTTTAGAAAGTTATTGGTAGAACCCAAAATTAGCTGTGCACACATGCATAACTTCGTACGACTGAAACCATTGCAGAAACAAACTTACTATTGTTATAAGAATATTTGGTTACTGGTACATGAAGCTAATAGGCTATAAGCCGTTAAAATTAGAAGAAAGGTTTCATTTTTTACTGTAATTCAGAGAGTACTGATTATATTATCATTTTGAGTATAATACTCAAGATTTTCTGAGAATATGATTGTATGGTTGCAGGGAGAGCCGTTGTCCGATACAGTGTGGCCACAACATGCTGTGGCACAAGTGACAGCCTTAGCATGGCATCCCACAAAGAAACTTTTGGTAACAGGTTGGGAGAATGGAGAACTCAGAGCTTGGGCAGGAGACTCAGAGTTCACAAATGTTCAGTCAGCTCACCAGGCACCAATCACAATTCTACAGTGGAGCTGTCAAGGTGGACGCCTTGTTTCAGGGGACACAGTAAGTTTGTTCAAACTCCCCCTTTTGCCCGTCTGGTATATTCCATTAACTAATATCACGGGGCCTGGATTTTGATGACCTAAAAGGAATTTAAAAATTAGCAATAAAATGACTGCATAAATTCAAAGAAATTACTCAAAAATTTGTATGAAAATGCTAGTTTTTTCATCAGATTTGTGTCTATTCTACATTTATGTTGTTGACCCAATTATAGGCTTGTAATTACTTAAGTTAGTTGGTATATACAGTTAAATACGAACAGCAAACACCGTCTTTCTGTATCCATGTTAAAATTATAACAAGATCTTTTTATTTATTCTTATTTAGAGTTCCGATAATATTCAATGTAAGAGAATGCATAAAAATTCTATATAATGTGAAAAACAACACAAATTAAGAAAATAATGGCATTATATTTTTAAAACACCTTAAAATTAAAAATATGGACAGAAAGAAACTAAAAAATTACCAAATAATGCCACAGCATTCTAAAAATTACCTAAAAATGAAATATGGGGGAAATTGACAAAAAATGATCTTAGGAGTCATGATGAGAATGTCGGTACTAGTCCATGATGTTCCAATTAAAAGATGACATGTCATCAAAATCCGGGCCCTGATCATCACTGTGATTAACAAACCTTGTAAACTAACTCCAGAATGCAAAACTCATCAGAAGAGAGAAAAGTCATTCAAAGTTTAGCATTCACACCGAAGAAGCATGCTAAATGTGACCTGCTACCTGGATAAGTGCTGCATTTCCAGTAGCATAGCTCACAGTTTTACATTCATACCAAAGAAACATATGCCACCTGCATTTTAAGTCTTATATTTTCACTTGACCTCTGTTGCAGTCAAGTAAGGATAATGCTATCGTTATAATCGCTAATGCTAGAAGGAGAGTGAGGAAAAATGGGTGATGAATGAGGCTGTGGGTTCGTGATGCTCTGGATATCCCAGGATAGCTCATGATATTCATATCTGTTAGAGGCTGAGTCAACTCCAGGGCCTTACAGCCATCAGGAGAATTAGGTCAATTGAAAAACTCTGAAGATTAAAAACAATGTCATTTGCCCATAGAGGAGAAGGTTTCAGCATTTCTAATCCATTCATTTTGATTGCTATATTTTTTTAAATATACCAGTAATACTAATGTAATAGGCCTACTTTATTCAGTTGGTCACCTTCCAGCAGTTTTCATGACATCTTTCCTGTAATCTAAAGCTTCCAAGTTAACATGCGCTGAATTTTCTTAATTTCTGAAAGGCATCAGTATGCATGTCTCGTCCCAAGTAGCAAAGCATAAAATAAGTCCAGATCTATCTGAAGAAATGAATGTTGCACTCTGCGAGCTACACTTTTGTCACGCTGCTTCACTGTGAAGACGTTAGCTTGTTTATTTGAGATTTAAAACGAGTAGCATGCAGTGTGCATTCAGGTAGCATGTTGCATGTAGCATGTTACTTCAGTGTGAATGTTCCCTAATCTTACAATAGCTGTAAACTTAGTATGCTACACCATGACTTTACTTCACCTATAAAGGAAGGTTTGCTTCGGGTTTTGAATTTTGGTTATGTGAAAGGAAGAAAGGAGAAAAAAAACACCCTCAGTTAGTTTGGAGCCCATGGTAGAAATACTAACTGAAGATGCTCTGATTGTCTTGTTAAGAACCTATTTTGTAACTTCCTGTGATCTGTATTCCTTACATCCCATTAGAATCTCTTACTTTCATTAATTACTCCTTTTCACTCCTAATCATGGAAATTTTTATCGTAGGACATGTTGGAAACGTATTATAGGTTTATAACCATACACTTTTATATTTTGTATGTTTATGTAATTCTGAACAATTTTCTTTTTATATAATGGTCTCTCGGGCTTTTTGAAAGGAGAGTGAGGAGATGTTTTCTTTTTGAAAATCAAATTTAATACTTGAACTGAGATTATTCAACCAGTGATCAAATAAATAAAATACATTTAGATTTAATTTTCGTGTGAAATTTACATACCAATTTTATTTTTTTTGTAAATTTACACAAGTTAAAAATTTAAAAATGAGTTTTATTATTATTATTATTATTATTATTATTATTTAATATTAATAATAATACAATTTTGCAATTTTTTGCCTTTCATTTGTTTCATCTTCATTTCTTCCACCAATTTCTATTTCTAAATTATTACCAGTAACGTAAATATAAACAAATTTATAAAATGGAGTCTTTTGGTAATTTTGAACTACCTTTCTAAATTTTAAAAATTGTTTAATTATTTTCAGTTTAATTCTTTTTTAACTTATAGGCCTATTTATAAATTTCTCTGTTCTCTCATATTAAGATAAAGGATAATTGCAGCCTCTAAACACGAGCTTTGCTCATCTGGGGCTTTCAAACAAAGTGCGTACTGTATGTAAGATTTTGTAATGTTTGATAATAATAAAATTCCATAAAACACAAGAAAGGCATATTTTTTGATCCAATAATACTCTTAACAAACGGAGAGCAAGAAGTTTCTTGTGTATTTATATGATAATAAGTGAATATAGATATGATTTAATTTCAAAAATTTTAAAGATTTTTTGTGAAGTAAGTGGTAAAAATCCTGACTCAATATCATATTATACATTTTATTGTTCAAACTGCTTAGTGCTAATATAAAACTTTTACCTTAATTTTTTAATAGGCTGGCTGTTTGATTGGATCAAAAGTAGACAGCCGTGGACAGATCCATGCAAGTTTCCACCATGAGCTGAAGGATCCATTGACACATCTCACATTTAGACGAAATGCAAAACGCACAGCACAAGTGGATATAAGGTATTTTATTTAGCTTCTGAAATGAATTTTTCTTGCATCTGTCTAAAATTGTTTTTTTGATGTTTAGAATAATTTTTTGTTTAAAATAACTGACTTTGTTTTGTTTAGGTATATGTACTAGTTCCAGTCATTAAACATTCTAGCAGTAAGCAGTAAAGCAGTAAAGTACCTCGTTACTTCATATTTTAGGTATCATTAATGTATGGTTTTAACTCATTCTTTTACTCTATCTTTTAGTGGTCTTGCAAAAGCCGCAGTTGCTGGAGATGAAAGGGCACTTGATATGTTCAGTGCCTGGCGCCCTCGAACAGCTGGTCAAAGGTTCTCGTTTCATGCTGGACAGGGTGACAATTTGTGTTTCTATGTGGGTACATTATCAGGTAAGACAAATATTCAAGTTCTAATGAGTTGTGCATATTTTGATTGGACACAGGGTTGTGTAATGGTTAAATGTTGTCAAGTTCA
Organism: Ectobius pallidus; assembly: GCA_964059195.1. NCBI lineage: Eukaryota > Metazoa > Arthropoda > Insecta > Blattodea > Ectobiidae > Ectobius > Ectobius pallidus. The sequence goes on along the minus strand of CAXKWD010000005.1, from coordinate 155,286,548 downwards.
GGTACAAGTACCAATAATAATGCTCCTGTAAATCCATTTGCATATATTTTGGGTTTTGTTGTAATGATTCACTTAGAACATTTTACTTTCTTGCATACACGTAGTGTAGACAAAGTACTGAATAGTGATCATGTCAAAAGTAGAGATCGAGGTAACGCCATGAGAACATGTTTCACAATCCCTAGAAATCAAAAGTATTTTTGGAATGATTCTTTCTGTCAGTCCTTCTGTGCATGCGTAAACAAGCATGCATTATGTTATATTTTTGGATTAGGGATTTTACTGTGCAGTTACAGCATTCCCTGGAATTTGATTTATGTTTCTTAAATATTAAACCAATTTTCCATGATCCAATTTTTGGTCCAAATTTGTACAAATGTCAAATTCGATCATGTGCCATAGATGACTGACATTGCACACAATTTCATCCTTTATTTTCCATCCAATTGTACTGCATGCAACGGAATAGAAACATTTCTAATTTTCTATCCAAAAATATTAAATCAATCAATGAGTGACATTCTCTTCCCACATGTCGTAGAAACATAGCAGCTTCTTCTGTACTGCTGATTCTCTGCACTCGATCACCGAATAGATCAATTCAAATAATAATAAAAGTCAGGAAGATTAAGATACGCTAAGGCAGACTTTGAATTTACAACAGTACTAGCTATAACCATTACTACAACCAACATAAACTTTGAGGTACTCTAGAAATTATGGAAAAGATTTGGTAGAAAATTTTGCCAACATGAGCATATCGACCAACTTGTCAATGTAGTAGTTATCAGTTTTTGTTTCGGGAGAACAGCTGATGGTACATTGGACCAAAATAAATTCTCGTGTGCATAGCCAGAAATAATTGTATATAAATTCTCCTTGATTCAGCTTTTACACTTACCTGACGTACTTTCTTCAGGAAGATTAACAAAGTATTCTACATTATAAAACATTGCTTTGCTGTTAGTAAAAATTGCTCAAATCGGCACCAGTTATAAATTACCGTAACTTGATGAATTATATTAGTGTACCTACTATCAACTTGTATAAAGAATGTTTTCTCTTTTCCTTTTTTTGTTTCTTTTTATCTTTTGTTCTTTCTTTTAGTTTATTTTATTTTAAGTCTACTAAATTAAAACATTACATAGTAGACTCAAATGACATTCAGATAAAGGAACTACATTAAAATAAGAAAGATTGTATTGAAAGTGATTGAAACTTCCAATTATAATTACCAGTACTCTATAGTGCATGTTTAATAAAGATATCCTGACTATGTTACGAACCAAATTTAATTGTACAGTACAGTAAAGTCCCGCTATTCCGAAAATCTGCCTATTCCAAACAGAGTTCAGAAAAAGTACCTTTTTTTTAACTTAAAATAAGAGAAATTTAAAAGACGTTCGTAAAAAAAAACCCTTATTGTTATACAAAGAAGTTAAATAGAGACATACATAGAGCCTAAGCTTGATGAAAATGCCTGAAACCAAATTGGAATGAAAGCTGGTTACTTACAGCTCATGTTGGCTCCATTTATACAATTCCCCGCACTTAATTTACGCCTTAACAAGCCAATATGTTGATATTATTCATGAAATCCGCCTATTCCGCATTCCCGCTAAACCAATCAGAGTTCGGTCCCAATTAGTTCGGAATAGCGAGACTCTACTGTAATTGTCTTTCAAGCAGTGTATTAATTGATTAGTATCCTCTAGAATACAAATGGTTGTATCTCCTTATTTTTCAGGTGCTTTATATTATTTTGCTGAGGATGGGAATTGTACAGAGGTGCTGAATACCGAAGGAACTATAGTAAAGAAAATACTGTATCATGAACATAAAGATAATTTGATAGTCATGACTGAAGATCTTAATGTGGGTCAGTTCCAAGTCAGCCCTACTGGTCAAGTGACAGAAATAATGAAGGTAATTATCATTATTTTTAAATGGTCAACTTATAAACACTTATAGCTCCACTTATGTCTCATTTTTATGGACTAGTTTCGGGGAAAACCATCATCCCTATCCTCGGATAATGGTCAACTGGCGTTCTGGTGGCTATTGCTGGTAGTTGTTGTCTGTGTTGTGATGTTGTTTCTGTAGAGTTTACTTACTGAATTTTCAATTACAGTCTTACTAAATTTTCATTTACAGTCTTACTAATAATCCATGTGTACCATTTATACCAGGCATATACACAGCCAAGGAGAAACATTTACTAATAATTCCTGTATTATAGACTGAATGTGTGCAACACTTTACTTAGCCTTACACCCTTGTATAAGCTTGACGTAGCAGTACCTTATGCACAGCCCTATTGTAGTCTTAAGGGATTTAGAGTAAGATTTGATGGAACTTGTATTCCTGAACGTGGTAGCTCTGTGGTTCATAGATCATCTACATCTGAAATAAAAGAACTGTAGTTAATTTCCAGCTCAAGACAGATTTTCTTCTAGAGGTTATAAAATTATTTTTTATAACTCATGTTAAAGAACTTAATACTCCCCATTTTTCAACCTTTGCCTATTTATTAGTAATAGGGATGGATCCTCGATACTTTCGATACCTGGATACTCTAGATACTTGCATGGTATCAGCATCGAACGATACTTCAGAAAACCGCTCGGTACTTTTTCGATACTTTGGTAACTATGCAATTCTGCAATTAAGTGAGAGTGCTAGTATTTTTTAACAAACACTTATAAGCGAACTGTTTAAAAAACTAATTTTAATTTTAATGTAGAGTTTAAAAATAATTATAGGCTACTGATGATATTAAATTTTGTCTCATTAAATATGCACACTTAATTAAGTTGGTATTACACAGTTCTCTCAACTTTTAATTTTTAATGTACCTCTTTATTGTAATTGGAAATTATGGTATCGAGTATCGAGGGAAAAAATCATCTATCGGTATCAAGTATCGACCCATCCCTAATTAGTAATATTCCTCATTATAACAAAAATGAGTATTGATGGTTGAAGCAACTTCTCTGAGCAATCTGCAAAAGATCTTTGCAATGACCACAAAATTCTCGGCTTTCATTGAAGTAATAAACAGATTATTGAATCCTAGATTACATATAATCCTCTTATGGAATTTTTCTTGTTTGCTAGGTTAAGTTGAGTGGAAGATCACAAGATGCATCCATGGTATGGGCAGGCGCTGGCTTGCTGGCTGTCATAACTGGTGATCTTTCAGTGCGCTGCTGGGATTTGGACACTGGTGAGAGTTATCTGTTGGATGCAGAACCCGTCAATTCTGCATCACCAGGACCTTCCAGTTCTTCTGCTTCTAATATGCCTACTGAGATATTCACGAGTATAGCTTATTGTCCCCAGAAACGTAAGTTTATACAGATTTAATAATGTGTACAATAATTACTCGCATAATTGATGCTCCCACATAACAGGTGCACCCACTTTTTGCGTTAAAAATTTTAAAAGAATAAAAAGCAAGTTTATATGAGCAACTAATTTTTTGCATGTGTCTATCTGCAATGAAGACCTACCGACATGCAAAATTTTAGAGTAGGTTTCTACATGACCCCCCATATGGTTCCCTTGTTAAAAAAGTAACCACAAACAGTTTTACAAATTGATTTGAAATGAGGTCCCATCAGGCTAAAGAAGTCCATCAGAAAAAACCAAATATATGAACCAACTACAGACTATATTAAGATTTACTACACCTTGAATCACCTTAAAGTATAGTATACTAACTTAAAAGGCCCGGCGTCGCCCGGGTTTTTATTTTGTAATTGGAAATTAACTTATGAAGGGCTTTAGATTTTTTAATTCTAGGTCCTTATAAAGGTATTTATAATTTGAAATAGGAAGAACGACTTATCACACTCAAACTATTCCCTCAGAGAACGCTTGATATAGCTTTTTATGGCTCATAGAGAATGTAGAATTTTGCATCCCATCGCTTGTACAGTACACAGCAAGCCTGGTAGGGGTTCAAATAAGAAGAAACAGAATTTCCGGCAACATAAAATTGTATTATCGTGGCAGAAAATTTTATTTCTCACTCTCATGTTACCATAAAACCGTTTTGGGGATGAAATTAAACAGAAATACAATATCACTTTCACTTCCCAAAACATATTACCTTACCTTGTATTGTTTTCTCTATTTCCAGGCTAGAGAAAGTTATGTTACAGAATTATTTTCGTGGATTTCATTCTTTAATATTTATTTATAACATGAATTATATTGATAGCTTCTCTAATTTGTCAGAGACACGTTTCATTTATTTCCAAACCCATCTGAGACCACTGGCAAACAATATGTTGTCATGTGAACTGTGATTTGGATTTGATAATTCTGTGTAAAAAGGGATTAAGTATTCTCAAAAACATTTGATTTTTGGCATTTAAAATCAAAATTTTGCAAAACCCTTTCTTAGTGAGCCCTTACATTATGAAACGAAGGTACTGTCAAAATTCCAAGTCTCTACCTATTATAGTTCAGGCTCTACGTTGATTCTCTGTCAGTCAGTCAGGACAAAGCCTGATTCATGGAAACTCGGGGAGTAATCCTTACATGTTTGAACAGTTCAGGAAAGCTCTTCATTTGCCCCTCTCTCTCTGCAGGTGATAGAGTTTAGAAAATCCTGCTAGACAATGACAAATCTTTATACATTTTTTTATTATGTGTGTCAAATTACTTTCTATAAGCCTTTTTATATATTTTGTCGAAAGGCTTGAAAGACAGTAAGACAGTAAATTTTATTTTAATACTATAATTTTGAAATTTCAACTCTTAAAAGGGGTGACATTGAGGAAACTACTATTGAATGGCTGGTTGGGGAGAGAGGTAGTCTTTAAATGGAGGTAAAAAATACTTGGATTTAATAGTTAATGTTGCACTGCCTCACAAGCATTCAGTTCATATAATCATTTAAATTTTGTGTTGTTGTTTTCAATTCACTGTCTCTGTTCTTCTTAACAGGAATTTTATCTGGAGGAACCAATATTGGCACAATAATCATGTGGAGGTTTTCTGTCGGTGAACGAACTGGACCATCTCAACTGGGAACACCTCACCATGCAAGAAGTGAATCTCCCAGTATGACAGACCCAGCAAACAACTGGGTCCGAGAAGCCCCATGCACTGTGCGAGGGGCAGTAAAACAGATCTCTTGGAGCAGGTCACACCCTCTGTTAGCTGTCAACACCATTACTTCAGTGTTCGTGCTTCGAGAACAAGAGTTATGTGCACATTACAGCAGTCTGGTGAGTACAAGGCCAATATAGTTGTTTCTCGATTTCTAACTTAGTTTCTAACTTAACTCCTGTAGGTTGGAGTGAAGCTTGATTTTCACATTGTGAATTGTTAAGACTATTATCTAGGGTAAAAAGTATGCAAATTATGCGAGCAAATACGGTAACTATTGTTAACTGGCTGCAGACGCGGAGCAATGCCACTTTAAATCCCTTTAATTGAAATCAAAATAATAAGGGCCCGGATTTTGATGACATGTCATCTTTTAACTGGTACATCATGGACGTTGCCCACTAGTGCAGATATTCTATCATGACTCGTAGATTATAAAAATGGTAATTTTTAGGGTCATTTTTTGGTCATTTTCCCCCATTTTTTTATATTTAGGTCATTTTTAAAATTTAATGTAATTATCTGGTCATTTTTAAGTTATTTTATGGTCTTTTTCCCTCCATTTCATAATTTTTAGGTAATTTTTAAAAATTTAAAGTCATTATCTTCTCATTTTGTGTCGTTTCTTGCATTATATAGAGTGTTTGTGAATTTACTTACATTCAGTAGCATAAGATCAGAACTCTAAATAAGCATAAATAAATAAATCTTGTTATAATTTTAATTTGTATGTAAAAAGACTGTGTTTGCTGTTTGCATTTAACCATGTGTAATTAACTAAGTACAAGCCTCTAAGTGGGTCAACAACATAAATGTATTCTGATGAATAAAATAGTATTTTCATATAAATTTTTGGGTCTTTTTGTTTAGTTTTTGGTTCATTTTGTTGTATTATTACGGTAATTTTAAAGCTCATTTTTTGAAGTATTTCTAGGTCATCAGAATCCGGGCCCTGAAAGTAGGCCTAATATACGTCAGTCCTCAACTAACACCCAGTTACTCTTTTAGAAAAGTATAGAAATTACAATGTTACTTTCATGTTCCTTGTGTTGTGAAATGTTCTTGTGAACTGAGATTAAATTCTTGTGTCTTTAAAATGTTTGCATATTTCCAAGTTTCTGTTAAAAGGTTTAAGAGATGCAGTGTCTTATTGAGCAATATCAAATTTTGAACCATTATTAGTTCACTATTTTCATTTATCCTCTTAATAGTATGGAATCAAGAATGCTTAAGGTGAGATCTTCAACTTCAGCTTCTAAATAGTCCCAGCCATCCCATTGATATTGTTAATTTATTTCTTTCTTTACCCATACCATACGTAATATAAGAAGTATTGTGTATGACTGAAATTCAGTGTCAATTTCCAGCATTAATACACTTTTTAATTCACCTGAACACAAAAATAAAATTTTCAAAAAAATTGTATGTGTGTTCTTTCTCTGAGCTCGTGAGTCTGTGAACATCATAGCTCATGAATAAATAGATTATATTAAAACCTTCTTTATAAATTCACATTAGATATCTCCTAGGGATGTTACATAAAGATTTTTCTCTTTTAGAGCCACTTTTTATGAAAGAAATTTGTATTTTAGTGATTTTCAGATTTAATTTTTAGCAGTTTTCTCATAAATGTCTCTGATTCTAACTTTTTCATTAAAATTCTCTGGAGGGTAGTTATAAGCCAGTCATCATTTACACTAACTCAAGCTTATAAGTCTCGAGTGGCAAACAATACTTGTTAGTGTTAGACTGAAACAACTGAATATGCACTTCCTACAATTTGGCTTCTTATTCTGTATGAGAATATGAGATGAGAATGTTAAGTTGGAGATAGTTATGAGAGTGTAATTCATTTTTTTTTGGGGGGGGGGAGGTACAGTTTTATTCAGTGATTTTTCCTATACAATGCTAAAATCGGACACTAGAATGAAATTAAAATAATATATTATTTTGCTTTATTAGATAACATTTAATTCTCTAGGTGGGCCCTAAATTACTCAAATATTATGCAGGTTCCCCAAAACGAATTATTTGAATGGGGCCAGGACTTAGGTTGGGAAGTATTTTCCCATACGTGTGTGTGTGCTTCTTCCCATGATTGTGTTAATATATTTTTCCAGGCATCAGCAGTTCAGATTTCACCAAGCCAGCTGGTAGTGGAGCTAGAACTGAAGGAGTCAAGAGGACATTTCAACACCCTGGAGTTGAGTACGGACCTCCAGGTCAAGGGAGTGGCAGTCACCACTGAACACATAGCTCTCTGGAGCAACAAGACCATGGTGGTGTATCAGCTCATAACAGAAGGAATTGGTGAAGAAGCAAGAACCACCAGCAAAACTATAGGTAAGTGCTCTTTTGCAAATTAAGTGCGAGAATGGTACTTTATGAGATTGTGTGGGGGACAGGAAAATATCTGTCTGTCCATATGTCAGTACGTGCGATGACTCAAAAATGCTTTATCGGATTTTCATCAAACTTGGTATACGCATTTACAACATCCATGGGAAGAAGCATGTTGATACTGGACCAAATCAGTTGACCAGTACCGTAATAATGCCCAATTTAGTGCCTGTTTTATGGTAGTATATTAGAAAGAATTTATCAAATGCAAATCAGCAACATATTGCTGTTATAGCAATATATTGTTTTTCAGTGTACATATACGACTTTGGAAGTTGCAATACAGTTAGATTTGACAAAGAACACTACCCACATGTTCCTTCACATATGAAGGGTACAGGGGAAGAAGGCGGAATGTCAAGAAAAATGGGAAATTTAGTTATCAAGCCCATCTGGTAGCTGACTGAGCACTCTTATAGTGTTGCTTATGAAACCGGTGAAAAAAGTGTACGGTAAGGAGAAAATAGCAGTTTAAATTTCACCGTACAGGGGATGAAGGAGGAATGTCCATGCGTCTCGGCGAAATAAGGCGGCGAGTCAGGAGACAATGGCACTCACTGTCCTCTAAACGCACCGATGCAGGCTATGAAATGTTGTTTCTTTAATACAAGAAGGACGTACTCATCAATAGTCGCGTGCTGAAGTATATTTACAAAACGTTGCTAAATGTCAGTCGGAAACGAGAGCAAAGAAACTCTGAAATTTCGTATTATATTACTATTGTTATTAGATTAATTTGGCAACAGAGTCTGCCATCTGCTTGGGTTTAAAAGTGCAAACTACTATTTACCCGCAATAAACAATAATAAAATCCGACCAGACCGCAAATGGAAATGCCGACAGGAAAATGACGTGACAGTTAGGCGCGTTAATTTCTAGGTGGTGTAATGTTACGTTTTATCCAGATTCCATTATTAGTGAGTGTTGTCTGGCAATAGTAAAACAAACTAGAATTAAACTATTTTAATATGTTTAAAAAATTAACACAGGGTTTATAAAACCTGTCCGTCGCCGTGGGTGAGTTGGTAGCGTGACTGCCAGCCATTTGGGCGGCCTGGGTTCGATTCCCGGCCGGGTCGGGGATTTTTCAGTAGAGAAAAATGTCTTTCTCGGGTTCAGGACTGGGTGTGAGTGTGTCTCCTTAGGTTTAAGTAGGTAGGGGACTGGCGCACCCCGGTAATAAATCCGCTGTGAATATTCCCTTACGGGATCACCAGGGGTCGCTCGCGAACCTGAGGAATAACTTTTCTTTTTATAAAATCTAAAAATCGAACCCTAGTAATGGTATTAAAAATTAATCATTGCCTTCGATTTTATGCGCCTAAGTGTTTCTATTTTACTAATGACACAACCCATTTTTGTTTACGTGTAGAAATATTTTTTCGTCCTTTTACTGCACAAAAAAAAATCAGTAATTCCTAACATTTTAAGGATATTTTTTCTACTCCTTTAATTTTTATAAACCTAATCATTACCTGCTTTGCGTTTATTTTGTTTTAGATTTTATCCCACTTTCAAAGGAGAAGTACGCAGATGTAAACCATTTGACGAAATTTTGTTCCACACTGATCAGATGTTCTGTCAGTCAATTCCTCATAAGGAATAATTAATGTACGGCAATTAATGTTTCATTGCAATTTTTAATAACTTAAAAGTTATGTAAAATTGTAGGCGATTACCACATAAAACATAACTATACCTTTTCACCTACTACCTCAAAATGTTTGTGCATTTCATTGCATTTAACGATTTTTTTACACGTTTGAGTTAATTTCAGAACTTGATATTCACACCACGTGTACAAAACACATTATTCTTACTGTAGAATTAAAATGTATTCATAATTGATTTCATACATCAGCGTTTAGAGTACTCAAACTTTAAAAATCGTATCCTGCAAAGCTTTGATTTATTGACATTCCGCCTTCTTCCCCTGTACCGTTGGACATTTTTTCGTATTTAACGATTTTTTTTACATGTTTGAGTTAATTTCAGGACTTGATATTCACACCACGTGTCCAAAACACATTATTCTTACTGTAGAACGAAAATGTATTCATAATTGATTTCATACGTCTGCGTTTAGAGTACTCAAACTTTAAAAATCGTTTCCTGCAAAACTTTGATTTACTGACATTCCGCCTTCTTCCCCTGTACCCTTCATATGCTTATCAATCTAGACCTTTGTTCTTCTGTAAGCCCTAAGATAAATAATTATTTAATTCCTTCATTTTAACTACTACAAATGCTATTATTCCTATACTACAATTATTTTGTACCTGTTAATCACTGAATTTCAAAATAGTAGCCTATAAATAACTATTTCAGCATTGAGAGTTTGATCCATAAACTATACAGCTTTTGACAAAGCACAAACATAAGCCAACACAATATTTAGTTTTGCTTAAAACATTACTTATGATCTTCAGTTCTCCCCATTCATTCAAAGTCTTCAGTTCCTTATCATAGCGCAGGATTTTTCAATATTAGTTTGTTGTTTGACTTTTCTATAACTTCGAGAGAGAGAGAGATATAAATTTCTGTACAAGTAGGTCAGTCTTTTACGCAAAATATTTCTGCGATGTCAACTGTTTCAAACAATGATTTGTTTTAAACAAATTGTTGCTAACTGTTTTGATTACTATTCTAAGTACAAGTGAACTGAAAGTATTTTCCTTTGAAAACTTATGATTCAGAGAAACATAAGATGTTACAACTATTATATGTTTTGTAACAGTAAGAATAAAAACCTACGAGTACAGTAATCAGTCGGTCCATATTCTGGAAAGTCAGGAACATTGAAATAGGTCTGGGAAAGTCAGGGAATTTTGTAAAGTAAAGAGAAATTTGTAAAAAAATTATGCAATAGCCAGGGAACCCAGACTGTGTAAGCAATTTTCTTTTCAGTACTTGAGCTAATCATTTCTTATTTTTGGTATGGAGATGGAGGAGGCTGGGTTTTTGTTCTGTTTTGTTTACAAAGAACCTTCTTTTGGTCAGGGAAATGTAAATTTATGATCAGGTAAAAGTCAGGGAAATTTATTTTGAAATTCCTATGGTCACCCTGAGTAATACTAAATTTACTTGTGCAGGTTCCTTTCCCTGTGATGTTGAATCTGCTCTTGTCCATGAACTGAGTTTACTGATCATGGAGGAAGAGAGAAGCTCAATACAAGTTCGAACATTCCAAGGCACAGTGAAACAGACCTTGCCTACCAATGACATAGAAGGGCAGCCAATTGGAATGCAGCTCTGTGGTTCATTCCTCACTGTCGCTACTGCAGCTGGTTGGATTAAAATGTGGGACCTCACTCGCAGGTGTGATATTCTTATAGTAGAATGTGACTTTATTAATGCCGTAATGACTTCTCATCCATTTCACAAATAGCTAACAAGAACAGGTCAAATTGACTACATTTTCCTTACTGCACAAGTACCGTAATAATAAACACAGTCTTTGTCCATGCAGATGCAAGTACAAAATCCCTCCTCGGTTAGAAGTTATTTTGTTTTAATGAATGGGTGTATTGTAAACAGTTTCATTCTCTACAATCTAAATAATTGGCCAACTCTTAAAGCGTATGTAACCGACAGCTAATTTTCAGACTGAACTTAGTACAGCTGATCGGGAACAGGATGGGCTGGTTTTCAGAGTACCACCAAAAGCGAAACGTGGAAATACAAAATTAACATGAGTACGAATAAAAATTTATGGATATCTCAGAATGAAAGTGCAAAAGGAGCTATATGCTCAGCTTTCTTTGTTTTATTAACATTTTGTTCAAGAGATGAATTTAGGCAGGTATGTCTTCAAATTTAAGTACTGAATTTAAAAAACATGGTTATTTGGTTGTGCAGGAGAATTTAAATTGCAAGTGGCAAAGGGTTAAATCCAGGTGCAGGGTAAACCCTCAGGAGGCTCTACAAAATGTCCGGCTTGAGACATTAACTTTAGCTTTGTTTTTTTTTATGCTATTATTCTCCTCTATTATCAAGCATAATGAGAGCCTACTGTAGTTGTAAAGTCAACCATTAAAGCTTCTACTAATGTATCTATATGTCATTAGTGTCAGTAAAGTTGAAAAGATTAATTTTACTCGTATATGGAAATTATCATATTTATCAGGCTATAACTTTAGCAATTACAAATTGAATGCCTTCATTTACCTGAGCAAATGAGCTCTTGGGAATTTTCCAGGCCTTTTATTAAAAGGAGTCAAACCATTACATTACATTACATTACATTAAGAAATTTTGGAAAAGTGCATTTGTTTGAAACACTTAAAGCACATTGTGTTTAATATTATCAAGGTCCAGAATGGTAAAATAAATAAAACAAAGTAATTTAAACAGTGAGTTGACCAGCAGCCGAGGATGGGAGAAAACTCCCGAAACTAGTCCTGCTTATTTTAAGAACTGTGACTTAGTGGAGCATCAGTGTATGCAATATTTTATTCATTTTTATTGATCCAGAATGGTAGTTTCTGAAATTACTTCATGAATGGAAAAGATCTGTCTGTATGCTCGATAACTCAAATACTCTTCATCAGATTTTCATAAAACTGAGAATACACACTTATAAAGTACATAGAGAGAATCCTATTGATTTTGGACCAAATCGGTTGACCATTACTACAGAGTTATGGCCAATTAACAGTCACATTCTTTTTAATTAGCAAATTCTTGTACTTCATCAATTGTTACAACTGAATATTCCATCAGGTAATGAAGACAAGTGATTGCATATTTGTAAGCCTTCAGATGTCTTGTTGGCAAACATAAAGGAATATGTTAAGGTGAGAAAATTGTTGTAAATTTGTTCTGTTAATATTCTGCTTATCCCACTTATTTCTTCACATATGCTGATAACATTTTCTCAAGAAACCATGGTCTAAAAAGTATAGTTTCTTAAATATTCTTGTTAACGCCATCTGGCACTTTGTTTTATCAGTTTACCTAATTTATTTTTCTTCTATTTCAGGGAGGCCAAACTTCATTCAAATCCAAAGAATTTGGAAGAAGTTATTGATGATTTTGGGGAAGTAATATTGGCAAAGAGCAACAGCAATGGAACCAAAGTTTCTTTAACAATTGCTAAGGTATTTTGGCATTTGAGTGCTCATTTTATTAATTATTTGCAGCATTCATACAATATACTTTTTGTGGAATTTGAATTTATTTCACTAATCTATGAAATAGCATTTCTCAAATTTTTGTAGCCCTTCACCCCCAAAACAAAAATAAATAGATTAATACTTTGCAATCCTCTAAAAAAAATTTATTGTTATGAACAACAACAATAACTTACGAGAAAGTATGTGTTACATATGCGTTGATTTATGTGTTTGAACTTGTCTAAAATGTGTGTTTCTACTTGAGACCCTCAATAACTCTTCAAACTATCAGCTGATAAAACATTACAACTACAGTTTAGATTTAGGTAAGTTTGGCTTTCCTTTTAACAGAAATTTAATCCTTTAAGCCTTGAAAATACTTATTCGTTGGCATGTCTTAACCTACTTTTAGTTTATGGTAACACTGAACACTAGCAACCAACTTGCTTTGCTTTTGTGAATTTCTAGTGTGAAGCTACATATAAACAAACTTTTGAATGGTTAACAAAGAAACAAACAAAATTGAAGTGTAATTTTCTGTAAGATAAGAGGAAGTGTTTGTCCATCTGCCTGTGTGTGATGCCCATTCAAATCTAGGACATGCAGTGTACAATGTCGCCAACGTGTCTGCCTACTTGACACAGCATATTGCACAGTAATATATGGAATAATACAATAAAATACTCCTCTAATTACAAACAAAACACTGATGTCAAATAGTGAGATAATACATTAAATAAAGAATTAAATTTAACATGATAATAACGGTGGTTTAAATTTTTAAAAGGAAGTGAAGGGAAGCTAACATGTGCTGTCACAGTAGCAAAGGAATGTCGTGACGAAACGCCATATGCACTAACTTTTTCAAGTTGTCCATTTTCTTATACTGCACAAAGCATGACTTCTAGCACTTACCCTCTGTAATATTCATCTGAAAATAGTCAGAAAATCTCATTACTTGGAGAAGCATTTTGGTATGTCACAGTGAGTGGTCATTGCAGAATGCAGCAGTTGGGCTGGCTTTTGAATTCTCCTGCTGTTCTGTGTTGTTAACAATATGCCTAATAAATTCCTTTAATTTATGTTGTTTTTCTCAGAAAATCTTCTCTATATTTTTTACTTCCTCTGCCCGTACCATAGGTACTATAGGTAGAGGAAGTATTGTTTTCGACCTCCAAATTCGAAGTTGAGTTTTTAGCATATATAGGCGTTTCAAGGCCATCTGAATCCAAAAATACTATTTTTGGAAACATGTCTGTGTGTGTGTCTGGAAAGTCTGTGACGGTCAAGACGGAAAATCGTATAAAAACAAAATTTCGTATTTGGGTCAGGTACCTTCTAAAGATGTGAGCGGAGGATTGGCGATAAGTTTCTCTTATTTTTAAGGGGACTTTACATGAACAAATTTTCGTTTTTCGCGATTTTCTCGAAAACGGCTCTAACGATTTTCTTTAAAATTTGCACATGTGTTCCTTTTACTGAGAGCTAACACTTTTATTTGAAACTTTTTTTCGAAAAAATTCTCTGAGGGTAGTTACACACCACTCACTGTTCACCCACTGTTTGTAGAAAGTTTGTCTTGCGTGATGAACAACTGAATACACGCTCTTTCACGGCCTCTTATTCTATATAAGAATGTGATGTGAGAAAGATGTATTGTTGGCCATGCATAGAGTAAAGAAGTATCTGAGGGAAATATTCAATAAATTTCGGAAATTATTCTTTACGGCGGAAAGTTCAATAAACGTCTGCAGTCACTTGTTCTTTTTTTTAGTTTGTTATATAGCCTGCGCTTTTAGTCGCATCATTGAAAGAAGAGGTATTTATAGGATAATTAGCGTAAAATTGTGTCTTGCGATTCTGTACAAGGATATGTGAATACTGCTAACTTTTATTTGGGCAGACGAAGTTATGTGACTTTCACATCAGATTTTTTTTATTTTGTAATCCCTCCAACATGACACCACAGGGGTCAGGTCTCCCAGTTTGAGAAATGCTGTTTCAAATAAAAATCAATTTCCACTAATATGTGAATTTTTTTAACAGTCTGATTTCCTTCCGGACCCCAAACTGTTTGTATGGGATGTGGAGAGTGACAACCTACAGTATTTCAACCTGGCAACAGGCAAACTGGATGTAAATGACATGGATGAGGAATTACAAGCGACTGCTTTCGATTCTGATGATCCAGAACAGTTCACACTTAGCTCTACTGTCAGGCAGTAAGTAAAAGTCTACATTGCATATTCTCATTCTAGTTACAGAATTTATTTTATTTCAAATAGTGTTTTTATTAATTTAGTAGATATATAATTTTCATTAGCCACAATTTACAGCTTAATAGTAGGATAAGGGGAAATTTGAAACATCTAAACTAATGGTGGTAAAATCATGAGTTTTGTACAACCTGTGATGGTACCCCTCACCTCCTCTTGCCCCCTCTAAACAGCAGTGCACCCTTCAGGGAAGTTTCTTTGCTTTGGACAACAGTGTAGAGAACACTTTAGTCCATATAATCTTCATTTTTAAATAGTAAAACCATGTCCTTTCCCCATTTACAACTATCTACAGCTTGTGTAATTAGATTAGTGAATTTGATATGGAAAAATTAAATGAAGCTCCCCTGCTTTCCCTTTTCATCATTGTTTATTTTGCTCGGCACATATTTTTGTACCTTCTTTCTTGTGGAATCCTCATGTACAAATAGAATCATGTTTCTTTCATTTTTTTTTTTTTTCCCCCTTTCAAACTTACATCATAAGTTACCAGCGGATGAATGTAAAATCTGCAGACAACAGAAATTGGGAGAATAAATTTCTAACAAGAGATGGAGGTAGCTGATTAGATAGATAGATATGTTTAGATAGATAGATATGTTTAGATAGTTTATTCAGAGTTCAGTTGCCTTGAGTGGGTCCCCATTGTTTACAATGTATTTCTCGGGGGGCCCTTCAATAAAACTACTTACAATAATTTGTTACAAAGTATATCCCTTATGACCTATTTTTTCAACCTATTTTCTCTTCTTAACATTTCTTTGTGGGCCCTTTCCTCTTTTAAGCTATAAAATCTCAGCGTTATGAGATCTTCAAATAATTTATCTTTTCCGATCCCTCTTTCCACACAGAACCAGATGTACCTGTATAGTTCGTACAAGCTGTCTCATCATGGCAGCCGTTCATTCTTTAGCCAGATTTTGCAGAATATCTTCGATAACCCTTCAATTTGCATGAAATTCCCTATAAGTTATGTAAAACTGCTAAATATTGTCTTATAAATTCTAGTGTTTTATTATCTGTTAATCTGGAAAACGCATATGTCACTGAAATTTTGTTGTTAGTTCTACTATTTTAGACTCTTTTAACAGATCATTCCTGCATGTATGTATTTTTGCTATTCAGTCTTGTACATTAATTTCTGTATAATGGTTGGGCCTATCAACATTCTACGATCTTTGTGTGTGTGTTCCCGGACGGCCTTCGGGGTAGCTGATTAATTAACTGTTACTTCTCTTGTGCTTTAAGGCCCTCTGTTGCCACAGCATCACAAGTGTGCAGAAGATTTGCCTTGTCACATCATTGGGATGAAGAAGAGCCCAGGTTACTTGTATGTGAAGCCAAGCTATTGCCAAACTACAGCAAGAAGAGCAGTATGACATTAACAGAACCTAGTCCTGGGACCTCGTGGTCTAGAAGAGCTTCGTCCACCACAATGACGATGTTTGCAGCCACCAACTCTGATACCAAGGACAGGGTGAGAGCTCTGTTCCATTACATTTTGCTTTAAACATTAGTAAGTGTGAAGCAAGGACTGTATTTACCTGATTATAAGACAGCACTGAATATAAGACAGCCCCCTATTTTGAAGAGACTTTTCGAGAATTTTTATTACGTGAATGCTGCTTAATGCAATCACGGATAATGTTGATAATGTTATCAGTCGGATAATGTTATTAATTTAATGAAGTCCGGTACAGATTAATACTGATAAATTGAAAAAAATGCTTTTTATTGTGATCAAAGAACTAGTTGTTAGGCGAAAAGTGAATGGTTCAAAATTTTTGTATGATGTAATCCATGTTGCTGAACTGTGTAAGTTAATATCAGAATTACAGCTGTATGCTCATCCTATAAACTGTAGAGTTAATAGAACATTTTATATAAATTATCCACGAACAACTTATTTTTACAGGAATTCTCCCCTTTTAAGACTATACATTTTGTACAATAATCTATGTAATGAGTTTGATACAGATCTATTTCAATCCAGAAGAGTCTTTTATAGAAATATTTGCAAAATTTTTAGCATGCAGTTATAAAATCACAATTATTGTTCTCCTATTTGTTAACTTTATTCATTTTGTAATTCTTGTAATTGAGTGTGTGTTGTTTTAATTCACGGGTGTGCGGGCAAAGAGAGTTAAGTCCCCAACTTCAAAAATTGAGATATATCCATAGAATTATAGATAAAAATGTTTTCTACATTTGTGTTAAGTCCAGTAAGTCATATTCAAAAACGTACAGTAGTTATGGATATGAGCCTCATGGGTTTATCCATCTCTAAAGCGATGTTGGGCGAGTAAAGTGTGTTAAGTCACTATAATTCTCAGTAACATGAAAGTGGACTTAACTCTCTTTGCCCGCGCACCCGCGAATTGATTTGTTTTAGTGTTCTTTTGTTGTTCTTAATGTTGTCTTCTGTATTTGATTGTCAAAAGAGTCTACTATGTAATTTTTTAGTTTAGTAGACTTAAAATAAAATAAATAAATAAATAGTCTTGTTTGCATTTTGTTTATCTTCCTCAGGTATCGGAAGTTGTACTGGTGACATTCTTTGCCTCTCCTGATTCGGATCAGCTATTGCTGCTACAAGATGTAACCCCATTGCAGACAGACACATACACTAAACTTATGGCTGTTCACACTCCAAACTTCATCCTGCTGCGCAAACACTCCCATCTGCAGGTAATTACAGAACTGCATATGTAATGAGAAGGGTGTTACTGCTTGCTGTAATAATATTTTGCTTGCTAAATGTGTATAGATAGGTAATGTTTATTCAGAATTCATGTTGCCTTGAGTGGGTCCCCATCATTTGATGCAGTACTTCACACTACAAGCCCTCGGTGTATGAGTTCTCCCAGTATGCTGCAATCGGTTTGTGGTCCACCCCCACAATATTGTACTCACTGCGAATGTTGTCTTCTTCAGCCTGGTGGAACCTCGGGTTGCTCAGTCGGAGTTGCTACGATTTTCTCTATCTTACCTCTGGGGCATAAAATTGGGTGTGGAGGTTCTATGTTTACTGTTTATCAATAATTAATTATTTATCAAACACTGTCAGTTTATTTAGTATTCCAATCAAAATTCAAATGTATAAATGTTACTTCGTAAAGTTATTAATTTTATTGATGGGATATTGAAGGGAGTCTAATATTGGCCTTCACCCTCGTACGTAAATACTTCCTAGTAGTGACACGCGGTATCTACGTAATCTTGTAATGATGATGACGTCAATATCACAACAGTACTTACTTGGCACACTCACTGAATTTATTTTAGTAAGTAGCTATAATAAGCTCTTACTGCAAGAATAAATGTATAATCGAATTTACACTTCGGTAATTTAGTGAAGTTATTTATATAGATACAGTCGGATTGACCACAATGTCAATACGACTTATGTGTAATTCGAGGAGAAATGCAGGAATATGACCTGCCTCCTCGAGTCCTTCGTACACAAGTTTTACGCCTCGAGAACGCGGGTACAGGTTTCTGTCCCGGCCTCCAGTACACAAGTGAATCTTCGTAAAAGCCATGATCTTAGTCTCCTCTCAATTTCCCCTCTTTACCATAGTTACACAAAACCAATCATATGCACTCTTATAGCTAAATTCAGTTTTTTCTATCCTAAACTTAAATTCTATTGGTTGTTTCGATTAGCGTGGTTTTTAGCTTGGAAGTGATGCTTTTCTGATTCTCCCATCAGGGGATTCTCCGAATTTCTGTCTAGTTCCTGGACCTTGCAACATTCACTGTACATTCTCGTGAAGTGCCTATTCAGCTCATAATCTTTCCTTTCTACTACATTTTGACTGAATAGCCAAGTACATTTCTAACAATAACTGGCACCAATCTCCCACAGAGTTGCTATACATTTCACTCCGGCTGCATTGTATAATTCTGAGTATTCCGTCTGCTAACTTCTATTGAGTCCTAGTGTATTTTATTCTTTACTATAAAATAATTAATATCAGCTAAAGTATTGATGATATTAATTTCATATTTATGTAATCTTATTTGTTAATTTTTCCTGCTTTTTATCATGTAATTTATAATAATATTGCTTGGTTAGTTCAAAAGTTATTATCTGCCGTATTTAATTACTATCAATCTATTTCTCATCATTTTATATCAATTGAGATTAATGGAGATGACTCCATTTTATACCATATGCCCAATCTTTTTCTCTGGAATAAGTGAGGATTTGAAAAATTTTCATTTTTCTAGAGAAACAGATTAATGCTCCTTACAGTACTATGACCTCTAGCTTGTCCTTTTAAATCCTTCCTAACATCAGAGTAGTGGCCTTGACCGACTCTATCTCCGTCCTTTCTTCACTGGATACCTTGTGTGAATGAACCTCACTGTGTTACGGTTATGTTATGATTCAATAACAACATTCCATGCAAGCATACTTTGCACATCGGAGAGTATTACCTAACCATCATAATATACACAAAATAAAATTTACCCTCTTACTAACTAGATATAGCTCTGCGGATTTGTTTGCATTGAGTCCTTTTTTTTAAAACTAGATAACACACATTTTAACTTGATACCCTTGATAAAAATAATAAATCACAGCGGCTATGGGTTTCTGCTAGTGTCCTTCTTAAAATTAGATAACACAACAGATTTTCTCACACGGAATTTAATATCAATGCCACTCTTGTCACATTCATACTATATTCAAATCCTTATACCACTTTTTCTTGAACTTAGCACGGAAAGCAATATGTCATTTCTACCCACAATGTTTTTGCCTGTTTACCTATTTCTCATTATAAGGTCGGATAAAAGACAAGTTATACCGCCCTATTACTTTATCATCATTTAGATTTGCGACCTCAAAACATACATCATTAAAAATCTGAGTTATCCGGAAAGGCCCGCGGTACAAAAGCTCGAGTTTATGCTTTCTCTTTTTTGGTGCATTTGATAAGTTTTTCCTCCTTATCAGGACTTTTTCGCCTACTACTGGCTTCCATATGTTTTTGTACCTCTTCGCTCTTTCCATTCTTTGTAAAGCCTTCTTTCTGATATTTGCAATGGCGGTCTTACAATAGTCCTCTAATTTTCTGTTTACGCCTGTTTGTGGGATGGCTGGAAGTAGGCCTTTCACTAGTTCCTTCGGCTCCTCCCCTCTAAGTAACCTGATTGGTTCTACTCCTGTAATGGGATGTATTGAATGGTTAAGTATGTCCTCAATAGGCTGGATGTATCTGACCCAGGCGTTGTGCCTTTTGTAACACAATGCTCTTAAATACAAAGAGAGGTCTCTGAGACCGCGTTCTCCAACGTTTGATTGTGGGTGGAATTTAGAGACTTTATAGCATTTTATCCCTAATGATGACATTTTGTTCAGAAACCTTTTACTGATAAAGGGTGTCCCATTATCGGACAAAACCGCCTTAGGTCGTATACACTTTGGAAAGTAGTCGTAAAGCAATTTTCTTAGTATTTCACTGGTATTTGCTGACCTTGTTGTGTACAACTTAACAAAGTGAGAAAAAACGTCATAAACAATCAAGATATACCTCATCCCATAAGCTCCTGTCACTAGCGGCCCATGAAAGTCAAGCGCTACTAATTCTCCCGCTTCTTCCCTTGTGATCGTTTTCGGCATTTTATCGAACTTTTTGTTCAGAGGTTTTGCTTTCTGGCACAAATCACAACAACTGACATATTTTCTGATTTTCCTTCCTAAGTTTTTTGATGTACATTTTATTTTGCAAATATAACATCATTCTTTCAGTACCAGAATGTCCTAGCTTCTCATGTACCGTTTTTAGTATGCAATTTTCCATCTCACTTGGTATATAAACCTTCCATTCTTTTGTTTCGTTCCCACATAATTTATAAATAATGTTATTTATTTCCTTATATTTCAAATCCTCAGTAGCCACGCCCCTTTCTCTATTTAGTTCTTCTAAATGCAACCTGACAAGTTCTATTTCTGCGTCATCTCTCTGATATTCCTCTATGTGTTTGAAATATTGCTTTAAACTAGGTTCTTTGAACATCTGTACTTGCATTACTTGAATTTCATTTTTGTTTGATCCCGTTAGCTCAGGTATTTCTGCTTTATGCCTAGACAAATAGTCGCACAGGTGGTTGTCTCTACCAGCAACATGCCTAATTTCCATGTCATATTGGCTTAACTCATGGACATATCGAGATAATTTACTATTAACTTCATTTTGTTCAAGAATGTGAGACTGATATGGTCTGTATATACGATCACTTTCCTGTTAAATATATACTGGTGGAATTTAGTGAGTGCATGGTACATTCCAATAATTTCTAGGCAGGTAACAGAGCCTTTACTCTCCACTGGGGTGAGTCCTCTAGAGGTCGTTGCTATTAAATGGTTAGAACCGTCTTCATGCTGTTGCATCAATATTCCCCCTACGGCAGTACACGAGGCATCTGTGTAAATACTGTACTCTAGGTCATGTCTAGGCCTTTCTAACAACACAGAATTTTGAAATGCTTTCTTTACCCTTTCAAATGCTTCTTCCTCCACCTCTGTCCATTTAAATTTATTTTGCTTCTTTAGGAGTTTTCTTAAGGGAGCAACATATTCAGAATATCCAGGGATGAATCGTGATTGGTAATTAAAAATACCGAGGACTTTCCTCACCTGCCTTACAGTTTTAGGCCTACTTATATTTGAGATTGCTTTTATGCGTTCCGGGTCGGCCGATACGCCATCTTTAGAGATCACATAGCCTACAAATTTAACTTGTTCTTTAAACAAATTTATTTTAGTGGGATTGACTTTCATTCCGCAGTGCAAAAATGTGCTAAGTACCAATTCTAATTCTTCTAAGTGTGTACTAAAATCTGCTGTGTGAATTAAATAGTCGTCAACAAAGGCGGTGATGTGGGGACCAGTTCCCTCCGGAAACATTATCTGTAAAGCTCTAAGTAACGCACTGCCAGAAGTGCGCATTCCAAATGGGGTTCTACAAAAGGAATACACTGAACCTTGGTGCACAAATGAGCAATATTTTCTGTCTTCTTTTCGAAGTCCAATTTGCCAAAAGCTTGACGTTAGGTCAATGCTTGAAAAGAATTCAGCTTCTCCCATCTTAGCTAATAAATGATCTATCGGTTCCGTCTTAAATCGGTCCGGTTTCATGTATAGGTTAGCCGTTCTCAGGTCCAGTGTCATTCTAAGTTTATTACTTGCTTTTAATACCCAGCATATCGGAGATATATACTCTGAATCCGAAATTTCTATGATATTATCTTCCAGCATTTTCGCGATAACTTTATTCGCTTCATCTCGCATCGACAGCGGAATAGGCCTACTCTTATGATTGAAAACTGGTGGGTTATCCATGGTGATTTTATGTTCATAAACGGTACATAATCCCGGGGTCTCGTCAAACACATCTTTATTCCTTAACAACACCTCAAATAATTGATCTTTCTGATTTTCATTGATAGTTGTGATACTGTTTACCTTCTGTTTTAATATCTCTAGAATTTCATCTTTTTGAACACAATTTTCGTTCCTTAGTTCCTCATAATTACTTCGATTATTTAAGTCAGCTCTAATCATGTTTATTTTGCAATCCCCTCCAATATCATACACTTCTTCAATAAAAGTGTCATTAAACTCATTAATCTCCTCGCTATAGAAACGCGTATTTTCCGCTGAGTCTATAAAATTATTTGCCGGGCTTTTCTCGCCTACGACATCAATAGTAGCATGATTTGATACGATAGTATCATCATAAAAACCTGTATCTGTACTCAGATTTTCAATAATAAAAACCTCATTTTGAATTGCCTTTTCACTTTCAGAGCATTCTGCGTAATCGTTATGATCATTCGTTAACAATGGAACTTCAATTATGTTTCCTAGATTATTTATTTTTAAGGAGTTTTCCCCAAAATCTAATATTCCTTCATATTCAATTAAACTATCACAACCAAGAATAAATGGGTGAGTTAAATTTCTGATAACTAACGTGTAAATGTCAGCGGACCAATCTCCAATCTCCAGTTTTACCATAATTTGTTTATCAATCTTATATCGAGTTCGGCTTACAGCTGTCGTGCAATATAATAGCGGGACATTTAGTTCTTGGAATTTTACATTGTTTATTTTTAATTCCTCGTAACATTTATAACTGCATGTACTCAACATTGCCCCACTGTCAACCATTACTTGAACTTTTAATTTTCCTATTTTAGCTTCAATTTGTGGCGGATTCAGAATTTTACTTTTTTCTGTTTTGATTTCTTGTGAATTACTTCTTTCATTGAGCCTCCCATCGGTGAACTGGTTCCCCACAACAGACATACGCTACTTACTAATATTCTCCATTGGGATTTAAATCCCCTTTATCCACTTTGTTTTGATTTGGCAACCCTATTCTGTCACTTTGGTATGCAGTTGATTTAAGTTCGAGCGGAGTATTTTTGTTCTGTGTCCCCTCCTGGCTCGTATTACCGTTAGAATTCCACCAAGCATATCTACTGCCACTAACCTTTTCCTGACATCTGTCACAGCTAACATGCCTCCGGTCATATTCCAAGAATTTTAAGGGTTGGACTTTAGTATGCTGAGATTGCGACCCACTTAGATCGTAATATTTATTACGTGACTTTTGCCTTTGTTCACTTATGTTTATTCCTGTCATTTCTCTCACTATCCTTTCTGTCATGTCGGTTTCTATGACAATTGTTAGCACTGTCTTTTTATTTCTCCCATTAGCCCCTACTTCATAACCTTGAATTGAGAAGCAACTCGCGTTAGGCCTATTAATGTAACTCTTCTGTACAATATTCCTGCCTACTTGAAAATTTTTATCTCCGATCCCAATCAGATTTTTGTTTTCTACCATACTTTTCCATTTAACTGAATTTTGACTCCCTACATGCATAACATTGTGGTTATTTAATTCCATATTGCTTTGTATTTCGTCCGGTTCGGTAATGATGCTAGGGATGTATTGATATCCGATTACTGATTTATTAGTTTGTAACATTTTGTTACTAGTGATATTTAGTATAGCAAGACACGCCCCTTTCTGATCAGTACCGCACCGTCCGTCCTGAGGTTCATTCTCACTACTATTTTCTTTCGCATTCAAATTAATTGCCTCTTTCAATAAAGTCCCTTCCACTTCTTGAACTTTATTTAATATTCCCACTGTAATATTTTCTTTTTCTACCTTCCTGACTTCTGAACTCTGCGTAATTTGTTTTGTTTTCTGAGCATCACTTTCAGTGCCCTCCCCTTGAATTGTCTTATCTTTCTCCCCTATTTTGTTAGGTAATGATACTGCTACCTGACCTTTAGATTTTTGATTATCTTCCCCTGTTTCTTTTTGCATGTCAGACGAATTATCATCTATTTTCTCCTCTACTATTTGGACTGTGTTTATCGCTTCTGCTCCTACTTCAACATTGTTTGTTTTATTTAACTTTTCTCCTGTTTCCCCCGTTTCTTTGCCTCTTTGACCTAATTGCTCTAGCGTTTTCTTTTGTTCTGCTACCATTTTCCCTAATTTCTCTCTCTCTTCTAACATGAGTGCCATCATCTGTTGCATTAGCGATAGCAGATCTCCCCTTACATCTTTATTTACTTTTTCTACAGGACCGATCTCGTTCTGATTCTCTGAACTTTCTACCGCCACTTGAACTGAAGGTTCCTCTGACTGATTTTCAAATTCCTGACTGTTATTTTCTTCAATAACCCTTACTTCACTATCATTGGTTACCTCCATATTTACATTATTTTCAAAATTTTCCAGTTCCCCTTGACTTAATAAATCTTGTCCTAACTGACTTTCACTTGATTCCATTTCACTGCTTACAATTTTCCCACTCCGTAATTTATACATTCCTTACACTTTGTATTTTCTTACAGCATTTCAGGTTACCCCCAAAATTTTTCATGCACATTACCCTCTTATTGTTTAACAAACACGTCATAAATTTCATGCACAATACAAAATACCCTTTTAACACTTTCATATAAAATCTTTTGACTTATCCGTTTTGGTTCCGGTTGTCATCCTTCCTTCTGGTTCAACCGTGTTGCCTTCTTTTTCTCTCTTCTTTTCTTCCTTCTTCTGTTCTTCTTTCTTCTGTTCTTCTTCCTCGCGTTGCCCGGCTCCTAATCTTGATTCCCGTCGTCCTCCTTCTCACGCTCGGTGCCCAGCTCCTAATAGTGCTGGTCGTCGTCCCTTGGCTTCACTGCTTTTTTCGAAGACCCACGTTGTATGTTAGTCTATAGATATAATACTCGTGACCCACGTAATGGGCGCCATAGATATGTAATTATCTATGTGTTTTTAAGTTCGATGGTTTATTTTTTAGCGCCGTTCACTCCTTTTTTCGAAGCCCCACGTTGGGCGCCATAGATATGATGCAGTACTTCACACTACAAGCCCTCGGTGTATGAGTTCTCCCAGTATGCTGCAATCGGTTTGTGGTCCACCCCCACAATATTGTACTCACTGCGAATGTTGTCTTCTTCAGCCTGGTGGAACCTCGGGTTGCTCAGTCGGAGTTGCTACGATTTTCTCTATCTTACCTCTGGGGCATAAAATTGGGTGTGGAGGTTCTATGTTTACTGTTTATCAATAATTAATTATTTATCAAACACTGTCAGTTTATTTAGTATTCCAATCAAAATTCAAATGTATAAATGTTACTTCGTAAAGTTATTAATTTTATTGATGGGATATTGAAGGGAGTCTAATATTGGCCTTCACCCTCGTACGTAAATACTTCCTAGTAGTGACACGCGGTATCTACGTAATCTTGTAATGATGATGACGTCAATATCACAACAGTACTTACTTGGCACACTCACTGAATTTATTTTAGTAAGTAGCTATAATAAGCTCTTACTGCAAGAATAAATGTATAATCGAATTTACACTTCGGTAATTTAGTGAAGTTATTTATATAGATACAGTCGGATTGACCACAATGTCAATACGACTTATGTGTAATTCGAGGAGAAATGCAGGAATATGACCTGCCTCCTCGAGTCCTTCGTACACAAGTTTTACGCCTCGAGAACGCGGGTACAGGTTTCTGTCCCGGCCTCCAGTACACAAGTGAATCTTCGTAAAAGCCATGATCTTAGTCTCCTCTCAATTTCCCCTCTTTACCATAGTTACACAAAACCAATCATATGCACTCTTATAGCTAAATTCAGTTTTTTCTATCCTAAACTTAAATTCTATTGGTTGTTTCGATTAGCGTGGTTTTTAGCTTGGAAGTGATGCTTTTCTGATTCTCCCATCAGGGGATTCTCCGAATTTCTGTCTAGTTCCTGGACCTTGCAACATTCACTGTACATTCTCGTGAAGTGCCTATTCAGCTCATAATCTTTCCTTTCTACTACATTTTGACTGAATAGCCAAGTACATTTCTAACAATAACTGGCACCAATCTCCCACAGAGTTGCTATACATTTCACTCCGGCTGCATTGTATAATTCTGAGTATTCCGTCTGCTAACTTCTATTGAGTCCTAGTGTATTTTATTCTTTACTATAAAATAATTAATATCAGCTAAAGTATTGATGATATTAATTTCATATTTATGTAATCTTATTTGTTAATTTTTCCTGCTTTTTATCATGTAATTTATAATAATATTGCTTGGTTAGTTCAAAAGTTATTATCTGCCGTATTTAATTACTATCAATCTATTTCTCATCATTTTATATCAATTGAGATTAATGGAGATGACTCCATTTTATACCACATTTACACTGTATTTCTCGGGGGGGGCCCTTCAATAGAACTACTTAACAATAATTTGTTACAGAGTACATCCCTTACGGCCTATTTTTCCAGTGTATGTTCTCTTCTTAACATTTCTTTGTGGATCCTTTGCTTTTTTAAATTATACAACCAGCTGTAGCAAGATTGAAATCGGAAATGTACACATCAACTTCACTAAAAGGTATATTTACCCATTGAAATGATCATACTGGGTAAACATACCTTTTAGTGAAGTTAGTGTGTATATTTCCGATCTCAATCTTGCTACAGATATCAACACTTCTCTGTAGATTTCCATCTAATATTAATATTGATATACAACCAGCGTTATGAGATCTTCGAGTAATTTATCTTTTCTGGTCCCTCATTCCATGCCTAACCAGATGTATAGTTCGTACAAGCTATCTCGTGATGGCAGCCCTTCATTTTTTAACCAAATTTCGCAAAAAATCTTCGATAGCCCTTCAATTTGCATGAAATTCTCCTATGTGAAAAGCTGCTAAATATTTCCTTATAAATTCTAGTGTTTTATTATCCATTAATCTGGAAAATGCATATCTCTCACATTGTAATTTCTTTGTTAGTTTTACTATTTTAGACTCTTTTAACAAATCATTCCTGCATCTACATATTTTTGCTATGCAGTCTGGTACATTAATTTTTATACAATAATTGGGCCTATCAACGTTCTGCAATCTTTGTGCGTGTGTTCCCGGACGGCCTTCAGCTTCCTTTAAAAAAACTGTTGTATTGCTAAATGTGTATATTTTTAAATTACAGCAGAACAGCAAGACATCTACAGGTTTAGTGGAGAGGCTTGTGATGAGAGACTTTGAAGGTCTCGAGAACTGTGATAAAGCAACTCGCAATGCCGTCCTTGACTTCAGTTATTTCTTGAGTGTAGGCAATATGGATGAAGCTTTTAGAGCCATCAAATCAATTCATAGGTAGGTTGTGATTGATTCAGTATCTGTGGCTTTACATTTTTTTAAGTTGTCCAAAATCTCGGAATCTTATAAAACTTTGATTCAGCTGATATAACTGGCAAAGAAATCATCAGTAGTATTCACCAAAAAAATTTAAGTTACTCAACATGCTTTGTGTTTGTGGTGCTTGCTGGGAAAGCTATTGTACAGAATGCTTATGATACCAGTTTGTGTTTTGTTGCAGTGAATCTGTGTGGGAAAGCTTAGCTCGCATGTGTGTGAAGACAAAACGTCTGGATGTTGCTTTTGTGTGCCTGGGCCATATGAAACATGCCAGAGGGGCCATGGCTCTCAGGGAGGCCATGAAGGAGCCTGAATTAGAGGCTAGAGTGGCTATGCTTGCAGTGCAGCTGGGGTTAGCGGTGAGCATCCTTAAGCCTTCTGTTTCAGTGTTGAACCCATGCAGCATCTCTTAAAAATGAGATTTTTAATTGCAAAAAACTTCATTTTTGTCAAATAATATTTTCTTTATCATAATGTTTATAATTTCAAAAATTGCAAAATATAGGGTCTTCATGGCATTTTGAAGTGTTTTGAAGTTCTTCATTGGTGTGGAAGCACTGTCCTCTCAGATCTTTCCTCAGCTGCCAAAAAAGATGAAAGTCACTCGGATTGAAATCCATCGTGACAGGGGATGAAGCGTGGATTCATTACAACAATCCAGAATCAAAAGAACAATCCAAACAATGAATGCACACGAATTTCCCAAACAAACCCAAGATCTGGCTTCCACACCAACGAAGAATTTCAAAGCACTTCAAAATACCATGAAAACCTATCTCAATATGCTGGCGGCAAGGTTCTATGAAGAGGGTATTAGAAAGTTGGTGCCACGCTACGACAAATGTCTCAATCGGAGCGCGACTATATAGAGAAGTAGCTAGAAGGTGTGCCTAAATTTTCCAAATAAAACAGTTTTGATTTTCACTGTGGTTTTCATTTTATGCCCCATCGGAGGTTGGAAAAAAATAGCCCTCGGAATTATGATTTAGAGAATATAGCCTTTAATATTATTAAAAAACTCCTTACAAATCCTTCAATTCCATTTCTGCAGTAAATAAGTTGGCCTTATTGTTAAAGTGAGATAGGTCTCACTTTATGAACAAAGCTTCAAACATAATGGACCCATACTGTACAACAAATTGCCAAAAAGTGTGAAAAATGTAAACTCAGTTAGAAAATTTGAAGTAACTGCTCACAAATACTTAATGGACAATGCCTTCTACTCAGTACAAGAATACATGAATCATCAAGAAAACTTACCTTAATTGTAAATATTGCCATTAATAGATTATGTTTAGATTTAAGGAAACTTGACGAGTCACCAGTTTATGACATATGTAAACGTTATGTGACAATAAAGCATTATCTTATCTTATCTTAATTTAACAATAATCTGTATTTAAACAAAAATATGTAACTTTTTAAATTCTGGATCTTCAAGGCCACCCTCAGTTGAGAGAAGTGATGATTTGTTTTTCTTTCTCTTTTTCTTGGTGGCATGTTATCTGTGTGTTTAGATTTCATTAAATTTTTTATGCTGAATTTGTTATTTGTGGTCTAAATTACACCATGTTCCTTGAATACTTTTTTGAAATTTAGGTAATATACAGGGTGTCTCAAAAAATGTACTAACACTTGGAATGAGTATAAAAACATTATTTATGCTTGACTGTGTAAGTTCTATCTATTTTTATTCTTCAGAAATTAATTGTATCAATAAGAATGCTTACATTAAGATCAAATTTTGTAATTGTCTAATATTGTAGGAAGAGGCAGAGAGACTTTATGCATCATGTGGTCGCTGGGATTTGCTGAATAAGATGTACCAGGCAGGTGGAGAATGGGAAAAAGCATTGAGAATTGCAGAAGAGCAGGATCGTATTCATTTGCGCACAACTTACTTCAACTATGCACAACATCTAGAGGCTAGAGGGGACCTCATGGGAGCTGCACATATGTACGAAAGAGCTGATGCACATCGAAGCCAAGTGCCTCGAATGCTGCTTGATGACCACAGAGCACTGGAACAGTATATCCATAAGTCAAAGGATCCGTAAGTTTTAAATGTAAACTTACCTCTTAGTATAACATACCGGTACTTTCTTCTTCTTATTAAGGCTCTATGACTTCAAAGTTGAATGTCTTGGCCTTCTCAACAATTCTTTTCCAGGATTTTCTATTCTGTATTTCTCCCATCCAGTTATTTATTTTAAGCTTTTTCATGTCGTTCACTACTTCAACCTCCCATCTGTTCTTTAGTCTGCCCACTGTCCTTGTTCCTAATGGTCTCCATTTGTATATTCTTTTCACTAGCTTTTCTTCTCCCATTCTCTTAACATGTCCAAACCAGCTTAGCCTCATAGCTCTAATAAAATTTAGTATATTTAGGTTGTGTATCAGCTCATCTAATTCTTTATTGATTTTTATTCACCAGCATCTAACTATGTCTTTGGTGGCTCCAAAAATCCTTCTCAATATCCTTCTTTAAAAAATTAACAGTTTTTGTTTGACTGACTCTATTAATACCCAGGTTTTATAGGCATAGGTGATGACTAGCCTAATTATGGTCCAATGCAGCCTTAGTTTGGCTTTGTTAGTTATCAGTTTACTTTTAAATAGATTTTGGTTGGCAAAATAGGCTCTATTGCCATTGCTAATTCGTTCTTTAATTTCATCTTCTTTCGAATTATTGCCATTTAATGTTGTTCCTAAGTATTTGAATTTGTTGACCGGTATAATCTGCATCTCATTAAGTTTCAAATTATTTGGAGTGGAGTTTTGTTCACCACATTTCAAGTACTTAGTTTGATTCTCATTTATTATAAGTTCAAATGCTTCGGATTGATTCTTCATACTTTTGTACATCATACTACTGTAGTTTCTGGCATATAATATGCTCCTTTTTATGAGACGCACCCCAAAAAATTAACATAATTTTTTAGGGAAAAACACTTTTTCATAACCAAATTCTGACCATCGTGATATTAATGGTGTAACAGTAGGTAACGAAATATAGTTTTTTATTATGAAAACCTGGATTTAAACAGGAAAAAATAATGCTGAATATTCAAGTGTAGGCTACTCCGGATAGACAATTATTTTCCTGCACTTTTTACTATAGCCAAAACAATCTTAAAGCACCAGATTGACACTGATTATTTTATTCTATTTTCCTTTTATTTCTATTAAATTTTTGGTTTGGGAAATAGCAGTGAGCTTTGAAGATCGATAATGGAGGTTACTGTAAGTGGGAAATGTACCTGCTTTGCAGATAAACCAGTGTAACCGGCATAAGTGCATCTGTAGAGCTCTCACACAATGTCAGATTGAATTACATGGACATGAACAAGTTATTGGCTTGTGCTTCTGTGAGATATTTCTATGAAAATGGAGACAGAAGCTTGCCCTATGATGCAGTTTGCCATAATCCTGCATAAAACGGAGGTTTAACATACCGCGGCACTAAAAAAGTAACAAGAAAAGTCAAAGATAACATAAGATTACAAAAAAATTTATAATTCTATTATGGACATTAAATTAGCATGTTTTATACCTTCATTACATAAGGCACATCCTATTTTTATGGTCTATATTAATTTCAAAATGTACATCTTATACATCAGATAATACAGTATCTAATTCATTCTATAATTTTTTCAGTCAGTTGATAAAGTGGTGGGGACAGTACATGGAGAGCACAGGCAACATGGACCAAGCCGTTCATTACTATGAGGAAGCTCAGGATTACTACTCACTAGTACGAGTGCTCTGTTTCCAAGAGAATCTCACTCGAGCCTCAGAGATAGCAAGTGAGACAGGTGACAGAGCTGCATGCTATCACCTGGCTCGTCAGTACGAATCAATGGGCAAGATCAGTGAGGCTGTCCACTTCTTCTCCAGAGCACAAGCTTATGGCAATGCTATCAGGATATGCAGGGTAAGAGATTACTGAAAGCAAGTAAATTAGCATCTACTTCTGATGGGAAGAATTAGTTAATTCTGATTAAATTAATCGGGAAACATTGCGAAGTGTCAACATTAAACTTAATAAACTTTAAAACATTCAACTTGACACATTACTGTAAGTAAATACTCTCTAAATCAGGACGCATGTTTTCATGGCCTAGCTAGCCATCATCCTAGAACTAGCTGAGGATGATGGCAAGGCCATCGAAACGTGTGTCCTGATTTAGTGAGTATTTACTTACAGTGAAGTTGAATGTTTTAATGTTTATTAAGTTTAATTAGTTAATTTACTTATTTTTTATACCTTATTTGTTTGCATAATTTGCACATTTTTTTCCGTACAGTATTTTGGTCACCAAAAGGTGGGACTGTGTAAAATAGCAGATTCTTTAAAAATATGTCTTGATAACTCTCAGCTCTTCAAAATAATCCAGTAACACATATTGGACTCTAAAATGCCAAATTCTCTCTGCTGCATGGTTACCTAACTGTTCTGTGAAAATTATCACTTTTAATTTGTACGACACTATGTTGTTGTTGTTGTTGTTGTTGTTATTATTGTTATTATTATTATTATTATTATTATTATTATTATTATTATTATTATTATTATTATTATTTTTAATCTTGAAATTACAACATTACAGTTACAACTGTTAAGAAGCAACGATGATATCATAGTGTCATCACTGCCCCTTATGTACCACCTTAATTTAAAAGCGCAAGCATCAATGTTGAAGTACAATATTGAGGATTTATTTGTGGAGTTGATTAAATGATCAATACCTACCGTGGATTGCAAAAATTATTGACTACAGATCCCAACATTCCTACCACATTGTAAAAAATGTACTGAGCAAAAATAAAGTTCAAAATAATTCTAAAAAAATTAGAGTACATATACAAAACACATGAGGGTGCAAATTATACAAGCAAGTGTGGTAGTAATGTTGATATATTTTTTTCCTATTTTTATTTAATTTCATAAACAATTTCATTATCTTTAGAAGAAGAAAAGGCTTCAGCAAACACTAATTTTAATTTATACCACTTGGTTTCCTTTTCAAAATGCCAATGAATTCTCTTTACCAGTACAGTGATACCTCGAGATACGAGTTTAATTCGTTCCGTAACCTTGCTCGTATGTCAATTTGCTCGTATCTCAAAGCAATTTTCCCCATTGAAATGAATTGAAATGCCATTAATCCGTTCCAGCCCCAAAAATGCTACCCCCAATTGTTTTTGTTATGTGTTTTTGAATAAGAAAAATGTATTTATAAATTACAAATATTGTATAAAAACATAATAAAAGAGAATGTAAAGCAAAAAAAAAAACTGGTTTTATAAAGTGTACATACATATTTGTTACACTTTCTTCGGACCCAAAAGAAATGTGATAAAGTATGTAAATGCACAAAAAGCGCAAAGCCCAAGAAAAACTTAGCAAAGATGCTTCGACAGCGAGGTAAACAAGCACACTGGGGGAATACGTGGGATAATGCGCGAGACGCAGGCGCAGTAAACTGGTGGGCCGTGTGCAGCGTCGCAGCTGGCCGTTCCTCGTATCTCAAATGTCGCTCGTATTTCAAAACAAAACTTCGCTCGCCCAACAGCTCGTATCTCAAATAACTCGTATGTTAGGGCACTCGTATCTCGAGGTACCACTGTATATATCTGTAATGTTTATTGTCAGAGTTTGCCTTTGATTTGTTCAGATAGAAACCGAAACAATTGCAGGACAAATGATGTCCCATGTGGGACATTTACAAAATACCTTAAAATGCGGGACAGTTGGTCACTCTAATACTGGATTATATTAAGGGCAGAGGAAGTCACATGTTTCATATCAGGATTTTTTTTTAATAGGAACAAGGAATGGAGGACCAGCTATGGAATATGGCCCTAGTGGCTGGTCCAAGAGAACAGCTGGAAGCAGCAGAGTATTTTGAAACATGTGACAAACCCCTGCCTGATAAAGCTGTGCTACTCTATCATAGAGCTGGCATGATTCACAAAGCTCTGGATCTGGCATTCAAGTAAGTATTACTCAGCTATCATTAGAAGTAGTTGAAATCATAAGAACACTTCTTGCTCCACTTACGTTACTTTATAAATCAGGACTAGTTTTAGGAGGTTTCCTTCCATCCTCAGCTGGTGGTGGTCGACCAATTACCTCAATAAGTGTTAAAATATGCAAGTTATTGTTCACTGTAATATACAGTGTGTTTCACATGTAAGTTGGCCAATCATACGGGTTTCTGTGTCGTGGTGGCCACACCTTTAACTCCCGAGCGATCGGGTGAAATACCTACGCAAATAAAGCTGCTAAAAGTGTAATGATTCAGGTTCTCACAATTACAGTTAAAAATACAATGAAAATCACTACGTACCTCATCACAAGAGATTTTGGAAATGTCCTCTTTCATCCACACAACAATAGCACATCTTTTAGGAAATTTTCTTTTACGTGCACAAGTTCAGCTTCAGAGGTAGAGTTAATTTCTCTTGTGATATTGTCTTTTGTTCTTATAAGTCAAACCCTCATGCATTAGAAGAACTTAAAAACAATATCACAAGAGAAACTCTCTCTATCTCGGAAGCTGAACTTATGCGTGTGAAAGAAAATTTCCTTAAAAGGTGTCAGTGTTGTGTGGATGCAAGAGGATAACATTTCTGACATCTCGTGTGATGAGGTACGTGGTTATTTTCATGTAATTTTAACTGTAATTGTGAGAACCTGAATCATTACACTGTTAGTGGCTTTATTTGTGAAGATATTTCATTGGCATGCTATATTTTTACACAAGGCACACCCATAAATACAGAGAGGCCATTTTATGCGGAAACTTTTTAACAGCGTTGCCCCTGCTCACACTTTCCCTGCTGTTGTGCTTGCACCGGCGGGGACCGTGTTCCGTTACTACCGGCAAATCAAGACTTTAGAAACAATACAAAATAGAATAACTCAAGCAATTTATTATCAAAATAGGCCTACATGTAGAGGCTTATTACTCACCATTTATTTGAGATACTGAGATGGTACAGTCAGGATATTTACGAGAAAATCTCCGAACGCACCTTCTATGGTTATTTCTCAATAAGTAATATTCCACCAAATAAATTCGCTGTTTAACTGTATATATTTTCAATTATTGTCTTATGTAACACACGACAACAATAGACAAGCGTCTCACTACAACACACCGAAGCAACTAACCGCTTGTATGCTTTGTACAACTACGGCAATGCAGCAGTGATGCAAGGTTTCCTCATAAAATGAACTCACTGTACTAATAAGTAAGGTAACTGGATGCATCAGTAGTTAAGCAACCTAATTGAAATAATTTTTGTTACAGGACCCAGCAGTACAATGCCCTGCAGTTCATTGCTGTAGATTTAAACTCCTCATCAGATCCTGCACTTGTTCAGAAATGTGCTCAGTTCTTTGTAGAGAATGGACAATACGAGAAAGCAGTCGATCTCCTAGCTGTTGGGAAGCAGGTACAGTATATATTTGTAGATAACTTTCTTTATCTTAAGGATGATTTGCACAGCGCACTGCTGTAATGCTTTCCTGGAGCGACTCAATAATAATTAATTTTTTCTTTGTGAATTCTTGGTCATTTGGCCGTCTCATGCATGTGCAGAAGGGGAAACCTATTTGGCAGTCAACTAGCAAAATGCTAGGGTATTAAAGTTAGACATGTTCAACTGTCATCTAGCCTTTATTATTCCCTGCAAATTCAAAATTAGGCACTAAGCGAATAAAAGAAGCTCCATCTTTAGAAGCTTACACAAGTATATTTGCTATCAAATAAAGATGCTAGTTCAAAACAAATAAAAGCAGTACTGTGTAAATCACCCATTATTTTACTTTTTGTGCAAAAATTTGTGTCCATTTACATAAATGATTTATTTAAACAGTATGTGGAAGCCTTGTCTCTGTGTGTTGAACACAACATAGCAGTAACAGAAGACCTGGCAGAGAAGCTGACAATAAACAAGGGAGAGGGAGATGAAGCAACTCGAGTGCAGGTGCTGGAGAAGGTGGCGGAGAGTGCTCTTCTACAAGGCAATTACCATTTGGCCACCAAGAAGTTCACACAAGCTGGAAATAAGGTAAGAAAACTAAATAACACTTGATAACAGATGTAAAATAGTTATTGAATTTACTCATATACTCTGTGCATATTTTTTTTTAACTGGTGCCAAAACATTAGGGCACCTGCATTATTGAAGAAGAGATTGGTATCCCTACAGTACCAAAGTCCGTAAACTACAGTATTGTGTATACCGAGCATTCAATTTCTCGTGGCATCACTGCATCAGTTTAGTGCTAGAAATGATTGAGTATGGAAGCTAAAGGCTAGTTTACACAACGAATTTAGGTTCTGTAATTAAGTTTTGCAACTGTTTTTTTTTTACTTGAATGTGCAAGCGCAAGATGTACTGACAACAATGAGTTTCGACACTACGCTATTCCGGCTGATTCCAACTTTTCACGAAACTATAATAGTAATTTTGATATGTTACACATATTTAGTTTGTTTGCAATTCGTAAAATGAACTGGGGAAGTGAGGAAATTGTGAAATGCCTGGATTCACACGTGTTTGAAAGGTGTATGTGGGATTTCAACAACTTGAACTTTAGAAATAAGATGAAATGTGTGGTTGCATTGGAATTAGTTTTAAGGAAAATTAATGTAATTAGTTTCACGAAATCACTTTCATGAAAGCGTTTACGAAACCTAGTGTCATCATGTAAGTTAGCCTTAAAAGTTTCTTGTTAT
The DNA here is from genome assembly GCA_964059195.1 of Ectobius pallidus. Classification (NCBI taxonomy): domain Eukaryota; kingdom Metazoa; phylum Arthropoda; class Insecta; order Blattodea; family Ectobiidae; genus Ectobius; species Ectobius pallidus. The sequence goes on along the minus strand of CAXKWD010000005.1, from coordinate 155,250,121 downwards.
TGATCATTTATGACTAAAGAAAAGCTGCAAATTATAAGATGCAGAAAGCCTTGGTAATCATTTAACAGGAAGAAAAGTTATGTCAGTGAAAGTTATATTCTGGACTGCTGAAAGAATAAACTGAAACTCCAACAAACTAAGCGTTTTGTAGCTTGAAAGTTAGATTTCCACACGTTGAGAAGTACATCATTGAAAAAACCAATGTCTTTTGTATACATAGATCCATTTTTTTACGCTCATTCCATTCAAGATATCTGTTCCCCATTTGAGCAGAAATTGAATTTGAAATTATTATATTTTAGTAGATAACAATTGCACATACAACGCACATTTTATTTTGAATTTCTGGCAGCATCAATTTTCTATAGTGTGTCATATTGTTTCACCTTAGAACACTTAAATCTATATTAATAAAAGGAAGTGTCTGTCTTCCTCCGTCTGTCTGTCTGTCCGTCCGCGATGCCCAGCGAAATCTACTGAACGCAGAGATCTGAAATTTTAAACATAGATGGACTAAAGGGTCGGAATGTGCACCTCGAAGCCGGAATTTTAATTTTCGCTTTCATTCGTGAGTTATGAGTGAAAAACGGGCAGAAAACGTGTATTTATTGCGTTTTCGAAGCATGAGTTTTCAGTAATACAAATCAATTACACTAGGCTTTGGCTATTTTTGTCATCCCTTCGACAAAAAAGCATCGCAATCTCTTGAATGTTGTAGCTCACGCTGGTCGATTCATTTGTTTTTAATGTCAAGGCACGCAAACATGATATGAAATTTTCAACCTACACCGAAGAGGATTATTATTATTATTATTATTATTATTATTATTATAGGGATAATCAATATTAGCCTAAATATGGTCAAACGTTGTTCGATTTGGACGAAACTCACTATACAGGGGTTTTCTGGGCCAAGGATCTCGAATCTGAGGTCGCTTTTACCAGGTGACGCTATCTAATCGTGATATATAGTCCACATGATTCAGGTGTTAATATAATGATTTAACTATTATGCTCTTAATTTTTAATTTTTGAAATAATTATCGCGGGCGAAGCCGCGGGCACATGCTATCTTAATAATAAAAGGACGTGTTTGTCTGTCTGTCCACGATGCCCAGCGAAATCTACTGAACGCAGAGATCTGAAATTTTAAACATAGATGGGCTGAAAGGTGGGCGAATGCGCATCGAAGCCGGATTTTTAATTTTAGCTTTCGTTCGCGAGTTGTGAGTGAAAAACTGGCAGAAAACGTGATTTTAGCGCTGTCGAAGCATCAGATTTCAGTAATACATTTCTATGTCAAATCAATTGCAGTTGGCTTTGGCTATTTGTGTCATACCATGGTAATAAAAGCATCGTGATCGCTAGATTGTTGTAAGCCCACGCTGGTCGATTCATTTGTTTAGAATGTCAAGGCCCGTAGACATGAAATTTTCAACCTACACGGAAGAGGGATAATCAACATAGACCTAAATATGGTTAAACATCGTTCGATTTGGACGAAACTCACTATACAGGGATTTTCTGGGCCAAGGAACTCTAATCTGAGATCGCTTTTATCAGGCGACTCTATCTAATCGTGGTATGTAATTCACGTGATTTAGGTGTTAATAAATATAATGATTTAACTATTATGCTCTTAATTTTTAATTCTTGAAATAATTATCGCGGGTGATCGCTTGATTTTGTAAGTCCATCCTGGACGATTCATTTGTTTAGAATATCAAGACCCGAAGACATATGAAATTTTCAACCTACACGGAAGAGGGATAATCAATATAGGCCTAAATATGGTCAAACATTGTTCGATTTGGACGAAACTCACTGTACAGGGGTATTCTGGGCCAAGAAAATCGAATCTGAGGTCGCTTTTACCAGGCGACGCTATCTAATCGTGGTATGTAGTCCACGTGATTTAGGTGTTAATAAATATAATGATTTAACTATTATGCTCTTAATTTTTAACTTTTGAAATAATTATCGCGGGCGAAGCCGCGGGCACATGCTAGTTTTTTATAAAATGCATTACATGATTGTATACATTTGAATAAAAAAGCATTAACAGTACCTCTATTAATATTTTTCAAAACTTACTTTTAAAATTAATTGTTTTATGGTTAAACTTAATGGAGTAAAGCAACCGTACTTATGTACAAACACTAGTTACACATGCAATAGCGAGAAAACTATACAACAATCACAATATTTCTATAATAAAATTTCATCAAATCAGTACACTCAAACTACAAATGATCTGATGATGTCCTTCACTGGTATCCATCCTCCTCCATTGGCTTTTACAATGCCTAATACCATGGCCTGCTGTGAACTCAGTTTGACATATAAACCATCTTTATAATGATGATTTTATTTAAGAGTATATGTATCTGAACTTTTTGAAAAATGTATTTTATTTTTTACCTTATATCTAATTTTTCAGTATTACCAATTTTTCTGCATCCATTGATATGTGGTTTGTTTTCGATGCTATCATTAAATTTGATATTTTCATATGTTAACAAACTCTTACCATGCCCTTAAACTGAAGTTGATATGTTGCATTTCATTTGCAGTGTAGTTCATTTGGTTGTACATGTACACGTAGGGAAAAAAAGCAGACCTACTAAAATATCTTAAGTTGCCGTATGAGCCAATACACATGCCTAGAACGTGCTAGGCAAGGACAGTGGCTCATATCGGCAACTTAGATATTTTAGTAGGTTCGCTTTTCTTTTTCCTACCTGTACACATACCTTTAAAGAAAATTTTACATCATTCACCGGGACATGTGTGTCAGATCATTCACTTTGTTCTCATTTATTCTAGGACAATTGGTTGAATACCCGGTATTGAATTTAATGTTATAATCTTTAACCCAGTGTACATTCATGGTACTATTAGCATAGATAATTTAGAGCAGCGTTTTTCAACCTTATTGAAACCGAGGACCACTAAAATGACTAAAAAAATTTACGGACCCCTAATTTTACATCCCATTTTTAAAAGAAGGCCTATATTCTTAATATTTGGGGTATTAATTATAGGTCATTATAACGAAATATGTGGAAAAATTTTACTTCTTTACTTTCCACTTGCTTTATATTTTTTTATTATGTCAGCCGAGCATCTGCACCATCTGCACCATCTTCACGGACCACCCCACAGACCATAGGTTGAGAAACACTGATTTAGAGCATACTTTTATAGTAAACCATTAACACAGAGGATTAAAAACAATCTTAGAATCCATTAATCTCTTTTATTCAGCATTCTATTAAATTTGTATCTTCTTTTGTGCAGGTTGCAGCAATGAAAGCGCTACTAAAATCAGGAGACACAGAGAAGATAATATTCTTTGCAAACGTATCAAGACAGCGTGAGATCTATGTAATGGCTGCCAACTATCTGCAATCACTTGACTGGCAGAGTCAGCCTGATATATTGAAGAATATTGTCGCATTCTATAGCAAAGGTCGAGCTCCTGATCTCCTCGCAAATTTTTACGTTGCTTGTGCTCAAGTAAGTACTATAAGCTTTAAGCATTCTGTAAGATTAAGTGTGTTTATGTGACTATTCCATTCATATGCCGCATGTTTGATATTGACCAATAATGTTTAGCAACTCCTTGGATATAGACCAATCATGATTGTTTATCTTATAATATGATTCCTAGGATTTTAAGGATTATCTGATAAAATGTCAGCTCGTTACTGGACTAGCAAGGTATCAACGTGCAGTGATTAATAGATCACATTCTCTCAGTGAACAAAATGAAAACACATTACTGTATACAACATAACTTGTTTGGAAATTGAAATAATATAAATGTCCATTGATTAAAAACACAATTTCGATTCGTGCAAACCAGTTCATGTGCTTTTGTAGTGTTTTGATGTAAGCAACTACTACAACGCCCTCCATCTTGTGATGCGCACTATTGGTAGCATTGGGAACTCAGATCAATTCATGGACAGTTCATTCATCTAGTATGCTGTGAACCTATGGCTGACAGAATATTGACAACAAAGTAAGAAAATAATTATTATTTACAAAATCCATTACAGTTTATTCATGGAATAGTCCTAATAAATCCTACTCGAGATTACAAATTTCATCAGATATATTTACTCGAATTTCGTTCTTTTGTATTTTGTATTTTGTGAAGTACATTTTTGATTTCTGTATCCTTGAACTATTTTAAATTTCTTCTGTGAAAAATTGTTTAATTCAATTTTAGTTTATACTAGCAGGTATTCACCAATTTGCCCACGACAATTAATTTGAAGATTAAAAATTAAGAGAAAAATAATTAAAACATTATATTTATTAACACTTACATGCAAATCATTCATAAACTAAATGATTAATAATTATTGTGAAACAGCTAAAAATCCGGCTTTAGAGTGCATTCCACGATTAGAAAGCACTTTTATTGTATTTGACATAAGCAAAAGAATCAACCAGGGTGACCTCAAAGAATCAAAATGATCGATAATTCCATGTGATATGTTGAAAAAGTCACAATACTTTTATTTCCAAGTTATGGCAAAAAAGAGGCAAAGCCACTTGCATTTGATTTGACAATTGAAATATATTACCGAAAACTGATGCTTCGATAGCACAACAAATTCATGTTTTCTGCCAGTTTTTTTACTCATAACTCGCAAACAAAAATAAAATTTAAAAATCCGACTTCAAGGTGCATTCAGGCACCCTTCAGCCCATGTATGTTTAAAATGTAAAATTTCTGCTTGCAGTAGATTTTGCTGGCGATCGCACACAGACAGACAGACAGAAAAACACTTCTCTTATTATTATACATGTTAACTTTTATACATTTTTCCTATCTCTCTTATTTACTTGCATCCCCTAAGCATGAGCTTTGCTCATTTGGGGGCTTTGCTCATTTGGGGGCTTTCAAATAAGGTTCACATTAAGATTTATAGTGTTTGCAGTATGTAATTGATAACATGTAAAATGTATAAGTTGCATAAATAAAATAAAATAAGTTAAAAGATACATTGACAAGGTATTTAGACCAAAGTGAAGCTTGTGTGAGCATTTGACAATAATAAAAGTTACATGTTAATTGTTAAATATTATAGGTTGAAGTGGATGAGTACCAGAACTATGAAAAAGCTCTAGGTGCTCTAGGAGAAGCAAGTCGCTGTCTAGCAAAAGTAACTACACCACGAGACCCTTTACAGCACCAGAGAATACTAGACACACTCAATACCCGAATGGCCCTAGTCAAGAGATTTGTAGAGATTCGCAGGTAGGTGTAATTAATTTTTTAATAAAACTAAATAAAGTGTGATAAAAATGTCTTACATCAGGGTGTGAATAAGTACTTGTAGATACTTTTCACGTAAAATACCTAGTTCAAAGCAAAACAATATGAAGAAAATAGAACTAATAACTGTGAGGGCTATTTTTTTCAAGGTCCAATTGGTCGCGAAATGAAAATCACAGTGAAAATCAAAACTTTTTTTATTTGGAGCCTTTAGATACATCTTCTAGCTATTTCTCTACATAATCGCCGCTCCGATTGAGATATTTGTCCCCAGCATGGTACCAACTTCCCAATGCCCTCTTCATAGAAGGTTGCCGCCAGCTTGTTGAGATAGGTCTCCATGCCATCTTGAAGTTCTTTGTTGGTGTGGAAGTGCTGTCCTCCCAGATATTGGGTTTATTCGGGAAATTTGTGTGCATCCATTGTTTGGATTGTTCTTTTGATTCTGGATTGTCATAATGAATCCACGGTACATCCCCTGTCACAATGGATTTCAAAAACTCGTCCCCTTGTCAAGTGACTTTCATCTTTTTTGGAAAGATCTTTGGGGACAGCACTTCCACAGCAATAAAGAACTTCAAAACACTTCAAAATGCCATGAAGACCTTTCTCAATATGCTGGCGGCAAAATTATATGAAGAGGGTATTGGGAAGCTTGTCCACCGATATGACAAATGTCTTAATCTTCGCAGTGACTATGTGGAAAAGTAACTGTGATTGTACTTTACTCCTGGTAATAAAACCATTTTGTGATTGTCTTCATTTTATGTCCCATTGGACGTTCGGAAAAAAAATAGCCCTGGTGTTTTGAAATAATAAAATTATTTTTAGTAAAAAAATCAATAGCAATTCGACATAACTGTATGACTGTCAAGGAAACCCAGCCATGAATCAATAAACGTGTTTCTGCATAACATTAGAAAATAGCTATCAGGTGTAAATTGTCCATTTTTAGATTTCAACACCATGTATTGGTTTATTCTTGTACTACATTCTTTGATTATTACAAACATAAAGATAGCCTTGCCAGCCATAGTACTTTTAGTTTAGAAACCCATCCATAAGTCGCAATGGAGATTTAACATGGTCCCTAATGTTTTTGTTACATTTCATGAAAAATCATTAAATAAGGGCAACAGAAAAACTTGCTATGCTTTAGTAATGTAGTTGGACTTTCTGTTAGTGTGTCACACTTTGAGCATGATATTATGATATTGTGAAACTGTTGTTCAAAACATGGAAAAATTGGCGATCAATAACCATAAATTATATTTAAAAACATAAATTATTGAGCTAGAGGTAACATTTCTTTGATTTATGTATATTTATTTGATTTATAAACATTTATGTAATTTAATAAGGACTTTTTTTAATTTTGTCAAAATATTTTATTAGGTATTCTTGTTCATGCCAAAATATGCTCATTCTTTTTTTTTCTTCTTTTTTTTTTCCATAACATTTACTTCTTCAACTGAAGCAGATTGTTAATAGATGATTGTAAAATGTTTCAGAATTGCAGAGAGAGGTGATCACGAGAATGCTCTCGCTCACTGTCGCCAACTTCTGCAACATTCATCCAGCTTGGATGCAGCAGGAGTTAGAGTTGGAGATGTTTATGCTCTCATGGTCGATAGCCTGATGGCAGGAGGCGATTTTAGAGGAGCCCACCAGGTAATAGAAGAATTCCGTCAAACTGCAGGCCCAAATGTCAATCTAGCCTATTATTTATCATCATCAACTCTTGAAAAACTAAGCCGTGAACTAGGCTTGACCATAGCAGTAGGTATACATGGAGATAAAACCAAAGGACCTGTAAGACAGGACAATGTTACAGAACAAGACGAACCATTGGATGAGGAAGTGGAGGTTGTGGAAGAGGAAGAAGTGGTAGAACCAGAAAGAAACACATCCAGGCATGGTATATATAAGAATGGCCAGGCTTATGCCATATGAATTTCAAAGTTCAAAGCCTTGTCTCCCACCAAAGATCACTACCAATTTATATCCATATATATAAAGTAAGTACTGTATATTTTATTACTAAACAAATTCTAAATGTGGCGAAACTTCTAAACTCTATTACTCAGTGTATCTGAAGGTTTGATTTCTGAGTAATGGTTTATGGTGACTAAATATTTTATTTTGCTGTGTTTTTTATTTATGTATCATTTTTTTTATTTGTGTACCGTTTTAGAATCACCAAAAGCCATCCATAAGTGCCAGGTAACAGTAGCTGCAGATCAATGTACTGTATAGTTGTAAATTGTAGACAACCTTCTTTCTTCCCTGTAGACTAACATAGTTTATTGGTCTGAAGATAGCTTGTATGTTCTAAGAGAAAAAGATGAAAGACAGAATGGAAATTACAGATTCAATGGTATGAACTTTTAAAGACAATAATAGAAATACTAAGACTTTAAAATACAATGCAATAAAATAAGACACAAATAAAAAGCAAAGTTTACATTAGTGTAGTAAAAATATTTACTGGCTTGTAGGGTGCCACTTGCTGATACAAATATGTTCTTATGATTGCCTTAACAAATTTTGGATTATAACATATTTTCCAATGGATTCCTGACACTGTATCTTAAGGAAACACATCTGTAGCATGTCATCACAAAAATGAATTAGCCTGTCATGATTTTTAGGTAGATTTTCGAAGAAAAATCTACCTATTGCAATGGATACCACTTTATGATTTTCGAAAAATTCTTTCATATCTTTACGTTTCATGCTCCCCTAAGTACGAAACCACCGCCCGTTCAAAAAAAAAATTTTGTGATATTTATATATATATATATTTATATATATATATATATATATATATATATATTTATATATATATATATCTTTACACGATAGCGGCCGTAATTTTGAAGATATTTGAACCAAATTTTATTATGTTATTTCTAGGCCCAATAGTTCGGACAAGTTCGTTAATGGGCAAAATTGGCCCAAGGGGGTGGTCGGGGGAGGGGGTTGAAATTTTAAAACATTTATATCTCGGCCCCTATGAAGTATAGAGGGAAACTTTGTTGGAATAAATTAGAGTACTCCCTATGGAGTTCACAGTGACACCAACAATTCGGGGGTTCGAGTGAGGTTGGGGGTGGGGGTGGGGGATGAAAATTCGAAACTTTTGAAACCACGTCTTGTGGGGTATCGTTGAAAAGCTCTTGATGAGTACTCTACAAATCAATAAATAGTTTCTTGATAGCTCTCATATGACGCGAGATTTTAATGTTTGAAAATAATAACACTTAAAAGAATTATTATAATATCATAATTTTGTCTTGTTTAGCGGCTTTGCTAATTTTATTCATTGCTGATCTTGCGCACGGCCTCCCAGAATATTATATCCTATTCTTGTTGTCAAAACAAATGATTGTAGGCTCTTCCTCTTTACCGAATTCAGTTCTTATTACTGCAGGTTTACCATGCCAAGGCTAAAGAAAAAGAGTGCTATGCAGCGACAATAAATTAAACCAAAAGCACTTCGAAATCTACCTCCGCCTGTAGGCCTGCCTAAAGGGACTTTTTTTCTTGACTTCAACACAGTTACAGCTGTAGTTCATAAGGATTGGTGAAAAGTTTTTAGTTTCAGTTGCTTCAGCATGCCAAGCTGAAGGCCCAGGTTCAAATTCCATCTGGAACAAATTAATTTTCCTCTGTAGGATATAAAGGTAAAGAAGTGATTCCTTACAGTCTGATTTAAACAACCTGCGACTTGTGACATGGTATGGAAGGGTATGTTTCCATGGTTTTTCTGAAGATATGCGAGATGTTTGCATTTTGGAGTGATGCTAAACAGCTGACTGAAGCTCTAATACAAGTAATACTGCGTAATACAGCGCAGTTTTCCCACTTTTCCACTTCAAGTGGACTGTTACAAGTCGCAGGTTGTTTAAATCAGACTGTAGGTTCAACATTTACAAGAAAGTGTCTTCAATACCAATTTATTGAAGAGAAAAAGCATGTGCTTTTTTTTGGAGACTTTCTCAGGCAATTTGCTTGCATCCAAGATTTCTTTTTACAATATGCATTAAATATCAATTGAAGTACCTTTTGTCATAAATTGTCATAATAACAGCCATCTGAAAAAAGTTCAAAATCATTTGGATCTCTGAGACCCATAGTTAAATGGCAGTATTTAAAAGTTTTAATGTAAAATTCTATCTTACCTTCAGACCAATACATCATCTAATTAGTATAGGGTTAAAGTTTCTTTTAATGTAGCTTCTCCAGTATTTTAATTTCCATAAAACTAGTTAATAACTGTAGAGTTGCTAGAGGAATAACAGTAACCTTATCCGTCCATTCATGTTCCTATGTAATTCTTATTATTAATACCATGACATTACATAAATTCTTATATATTTAATAATATATGGCCTGTTTATGTTTTATGGAAATCAGTATTTTTAATATTTAATTCAGTGCCATCAAGAATTCGCTACGCAGCACTCGGGGAGAGAAGAATCCGCTAAGAAAAGGAACTTGTTTGGCAGTGCTAGCATATGAATATAAGGGAGTCTAAGAAAAGAGCGATGCTAACTTCTAACGAAAATTTAATGCAATTCCCAGTCATATTTAGTGTATGTGTTGCAAATCCCACTTTCCACATAAGGGAAGAACTCAGGTTTGCAATGCATATGCTAAATAAATACCAGGAAATGCATTAAACTTTCATCAGATGTTAGCATCGCTATCTTTTATCGAAATGGAGAATGCTGGGTTTGCTAATTGACCCCTCAAATGATTTGCTACAAGCATCTACTCTTATACAATTCAACAGCCATAAATAGCGTGCTCACTTCCTCACATCGTGAGACATCGGGTATACTCGGCGATATTCGTCTCTCGCAGTCTAAACTTTCATGAAGAGTACAAAATGTGGTATGTATTATCCTCTGCCGTCTCGAGAATTACACACGAGTAATACAGTCTAGAAGGCAGTGGTTCACAGCTAGCTTTGGAACTGCATAATCAAATTTGAGATCGTTTTCCCAGGCGGCGCTTTCTAATCGTGGAATCTACACTAAAGCCGGAATTTTAGCTGTTTCATTAATTATTAATGGTTTAGTTTATGAATGATTCGCGTGCAAGTGTTAATAAATATAATGCTTTAATAATTATTATACTCTTAATTTTTAATTTTTCAATTAATTATCGTGGGCGAAGCCGCAGGCACCTGCTAGTTTATGTACAACTCACCTATTTACAAAAGATGTTGAATATGTTTACCAGAGAGCTTCTTGTTTACTTATCATGATTTATTGCCGCTTTTTCGTCCTGTATCATATTCATTAAAATTTAATATGAGTTGAAATGATCAATGCTATAAACACATTAACAATAGAAAACAGATGCACATCAATATTAGAGTTACATGGCCTACTACGAGTGTGAAAGAAAGATAGGGAGAAGTAAATACCAACCTTCAACCGAATGGCGAACATAACCAGAGCTGTGGAGAGACTTATTGATGGCACTGTAGTTCTTATCTGTCTGTGTCGTAAGTTGTATAGATCAGTAGATGCATGCAATATTTTATTATTTGTTGATCTCAAATGTTATAGCTCACAACAGTGATTTTCGGTCATCATCAAGCTCCTCATACAAATCACATTTAATCAGTAGTTGTTATCCGTCCGTAAGCTAAATTTGTTTATAACGAGAGCCGAGAATCATTGTTAGTATTTACATATCTGTAGAAAGCTGTGTAGCATATGTGTAAGTAAAATAGGCTGTGTTTGCAATCCGTCCATTATATGACAAAAAGTATGTTATAAAGTTATATTTGACTATATGCACTGTTTTCTTGTACCTATTCCATTGTATAAATTTTTATCCATGTACCAACTTCAATTCCTGTACTTTTTTTTTCCAAATCCATTTTTGTAAATGCTAGAAAAAAGACTGACTGACTGACTCTGTTGTATATCCCCAGTGTCGGGGCGAAGGTCCTCCAATTGGAGGTTTCTGATACCTATGTGAATTTTGTTACGCTTATTTTCCGAGAGAGGGCAGAGGGACAGGTGGTAAGCCCATCGCCTGACAACCCCCCAGGAAACTAAGGTAATACTTGAACGTGAAAGGCCAGGAAATTTTGTCCATAGGCTCTAATTTAGGCTTGGAGTTCTTTAACGTACTGTAAATCTACAACACGGGCCCCCCAGCTTAAAGTCCCCCCTGGAGGACTCTGTGCCTGGATTTTTACGTCCGGAAAAATCCATTGCGGCCGGGTTTGATCCCGTGATCTGCGGATCTAGAGGCAGGCACGCTACCCCTAGACCACCGCGGCCAACCCAGAAAACTCATGTTCAAATCTTGTCATATCCATTATACACAGCAGCTGACATAATTAAATTATCATCGCTTCTATCATAGTTTTACAACTCGACATCACAGGATACTACAGGGTGCAGTTATAAAGTCTAGCAAAAATACAATAAAGGAGAAATATCATCTACCACGAACAGTTGTAGGATAATATAGAATGTTGAATGACCAAAGGTCGGATAAGTCAGACTCTACTATATTTTGTATACACTTCATAATCCGAACAAATTGCAAATCCTCAGTTCCAATCAGTTTGGATAACTGACGTTCCACTGTATACAAATAATAAATAGGTCTACAGCATAAACTATTGGTCAATAATATTAATACATTCCTGCATTATATGCCAGGAATTACTATGTCTGAATCATAATTTTTTTTTTTTTTTCATGAATTAATATAATGTATGAAAGAATCTCATAAATATATGGTATTTATGTTTAGTGATTCCCAAAAGAAACTCTGTAAAATGTCCCCAGACTTCAAATTACTGGAATCAAAGGATGAGTAAGGGAAGGGAAGGGAAGGGAAAGGATGAGTAAGGGAAGGTCATACTAAGAAAATCTGTAAAATAAAGTTAAGACCATCAGCTCAACAACCTTTATTTTATGCCGCCTAGACCTTTCAACACTCTTGTGTTAATCTTCAGGGCATCTTGCTATGCTGGCAAAGATGTATTAATAATTAAAAATCAAAATGACATTGTCTTGAATTCTTGTCATTGTGATAAAAAATTAAAATCTTTAAAAACGTTAATTAAAACACTATCACTGACGCATGTCCCAGCTTTCTGCTTCTATTTGAATCTTCATTGTTAATCTAAGTAAGGGGATGGTCTTTATTATCTATTTATTTACTTATTTATTTATCTGGTGCAAGAGTGAGGAGCAGAAACAGCCTTTATGTACTTCACCTTTGTATGAGTCCATCGTACTATAAAAGATATGAATGAGGTGATATGAGAGTGTTGTGTAAACATACCAGTACCTACAAACCCCCTTCACATCCCTCATTGGATTTACTGATTGGAAGCTGTGTTACATGGATGTGAGACATGTTTGAAAACAGGGTGCTTATGAAAATATTCGGACCTAAGAGAGATGAAAACAGGGACTGGAGAAAACTGCATAATGACTAGGTTTGTAACCTGTACCCTTCACCGAATGTAGAAAGGGTAATTAAATCAAAGAGGATGAAATGGGCTGGACGTGTTTTGTGTATAGGGGAGGAAAGACATATCTCACAACTATTGACTGGGAGATCCAAAGGGAAAAGATTATTTGAAACACCTAGATGTAAGTGGGAGGACAATATTAGGATAGATTTAAGGGAAATAGGAATTGCAAGGGATAATTGGTGGAGTTAGCACAAAATAGAGTTGAATACCGGGCTCAGGTGAGCGCGGCAATGAACCACTGGGTTACCTAAAACTCGTACATAAACACCTTCCTGATTGCAATGTTGGCATCGTGGGAGTATGTTATTGGAGATGGCTGCCTGAGCAGTTGAAAGCGCCCTCACATTACCAAAAACATAGTAGCGAGTGTTAGTTTAATTAAGAATTTAACTAAGTTCATGTAAAAATTATACGGTATAGTGTTTTATTCTTGTTTCAATACTCCCATATTTCACTGTTCTAATGTTTTAGAGACAGTGCTAATAAAACTTCAAGTTCTCTTCAATTTCAAAAGCACCAAGAGAACTTGCATATAGCTATAATCCCCTAAGTTTATGAAAGGAAATTAAAATGGCCCTCCTTGCAGTAGCCCTCTACATTCATGTACACAAACTAATTATTAGTTTGTGCCATTATAATTACTTACTAATATTAAATGTACCGGTAATTTACATACACTTCAAATTGTCGAATAGTAAATATGTCTGGGTAAGCCTACAATGCCCAATGTTGCTATTGTAAGTTACGACATTATTCAAAATGTCCAATTGCACACTCAAAATGTAACCACCATAGCCTATAAAAATATTACCGGTATTTAATAATTTTAAACTTTTTTTTTCTCTCTTTTGGTATTCATACCCCTTCAAGATTTTTAAAGTGCATAATAGGAGAAAATTATTAATTTCCACAATTATAAGACCATCAGCTCAACAACTTTTATTTTATGCTGCCTAGACCTTTCAACACTCTTATGTTAATCTTCAGGGCATCTTGCTATGCTGGCAAAGATGTATTAATAATTAAAAATCAAAAGGACATTGTCTTGAATTCTTGTCATTGTGATAAAAAATTAAAATCTTTAAAAATGTTCATTAAAACACTATCACTGACGCATGTCCCAGCTTTCTGCTTTGGAGAAATGTGTACCAAACAAAATAACAAAAGTACTTATCGTTCGCATCCACGTACCTATTTTCAGCATTATGTTTATTATCTATACCATGATTCCGAGAAGTGGGACCTGACATTAGCACTGTGATCAAGACAAGTGAGCGCTACAGCACCGTTGCAATAGTAACCATGACTACGTTGCCAATTTTATTACCATGTGCTTGTATTGCTGTCCTCTTGGCTTCAAATTGCATTTATTTGAATTAGTGTTGCTGCACATGTCATAACGCTCTTGCTATTCTGCAGTTGTTTTTCATGCCTTAAATTATATGTGCCCTTGTGGAAAGTACTTCTCTTATATCATACATGTCAGATTATCAGCAATATTCTGCAGTAGTTTTGAGGTTAGTTGCAAAACTGTGGCCCCATCTCTCAAAATCTTCTGGTGAAATGTGCAAGAAACCCTGTGAGCATATCGTGGAGTAAACTGCAAATTACAGGTAGAATATTGGTGTGTATAAGCTGATTCCAGAGGACTTAAATTTGTATAACCTTATGCACATTGTGTGTGATTTCACTTTCATTGTAAAATATGGGGGTAAGTCTGCCAATCTTCTGTCAAGTGAAAAGGTAGAGTACCCCTTAATTTTGTTAATAGAAAAAATATAAATATAAGTAAAGAGGTCTCAGAAAATATAATGATGGGCCGCATAAGGCCCACAGGCTATGGGGAATATGTAGATTTCGAAATGTACCTATGATTATCGACCCTTAATACAAATCTATTGTGAACTTCTGAGGTCAGTTCTGCAGAGCGGCGGCAGCAATTCTTTAGCAAGAAAATAGTTATAGGTATACAAAGAACACTTTTAAATTACTAAACATAATGAAATTGCAAAGCAATATTCCTTGCTTAATTTCAATTTGAATGCAGTCATTTCAAAACATAAAATGAACGCGACACAGTACCGTAGCACAGAGGCGTAACGAGGGGGGGGGGGTTTGGGGGTTTTAACCCCCCCCCCCATTGATTAAAAAAAGGAAAATTATACAATTTTTTTAAGTCTGCTTATAAATTACCTAATACGAGTATAAAGCGTGGGAAGCTTAAAACTCGTTATTGTGCATCTTAATTTTTAAAATTTTCCGGGGGAGGACCCCCCGAACCACCCTTTCCCTGGGGGGGGGTATTCCAGACCCCCCGGATGTTATAACCCCCCCCCCATATGGTCGGCCTGGTTACGCCTATGCCGTAACATCTTTCCTATACAACGACAGAGTTTTTTTTTTTTTTTTTTTTTATTTTCGAGTACGTTATTTGTAGAGTTTACTCTGTAGTTTTATGCGTGTGTAGCCGATCGGTAAAAAGGTAAATCCATTGACATTTTTAACTTTGTTCTATGCTAATTGAGAATTTATTTTTAAAATGGTAATGTTCTTACGTTCGGATGGCTAACCTGATAGTTGCTCAGCTTTTTGAGTCTGAGGACGGACGTTAACGTGATAGCATTACGGCAACATGTGCTCGGACCATAATTTCTTCAAATATCTTGTGTTGTGAGCTTATTTTGTAATTCTGTGAGTGTGATAGTGATTCATTAAGTTTGATAGTGATTAAATGAAATGTGATAGTGATTCATTAAGTGTGATAGTGACTTGTGACTCATCATGACAGAACTGCTGGTGCCTTGACAACTACGGTAAGTACAGTAAATGTATTACAGTATACCGTAGTTGATGGAATCTCCCATTATTCCTTCAGATGGATCATATTATTATTCATGTCACAATACAGGAACATGTAAAAATAGTGCAGCATAATTATGTTTGTGTAGGCAATCATACATAATTCCTCACTTATAGGTTAGGCTAAGTAGAAGTCTTCCGAAGACACGATTGTTAGGTGCATAAAGTTTATAGCTCTTGTAGAGTACGGTGTCATAAGATATTTCAAACTAGAGTAGGTTAATCAGTATCATTTATACTGTATGGACATAAATTGGGTGTATGCATTTCACTTTTCTTTTGGAAATTCTCAGTTGCCTATCACTATCAGGCAGGGCTGCCAGGTGTTGAAGGTGAAATTATGGGACATAATCGCAGTAACCCTAAAATTGCAATCGCTAATATGAAAACAAAGTAAAGTTATATCATTAACATCTATTCAAAATAGTGGTTGACCTTTGAGGCACAGCTTGTTGATACAGAGTGAAGTTCAAATCCAGGCTTGAAAGTTTTATGAATATTTGAAAATTGGTGCGGCCGATAGGAGTTGTGTACTGTATTCTTATGATCCAGCCCAAGAGCTGATACATTAGCCTACATCGCTCTGTCCGCCAGTTGCTGTCGAAAACAGTATTTACTACCTGCTTTAAATTTATTTGTGCTGTTTTTAAGCTACAGATAAAAATCTTCCTGCAACCATCCCTGAAATACAATCTTTTATAACTATTTTAGTCAGAAGTTACTTCTGTAAGTCTTTCCAGCCAGATCAACACATTAAATTACGTCTATTCTAATCTAAACCAAAACTGAACACAATTGCTTAAAGAAAATGTCTGGAATGTAGTTCGGGTAAAGCAAAGCGATCAAAAGTGGTGAAACCAGAAGCACTACCTATTTCCACGGTTTGGGAGCTACGTTGAAACGTAGATACGGCCGAAAGAAAAATGCAATTTTGAAGTATGGTGCAATACATTGAATATTAAGGGACAAGGGATATTTTACTCAAACAGGGGACTGTCCTTTGAAGTCCAGGACGCCCGGAAACTCTGCTGTCAGAAAGACTGTTGTATAATTATTTTTAATCGCAAACGCATGGAGATTTGCTAGGCTAGGAGCTGAGTGATTTAGGCTACAGGCATGGCCGTCCGGAAAGGGGGGCAGGGTAGGGCCGCTGCCCTCTCCTGGAAATGTTGTTTACACATAAATCTCTAAACTAAATGACTATAAGCAATTAATGTGAAGTAAGGTTTAAGTATCCACATACTGTAGTTGGAGTTGTTTGGACAAAAGCGAGTTGTAACTGCTGACTACCCTATCAAATCCAAATCAAATTCCATGTAACTTACAGTTCTCATGACGTTAGTGTATTGTTGGCAGTGGTCACAGTTAGCTTTGGAAATAAATGATGCGGGACTTTGACAAATTAGAGAAGCTATCGATATAAGTCATTGGTGTAAACAAATTATGAAATCCACGAAAACATTGCACAATATTATGCAGTCACATAACTTGCTCTGCCCTGGGCAACTTTGTCACTTCACATTTTGATGTAGAATAAGAGTTCGTACTGCAGGGACAGCATTTTCAGTTATTTCAATCTGTGTGAGTGCCAACGAGTATGCCATATCAGAAGACGGTAAAGAATTCTACCCACTGATACGTTATTCATAACTGTAGGTTTTGTATTTTAGTTGAGAAATATGGATGTTTATCATAGGCCGTAAGCACGTAAAAGGAGACAAAATAGGATGGAACATTTATGTAAAAACGATGTCAGTGTTAATAAATATGTTTTATTATTGTTTTAATGTTAAATAAGTGATTTAAACAAAACATCTAGCAGTTGGGTAAATAATCGCGGGTAAAGCTGCGGCCGCCTGCTAGTAGAAATATATTTCCTTTAGCTTGCTAATTAATTGGCTATTGCCATTGAGTAAGTAAGTAAGTAAGTAAGTGAGTGAGTAATGTTTTATAATGTATACGTTTACCTAATGTTGTCCGGTTCTAAAATCTATGAAATGGTACTCTGTCATTGGTAGCCTGCATGTGTTGCAGGAAGAAATAAAATAAAATAAAATTTAAAATTAAATATAAAAATGCAATATATAATAAAATAATATAATATAAAATAAAATTTAAAATTAAATGTATTATATAAAATAAAAATGAAATAAAATAAAAATAAAATAAAAATTAATTAAATTTAATTAAATATAAAATTAAATGTAAAAAATATTAAATTAAATATACAATATAAAATAAAATATAAAATGTAATATAATGTAAACTAAAATAAAATAAAATATAATAAAAAATAATAAAAAATAATATAATAAAATAATAAAATAATAAAATAAAATAAAATATAACCAAACCACTAAATTTTCGTACTTATACATGCCGTAGAAACTAAATATATTAAATAAAATTTGAATTTCACGAGCCCGGATTCGAACCCTGGTACCAACTAGCAAAAGTCCAGTCAGAGCTGGTGCTTATTCAGCTCCTGGGCAAAGGGGGACTAGGAGGGGTGGGCTATGTGCGTGGCTTTGTGGGCGAGTCTAGTTGCACAGTTGTACAGACTGTGTAACAGGTGACGAGCCCAACACCTTGCTAGCCCTTACGAGTTGGACTCGTATCTGTCCGCCCTTTAAACCGCGTGCCCACTCTGACATTCATAAAACTTTCGTTAAAATTGTCTTCATTATTTGCAATACGCGTTACCTGGCAATTACGTCACGCTAGGTGTTAACACTACGGACCTGTTAAAATTGATCTGGTAACATGTAATATTTTTCGTCCCATGAGCCTTAACTTTTAATGTGAAATAAACCAAAAATTATATTTTGTTATGCGAAAATACACCGAAATTGAGTCAACTTTTGTACCGAAATTTGACGTTTTTATTCACCGTAAAATGGGATTCCTAATGATGGTAATTTACTCGTATATCCCCTACAGAAAATATCGTTGCATGGTTCAGTGAAGGCTGATAGTGAATATTCTAAGCTTGATGGTGGCTTAAAATAGTACAGACTAATTTTTACAAGGTGTAGTATTTTAATAAGATAGGCGTCAGCATGAACATCAGTAATGTTGACACTCGCTGACTTTGAGTAAATCCCATTTGAGTAGTTACTGCATATCCAATTAGCCAATCTGTGTGTACAAATTAGTTTGAATGGGCCTCCCAACTTACAAATTAGCATACTGTGCATCCATACATCAGATAAGCGCGGCAATGAACCTCTGGGTTCCATAAAAAAGATAATATTCCTTTAGCTTGCTTAGGACTTGTCTATTGCCATTGAGTGATTGAGTAAGTAAGAAAGGTTAGAAGTTAATGATTTCATGGCCATCTGAACCAGCAACCATTAATTGCATTAATTTTGGTTAGAAGCAATTTCTAGCCCGTCTGAACCTGCGATCGCCAGTTTCGGCGCATAAAATGAAATTGTGCGTCAAGGGATAGCTTGAGTTCTTTATGGCTCGCATTAGGTGTCAACAACAATTAGCCAAATTGAAACTTTACGCACTATCGTAGAAACTGGTTATTATAACATAATACTACCACTATTATAATACTACCACCTCCTCTGCTTCTTTCTTTCTACTAGACTGTAGGGGAAGAATGGTATTCGATAGTGAAATATCAAAATTATAGTATTGATTCATGTTTTATGTCCTCTGAATCCAAAGATAAAATTTTTCGGAAGTTTGTCTGTCTGCCAATTTGTGTTTGTCAGTAATGATCTTTTTGTTTAAAAATAATAATTCATCGGTTTATAGGTGATATCATTTCAGAACTGGGATACCAGTATAATATATAAGCGGCTTTGTCCTGACTGACTTAATGACGACTGACAGAGAATCAACGTAGAGCCTAAACTATAATAAAGTTTAGGCTCTAGGTAGAGACTTGGAATTTTGACAGTACCTTCGTTTCATAATGTAAGTGCACACTAAGACAGGATTTTGGATTTGTTTTATTTTAAATGCTAAAAATTAAATGTTTTTTTTTAGGATACTTAATACCTTTTTAACCAGCAGTCACAATTTGAGTGTGTGTCAACGAGTAAGTTATGCCATATCAGAAGTCGGTAAAAAATTCTATCCACTTATACGTTATTCATACCTGTAGGCTTTGTATGTTTAGTTGTTTATCATAGGTCCTAAGCCTGTAAAAGGAGACAAAATAGGATGGAGGTTCGAGGTCTACACAGGTTTTACGCCTAAGATCATATGACTGTGTTTAAATATTCTTTGGGCCTATTCAGTAGCATTTAAACAGCATCTTAATTCCAATTTCTACACTGCCATTTGATTCTTATACGCTTATAAATAATTGTTTTTCCCTATTATTTGTGCTGTTTTTGGAAACTTTGCTTACACTTAAATCTTGCAACTGTTTCCACAAGTCTCCTGGTTTGTTGCGTAAGGTTAGTTTTATTTCCTTATATTATAAAGGGATATAAGCAGTAAACCTTCAAATAAAATCTAAAACTATCTCAGTTCGGCTTCGATGTTCGAATCGTAGTTGCCACCTTCAAATTCCTTCCAATATTCTTCGCATAGTTTCACAGATTGTTTAGTGATTTTGTGGAAACACGAATAATTTACTCCTTTTAGTAGAATTTGTAATTTTTCGTGAAAAAATTCGCATTCTATATACTGAACTGAGGTAGCCTAAATAATTGTCAGCATTTTCCTTGCCAAACTTAAATATATCACGCAAGATAGAATGTTACGAGTCAGTATCAGTTCACGAAGATAACTATTTTGTATTGCGTAGGGGTAATTAGACGTATTTATTAATTGTCAATAATGTCAAAGAAAAACGTACATGCAATGCCTCTGAGACCTGTAATGATACCTCGTATCACCCAAATTACCTTATTTCCTGACAGGTTATTAGGGAGTGGGCTACTACACAATCGATACTTTTCTTTTGTAATGCCTAGGAGTGTCATCCTTTCGTAATAATTAGGGAAAGGCATTTAATGACCATAAAATAGTGAAAAAATGAAAAGTAAAAATGCATTTATGACCTTAAAATATGGAAAATGACCAAAAATAGTGAAAAAATAACCAAAAATTGTGAAAAAATGACCAAAAATTAAAAACGACCAATAAATTAACCATTGTTACTTATAATTAGTTTTTTTAAGTAATGAATTGCTAAAAACAATTTATGACTGTGTTATATATGAATTTACATTATAAAACACAATTATTTTGTTACTAAAAAGTGAGTAAATTTATGCTACTTGGACACACTTAGCGAAAAAAAAAATATTTCTGAACTGGCATGCCAATCAAATTGCCCCTAGCAAATATGTTCCATTTAAAAAGAAAGAAAAAATCTTTACTCCTACAAAACAAACTGCTGTGGTGTTTACAATAAACCTGAATTAAAGTGAACTACGAACACTTTGCGGAGATTCTCAAATAATTGTCTGTTGTCTGAAAGTAACGATTTGTACATGGAAAAGCTCCTCTCTACCTCCACTGAAACATGACATAAAAATGCCAAAAATTTCCTGAAAATGCCGAAAATGACCTAAAATTGCCTATCTCTTAAAAATGCAAAATAAAGCAAAATAATGCAAAAACAAATTGCCCTTATTTAATTAATTATTTCATGATACACATTTATATACATTCAAACTATCTTCTAAACTTCATATAAAAAACATGCAAAATCATCAAGTAATAACAATAAACGCGAAATATGTTAAAACTTAATTTTCTCTATCTTTTTCTTAGTTTTATTTCTCCCATTATAGGAACAATTATGCGGCCCACGCCGTTGGGCCTTACAGACCCGCGAACTGTCGGGAGGTGGATTATCTTTGAATCTCATCATACTTTAACGAAACAAAGACATGGAGGGCCACCCCGGATGGGTGATCATCCCAATGCCGGGGCCACCTCCATGACAAAAAGAATACATAGGACAAGAATCATCAGTCGTGCTCACACTCATACTGAACAGTGCGCGGATGAAATGAAGGTAACAATGACGGCCAGATGATGTCCGGGGACCACGAGGTCTAAAGTTTCCTGACATTCGTCTCATAGGTCAGGAAAAGCCCTACTTAAGAAACTCGACCCGACCAGGAATCGAACGCTCGCTGCGTGATGAGAACGAACGCATCCTCTACACCACAGTGGCAGTTTAAAAAAAAAATTATCCTGGAAAATTATAATTCCTTAATGAAAGCCACAAACTTAGGTCAAATTTATCCGCGAAATTTATAGAATCCATATCATCACCACATAACCACGATATTTTTAGCAAACCCGATTTTTAAAATAATATACAGTACACGAAACACATTTTCATTCCAAAAAGGTTATAGAAAACTGTGTTTTAAGTGATATTTCACAAATATATTTACCAGCTTAAGTGATGTCAGGCAACAATTAAAAAATTAGGATGAACAACTGAGAATAAAAATAATGCGAAGGTAACAAATTAAAAAAAGACCTTGCGGAAGAAAATAAACGAAAAGTGATTTCGTGAACAAAATTCTGACAGGTATGCTTGACGATCACAATTCAATAGTTTTTCTTGGAAGTTCCTGCGGCTTCTGTAGTTGCAGTGTCAAATATAGGTAGTGAGAGATGATTTTCTGTGTACAAATACAATTTTTTTCAGATCCTTTTTTCTTTATTCTTCATCGCGAGTAGAAACCTTTCTCAGTTTCTTGTAAGGATGAAAAAATAAAATCAGGTAAACTGATATAACGAAGTGTCAGAATGCTTTTGTTTAATTACTGATAATTGCAATTATGATATGCAGAAAATAAGTTATTTTTGTAATCTATCTCCGAGTTAAGCTCCAGATCGATTCATTAAGCAAGGCTTGCGAAAGAACAAAGGTCTAAAATTTGATATTTAACATTAATTCATTCTCGTATACATTGATATAAGAAATTCTTAAAATATGTCAATATTTCACAAAATGCACTGGCAAAGAACTCCGCTTAGTGTACGTAGGCCTAATTATTTCACAGTAATATACCTTCTGTATATAAGAGCATTCATGTAGTCCTCATTTCAACTTGATCAGCGAAATAAACAAATATCTGACTGCATTGGAGTCAAGGCCCGCAATGATTAAGCAACGCGGCATTGTAGTATAGTCATGACTTCCCATTTAAAAAACATGTGACCTTTAATTAGTCATTACTCCGGTACCGATTAACCGAATTGGTCCAAAATAAACAGGTTTCTTGCCACGGACATTATAAATGCGTATACCAAGTTTCACGAAAATCCCACAAAGCGTATTTGAGTTATCGCGCGTACAGACACATGGACTGACAGACAGACAGACGGTCATTTTCCCGTCCCGCACACAATCTCATATAATACCATACTGACACTTAATAATGAAGTAATAATTCAACCATTTTGTATTACTGTGAAAGGGAATGTTTTCACAATGATTTAAAATTACATACAGTCTAAAGGCTATTTCCATTGAAATGTTTATATTTATACGAAATGCGCACGAAATTGCCAGGTTTTCACGAAATATTCACCGAAATATTGTATATTTGTTGTAATTTTCAATATCTTTATTTCATTATCTGTCATTTGGTAATAAATTATTTTATTATTTAATTATAAAGTGGTTATATATTTACTTACATTAACTTCATTTTGTTTTGAACTGGTGATACATATATTTAAAAAAAACATGCTAAACCTGATAGCCATCTCTGAAAATTGATTATCTTCTAGAAAACTTGACCCTGGCTACTGGCCTGACCATATTTTCGAATATCGGACACCCAATTCAATGAAAAATGTTACTACACTTAAAGAAAGTCCTACAAAAAGAAACAAAAACGGAGACTGCATATAGTTTAAGGTCATTTGAGTATATTCATCAGGATCCTTCTCTATTCTCTGGCTGGCAATGTCTCTTTTAAATTTTTCAGGAAATCCGGCTTGTACCAATATTCTAATAAATTTATTTAGCCGTTCTTGTAATAGAGAATCGTTTTTGAAGTATAATCCCAAATGTATTGTGCCGAATTGTTTTCTGAATTCGTGAAACTTGTTTGCGCCTTTTTTATGACAGAATAGTTCATTATAATATGAAATCGCATATTTGTTTGATAATATGGTAGTGCTATTGGGATAATGAAGGAAATATCTAACTGCATCTTTATGAGTGTTGACTAGCAAAGATCGTCCAGGTCTACCAGCGTAAGAAAACAAAATAGTTATAGGAAGTTCAAACACAAGTTCATAGTCCAAATCGAGCAATTCTTCAAGCGTGTCGATTTGGTGCAAAAAACCAGGGTTTACGAAGTAACTAGTCATGTAGGTCTGGTAGATGGTGTCGATGCAAAGAGAGTATATCAACCAAGAAAGGAATACCATACGGGTGGAGACGGTCAGCGGACGATTGTTCACAGTTACACACAAAATTGCAGACCAAAGATCCAAAATACACTGGCTGATGCTTCTGTTAACATGCAGGAAAGCCAGTGCAATAGCCGATATCAAGAGACTGAGGAAAACAAAAATCCATCCGCTGAATTCAAAAACACGAGTAGCGCTCGCCCAGCGAGGATATGGCCTTGCACGCAGCACAAAAAACGAGAAGCTGATAGTCAAATAAATTGGAGCATTGTGTACTAATGGTAACATAGAATAGGACACTTGTAAGGATAGATTTTCAGCCTCAAAGTACACAGCAGTATGTTCCATGCCCAATTTTTCAGCTACGATATTCATAAGTCTTACATTCACTCCATCTAAAACAGGAGATTTTTCGTACAAAGCAGGAGGAAATGGCATTTTCTCGTACGAAACAATACAGCCCTCTAATACAACGAAGCTATTCACATCGTACTTCCCTTGGCCCACTATATCACCAGTACACGTGTCTACCAACACAGCCTTCTGATAATTTCCACAAAATCCTGAAGGCTGGTAAAATGGTGTCCATGAGAATAAGTTCACTGCCTCGTTTTCAGGATCTTGAACAAGTAAATACAGATTTTTGTATCCATATTGAGAGAAAATGTCAAATATATGATCTATCATATTTTCATTGTAGTTTTCACAAAGTAGCAAAACAAGTAACAATGAACTTTTCTTATACACAGCATTATAATTCAAAATATGGACCTGCTCATCAAAATCTTCATATTTAATTACAATAATTCCACTTTTTAAGTGCCTACTAGTTACTGTAGTGACGTAAATGGTCCACAGAAGAGTTCGATGTAAATTTTCAAGTATATGTGATTGTATGTCGAACATTTCGTCTGTGTTATAAATTATTGTATTCTTCAAATACAAATTTTTCCCACTTAGAAACATATCTTTGTATTCTTCCAGTTGATCGTCTATTTCTATACTTGGTATTGTCATATTTTGTCCACTGCATACATTTGAATCATCTTTTACAGTTAAGACATTCAATCTCAATGCGTTGTAGTAAGTATCTGTTGCGTTGGATTCATTGTTTATAGAAAGAGAGAACCCTAGTGGTTCCGAAGATTCAAAGAGTTTCTTACTGGTTTCTATGACACACAACACTAATTGATCATTTATTTCATGTAACTGTAGGCCTCTATTTCTTCCAAATACCCAAGAATTTAACCACAACCATACCTGAAACAAAGAAACATAAAATTTGCAGTCATTCGAAATTCAAGCTTCCAATCGCCGAGTAAAATATGTCCTTAAATAATAGCCCATTATATCGCTTATAATGTTTCCGTGTTGTGTATCGGTGACCGAGGGAAACATGAACGATTTCACCGAATTAATTCATCGTAACTGTCATTACATAGCCTTTTACTCTCGGCCTAACAGTATTTATTATTTATTATACTGAGAATAGCTTATAACAGACTCATTGCCCAATTACACTCATTAAAGTGGTTTACAAAATGGCGAACTACAACACTAATATTATATATTTAATCTAATACTAAGAATTTTTAAACTAATACTAAGTTACAACTAAAAAACATATATATATATATATATATATTGTAAAGAAAGATTTACGTACAGAAAATGGCATGGAGAATAAATTACAACTTTAAAGTCTTCGAATTTTGATCACAGATACTTTTAAACCACTTATTGTTAATATTGAATATATCTATGTTGTCCATTTTGTGTAATTGGTTGTATAGACGGAGCACGTTATAAAGAGGAGAATTATTATTATTATTATTATTATTATTATTATTATTATTATTATTATTATTATTATTATTATTGATGGTCCCCACCCGTTCACTCACTATTCACAAAATAATCAACTGAAAAAGAATAAAAATATTTTTTTTTGTAGCACGGCTCCACTAACACGGATGGGTAAGTGACACATATAGGGTAATAAAGGGTTTTGAGAAGGGAAGGTAATATAAATAACTCATGTGTGAAGACGATATCCAGACAGTAATAACTGTTTACTGCGGTCACACAGACCTCACGTCCATGGTTAAGGGTTAATTATATTTTGTTAGATTCAATTAGTTATAGTCATTATAAATGCAAAGTGACTTATAACTAGACCTGATATTTTAGGCTATAAAATAGTTTTAGGCACCTAAAATAGGCTTTTAAAACAAGTAAATAGGCACTTAAAATATGCTTTAAAAATGTGTAAATAGAAAGAAAATATACTTTAAAATATTACAATATACACTTAAACTGTAACATGGTCTTTTTTACTGCAAGAAACGTGGTATACCTATTCTTAACAGAATTAACTGCCAAATTAGGCATCACGAACCATATTCACTTAAACAGATGTTCTTTCACAGTAGTCCTTCCCCCTTAATCCTCCCCCTCCCTCGTCAGTCAGCATTCCTTTAGCGACAATTGTTTGAAAAAATCATGTTTCTGTGAAAACCCCACCTTTGCTGTTCTGCTTTTCATTGAGGGATGTTCAATATAAGACTGTAAAAATTACAGAAGTTTAATTTTATTTTAAATGTACAAAATAGGCATTTTAGGCACTAAAATAGAAAAAAAGGCTCTAAAGGTCCAAATAGGCATTTTTAAGGGCACTATAAAACTCTATAAATGTACGTGATTTATCATGAAACGTCCACATATTTAAAAATTTTAATGTTATTTCATAAGGAACAAAATAGGCATTTGCCTTAAAATCCCAGGTCTACTTATAATAATTGCTCTAGCCAATTTCTCTCGATTACGTCACTCGTGAATTTATCAGTGAATTCAATGTCACTCTTGACATTATAATAACTCTTCGTTATCTAATAAGAAAATGTATTTTTTCTTACCTGAATGTACGTTATAATAATTGACATTCTTGCCACTCTATTCTGCCTAATGACTCCAACAAACTTGTCAATGACGGAGACAAAGTAACAAAACCTTGGTGTTTAATTCGAACAATGTTACATGAAATTGCTTAAAATTATCATAATTTTCCATTATAAATAGAAATCTATACTGTAATTTCAATGCTTTATCATCCACCAAATATTTCCATCATCTATTCATGAAAGTATTCCAGATTGTCCTTTTCGATACAATTGTTTTTATTTAACTACGCATGCTACTGCTGTTTACTAGGCAATGTTTAATTACGAACTAATTTAGTTTCTTGGAAGCTTAGAATTTGATAGAAAGTTCGTTTACGAAGGATCGTTAGAATTGGCATGTAACATGGAATGCCTCGGTCTGTTTGTGATAATTTGTATTTTTTATGATAATTACACAAGAGTTACAATTTCTGAACACTTTACGTGATAACTCACACGACCTTATTTACAGACATGCTATTAATCAGTAACTGCTGCAAAATCGATTGGTTATTCTTTGGATGAAAGGCATTTGTTTCTGTTTCCATTTTATGAAGGGAGGATTACACAATTGCTACAAGTGGTTTAAAGGAGATCTGTGGCTTGGTTCTAAAAGGGTCAATATCAATTTCTTGCAAAAATGAGATCTATGTATTATGTGAGCTCGGCTAGTCTTTATCTTTCGTATAATAAAAGTGCCAATGTATGTTGCTATTAATAGACATAATACAGAAACCTTAGAGACCAATGTCGAAAGTTCTCAGCAGAAAGATTTACTTCTACAAAGACTTCAAAGTCAGTTACCTCAAAAGCAAGTTTTATGACATTGGCCCGTTTAGAACCAAGCCATTATAATGAACGACAGAAATCGTAAATTAAAACTAGGTAGGCCTAGTATGAGCTCGGAACTACAGCGTAAACAGGGTCAAAACCAGATAACTACATAACAAGGCGTGAACTTTTGACTTGATTTTTTGCGCTCTTTTCCAATTAAAAAACCGAATGATAAACCTTTCACACTGGCCGTGAGTAGGATAAGGTGGATAGGTGAAGTCAGACTGAAAAATTCTATGCCATAGCCGGGATTTGAACCAAAATCTTCGGGTCTCCATGCCGGTGCTATAGGTACAGAAGCATTGTGTTCTAACCCGACATTCGATGCCGCGTTTTCAATATAAATACACGTTTTGAGGTTCCCTGAATCCAAGAAAGCTATTTAAAAAATGTCTGTCTGTTTGTGAGTTTGTATGCCGGTGAACAGCGTATCTCTAGTACGATATTAGATGACTAGCATGTGCCCGCGGCTTCGCCCGCGATAATTATTTCAAAAATTAAAAATTAAGAGCATAATAGTTAAATCATTATATTTATTAACACCTAAATCACGTGGACTACATACCACGATTAGATAGCATCGTCTGGTAAAAGCGACCTCAGATTCGAGTTTTTTTGGCCCAGAAAACCTCTGTATAGTGAGATTCGTCCAAATAAAACAACGTTTGACCATATTTAGGCTTACAACATTCAAGCGATCGCGAAAGTTTTATTTTCAAGGTGTGACAAAAATAGACAAAGCCAACTGTAATTGATTTGACATTGAAATGTATAACTGAAAACTAATGTTTTGAAAACGCAAAAAATACACGTTTTTGCCCGTTTTTCACTCATAACTCACGAACGAAAACTAAAATTAAAATTCCGGCTTCGCGGTGCATTTTCCGACCCTTCAGCCCACCTATGTTTAAAATTTCAGATCTCTGCGTTCAGTAGATTTCCCTGGACATCGAGGACAGTTCCTTTTATTAATATAGATAATATGAATTATAATGATACCTTCTCTAATTTGTCAAACATTCATTTAATTTAATCCAAACCCACCTATACCATTGGCAACAATATGTTCTGTGAATTTGTTTCGATAATTCTATGCAAAAAGGGATTAAGTATTTTCAAAAACATTTAATTTTTGGCATTTAGAATCAGAATTTTTCAAAATCCCTTCTTAGTGAGCACCTACATTATGAAACGAAGGTACTGTCAAAATTCCAAGGTTCTACCTGTTATAGTTTAGGCTCTACGTTGATTCCTGTCAGTTAGGACAAAGCCTTTTATATATATAGAGAAGAAGAGATATCGATATCCCATCACCAGGCTTTAAAACTTAGTGCCCGATCGAATATGTTAACAGCAACCGTACAGACTTTGCTCGGCGTATGCCCTAGCTACCATATGCTAGTTCACGTGATAGTAAACAGATATAGGAAGACCACAAAATAACTTCTCATTATCTAAACTCACATTACAAGCATCCAAAACGATACTTTCTCCTGCTTGTGTATAATAGTCCCTCCCAAATGTTTCAATATATGTTTGCGTTTTAGAACACTTCACTTTCGGCATGACGAACACGTATTAAAAATTTTAACACGCACAATGACAAGGTACACTGTTGACCAATTTGAGAGGCACCGTACTACGAGCGCATTCACTTCTCG
Source organism: Ectobius pallidus (assembly GCA_964059195.1). Lineage (NCBI taxonomy): Eukaryota > Metazoa > Arthropoda > Insecta > Blattodea > Ectobiidae > Ectobius > Ectobius pallidus. Next base: position 155,220,652 of record CAXKWD010000005.1, on the reverse strand, counting down.
GTACTACTATCAATGACTGTCTTATCAGCCTACGCAATCACCCTCCACCCCCTATACTCAGGTTGTTGGTAACCGGAATCAACTCCCTCTGTGGGTTCTGGCACTAAGTTTTAAAGCCTGCCCATCACTAGTCACAATGCCCAACAGTCTTCTCAACACAGAAATCTAAATTCGAACCCCAATAAAATCAGGTAAACTGATATAACAAAGTGCCAGAATGCTTTTGTTTAATCAGTTATGATATGGAGAAAATAGGTTTTTAAAAATTGTTTTCCAAGTTAAGCTCCAGGTTAATTAATTAAGCAGGGCTACCAGAAGAACAAAGTTCTAATTATTTTATAATCAGATTAAAATCGTCCAGCATCAGCAAACTATAGTTTACGGATTTATGATATAATGACAATCGCACACTCACGTAAAAATATTTTTAAAATGTCAAATTGTTCGGCTTCGGGATTTGAACCAAGGACCTCCAGAATGCGAGTCCAGTACGTTACCATCCCTCGCTCAATTTAATGCCGGTTGTCGACCAAGAGCTAAGCTAACTTAGCTTAGCTTAGGTTACATACAGTGCCGGATTTCATATGTAGTCTCGTCGGCAACTACATATGAAATCCCGCACTGTATGTGAGCTAAGCTAAACTAACTTAGCTTAGCTCTTGGTCGACAACCGGCATAACCGTGAAGTTTGATAAGAATATGTAAAGGAATAGTGTTATTTGTCATAGCTAACTGTATTGCAACTTCCAAAGCCGTATATGGAGATTATAAAACAGTATGTTGTCATGATAACTGATTTGCATTTGATAAATTCTTTCTAATACATTACCATAAAGGGGTACGCTGTAGCGTAGTGGTTGAGGCGCTGCGCTACTAACCGGAAGGTCGCGGGTTCGATTCCCGATGAGGTCGTTGAGATTTTTCAATTGGCCTAATCCTTCTGGTGGCACTATGGCCCTGGGGTCGACTCAGCCTCCAACAGAAATGAGTACCAGGAGATATCCTGGGGGTGAAGGCGGCCGGTGCGTAAGGCTGACAACCTTACCACCTTCATGTGCCGAATGTCCAAAATCTGGGAGCCTCAACCTCTTGGAACCCTCTGGGCCTCCATGGCCTGTATAGGGATCACTTTATCACTTTTTACATTACCATAAAATAGGCACCAAATTGGGTATTAGGCCTACTCCGGTACCGGTCAACCGATTTGGTTCAATATCAATAGGCTTCTTCCCATGGACGTTATAAATGTGTATACTAAGTTTCATGAAAATCCGATAAAGCGTATTTGAGTTATCGCGCGTACAGACACACGGACGGACAGACGGACATACATTTTCCCGTCCCCAGACACAATCTCATAAAGTACCATATTGGCACTTAATAATAAGAAACCTGTAAGGAAATGTTCATTAATCATTACCTAACATACAAGTATGTATGTAAAACATGTTACTGAGATCCACAGCAAGTTGGCACCGAGGCTTGAACTTGCACTTCTGACATCTGTCCGAGTGTTGTTAGGCATTGTGAAAGACAGTGCCTTCAGCGGGAGTTGTCTGCTCTTGATGATCTCTGCGTACACGTGGGCTGAGTGCTTGGGTTCTCTGCACAAACATGGGTTGCTCAAGTTCACGTAGAATAAGCCAAATCTTTGAGTGTAACCGAATTTCCACTCGAAGTTGTCCATCAGAGTCCAATAAGTGTACCCGATGACATTGCAACCATCTTCTTTCATAGCGTTCAGCATCTCCTTCATGTGCTCCTGAAAAGTAACAATTTTTAATCATAATCAAAGTATTAGGCCTACATCACAAATCGATTGATACGCTTACCACTGCAAATTATCGGTAGAAAGGGAGGTGTGATACAACTTAGGCCTAAGTGACTTCTAGAACTAGGATTTTTCTTTAGCTTCACTTGAAAAGTATGTACATAAACATAGTGAATAACTACGGAATATCTTGAAAATATTAAATCCATAAAATTATGTAATGTAACATTACCATTGATTTTTCAAGCTTAAGAGAGAATCATACGTCATTTTTCCAGAATAGTGCGCAAAATACATATTGTGATAGGCCTATGTGATATTGTCTTTAAGTTCTTCTAACAGTATGTGAATATTATTTATGGGGAAACTTGAAAAATAAAGTGTATAGGTCAATTTCCCATACATTAGAAGAACTTAAAGACAATATCACAAGAGAAATTAACTCTATCTCGGAAGCTGAACTTATGCGCGTTTCCCTAAGAAAATTTCCTAAAAAGGTGCCAGTATTGTGTGGATGCAAGAGGAGAACATTTCCAACATATCTTGTGTTGGGGTACGTGGTTATTTTCATTGTAATTCCAACTGTAAATGTGAGAACCTGAATCATTACACCGATCGCGGCTTTATTTGCGTAGATATTTCACCCGATCGCTCGGGAGGTGGAGCTGTGCCCTCCACGACGCAGAAACCTTTACCGGCCGATGGCTTACTTCCAGGCCGCCGCGCGAACATTGCGTTCTCGGCACATCGCAAAAAAAAATCTCTCTATATTTGTTCAAAATGAAATGGCGTAATTTGTGTCGCTTGCAACCTAATGGGTCATTCAGTTAGAAAATTAACCGTAAACTTAAGAACGTAAAACTTAACGGAAATTTTAGCACGGCATTGAGCATTCGCAACAAAAACTTAAATGTAGATAACAACCAATCACAAATGAGAACGTGACGAGCTAATAAAATGACTGCCGCAGACGAAAGTACTTTAATGTTTCTATTAAGGAGGTGTAGGCCTTTAAAAATTGAAATAATACAAGCTTATGCAGACATAGCCTATACAAATTAACAGAATATTATATGGGCTGTATTTACTACTGTAGTTCATTTCTTGGGAAACTAAAGTTCATGTATTTTCCTTCAATATCGCATCTTTATATAATGGATGCCATTTATCATAAAAACAGCGATTGGATACAACGTTAAGAGTTTCTCATTCATAGACGCCATCTCTTGGCTACTTCCACTTCCGTATTCTGTTGTTTTCTCTGATTGGTTGTATCGTTATTTTTCGCATAAACTTAACGCAGAAGCTTGGTGTTTTGGAAGGTTCTACGTTAAGTTTAATTTTACGTTACGTTTCAAGTTTACGTGATGCACTGTGAATGGTCCCATTGAAAAATATGGCCCCAAACTTTTAATGAATGATCTTACTGAATGATCTTAATAGATTCCGCCTTGTATACCACTAAATTTGTTTGAACACAGCTGGAAGCTGAAGAAGAAAAAATGATCAGGAAAACCAGTTCGTATCTATTGAGTAGCTTGTCTATTAAGGAACAAGCTATATAATTATCTTAATTTGATATAAATCTATCATCCAATCTGGGCTAGTATCAATACATAAATTATATTGTCATATAAAGCAACAAAGAGCTCAATGTTATCAAGATCTTAATGCGTTCAAAATTGATAAAACTTTGTATTGTCTATATTTGGAATTTATGAATTGGCTAAAATGACTAATTTATTAAAATCTATCGGTACCTTGCTATATATTATGAGTATGACTTAAGACATTGAAGACTGGATTGAAATTCTGTAAAATATAGTCTTAATAAAATGATGCCCTTGTTTCATTCATGCATCGCTTTTAACTTTACGTTACGTTTACGGTTAATTTTCTAATGGTTCATTACTCACCACTAGGAAAGCAACTCTATCAGAGTCGTCAATGAAGTCGTCACCGGCATAGCCGTTTTCTGTAATGAAAACTGGTACAATATTGTATTGATTCTTCACCCAATTGAGGACTTTGCGAAGCCCCCAAGGCACCACTTTGAATGTGGGCACGGAACTGCTGGGCCACTTGGGGTCGTAACTGATGGTGAAATCCATTTCGTGAACTGGCTTCAGTCGACGAGCAGACACGTATTTTGTGCCATAATAGTTCAGACCGTAGAAGTCAGAAGTACCTGTAAAAACAGTCTATTTGTAGATGAACTTGCTTTTAAACTGATAAACCAGATATAATATCACTTAATTATACTCATCATATGTTTGGAAATGTATTGAGCATTACAGGATCATCTTTTAACTGGCACATCGTGGACGTTATTCACTAGTGCAGATATTCTGATCATGACTCCTAGATTATAAAAAAAGGTTGATTTTTAGGGTCACTTATTATCATTTTTTCCAACTTCTCATTTTTAGGTCATTTAAAAAAAATTAATGCCATTATTTGGTCATTTTTGGCCATATTGTGGTATTTTTTCCCCATTTCATATTTTTAAGTAATTTCCTAAAGTTCAAAGTAATTATTTTCTCATTTTATGTTGTTTCTTGCACTGTACAATATTTTTGTGCATTTACTTACATTGAATATTATCGGGACACTAAATAAGCTTAAATAAATAGATTTTATTTTATTTTATTTTTCCTATAGAAAGACTTTGTTCGCTGTTTCCATTTAACCGTGTAATTAACTAATTACAAGCTTATAATTGGGTCAACAACACAGACCTACATAATAGAATAGACACAAATCTCCTGAATAAACTAGTATTTTCATTCACATTATTTAGTAATATTTGTTAATTTTTGGGTCTTTTTTGTATTTTTGTACATAGCCTTTACTATTGGACTTATTTCACATAGGCTATATTTAGAAAGTTGCGTCAGCCCTACTTTATACAAAAAAGGAACACCTGGAGAAATGATATAAGTTATATAACAAATTATGACTGGGAGACCCGAAGGGAAAAGATCACTTGGAAGCCCTAGACATAGGCGGGAGGACAATATTAGGATAGATTTCTGGGAATTAGGATTTGCGAGGGATGGTCGGATGGAGTTAAGACAGAATAGGGTTGTGAATAACTGACTCAGGTAAGCGCGGGTTCCATAAAATAGATAATATTCGTTTAGATTGCAATTGACTATTGCCATTGAGTACATAAATAATTGGAGTGGTAATAATAATAGAAAAAAAATATTAATAAGAAAGAAGAAAACTAATTTACTGCTCCAGTAATATTTTACTTTTTGATGTAGGGATTTTTTGTTTTACTTTTGAAATTGGGAATTTTGTTTTTGTTTTGTTGGTAGCGCTAGACTTTTTCAAGAAACCCGTTAGCTGTATGGTAAATGCGAAGGCCGCTGTCAGCTGGTGTCGTGAGGAATTGAGTTTCGTTTATGTAGTGTAAATTTTCAATAGTCTATTATTCGAACTTGGATACATCTTCAGGCAACCACAGAACATTGTAAGTGTTTATTTATATTTTACAATAATAGATAATTTTTAACCTAAAATTCCCCAATGAAGGATGTTGAAGGGCATCTGAACCCCAACTGAACCTAAGTTTAGCATGGACATAAGAAAGAAAAGTATACTCTGTGACTCTGTCTGCTATGATTACTTACTATGTTATTTACTTACTATGTTATTTACTTACTATGTTATTTAAAATTAAGTGCCATCCGAGCAAAGTAGTTCATTCCGATCAGCAGAATTGCATTGCTTCTACGCGGTTGAAGAGCATGTCCAGTGTAAGGAAGGAGATAATGGTTATTTTAATGATCTATTCTGTAAAATGACTTAATTTTATATATATACACATACACACACATATACATATAAATATAAATAGAACATCTTTTCTTGAGTTGATCTGTATCTATCTGTATGCCTGTCTACAAAATATGTTACAGGATCGTTGCTTCCAAGGATCGGGACAGGCTGCATTTTGTCAAATATTTAATTATTTTATTTAGTAATAAAATACTGAACTTGCAAATGTAGGCATACTATTTTCACTGTTCCATGTGTTACTTAACTTTCCTTATAAACAGTAATAAGTGTTATAACTTAGGTAACGATTTCTTGTTTAAGTTGGTATGTCTTAGGGTATAGTGAACAAATTTGCTAACTAGTTTTACACTGCTAAAATAGCGTAAAATGTGATTTTTATTAGTTCAGTATTTAAAAATATCCCGGGGTTGACCCCCGTATCCCACTTTCTCGGGGGTATTCAATACCCCCAAACCCCCGGCACTTTCGACCCTCCCCGAAATTATTTTCTGGCTACGATACTGGGAAGACCAGAGGACGTATTGTGTTCTATCTTGAATTTAGAAGTTGAGTATTCAATGCGCATTTTGACGTCCACTGAATCTAAAAATGCAATTTTCAGAAACATGTCTGTGTGTATTTATGAAGAGAAAGAGTGAATAAATAAAAAGGAAATGTTATATTTGGGTGAATTTCGAAGATCGGCCACGATTTGCTCTTTTACTTCCAGTTTTCTCGAAAACAGCTCTAACAATTTTGTATATGAGATGCTTATTCTAAGGACTGAAACTTTTATATGAAGCATTTTTCGGAAAAAAAATAGTTTTATGCTGCACACTAGGCTCCTCTCTAATGAGGCCCGCCTGGGAAGGTGGGGTTTAGGGTTTTCTCACAGAAGAAATTCAATGTGAGACATAATAAACCTCGTGCTATCAGTATATTGCTCCTAAACTAACATAAACGTTCCTAACCTAACAAAACGGCGGAGCTTGGCTGGTGCGCAGCATAAATCTATCTTGTGCCCATTATTCTTTTTCGGAAAAAATCTTATAAAGCCAGCCATTGTATGTAAAAATGCAAGATTGCAGTCATGTTTAGCGAACAATAGGTCTACTTCTCTGTATGGGGGTGAACCAACTGAACAAGAAAGGGCTCAACCTGGGTGGCGTAGTCTCTATAGCGCTACATTTATTTATCCAAGGTTGCGTGTTCGATCCCGGCTCAGGTCTATGACATTTATGTGTGCAAATGTGAGAGGCCCATATCAAGTAGATCTACAAGCATATAAAATAACCCCTGCGGGAAAAATTCCGGCACAACGGCGACGGTCACATGCCTAAGTTGCAGCACATTTCCAACGTTAAATAAAATCAGGTAAACTGATGTAACAAAGTGCCAGTATTATTTTGATTAATCATTAAAAAGTTAATTGGAATTATTATATGCAAAAAATAAGTTATTTTTGTTATCGATTTCCGAGTTAAGCTGCAGATCGATTCATTAAGCAGGACTTGCGGAAGAACAAAGGTCTTAACCTTAATTCAAACTCATATACACTGATCTAACTCTTAAAATAATTATGTCAACATTTCACAAAATACACTGGCGAAGAACTCCACTTAATGTATGTAGGCCTATTATTTGAGAGTTCATATCTTCTGTATATAACAGTATTCAACTTGATGAACGAAATAAACACTGAATAGTTTGATAATTAAATCTTCCAATTTACTTCGTTATTATCACCGTACGTCTCAGCTTAAATGCGAAGGAAATGTGCCATGGCTAACTATTCCAAAGCCGTATATGAAGTAAGTAAATCGATATGTTGTCAGGATAACAGATTTGCATTTGTTAAATTCTTAATAATATATCACTATAAAATGGCACTAAATTGGGCATTACTCCGATACCGGTCAACCGATTTTATCCAATATCAATAGACGTCTTCCCATGGACATTATAAATGTGTATATAAAGTTTCAGGAAAATCCGATAGAGCGTATTTGAGTTATGGGGCGTACAGACACACGGACAGACAGACGGACGGACGGACAGACATTTTTCCGTCCCCCACACAATCTCATAAAGTACCATACTGGCACTTAATAACCATAAAACCATCTAACAAATAAAACAAATACATCGTATTGATGGACTCACCTCGAATGTAAGCCACTTCTTCAGGACTAAATGTAGGCAGTCGGGATCTGCGCAGACCAAGCTGTTTGCTGGTTCTTGAGACGAACTCCTTGACTATTTCAGGATAGTCACCGCTTTCGCTGAAGATGGGATGTGCCTGTAGTCCTATCTGAAATAAGCATTCACTAAGGGGACACTTATTTTTTTAACATAAAGATGTTTCATTCACTATTTCATATAATTAGAATGTATAGTCCAGTTATTCTTTGCGTACCCCGGCGGATTCCTTTTGTTAGGAGGAAGGTTTGCCGACAGCTGAACCCATGTTCTTTATTTTGATCGCACCAATCAGCTAGTTACCTCAGCCAGTCAAAACCAAAGAATGATCTGTGCCAGCTACTCGTCAAGTCCGTGTGGAGTGAAACGCGGGGTTTATTAAGTCAACAATAACACGTGCGAATTGATTAAAACTATGGAAGAACTAAGGTCAATGATAACAATGAGAGAATGTTGCTTTTGTTTTGAAAAGTGGAAACCAAGGCCAGTTGTTCAGATCAATTAACATGAAGAAACACCGACTTAATGGTTTATTCCTTTGAAGCCGCCTGGGTATGTAATGAAAGCTCTACTATATATTTTCGTATCCCAAAAGGATTTAATTGTTTTAGTTAGAAACACATCTTAAATATAGCTAAATTATAGGCTGTACTCTACAACTGTCAAAATTGATTTTAGTTTTTTTTTTCTGAATAGTGAAAGTGAATGCTCCTTACGTGCTCATGCTATATGTAAATAATTCTAAATCTAGATATAACAAAAATATAAATACAAAATAATATAGGACTAATCTCAAAATGCAAAAAGACAACTGGCAATATTTCCAAGAAGGCTACCATACAAGATTGAAAATTAATTTTCCCGTAATTTTTATTCTGGATTTAATCAACTTTTTGTACTAGTTATTAATCAATTTCAGTGAAATGTTTACACTAAATATCTATCTGCTCAATTTTGTTAATTATTATCGTGAAAATGTTATTTTATTTATATTTTCTTACATGGATTTTGAAGAAGTCGGCAATTTGTTTCTAGTAATTTGGTTAGCCTAACTACTATATATTCCGTCGTTTCATTTTGTAAAATTGTAGAATTTTTTAGTGAAAAGAGGAACCCAAAATTACGATTTTATTTTGGCCTATGGTAAATGTATTACTTACCAAATACTGGTTGACAAAATCGGCGGTTTCCTTATCAGCTGTTGATTTTGACAAGGGCTCGTTCCAGGAGCTCGGGATAACCACTCCAACTTTGCCTGCAGATGAAAGGAGACTTTAGTTTAGTAGCCTACAGTATTAATTTTTTGTTTAAATTCACTTTTATGATGCTCCGTTATATTAGATTGTAATACTAGATGCTTTGCATTTATAAATTAAACGATTCAATAATTATCAGGTTTATAATTTTTCTATTTACAAATTGTTTTCTGGAATATTCTGCAAAGTATAATTATTAACGCTAAAATTGATAATGAATAATATTTTGCAGTAAAACGAAGGAAAAAGTGAAAGAAAAATTTAAATTAATACTGTATATACTTTTGACCGCCGGCGTGGTCTTGTGGTTAGCGTCGGCCCGAGTTCGATCCCCGGTACCTCCTCGGATTTTTCTGAGGTAGGTATGTCTGGAACGGGGTGCATTCAGCCTCGTGATTCAAATTGAGGAGCTACTTGATAGAGACGTAGCTGCTCCGGTCATGCAAACCACCATTAACGGCCGTGGGTGTTGGCATGCTGACCACATGCCCCCAATCCTGCCATCTGCCTACGGTAGATGACGCAGCGGTCGGGTGGTAGGCCAAGTCCCTCCAGTGCCATGGAGTTTAGTTTAGTTTAATAACTTATATACTTTTATTATTAATCAATAATTATAACCAGGGCCCGGATTCTGATGACCTAAAATTGTTTGAAAAAGACCTATAATATGACCCTAAATTTTAAAGAAAATGACTAATAATTATAAAAAATGAACTAAAAACTGATATTTTATATATAAAAAATTATTATTGTACACACAAAGTTATAGACTAGTTTGTACATAATTGTAAAAACTGTAAATAACTGTAATGTTGTGAATGTTCTTTACTCACGGAAATTTATACTGGCACTGAGGCACTGGTGAGTCAAAATTTGGCATTTCCTTTTGTGGTCTGCCGGATTATATTGTTGTTTATTGAGGGTAAACAGTAGTTTGCACTCTGAAATCCAAGCAGGTGGAAGACTCTGGTGCCAAGTCAATCTAATAACAATAGTAATATAATACAAAGTTTTGGCGTTTCTTTGATTCTCATTTCCGACTGAGACATGTCAACACTTAACGCCGAATTTTTCCTTCTTGCATTAAACAAACAACACTTCAAAGACAGCACCGCTAGCGACGAAAAAAGTTAATACACTCAATACATACAAGAAAATGACTAAATAAGGAAGCAAATTACACGAAAATGACAAAATAATGACCTAAATTGAAATAAATGCCCTAAAAATATAAAATTGCAAAAAATGACAAAAAATGACCTAATAAAAATTCATTTCTATATTCTATAGGCCATATTAGAACTTATCCACAAGTTGGCAATGTCTATGCAGCATCAATAAAAAGATGACATGTCATTAGAATCCGGGCCCTGATTATAACTAGGGACCGTAGGCTACGTTAGGCACTTTAAAAAATCAAAATAGGCAGGCAATAGATCTTACTGAGTTCTCAAAATTTAGGAATTTTATGATTGCTCTTTCTGTTCTTCGTGTGGAAATAAATGTCTACTACTCACCGCCATGGGGATTCTTGAAGTAAAGTTCGTACAATCGGTATGCCTTGGCATGGGCTAGAATCAGGTTGTGCATTGCCAAATAAAATCCTATCCATGTGTCGTTGCTGTCTACCCCAGGAGCAAACAGTGAGGTGCTGTTATATCCTTGTGCTATTTGCGAAGGCTCATTTATCGTTATCCACCATTTCACCTGTCACAAAAAAAAAATACAAATCACTATACCTCTTGAAACTTCAACTATTTTACATGGATTTCTATATATAGAATGTTCTTTATGTTTTGCATATGGGTGATTCTTCAAATACGGGAAAATTTGCGTTCCGGAGTGATATTTCCCTTAAAATTCAACTTAAAAAAAACTTTAAAAAAAGTTATTTTCTACTACTTCCATACTACAACTATCAGTTTGAAATGTCACTAACTTTAAATTCTGATATTCCAAAATCGAATTTAATTCAATGAAATGTCATCCACATGCCCTGTCCCAAACCTCGGTTTTGTATATTCTAATGCATTTTTCCACAAAACAAAATGTTATTTCCTTTTCAACTTTTTTCCTGTCAATGAGTTTGAATGGGTGAAGAATATTAACCCCTAAAAACTAAAATGAAATAAAATTGTCACCCCACCTAATGAACATAAAGAATGTCCCAAGGGTTTTTGGTCATCCACATGGCTGAAAAGAATGGAATTTTTTCTGCAGAAATGAGAAATTTATAAAACTGGCAACAGTGTTAGAAAGCAAACAGGGCAGCTTGTGGTTGAATTGTAAGGTTGAATTTTGCTTGCTTACAAACAGTTTGGGATTAACAAAGGACTTTGTATCATTTTCAAGGAAAACGTTTTTATTCCCCGTCATTAACATGGCTTCTAGAAAGTAGGCAGAAAGTAAATATTAATTAATTTTGATTATGCACTATGATAAACCTTCCAATTCAAAGTACCTGACTGAAGTTGAGCCTACAGAGGTTTAGAAATGGCTTGCTGAGACCACTTAAACTCCTTTTTTGTCATCCACATGCCTGATTTTTGTGTCATCCACATGTCTCATGAAGGGGTATGTGGATGACTCTCAAGTCATGTAGATGATAAATGTAGGATACTATTGTGTTTGCGGTGTCTGTGACCTGTACTTAAGATCTTAAAACTGATTAAATGAATTTCTGCTTGATTCCCCCCTCCCCCAAAACCATAAAAGCTCAGTCTCGTTAAAACTACATTAATTCCGGAGTATGCACACAAATTTGCAAATTTGATGCAAAATCAACTGAAGTATGCTGAGAAAAATATGAAATCACATAAAGAAAAGCAGATTGTTGCCAAAGTTAGTCATTAATGTGGCCTTCTGCCATCCACATGTACACGGATGTCATCCACATGGCTTTAAAAAATAAAGAAATAAAAATAAATAAAAATATAAACATTTAAGCTCTGCTGGTGTCATATTATAATCAAGTAACCCCTGAAGTATTATTGTGATTTTTTTGAGATTTATTTAAACAAAGTAAAAAATTTGGATTTTACACACTCCAAATTTTCCCGTATTTGAAGAATCACCCATATATGTAATTAACGTACAAAGTGTCCCAGATTTCAACGAAACAAATTGTGGGATCGTAGAGTTGACTCAGACAAATATGAATTTTGGAACGAGTAACTTAGTAATATAGTAATAGTATATTGCGAACTAAGTTAATTAGGAACTTTAATTACCGTATTTTACGGACTATAAGACGCTTCGGACCATAAGACGCACCTTGCTTTTAGGATGGAAATTTAAAGGAAAAGAAATCTAATTTCATTCTAAACCAGGGGAAGTCAACTACGGCTTGTGATGACGTTTGTGGAGCAAGTGCATGCGGATCCCTTGTGTGTGACGTCAGCAAGAGCGCACGGTAGTAGGGGTGTTTAGAGTACGCTAGAGCTAGCTCTAGCTCTGTGGGTAGAACAACTTCTGGTTGGAAATACGGAACATTTTTCAAAGTTAATGCAAGTACGCGATCCTGATAGTGTTCTCTCTGCAGAACATGTGTTAGTTCTGCAAAATTTCTTCTTCAGTTCGAATCGAGGTTTCAGGATGTGTAAAACCTTTCTCCAATGTTTAAACTTTTTGCTACCCCATATTCAGTTAATGTCAAAGACGTTCCTTGCCGGTATCAGTTGGAACTGCTAAACTTACAATCCGACGATCTGTTAAAGGACAAATACGAACGTAAAGTGGTCTTGGGTAACTTTTACAGAAATTTCTCTGAAACCAGATTCCCGAGACTTATGCACTTGCCGCAGAATATTATGTAATTTTGGATCGACATATGTGGCCGAACAATTTTTTTCACTAATGAAATGTGCAAAGCTCAAATCAAGAAGTACATTGTCAAATCACAACCTAAATGTAGTCTTCGATTAAATATTGCTCAAACATTACGTTCCAACATTGATATACTTGTTAAAGAAAAAAGATACAGGAAAGTCAGACAATATCATCTAAGGTGCAGACGAGCTTGTATGGAAATTAATGAAGTTCATTTTTTATTATTTTTATTGTAGTGAATTATGTTAATTCAAATGATAGTATTGTTTATTTTTGTCAAAGAACATAGATTTTGTGGAAAGGTAATTGTTCTCACAGAATAGTAAAATAGAATTATTTATAATATGTTAAACTACTGTGCTGTAATTAACCGATAAACTATCAAGAAAATCGATTGATGTTTCATTAATTCGGTAACACGTATTACGTAAGTTCTAACCCCCTAAATTCCCGCTGCCCGCAATACGAATGCCCCTCTCTTCCCCCCTGTTCACTGATGCCCCCATTTCACATACTCCTCGCAGAGGTTTTACGAGAGCAGTCGAGCAGCAAGCAGTGACGTCACAGAGCAAGCTTCTGTCTTCCCCTGTTCTAAACGAACAATTTTTAAGGAGATAATATGCGTCATTTCATAAACAAATTATAACCTTGTACATTGGAATCATTATAAATCACTTCTAACTTAAAACCTGCGTTGTACGAATAGCTCTTCTGTACAGGTGGCGTCACCTAAAATTTAACAATTGAACTGATTTCTCATGAAATACTGAAAATACATTTACACCCTCTGATCGTCAATTCTGCATAAGGTTAGTGTACGTGACAAGGCTATTTAGAGGCCATGACCTTCATTTAAACCTCCCGGTGGAGACAACTCCTTTCGTATAAAAGAACTCAACATTACATTCTTTTCGCATTGTACACCTGACTTGCAGCTACCCTCATTTTACGGTTCTGACAAGTGCAGTGATGTACAGTCTGTAACACCTTGTTTATAATTATGGTATTCCGGCAATATTTACCTTTTTTAATTTTTTTAGTGTACTTCGGACCATTAGACGTACCCAACTTTCATGGTTCTGTTTTCAAGGTAAAAAAGTGCGTCATATGGTCCGTAAAATACGGCAGATTAATAATTAACAATACGATTAATCTATACAACATTATAGCGATGTTTACTGGATCTCATCCAGCTCATTTTCCCAGTAAATATCCTTCATAGCAAAGTTTCTTTACATAAGTCGGTTGACATACCTTTAAAGTTCTCTTATCTGAATATAAAATGTTCACCTAACATTCTTTCAATAGATCAAAACCATGTTTTCTTTACTCGAACTAAAATTTCCCCTAGTGTTTTTATTTAAGCTTTGTCATAGAGTAATCTCTTAACCACAATCTCTTTCCTTATTTTAACCCACTATTCTAAAGTAAATATGTTCTCCATTCCTCTGCTTTCTGTCAGTGAAAAAGGATATGGATATCGCCTTTTTCACACGTGGAATAAATGGACTGTCCATACGACTTTCTGGAACCCTTCATCCTCCAAATCCTTAACCTGAACCTTTCTTCTTAGCTACACAAAGTCTTATCTATCTACATTTCCCTTTGAAAGCCTTTCTTAATCTCCCTGAAAAATGCTAAATATTTTTTTCTCTTCTCAGTGCCCACATTACTTATATTACTTATATATCCATGCCTTCTAATTTAGAGCTAATAATTTCCAAAAGCTCTTCCTCGTGCCCACTCTTCACCCCACATCCTCTATAGAAAGCTTAACCAGTACGTTTTTAATGCAGTAATTGCATTGCCAACCTTTTTTTCTCTGTCTTCCTTCCTTGTATAGTAAATAGCTCCCGAGGATATGATCTTCCTATAGAGAATAGATACGAAACCAGTATTTTAGCGTTGATAAACTTCATGTTGTATTATCCTACGTTGATTTGTATGTCGTGTATAAAATAATTCCACCTATTCCCTCGTATAAAATGTTTTGGTTAAAATATCAGCTCATAGCTTTGTCAAATCTAATATTTACACTTGTCAATATTGTAAAACATAATTAAAAATTATAGCTGTCAATTATATAACACGAAAATTGACGGCTATAGTTTTTAATTATGTTTTACAATATTGACACTTTTCGTGTTATATAATTGACAGCTATAATTTTTAATTATGTTTTACAATATTGACAAGTGTAAATTTTAGATTTGACAAAGCTATGAGCTGATATTTTAACCAAAACATTTTATACGAGGGAATAGATGGAATTATTTTATACATGACAGTATTTTAGCACTCCTCCAACGTCCATTCTTTTGAACTAGTTTGACCCCTATCCAAAAACGCCTATATACATGGAGTTTTATTGTAATAGAGAGTAACAAAATGTTTTGGTAGCGATATAACAGGAAACAAATGCAATAAACTAGACAAATGATACCAACGTGGTATTTTATCAAGAAGGTCAAACACGATTGGTCGAAATTTTAATTTTAGTTAGCCTTCACTTCATTGGTCGAAATTGGAATTATGTCATATGAATGAAATTGTAAATACATTGTATGTCACAAATACGCCACAGTTCAGTAATTATACCATAAAGATCATAAGTTCCTTATCTCAAAATACTTAGATTATGGTCAATTCAAGGCACTCATCAGAAAGAATTACTTGATCATAATATTTTAAATGTTAATTGATATTTTAGTATTTTAACTAGTTTTGAGTGAACTATTGACGATGCTACACATATTGTGTAACAACAATAAACAATCTTTCTCAGAATGATTGTCTGTTTCCACTCTGTAATCCTTACAATTTTTTATGTTTAATTCTGGGACACTCTATATACAATTCTAGTTCAACTATTTGAGTGCAACTGATGTTAAATGCTCCTAATAACCGTGTTGTTCTTTGTTAGACTATAATATTTAGAGGGTGGACCAAACATAGTTAATTTTTAGCTTAAAATCACCTACTTTATTTTTAAAAATATCGTAGGAAATAAAATATAAAATTGTAATGTAAATTTTTAATAGTAAATAGATAAATAAATATATATATATATATAATATCAAAACAGATATGTTGTTCAGTGAGGTCCGTCCTTGAATAATATGATTGGCAATAACATCCTACTTTAGGTGATATGGTTTTTTTAGTGGACGGTAGATTGTAAAATGAGCCTATAAATTTCATGAACATTTGTCCAGTCAGAAGTCAAGATTTTGTAAAAGAATGAGGTTTTGCCTCTGTATGAATTTCCTTAATGTTAGGACCCTTGTTTAGTGGACCTTTTTGTTTTGAAAAAAAACTCCCGCCTCATATGTGTAGGTTGCATGTGACACAATGGTTCGTTTACTCCCCTGTGATCATTGGCTTGTAAGTCCAAGTAAATGAATATTAAACAGAAACGGAAATAAAGTTTAACTAGAAACAAGAAAAAAATGACGTGTATACATTTCTACTTACTCTATCCCCGAAATGAGAAAATATTAAGTTGGCATAGTCTTCAAACAGATCTGCCATGACAGGATTTGCCCATCCACCTAAGTCCTGCAGTTTTTGAGGAAGATCCCAGTGATACAAAGTTACCTGCGGGTGAAAATAAAAACGTCAGAGGTGAACGGTTATATGGTACGCTAGTGTAAATTCATTACTACTCTAATATTCTAATAATGTTAGTTATGAGTTCATGGCACTAAATTATTAGTAAATATTTATAATATTATTAGTACCGATAAACTGTTTCATAGGCTGCAGAGCTAATACAATTTACTGATAATATTAGGTAGTACTAGTAATAGTAAATTATTTATTTTGCCTGGCAGAGTTAAGGCCATAAGGCCTTCTCTTCCACTCAACCAGGTTTAAGAAATATATACAATGTAGGCTTATATTAAAAACAAAGTAAAGGACAAGAGACTAATGACTAATACTAAGACTAAGGTTAAGGCTAATCATAATAATTAATTAATTAATTAAGTAAAAGTTAGGTGTTTTTTGTTTCATAAGAATATTTTCTAATAATGTTAGTTATGAGTTCATGGCACTAAAGTATTAGTAAATATTTATAATATTATTAGTAGGCCTACCGGTAAACTGTTTCATAGACTGCAGAACTAATAAAATTTACTGATCATATTAGGCGTTTTTCTGTAAGTGTAAGTTATTCGAACTGATAACTTATTGTCAAACCCATGTAAATCAGATTTCATGATCTTAAAATTGTGGAATATGAATCACTCTGATTTTATTATCAGTTGTAGAAAAAACTTACGTACTCTATCAAAGGAATTTTTGTCATAACAAGTTTTTAGGATTTGAGGTTAGATTTTAGTACATAAGCCTACTGCTATCTTCAATAAGTACCTGGCAGGTTTATTCATTTCTTAGAGCTAGTTATTATTTGTTACATTTATGAAGATATATATATATATATATATATATATATATATATAGGCCGTGCTGCTTTGAAATAGTATTGACAAAAAAACTAAGAAGAGAAAAAACACATCATTCCAGACCAGCGTTTCTCAACCTTTTTGAACCCGAGGACCTCTAAAATGTCTAAATTTGTTTTACGCACTCCTAATTTTACATCCCATTTTTAAAAGTAGGCTATATATAGGCCTATATTCTTAATATTTGGGGTATTAATTATAGGTCATTATAACGAAATAATTCAATTAGGTAGATTTTCGAAGAAAAATCTACCTATTGCAATGGATACCACTTTATGATTTTCGAAAAATTCTTTCATATCTTTACGTTTCATGCTCCCCTAAGTACGAAACCACCGCCCGTTCAAAAAAAAAATTTGTGATATTTATATATATATATATATATATATCTTTACACGATAGCGGCCGTAATTTTGAAGATATTTGAACCAAATTTTATTATGTTATTTCTAGGCCCAATAGTTCGGACAAGTTCGTTAATGGGCAAAATTGGCCCAAGGGGGTGGTCGGGGGAGGGGGTTGAAATTTTTAAAAATGTATATCTCGGCCCCTATGAAGTATAGAGGGAAACTTTGTTTGAATAAATTAGAGTACTCCCTATGGAGTTTACAGTGACACCAACGATTCGGGGGTTCGAGTGAGGGTGGGGGTGGAGGTGGGGGTGGGGGATGAAAATTCGAAACTTTTGAAACCACGTCTTGTGGGGTATCGTTGAAAAGCTCTTGATGAGTACTCTACAAATCAATAAACAGTTTCTTGATAGCTCTCATATTACGCGAGATTTTAATGTTTGAAAATAATAACACTTAAAAGAATTATTATAATATCATAATTTTGTCTTGTTTAGCGGCTTTGCTAATTTTATTCATTGCTGATCTTGCGCACGGCCTCCCAGAATATTATATCCTATTCTTGTTGTCAAAACAAATGATTGTAGGCTCTTCCTCTTTACCGAATTCAGTTCTTATTACTGCAGGTTTACCATGCCAAGGCTAAAGAAGAAGAGTGCTATGCAGCGACAATAAATTAAACCAAAAGCACTTCGAAATCTACCTCCGCCTGTAGGCCTGCCTAAAGGGATTTTTTTAATTCGACGGAAACACAGTTATTGAATATGAAGTAAACTATTGACAGTAAAGTTATATTTTGAACAGACTTTAATATTTATTACAATATAATTAGGAATTATAACACAGGTTTACCGGTATCAGACACTCGGGCACCTCCAACAATAAAACCCTTGTAAAGAGAGCGCCTCTCATAACAAATTCCGACAAAGTCTTATTTTTCAGGGTTTTGAATGAAAGAGGGAACCATAGACATCAGTGAATCAGGGGTTTCAAACTGCAAAAATAAGGAAACTTGCAATAGGCCTGTATTTTCGAAGATTTTAAAAACTTTGACATCTAGTGTCCATTTTATGGGAAAATTTTTTCTTCTTTACTTGCTTTATTATATATTTTTAATTATGTCTGCGGAGCATCTGCACCATCTTCGCGGACCACCAGTGCTCCGCGGACCATAGGTTGAGAAACGCTGTTCCAGACATTACCTCCAAATCAAACAGCTGACTAAACTAAAAATGCAAGTTCTATGAAACAGGGCCCTGGATTTATTTTCCATACAGTTTTAAGATTAGTAAACCTCATTACTCTTACCATAGGCTCAATCCTGTTGTTCTTCAACAGATTGATGAGATCACTGTAGTATTCCAGGCCTGCAGGGTTGACATTATTCGCGTATCCCGTTGGTAGAACTCGGGACCAAGAAATTGAGAACCTGTACATGCCCACCTGCATAAGAATAGGGCTAATATCAATTTGTACCCTAGTGTTAGCGACAAAAGTATGAAACAATCAGTTTAGTTTCGTACATTTAACCTTCCATTTTCACCAATAAAATGATTTAGTCTCTTTTCAACTAATACAAAGTCTATCGCATAATTTTTCACTAATTTATAGGACAGCTAAAATCTGAAAATTAGACAGGAATATTAACACATTCAATTATTGCCACAAGCATTCCAAGTTTAGTGATTCTATCTGCCTTATAAGTGTGGAAAAGTGAGTGGATAATAGTTAGAAACTCAGACTTTTTGCCAAAACACATGAAGGCGTACAAATAGTCACTTGTCTTCAGTTCCTTACAGCATATTCAGTTCTATAGATTGATGCAAATTTGATATTTAAAATGCACCCGATCGTTCATTGGTCATTACTCGGGTAACGGACAACCAATTTGGTTCAAAATCTATAAGGTTCTTCGTATGGAATTTATAAATGTGTACACTAAGTTTCATGATAATCTGACAAAGTGTATTTGAGTTATCGCGCGATAACTCTCACCATTAGTAATCGTAGAAAGTACCATTCTGACAGGTGTCAATTCTGGCACTTAATAACAACTGAAATTTGTATTCTTAATTCTAAGTATCGCAACCTCCCTATGATTCTTCTTACCCCTAGTTCCTTCAGAGCTTCAATATCTTTTTGGTAGAGATGATAAGAGTCGACTGCTATACTTCCATTTGAACCATCCACTATATTCTCTGCATGATCTTGAGTGTAGGTGTCCCAAATACTGGGTCCTCTGCCTACAATATAAAGAATATACAAAGTATTGAGCTAATCTTGTTGACAATACCTAACAAAACCTGGACATAGGTCTATGAAAATGGTCTAATACAGGGGTTCCCAACCTGGGGGCGTGTCCCCTAGGGGACCATTTAACAGTCTTAGGGGACACAGAATAGTTTGAAATTAGTAAAATGTTTATAAAAGCTCAAAATAAAGTTTTACTTTTCATTGGCTTATCTTTCTGATTATTTGAAAGTCGTCGCCAATAAACACACGTTTTAAGATTTTTTTTTATATACTTACCGAATTTTTTGCTGTTCATATTTGCTATTCTGGATGTGACCTAATTATGGAGTTATAGAGTCTTGGACCATAATGATTGCTATGTTTAGAGCCAGAAGTGACGTAAATTATAAACTATGAAATAAGATTTTTTATATACTTATCGAATTTGTTGTTGTTCATATTTACTATTTCTGGATGTGACCTAATTATGGAGAGTCTTGGACCATAATAATTTCTATGTTTAGAGCCAGAAGAGGTGAAGTATTTTGGTTCTATTGAAGGCAAGGTTTTATTAGTATTGTAGTTATGTGGGTCATATACGTGTCCGTTACTTAATTGTAACCAAAACATAAGTTATACGCATTGAAGCAGGGGGCATACACTAACAACTAATGTTAAGCAGAGGACATACGTATACCTGCGTATACTCTCGACTACACCACTAATTGGCGCATATTGTGGCTTGGTTCTAAAAGGGCCAATGTCAATTTCTTGCAAAAATGATATCTATGCATTATTGAGCTCGGCCAGTCTTTATCTTTCGTATAATAAAAGTGCCAATGTCTGTTGCAATTAATAGACATAATACAGAAACCTTAGAGGCCAATGTCGGAAGTTCTCAGTAAAAAATGTTACTTTTACAGAGACTTCAAAGTCAGCTATCTCAAAAGCAAGTTTTTGACATTGAACCTTTTAGAACCAAGCCACAGTGTTTTGCTTACCGCCTTCGTTCCATCCTCCTTCCACTTGGTAGGCTGAAGTCGCCACTGAGAGAATGAAATCTTGAGGAATAGTGTAGTTGGCAGTTGCATGCACTACTGCTATTAAGCTGCACCACAGCACTAACACTGTCATAGTGACACCAATATGTGCCACCTTAGGTGGTGGTATGCTTCACCTTGCTAACCTGGCACGTGTGAGTCAGGCAGCGATATAGACGTTATCGTTTTCCCTAACCGAAAATGAGTTAATTTTATTACCAGCACTTCATATCCTTTATTATTAGGTTGTAAATGAACAGCTGTCATGTTGAAAGTGTCAAATTAAAATACGTCGTTCCCATTTACAGTAAATGTATAGCGATGTCACAAATCAAATGAGGACCGTTTTGACAAAACTCATCTCCATTTTTTTTTTTGCCAAATTCGTTTTTAATGGTTTTAGATGCTTTGAAAAGAGATCTTAAGATGGTGAAAAAAGAACATAAGAAAAGTCAACATAACCAATTCATTTTGAAGCCTCAATATGCAAGGCTTCTTCTTCTTCTCCTGAACAATTTATGTTTTGGCACATGTTGAGTTTTGTCAAAACGGTCCTCACATACACGCAAAAAACGCAAATCATGAAATTCCTATACACTAACACTGGGATTTTAACCCAGGACCTTTGGCATTCCGTGCCACTGCTCTACAATTGAGCTAATCCAGAGTTCACTTCACAGAGCCAGATGATTGGTTGCCCTTAATGGTCTACCTCACTGACAGACAAGTTATGTCATATGAAGTACTGTAAGGCACAATAATTAGTGATTTTGTGAACGGGCTTTCACTGTTACTGTACAGTAACATTCAAGATAGATATATGCATGTATTCTAGTGTCAGATTGGACATTCATGAGAATATTGGTTCTGTAGTAGAAAGAAATTTGGGTAACAAGTTAGATCATATCGAGCAAAACTAAAACATTTCTATTGATTATTTCCTCGTGCTAGAAGGAAATATGTTTATTAAGTAACAACCTTACAGTATTTCCATTTGCATTCTTACATTAAGGAAGCCATTCATAATCAACTTAATGTCCTTTACGGTACTTTACTCTATCTTATCTTAATTCTTGGGTTTACCTCTACCTTGTAGCCTTCGCAGTCAGCGATGAACTCATAAGGGAACCTTGTCTACGAGTAACTGCATTCTTAATCGTTTTTACATAGAAATGATAATCATTAGTGGGGCTCGGATTTTTTAAGATATCATATAAACTCTGTATTAGTTTTTTTTATATATTAAAATATTTTAGTTTTAGTTTATTACCATTTTCAGACAGGTTTAAGTTTTAATTATAAGCACGGTGCAAAAAAACATGTTAATCTGTACATATTGATTTTAATTGTTTGCACACATTTTTTTGCTAAAGATCTGCACATTTTGCATAAGACACTCCAGTTAATATATTTGGATAGCCTATAAGGTATAATATATTACACTTTTACCATTACTAACCATTGTTTAATTTTTACAATTACAATTTTGACAATTTAGGCCTAAAATAACTTATTACCAGGGCCCGAATTCTAATGACATGTCTCTTTTTATTGATGCTGCATAGACATTGCCAAATTGTTGATAAATCCTAATCATGGCCTCTAGATTATAGAAATATATTTTTATTAGGTCATTCTTTGTCATTTTATGCAATTTTATATTTTTAGGGCATTTATTTCAATTTTAGGTCATTATTTTGTCATTTTCATGTCATTTTCTTCCTTATTTGGTCATTTTCATGCATTTACATTGAGCGTATTAACTTTTTTTTCGTCGCTAGCGGGGCTGTCTTTGAAGTGTTGTTTGTTTAATGCAAGGAGGAGAAATTCGGGGTTAAGTGTTGTCATGTCTCAGCAGGAAATGAGAATCAAAGAAATGCCAAAATTTTGTATTATATTACTATTGTTATTAGATTGACTTGGCACCAGAGTCTGCCACCTGCTTGGATTTGAGATTTCAAACTAATGTTTACCTTCAATAAACAATTATATAATTCGACAGTCACAACAAAAAGAAATGCCAAATTTTGACTCACCAGTGCCTCAGTGCCAGTATAAATTTCCGTGAGAAAAGAACATTCACAACATTACAGTTATTTACAGTTTTTACAATTATGTACAAACTAGTCTATAACTTTGTGTGTACAATAATAATTTTTTATTAATAAAATATCAGTTTTAGGTCATTTTTTATAATTATCAAGTCATTTTCTTTAAAATGAAGGGTCATTTTATAGGTAATTTTTCAAGCAATTTTAGGTCATCAGAATCCGGGCCCTGCTTATTACTCTTTGTACGTGCTGTTTTAATTTAATTTTAATTATGTGAACATATTCATTGGCCCCCAATGCACCAAGCATTTCTCTCTCTTTCTCTCTCTCTCTCTCTATAAATATATATATATGTATATATATGTATATAAGACATATATATATAGGCCTACTATTTAATATTACTGTGTGTAAAAAGCCATTAATATAAACTAGGTTCACTCCTCTAGTGTTTCAGTGTGTCGTCATTTTTTATATTAAAGGGAATAAGGAAAAAAACATTTATTCAAATACATTTCTCGTGCATTTACATCCTCGCTAATGAGCCAGTGCTATTGAACAGTCAAAGCATCCCCCATAAAATCAGAAGTCATTGTTTTGAAGCTTGCCATAGGCGACGTCATTTAGGAGTAGGGGCATGCCCCCCTCCCCGGATATTTAAAACTTTTAGCCAAATGTGGTGACTTCATATGCAAGAAAGAACTTATGAGGAGCAAAAATTAAAGCAAAGTACTTCAGATTTATTTATTAGCATGTTCATTTTTTGTTGTTTATAAGTCTATATCTAGCTTCTAACAATCCTATATTATAATTCTTGCCCTTCCCAAGAATATTTTCATGTTGGCACCTATGGGTTTCTCCATAGCAGCATTTCTCAACCTATGGTCCGCGGACCACCGCGGATCACCAGTGGTCCGCGAAGATGGTGCAGATGGTCCGCAGACATAATTAAAAATTATCATAAAGCAAGTGGAGAGTAAAGAAGTAAAATTTTTTCTCATATTTCGTTATAATGACCTATAATTAATACCCCAAATATTAAGAATATAGGCCTTCTTTTAAAACTGGGATGTAAAATTAGGGGTCCGTAAAATTGTTTAGACATTTTAGAGGTCCTCGGATTGAAAATGGTTGAGAAACGCTGACTCTATAGCATAGCTCAATTTTCTACATTTGGAAATATGAAATGTATTGAATCTACGGGTATTTCACATTTTCTTCAAATATAGTCAGCACGATTTTAGAAGGCATATGAACTGAGCCAACGCGTTAATAAATATGACGAATTTCCAATAGTATTTGGAAGTTCTCTTGCGTAGTTCGGGTGCCCACTGCACAAGCGTAAACAGAGTTTTCTATTTTTCAATCCCCCAAAAGTACTATTGGAAATTCGTTATTTTAATGCACGCATTGGCTCAGCTCATACGCCTTCTAAAAATGCGGATTATAACAGTAATGGAAGGTATTGTCAGGTTAATTGAATGCTGCACCCAAGCTCTTTATAGTAGAAATCTGAAAACGAAAAGTGTAGAGATGAAGACTGCAGAAATCCCCGTGTAACTTGCAGCACCAACTGATTCTTTTTGGTTGGGCTCCGAAGTTTCTAGTGTATGTACTAAATGCTGCGGAAGCTGACGTGTCGAGGATATATGTGACATGATGTATGCAGAGTCCTTTGCTATCCGCCTGCGCAGTGGATCACTAAAGTTCACAGAGAACAATCCATATTTTTCTCTGTAACACACACAGAAATATGATTAATGAGATTCAGTAAATCACTTCTGAATAGCAATCCTCGAAATTATTGTATAGCCTATTTTAAGAAGATATCTATCTGTTTATCTGTCCGTGTGTCTGTATGCGCGATAACTCAAATACGCTTTATCGGATTTTCATGAAACTTGGTCCTACGCTTTTTTAATGTCCATGGGAAGAAGCCTATGGACCAAATAGTTTGACCGGTACCGGAGTAATGCCCAACTTAGTGGCTATTTTAGGGTAATATATGACAACATATTGTTTTATAGTGTTCATATATGGCTTTGGAAGTTCCAATACAATTAGCTTTCACAAATAACACTACCCACATATTCTTTCATATATGCTTATCAAACAAGACCGTAATCCCTGCTTAATGAATCGATCTTGAGCTAACTCTGAAATCGATCTAAAATATTACTCATTTTCTGCATATCATAATTGCAATTATCACTGATTAAACTATGCTTAATGCTATATTAATGCTATTGTTTAATAGCATTCTGGCACTTTTTTGCATCAGTTTACCTGATTTTATTGTTTACCAAAAATATAAAAATAATATCTCTTCTGAAATATTTGTCATAAGAATGTTTAGCCATGAATACCATAAGGATGAGGATGGTGCTCAGTATGTTCTAAAGCAGCGTTTCTCAACCTTTTTGAACCCGAGGACCTCTAAAATGTCTAAATTTTTTACGGACCCCTAATTTTACATCCCATTTTTAAAAGTAGGCTATATGTAGACCTATATTCTTAATATTTGGGGTATTAATTATAGGTCATTATAACGAAATAATTCTAAATACATTTTTTTAATTCGAAGGAAACACAGTTATTAAATTGGAAGTAAACTATTGGCAGTAAAATTAAATTTTGAACAGACTTTAATATTTATTACCAATTTGATAATATAATTAGGAATTATAACACAGGTTTACCGGTATCAGATACTCGGGCACCTCCAACAATAAAACCCTTGTTAAGAGAGCGCCTCTAATAACAAATTCCGACAAAATCTTATTTTTCAGGGTTTTGAATGAAAGAGGGAACCATAGACGTCAGTGCATCAGGGGTTTCAAACTGTGGTTCGTAACTGCAAAAGTATGGAAACTTGCAATAGGACCTATATTTTCGAAGATTTTAAAAACTTTGACATCTAGTGTCCATTTTATGTGAACATTTTTTACTTCTTTACTTGCTTTATGATATTTTTTAATTATGTCTGCGGACCATCTGCACCATCTTCGCGGACCACCGGCGGTCCGCGGACCATAGGTTGAGAAACGATGTTCTAAAGTAACCTACTGCACTTACGTGTATCCTTCTCGCCATTCGAAGCTGTCCAAAAGACTCCACGCTGTGTATCCAATCACGTTGCAGCCATTTTCATGAACAGCCCGTAACATTTCAGCCATATAATTCTGTCAAAAACAAAATTCATTATGAATTCCATAAAAATTATAGCACCTGTGTGATTTTTTTTAACGTACAGTATAGACAAAAGAATGTAATGCGTTCGAGACTGATAATTAGGGTTATGAAATGTCATATTTTTTCCCTGACCTCCGTTCTCGCCGAAAACCAAATTAAACACGAGTTGTATGCTTGTTATAGCAATCGGATCGTTTTTATTTTGCATATAAAGTCATATTTTGGTTATTTTCCTGGTCGTGGTCATATTTTGGTCATATTCGGATTTTAACGTCATATTTCAGCTATAAATTCGGTAAATGAGCACAATGATGCAATATGTGCACTAAATTGTCGACTTAATTTTTTTTCCGAAAAGAGTCACGAATATTTTGGTTTTACTTTAACTGAAATGTGAAGGGACAATAACAAGTAATAGCACAATTACCTTATCCTCCTTGCTGTAAACAACTTCAAATATACATGTTTTTAAAAGATTTTCAGTTCACAGTTACCGTGGTATCTGAAACCATTAACAGATTATAAATTATTTACAAATATACCTGTAAATCAACTGTGAAATTGTTAAAAGGTGTTTATCTGATGGAATTAATGTGATGTCATAATTTAGTGTCATAAAAGTTTTAAATTGGAAGATTTATTTTTAGATAATACGTTCTTTTATGAAGGGATATTTAGGAATTTTGGGTCATATTTTGTCATTTTTAAGGTCATATTTTGTCATTTTCAAGGTCATATTTACAGTCATATTTTCACCTTTTTTAAGTCAAACATCCGAACCCTACTTATCATCATCAAATTTTATACCTTAATACTAATTTCGGAGTCCCTGGGTCCAAAATTACTGTTTCCAGAAAGTTGTATGCTTGAGGTCTTGTCTGGGAACAACATTGCTGGAGAAAAACTATTATCAAAACAAAGTGTTACATTCGAATTCTGTCTACCTACTCTGCTTAAAGCGCATAGGGCCTCCTAATGGAAGTTTATTTCACTGA
This sequence comes from Ectobius pallidus, assembly GCA_964059195.1. Lineage (NCBI taxonomy): Eukaryota > Metazoa > Arthropoda > Insecta > Blattodea > Ectobiidae > Ectobius > Ectobius pallidus. The sequence continues at coordinate 155,193,486 of CAXKWD010000005.1, read as the reverse complement.
ATACTCTTTCCAGTAACACTTTTTTTTTTTCAAAAGTGGCGTTTTCAAGTGTTCAAGATCTAATAGTATGTGACTATTATTTATGGCGGACCTTGAAAAATAAAGTAAAAATAAAGTGTACAGGTCAAACCCCCATATATTAGAAGAAGTTAAAGACAATATCACAAGAGAAATTAACTCTATCTCGGAAGTAGAACTTACGCGCGTGAAAGAAAATGTACTAAAAAGGTGCAAGAGGTGGACATTTCCAACATCTCTTATGATTAGGTATGTGGTTATTTTCATTGTATTTTAACTGTAACTGATAGAACCTAAATCAGTACACCGTTAGCGGCTTTATTTGGGTAGACATTTCACCCGATCGCTCGGGAGATAGAGCTGTGGTTGCCGCGACGCAGAAACCTGCATGATCGACAACTCTTACGTGAAACACACTGTATTAAATGCAAGTAAACCTACTACTCGTACTTTTATATAGTTTTATAATGTTTATAAGGTCTGTACATTTCTTTGAGCTTCAAGATTCACGAAACATTGCTAAGCACTGAGATTACAAATATATTTTTGCACGACTTAACTAATTAGTGGTACTTAGGAATATTGTTGCCGTGGATCGTAAGTTGACATTCCCGTACGCAATCTTGTTGCTATGGAAACAAAACAAATTTCCGTGCGGTAAGAATTTACTTACGGCACTCATAAGCCTTTATGGACAAGGCCCCCCAGGGCAAATATCCGGTTCCCATAACAACAAACACATGCGAATCACTTTCTGAAATATAACATTCATCTTCAATAGTGTATATACATAACATTTTCAGCTAATATCTCCATTAATATAAATAAATTGATTTAAATAATCATCGTCCAAAAAATAACATAACATTTTCAGCTAATATCTCAATTAATATAAATAAATTGATTTAAATAATCATCGTGCAAAAATAGCATGCAATAGTCGTGCCGTAAGCGCATAACGGATCTCGGAAATTGAAAAAAAAAGCCTCGTTTTTTCAAACTCTTTCCTCGATCCGTATGCACCGCTTACGGCACTTGTATCGCAATAAAGAATTTGATATACCAATTGGAATTTTATAACAATCTATAAAATGATTATGTGGAGTTGAACTTGTTACTCACAATAAAGTACTTTGCTCTGTCCATGTCATGAAGGTCCCCTAGGTCAGGGAAGCCGTTCTCCGTCACGAATACAGGAGGGTTGTCATATTCGTCCTTGATCCAGTTCAGCAATTTTCGGAATCCCCATGGAGCCACCTGAATTGTTTTTTACACAAACATAGTGACAATTGTATGTTAAAAGACTATGTTTATATAGCTTCAATAAAAAGATGACATGTCATTAGAATCCGGGCCCTGCTTATAATACACTTATTTAGTTACTACATGCGGCGTTACGGTATCATAATGATATTCATTTTGATTCAGATTTTCATTATAACATAAGTGTGTTATCGATATTATCGAATACGGAACGATATTGAAACCTCGAAAGCATACCTCCCGGAATGTAATACTCACTCTGAACCAAGGAGTTACTGTAGAGGGCCAGGTAGTGTCTACACTCGTCTCTACGTCCACATCACCTCCTCTGTGCTCGTCATGTTCCACCAGCTTCGTGGTCATATGACCCAGACCAAAGAAGTCACTGGACCCTAAAAGCACGCAAGCACCTTTTCTATAGAGTGAAATCAAAACATTGGAAATTCCAAACGCAAGAAATAATACCAATACAACTAAAATCCACTAATTGATCAGCTTCATATTTCAAGTGGTATAGTTATGAGTAGACCTGGGATTTTAAGGCAAATCCCTATTTTGTTCCTTACGAAATAACATGAAATTTTAAAAATTTGTTGACATTTCATGATATATCACTTGTATTTACAGAGTTTTATAGTGCCCTAAAATGCCTATTTGGACCTTAGGAGAAAATGTTTACCATTTTAGTGCCTAAAATGCCTATTTGTACATTTAAAATAAAATTCAACTTCTGTAACTTTTGCAGTCATTTAATGGACATCCCTGAATGAAGGGCAGAACAGCAGAGGGTGGGTTTTTCACAGAAACTTGATTTTTCCCGAACAATTGTTGCCAAAGGAATGCTGACTGACGGGGAGGATCCGTTCAAAACAACAGAAGAAGGGACAAACCGTGTAAATTTTTCATATAATCCAAAACTGTTTTTGATAAATGTATTTTTAATTCTTTCTTAATTTTAAAATTATTTCTGTCAAGAATAGGTATAGGGCTTACCACGTTTTTTACAGTAAAAATAGATCACGTTACAGTTGAAGAGCATATTGTAGTATTTTAAAGTCTATTTTCTGTCTAATTACAAATTATTAAAGCTTATTTTAAGTGCCTATTTTCTCTTTTAAAAGCCTATTTACTTGTTTTAAAAGCCTATTTTAGGTGCCTAAAACTAATTTTTTAGAGCCTAAAATCCCAGGTCTAGTTATGAATCAAGTGTTTAGATAAATGTCCGCCTATATACCACTTCAAAATAGTTCTACATAAAATATAGTTCTACAATTCAACTTTCTTTGATTATTCATATCTAATTATTGCAGATTCCCATCCTATAATTAATATTAGTTGCCGATCTTTATTGATATCTAAAATAGTCATATATAATTCCATGCGTGACTGATGATGACGTCCATGAACGTCGAAATGCATCTCACCAGAAATGTAAACAACGAAAGCTGAAGCTACAAAGGGAAAAATATTTACAAATTCAAGAACTTCTGCTCAAATCTCAGAAGAAAAGATCACCGAGCTACATTCATTATTCAACCTAGACCAATTTCAATCCACGCTTACTATTTTAGTAAATAACTGTATAACACTTAAGAAGAGGAGCAGTGTTTTGTATTTTTCTCAAAGTATATATGCATAGACATGCATAGAGATATGTTTCGTATTTCCACATGAACTGAAAACTATTTTTTTTTAATATTCTGTTGATCTAATCTTCATGTATGATTTTAATGTTTAATTGATAAACTTTATATCAGTTTGTGGTAACTTAATGTACGTGTCTCAAATGTTCCACCTTAACCACAAAACATTTAAGTTGCAGTAGATTAATCTGGATTGACGGATTCTATTATATTATTAGCTATATATATATATATATATATTTTATGTACACTTAGAAACACACAAGTCAAACTGGCAATATTTAAAACTAGCAACTAATTATCGCCTTAGTCTATATATATATATATATCTATTATTGCTTTTAAAGTCTTAATTTATATATATATAATTTATATAATTTATATATATTTATATATATATATGTATATATCTATTATTGCATTCAAAGTCTTAATATATGTATATATATATATATATATATATATATATATATATATATATATACTAGGCGACAATTAGTTGCTAGTTTTAAATATTGTCAGTTTGACTTGTGTGTTTCTAAGTGTACATAATTTATATATATATATATAGCTAATAATATAATAGAATCCGTGTATCCAGATTAATCTACTGCAACTTAAATGTTTTGTGGTTAAGGTGGAATATTTGAGACACGTACATTTAATGTTTAAATTATGTTTTAGCCGCTTTGTCAATGTCAACTTTGTAAGCTTAAATTTGTATTCTTTTAATATCATTGTAAGTAACATTTGACTACGAGTACATTGAGCTCAGTGTAACTAGACCAGAACTCACTTTGGGTTATTTACTCTGTTTCTTCCATAAAGTGATTACACAAATTACTACACACTTATAACAGTACTTTTACAAAGTTACAATAAAAGTTAACTTTAAAGCGTGTTTTATCTAACCGGTATTTTATGATATCTCCTGTAGGCTTCAGCTGTTGTTTTTTAAATATAATAGTGGTATACAGGCGGGCATTATCTAAACACTTGATAAAATCCACTATTATTAAAACAAATGCTCGGATATGTCAAACTAAGTATTTTTAGAGGAATACTTTTCAAAAGAACGATAATTTTTCAGCCATTCATGGGATGTGACGTCATCGACAACATATTTTCTTTATTTTATGTTTCTGAAAGGTTATCTTTCTAAATATTTATTTATTAAATGGAATTAAACACAATGTGTGCAAAGGGTTGTATAGGCCTATGGGAAGTTATTGACATTCGTCCTTTGCATAATGTGAGAGTGGTAATGTTCTTTGGGTGCACTCGAACAGGTGATATTGTGTGCAGACTCGGTTGCAGAGTTCGCAGACACTTTCACTGTCAGCGTTGTGGAAACCTTTCCAGGGACTAGTACAATAAAATAATAAGTTGTATGATTTGTTTTTAAATTATCTTGGCCAGACGGGGAATCTAACCCAGAATTTATTCCTTATTAAGCAATCAGAACACTTGATTATAAGGTTGGTCATCACAGGAACACATGGAGTTTTTCTTCTCAGAATAGTTAATTATAGGTCGTATGAACTTTTTTACTTCCTCTGCTCGTACCATAAGTACCAGCAGAAGAAATAGCCTATTGTTGTCGATTCCCAAATTCGAAGTTGAGCTTTTAACATAAATACACGTTTTGAGGTCCCCAGAATCCAAAAATGCTATTTTCAGAAATATGTCTCTCTCTCTCTCTCTCTCTCTCTCTCTCTCTCTCTCTCTCTCTCTCTCTCTCTCTGTGTTTGTGTCTGTGCACAGCCTAGCTTCAGAACAGAAAATTGCATGAAAAAAAATTTTGTATTTGCGTTAGGTACCGTCTGAGGATGTGGCACGAAGATTGGCGACGACTTTCTCTTATTTTTAAAGGGACTGTACATGAAGAAAATTTCGTTTTTCGCGATTTTCTAAAAAACGACTTTGACGATTTTCTTTAAATTTTGCACCTGGGGTGTTTGTACCAAGAGGTAAAACTTTTATTTGAAACATTTGTCGAAAAAAATTCTCTGAAGGGTAGTTACAAGCCACCCCTGTTTGTAGAAACTCAGTTTTGCCTGGTGAACAATAAAGCCATACAACAGGTTCAAACAACTAAATACAATTGAGCCAATTTACATGAAGAGATCGTCATACATAATGCAATATGCTAAGAGGCAAACTTCATTTGGGCAGAGGAAGTTATATGAGTTTCACATAAGATTTTTTTTTTTACAAAATATGACCAGAATATTTTTGGATGCACGTTTATGTAACTTATTATGTACCAGAACATTATAATAATATTGAATTGAAATCATGAACTGCGCGAAGTCACTCCAAAAACTCATATTGTTACCGCGCATCTTCAAACCATGATTCTTGTCTCGTTTCCCCGGTTATACTTTTTTGTTAGACGTTAATTACTCCTGGGGTTCCTGAGATTGTTACGAAGTTACATGTAATTTTTGCACAATTGTAGTGTTAGTCTCTTTATTAATTTTTCTGTTGAATGTCTACCTTGGCACTCTTCTTGTTTAGGTGTCCGATTTCATTCTCGGTACTGTAAGAACTCGGTTACTATAGGACGACCGATTTGTGCCGGTTCCCTTGGATACTCAAAGAGGTCTATAGAATCATGTGATTTATCGTCTCATCGGTGAATCTCCCGTGTGTTGTGGCCTCACGTGGTGGAGTGTTGAAAGAACGATGTTGTATTGTTTGGGACTTTTTTTTGTGGTAACAACGATAAGCGCGAAATTTTACAAGCAGTTTTCCTTGGCTATACTTAGCTTTCTTTATAGATGCTTAAAATATTACTATTAAACAAATTATACCCACGAAATATCGCAAAGTTTGTTGGGTTTCACGAATTATATAAGCGCGAAAAACCTAACTAGGACAAACAGCCTATTGAGAAATGTGTGGGAAATATTTAAAATGTAGTAAATGTTAGTATTTTCATTCTCTTTTTATTCTGTCTCTCTGACTGCCGATAATTTATGATTAGGTTCAAATCCCGTGGCCGGCCAATTTGACGTGGGTTTTTTCATGGTTTCCCCAGTCGTAAAGGCAAATGCCGAATTGGATATTTGCATACCATTAATATCAGTTGAAATTTACTCCATAAAATAATAGAAACAATTGATAATCAATAGTCCCATGGCCTACCCTAATGTATAGACACACATCCCGAACTCCTGATATGGCCTCGTAGCTAAAATGAGTATAAACACTGCTGAATTTAAAAAAAAAAAGTTTGAGACTTTAATGTGCGCTGACTGGACTACTTTATGGCATTACGTATAGCAGTTTCGTCGGCACAATGTACACAGTAAAATGATGAATTACCTTGGATGTGTTTGATTTCCTCCTCCGTGAAATACACCAATCTGGATCTGGCGAAGCCTTCTTCTTTGCTTTTCCGGGCAACTCTTTCTTTCACTATTACTGGATAGTCCCCATTAGGGCTGAAAATAGGATGAGCATAAATTCCGACCTAAAAAAAGAAATGAATGATGAATAGAAACTTTTGTCCAAATTATATTTTTGTCAGAGGAAACCTGAACAACCAGCACTCAGCATGGGAGATTTCTTTTCAGTGTGAACAGTGGAGACTCCGAGTTCCGTCCCTACATTGGCGTAATTAGGGTTGATAAATGGAGGGGGTTAGGTGTAGACAGTCCATGTAAGTGTTAAATTGACCTATCTTCTTAACATGAAATTAATTAATATGGTGAAAAAATATCAACTTTTTTATATTTTATTATTATTTATTATTATTTCTTAATTTATTTATTATTATTACGTTTCATTACTTACATTATTTCACATTTAGTACAAGTAAAAACAAATAAAATCAACATACCCCTATAGGCTATGAGCAAAGCTCGTGTTTCTGGGGTATAGTAGATTAATATAAATCTAATTATATACCAATTCACAGTATACTACAAACGAAAAATTATAAATGTATGAGTACAATGCATACAGATAAAATTTTGAAGCTTTATATAGAATTTACACAAAAAAGAATAGAATAAACGGGGTTGAAGCATTGAAACACCAAACAAAATTAAAGTTGTGCTATTAATATACTACAACTTTGCCTGCAACTTTGTTTTCTTAATATCCAGCATTTTGTAAATACGAACAATGTATAACCAGTGATGCTTGTACGAGTATACGACGAGGCTATAAAAACAATTTACTGGCCAAGTCTCAGTTTAAAATTGTTTATGATTTCATAATTTTATCTGGCATTTTAACATTATTTAACAATATTAACCAATTATTGATAACATAATATACCATTACCATTAATTTATATGTGAAGAGAATAATTGTATTGTAAAATACAGTAATGTTTTAAATTTTCCAAAGAAAACAATGTATCCTTCTTATTTGATTACAAAACTAACAACAGTCTCATTTAAGAGCTTAGCCCACTTTAGTTTGCTGATGACGAAATAAGTTTCAATTGAATCCAATGTGCATCAAAACAAAACATGGGGCAGGCGGCTGTTGAACTATACTTACACAACTTTCACCTCCCCTCTACTCTCCCTTTCAATGACGAAAAATAAAATTCTAAATTTAAGGGAAAAAAGATTTCATAGTCCACAGAAATATTGCACAGTAATTTAGGCTTATGTACATTTATTTATTTATTTTTTACAAAAGCCAAACGAGAAGTAACTTCGTTACAAATATAGCTTTCTGGGGTCGTAAGAATAAGGTCGGGGGGGGGGGGCATGAGAGTTTCCGGTAAAGGGCGCAGAGGGATCCGTCCTCCGTCCCTTCTGGCCAGCACGGGTCTGGGAAGAAGTAACATACAGCAAATATTGTAATTTCTTTATAGTTTGTGGGAAATGATAATGAACTATACAGAGAAAATAAATGGCATCAGCAACGTGTGCTTTAAAATATTTTTAAAACTTTGAGAAATTTGTGATATTTACTCACACTGAACTGCAAGAGTCTGTCACGAGCCGCTATGTTGACTTCTCTGTTGCCTACAGGTTCATACCACTTGGCGTGAATTGAAATGCCGACTTTTCCTGGAAAAGAAGTACCATTAAAATATCATAGGTAAAGACAGGTTTTCCGTGCATTATCAATTGAACAAATAGGCCTATTCACAATGAAGGCCCCCCTCAAAAAACTACAAATATGCACTATCAAAATTCAAACATGTATTTTGTGTTGGCACATTGTGGCCTAATACTGACACCCTTTCAAAATGGAGGATTGGTTTACACTTCACAGTTCACCATAGAACGCGCCAATTCACAAAGAAATTGAGTACTGTTCATGTATACTACAGACCTAGACATAAAGTGTACTGAAATTAGCCATTTTACTGTATTCTTCTAATAATTTCAGTCTCAGGAAAGGATCTTGGGCAATGTGTGATAATGTGTTTTATTTCATATTAAGTATACAAGAATTCCCTAAGCTCTTTGGTCTGTTACGTAAACAGCCGGCCATTGACGTTATTAGCTATAAATAAACAGCAGCAATAGGACATGATGTAAATGCCCGGACAATAACTCTACTTCCTATTTTACCTTTTTTGTCCGTGACACACACACACACATACACACACATATATATAGCCTATATATAAATAGCCTATTATATAGCCTATATAAAACATATTATATAAGAGCCCTATATAAACATGTTTCAAGTATTTGTTATTAATATTTGGTTTCTTAAATTTTCAGGGAAATACTACTGCTTCGTTGCTGAAGGAACGCTTGGTAATGTACAGATATTTTATTAACCTATACTTAAATATAATTATAAAATGTCTAATAAGTGGCACCAGGGTCGGCTCTAGGTATTTTGATGCCCTAGGCGAGAAATAATTTCTATGCTCCCCTAAATTGCCACCCGAATCATTCCATTTTTTTACCCTTTGATTAAACATAAAATTTTTCATTTTCTAGCCTGGTATTGGTAAATGGTCAGATAAAATTGATTTGCATTGACCTAATTCGAGAAAGTCTTGTACTTATGAATACTTTATAACATATCTAGATAGGATAAGCTGTCGATAAGTTCAGTCGAGATACTTCACCCCTACCTTGGCAGGCGCAACTAAATCAATAAATACGTTGACATAATATACTGAATTTATTTCTATAATTTGCTGTTCTTTTACTCTACAACATTTCTTTTTAAATTTTATGTCGCGTTGAAAATTTCAGCTTTTTCTTTCAATCTAAATCTTGCCACCCCTGAATTTTTCTATAAATTTCCCGGCCTAGGCCGTTGCCTAGTCTGTCTATATGGATGAGCCGGATCTGAGTGGCACTAATAATTATTATAATATTTAAAAGTCACGCATGTGTTACGTTCATGTCTAACTCATTATCTCGTTATCTGTTAGCTGTTTCATTATACTGTCGTTCTCTTTATCAAATATTTTAAGTAAGTACATTTACTATTAGGTATAAAAAGCTGTGGATTTCTTCTTCTCGATGACACTGTTCATGTGCATTGTGCTCAGTACATCTTTCATTCACATTGTCTTTTTAATGGTGTAGATATTCTGGAACATGTTAAATTGCGAAATTATTTCCATAGATAATATAAAGAAATAGATTTCAGTTTTCCCATTTTCCTTTCACTTCCCATAAGGATGTCAGCGTTTTGAAGCGAGGATTCAAAGTCTCTAAATGAACCACAAATCAGTTGCAATTTTTTTCTTAAATTGCTAGACGGATATTCCTCCAACTCTCTTGTGAGCTATGCCTTCCTTACGAGTTGATCTGCCGGGAAAATTAACTTAGAATATTAGACTCTACATTACGTAAACAAATAGGCATACTCTTTTTGTATCTTGTGATAAGCTTTATTCATAAAGTCGATTTTCCAATTTTTTTTTATCCTGAAAACTTCCTGGCTGCTCCCCATCTGTCAAAATAGTGACTCAGTAAGGGTCCAGAGTCTGTAAATCTGCCAGGCGAAGAATGTGTGCATGTTACATTAAATTTAAAAATCCGTAAAATATGTCAGATCGAAAGATATTAGTTAGTGGACTGCTGAGAGAAGGTGACGCGACGATCTTAAAACAAATGCGAATTCGATTGTTGGACCGGAGATACAGCCTATGGCTCAGGTAATCCAGGAATGGAAGGCGGCAAAAAAAAAAAAAAAAAAAAAAAAAAACGTATCTGCTGAGATGAATAACTAGCCATAATAATTTAACCGTATTGTTACTTGAAAATTTGGTACATAAATTTTCTGTGGCAAGAAGATTTCTCTCTGACAGAATATATTTGGACCAAGATAAATATTTTTAACTTTATATAAAATGCTGGTTAAACAACCTGGCATATTTTCAGAACACATTGGTAAAATTATATGTAAAGAAAAGATCTAGTACAACGTTGACTGTACGAAATATTAATAGATATTAATATTTTATTAATATTTATCGAAATTATGGAAATACCAAATCGGTACACAAGAATCAACTTAATATTAGCAATACAGTAGTTACAAAAGATTTTAAAATAATCTTAAAATAGCAGAAGTAGTGACTGTGGAGCATGCCGAATTGAAAGGTGAAAGCGTGATTGGTTACTGACAAAAATACATATATTTTACTCATTTTTAGTACTGAAACGTGTATGTTCCTCTTAATAACAAGTGCACGTAGGTGTGATAAAATAAAAGTAATAAAAAATAGAACTATAAAAGTATGGTGATAGACGTTGCGATTGGTTGAAATTCCACATTTTGTTACACTTGATTGGTCACTGATTCATGAGCTAAAACAATCATAGTAAAACTGGACGATTCGTCGCCCTGATTGCTTACCTTGCTGGATTTTCCTAAACTTGGAGTCATAAAGACGATAAGCATTGGCGTGGCCAATTAGAATGTTATGCATAGCCATGTACTCTCCGATACCGGGTGCTTTCACAGCGGGAGCGAGTCCTGAGTTCGAGCCATACCCGTCTGCCACGTATTTTGGATCGTGAATGGTTATCCACCATTTGACTCTGTCTCCGAAATGTATGAAGAGTAGGTGAGCGTAGTCTTCAAAATAGTCAGCCATGATCGGGTTCGCCCATCCCCCGAGAAGTTGTAGGTTCTGGGGAAGGTCCCAGTGGTACATGGTAACCTAAAACAATTTTACAGTATTACTTTATCGCTTCTATCACCTAGACCCTATTTTATCTTCACAGTAACACCCTTTCCCTATATAGCATGCTTAAATCTCTTCTCTATATATATAAAAGGCTTTGTCCTGACTGACAGGAATCAACGTAGAGCCTAAACTATAACAGGTAGAGACTTGGAATTTTGACAGTACCTTCGTTTCATAATGTAGGTGCTCACTAAGAAGGGATTTTGATAAATTCTGATTCTAAATGCCAAAAATTAAATGTTTTTGAAAATACTTAATACCTTTTTGCATAGAATTATCGAAACAAATTCACAGAACATATTGTTTGACAAATTAGAGAAGGTATCATTATAATTCATATTATCTATATTAATAAAAGGAACTGTCCTCGATGTCCAGGGAAATCTACTGAACGCAGAGATCTGAAATTTGAAACATAGGTGGGCTGAAGGGTCGGAAAATGCATCGCGAAGCCGGAATTTTAATTTTAGTTTTCGTTCGTGAGTTATGAGTGAAAAACGGGCAAAAAACGTGCATATGCCTATATATGGCATGTTGTCATATTTTATCTCTAGACAAAGGAATAGAGTGCACAATTTAGCATTGAGTCAATGAAATGAAGTCATGTTTACTTACAACAGGTTCTATATCGTTATCCTTGAGTTCGTTGATTAAGCTATTGTAGTAGTTGATTCCTTCCTGGTTGACGATGTGCACATGTCCTTTTGGCAGTATCCTTGGCCAGGAGATAGAAAACCGGTAGAAATTCATCTGAAAGATAGCACACCATTACCCTGTATTAGATGTGAAAAAGGTCAGCAGGTTTGGTAAAGAGCTGACTGATATAGAGTAATCACTCTTTCTCGTGAAAGTCTGGAATATTATGACCGAACGAAGCGAGGCTATGTTATAACTAATGTTCGGATGTTTATGACAGTCATTTCATATTTTTATCCTGACCTCCGTTCTATGCACGCTTGTTATCCTAATCGGACCGTTTTTATTTTGCATATAAAGTCATATTTTGGTCATTTTTGTTGTCTTGGTCATATTTTGGCCATATTTGTAATTTAACGTCATATTTCTGTTATAAATTCGATAAAAGAACACAATTGTACATTGTATGTACTACATGGACGAGTTAAATTTGAAATTTATCTAATTAATTTAATGTTTATCCCAAATTAATAGAAGTTTAAATTTTCAAGTTAATGCAATTGTTCATATTTCATAGGGACACGCAAGGTCTACAAAATATTACGAGTATTTGGAGCTGACGACGTGAGCAAACAGGAGTAAATTCTTTAAAAATAGAAGTTCATTACAAATAAAACTGTAAATCACCGAAATTGTTAAAAAGTGATTATCTGATTGAATTCATGTGATGTATGGATTTAGTGTCTTTAAACGTTTTAAATTGGAACTTTTTTTTTTAAATACGTTATTTCCATTAGTCATATTTAGGACTTTTGGGTCATATTTTATCATTTTTAAGAGCATATTTGAGCCATATTTTCCACTTTTTAGGTCATAAACATCCGAACCCTAGTTATAACTCTCGATATTTCGTCTGTTTGCAAATTTGTGTGTTATGCAATTACGACGAAACGCGTTGATCGATTTTCTTCCAATTTAGCATGAATGTTCTTTGAAGTCATTAAAAAATACGTAGGCCTACTGCACATGTGTAAGGATTATTATCTTCTTTATTCCGTTTCAAAATGATGGTTTCAATTGATCCGTTTCATGCAATGTCCAGCGTCTTTCAACGATTCTAGCCAAACGGTTCATGCTATACAAATTTAAAGAGTTTAACAACCGTTCAATGCAGATATAAGCAGCTTTTATTAGTGAGGCTGTTAGTATGTAAAGATTTCTACGTATCGTATATTTCGGGAATCGGATTTCCTTCGCAAATCCTTCTTAATCTATTAATTCATATTTAGTTGAATTCAGTTAAAAATCGGTAAGTAAATAACTAGGCCTATCGAGCTAATACATAACGAAATGCATTTCCTTTATACTTCATGAATCTTTCTGATAGGCCCATGTCCTCTTTGCTCTTTAACGTCTATTCTGTTGAAATCAAATAACGCTGTTTCAGAGATTTTTCGCTACCCACATAAAAAAATATGTTTTTCCTAATTCTTCTGTAGGGTAAAGCTTATTTTACTTGTTTTTATATAACTTAAAATTTGCGTTCTTTCATTCTCTTCTCATACTATTGGATCGCGTGACTCCTCAATATCTTTTCCAGAGTTACCAGTTTTGTGTATTTCTGATAAAATAATATTATATTATTTTCATATGTAAAAAACATTATTATGGTAGCAATTCACACTAACTTCTTTCGTAAAGAACCAAATAGGCCTGATACTCACCCCTAACTCTTTGATGAGCTGTACATCTTCTCTATATTTATGAAAAGAGTCACTAGCGACATCAGCATTGGAACTGTCGGAAACGAAGTCAGGTTGGAGATGTGTGAAAGTGTCCCAGATGCTAGGTCCCTTTCCTGCAAAGATCGCAGCCTACTGAATGCATGCACTTATTTTTATTTTTTTTATTTTTATTTTTTGGAATGATCGAAGTGTTGAGTATGATTTTCTGAACTGTTTGTCTTAGAAACTTGAAATTTTGCACACTTAATTAAAACCTAAACAAAAATTTATTTTCAAATTTTATTTTGATTTCTCTTTTGGCTTTTAAGATAATTTAAGTGACTTAAAACCAAAATTAAAATCTAATTCCTCCTACAGATGTTAAAATATGAACCTGAATTATTTTATGAGAGATGCTTTGATGATTGCTTTTCAAATTTGCTGACCAACTCTTTTAGATTGTTTATACTTTTGTTTTAAAAAAATATCTTACTCACAAAAATGAGAAGTATGAAATAAATATTATATGATTATATTATACTAAGTATTTAAAAAGTAACTACAGTAGAACGCCAATCAATTATCCGAACTCTAACTATCCGGATTGCTTTGAGGCTGTGTTCAAGTGGATTTTGCAGTAGCAAGTATGAAAAATCCTCTTTCGGAGTCGATTGTTTGCGAAAAGCAAAACTTTTAGCCCACAAAATCGACAGTTTGTCAGCAAAACAACTGACCCTTGACCGATATGTACAAGATGGGACAATACGTAAGAAGAGCACTGTACAATGTAGGTTTTTTTTTAAGAAGAAATTACATTTTTCATAATTTATTCAATTATCCGGATATTTGATTTTCCGGATCTAGTTTGGTCCCAATTAATCCGGATAATTGAAGTTCTACTGTAACTTGTTATTCATAAAAATCTGAATATTCATTTTATTACATAGGCTACTTGTACTGTGCATTTCGATGCGCCGCCCTATTTTTTGTTGACCAGTGATGATGATGATTATTATTATTATTATTATTATTATTATTATTGTTAATATTGTTGTTGTTATTGTTATTATTATTATTATTATTATTATTATTATTATTATTATTATTATTATTATTATTATTATTATTATTATTATTATTATTACCAGAGCATTTCGTCGAACAGAACATCCTGCATTATGAAATGTATTTATAGCAGAACGTTGTTCAGTACTCAGGGATCATTTCTAATTCTAAATTTACCATAAAATATTCAGTATTCATGCCTTAAATTGATGTTTCACCTATGATAAACAGAATTTCACAGTAGACAGTAAAGCAGTAGGCAGTACTGTCATATTTTTCTCAATCACAGTAGAATAACTTTAAACTATGCATTTTGACATACTGCAATGGAGAGCAAACCTTAAGCAAAAATCACTATGCGCATTTGATGAAGAGAAATAATATTTTATCCAAATGTAAAAAAATTGCAAGTGAAAAAAAATAAGAGAAAATTATTGTTTTAATTTTTTAACAGTAAAAGAAGACCAAATCATCTCAAAATATTATAAATTAAGGTCTAAGAATTGAAATATCAAGATGTGCTGGCAGTACAACCAGCATCCAGGCAGCAATGATTACCAGCTAATAAAATATAAAGCAATAAATAATTATTAGCTTGCAACCATTCAGGTTGGTAGCCACAATCTCCATCATACAAACATTCCATACTCTGCCCTTTCATTTGTATATTTAAATTTTTTTAAAAGATCCCACCCTTTCAACAAATTAAATAGTTTCCATGACTTATGCGCCATCCCTCATATTTGCTTCGGGTCTGAAAGGCATATTACAGCGTGTATTACTGTCGGCTGGTTCTAGTTTTACCTACCACTCTCGTTCCAAGCTCCCTCTGTTTGAAAAGAGGAACTTCCGGTACCCAGCATGAAACCCTGAGGAAAAGTGAGTTCCACAGAAGCTGAGTAACTTCCAAACAAAAGAACCAACGAAAACGCAAAGAGTAATGCCATGTTTCAATGCTAGAACTCTATCCAGCGGATTATACGAAAATGTCTTCACTCCAGTGCCTCAAAGAAAACTGACTTCTGTAAAATCCTGCGTAATTTGGAATAAAGAAGTAGATCATGATCTCAGCTTTTAATTCCAAGTACAGATAAAATCTTAATCTAATTGTTCTAGGATAAACAAGATGCTGAATGGCTTGAAAAAGTAAGACAAGTGACAATATTGTTATCCAATGTTCTTGTGACCTCGTTTTATAATCCTAAGGACCTTCGAAGTTTATGTCTTCCGTTATGAAATTTACATCTATAGGAACACTGTGCCCACCTTGAGATTTCGTATAAATATAATTAGGGTGAACTTCAAGAAATTTCCAACCGAACGAGGTGGCCGAGACGGTAGCATCTTGGACTCTCATTCGGGAGTCCTGGGTTTAATTTGACTTTTTTTTCCCCTTTCTTTCTTCATAGTTTCAGAATTGTAATTTGACTTACTGTGACTCAACACCCCCATTTCATCCTGTATCATATCCATTAAAATTGAATATCAGTTGAAATTAACAAGTCATAACACATCAACAATAGAAAACACATGCACATCAGTAATTAGCCAATTCGGATATACCTACAGAACCCGCCTAGGTGTTATGACCTCGATGTTGAACAAAGCTGAATTAAAAAAAGAAAAACGTATCCAATGTTCAAGGATGATGGAGAAGGAATAAGGAATTCTGGTACGGAATAGCTTCAGCTGAAACCATACTGGGATCATAGAAAAGTCGAAAAGATGACTAAAATTCAAATAAAAATATTGATATAAAAATCAAGGTGGCCTTAGTCGATTCTCTCTCCATCATCTTTCAATCGTCTTTGGTTATTATCAGAGACAATAATTTATACTCCTTGCAATAGTACATTATAACATTTTAAATCTGTAAAGCTGGCGAAAAATATATTTCTTCTTAAGTGAATTGGTTCTTAGACTTATTTTATTTCAACTTAATAATAATAATATTAATAATTTTTACTGTCGAAGATATAATAAATGTAAAGACGGTGTCAAGTTTCCCCTAATACTAGTGTAAATACTAATATAAACTACTAAAATAAATAAATTAAAATTATAAAATAAAATTAGGTCTATATTCATTATGAGTAATTAAACATTGTATGTTAAAGATTGTTGAAATCGGGATTTTCACACGAACTTCACTTAATAGGTATATTTACCACAGAATGCATTTCGATGGAAACTTTCCACCATCGGATCAGCTGATGAGGGTGGAAAGTTTCCATCGAAATGCATTCTGAGGTAAATATACGTATTAAGTTAATCCCGATCTCAACAGTCTTGAAGTTTGAAATCACTTCACTGTGTATCTTCCTAACTCAAATTATAATTGTATGTTAGTCTACAAATCGAACTCTTGGTTGGATTTTTACAGAGTATACTGTAAAAAGTTTTAAGTGAAACTGTGCAAAAGTTTCAAAGGGCTTAGTATGGCATGCCGATATGCATCCCCAGAAGTAGATAGTCCTAGAAAAATGAAAGATAAGCTTTTCTTTTACTCACCAAAAATCTTTTATTATAATTTTGCATTTCTTTAACGACATACCGTTAGTTTTATTATATTGACTTTGTATTCCAAGTACACAGTTTTTAACATTGACTATACTTGATCCAAGATGTGTACTGAGCAAAAGTAAACAACCTAATGTGAAAGTATAAAGCACAGTTCACAAGAGTTCGTTTTTGAGGCTGTTTAGTCGATTATATACAGTACTAGCATGTGCCCGCGGCTTCGCCCGCGATAATTATTTCAAAAATTAAAAATTAAGAGCGTAATAGCTAAATCATTATATTTATTAACACCTAAATCACGTGGACTACATAGGCCCACTAGCAACTCACTGTCCTGCAGCGTCGTGTTCCAATGTATCCAGTATTTTAGAAATTACATCCTGAAAACACTGTGGTACATAGTTTTTGCGCAATGTAGACTCATCTGGGACCCTTTTGTTTATTTTTATAAGAAACTCCGCTGCTGCACATTTAGTTTAAGCTCCAGGGATTCCAGAGTACATACATAAATACATCCATTTATAAATAAATATACATATGAATAAAAAATATATGGACTGGTTACAAACACTTTATTAAGTACCAGTAATATTAACTGTCTAAAGGGGAAATATAATTTAATACCACATTTATGAGTAAAACACGCACTTTTTTCTTTTAAACATTCCCCCCCCCTTAATATGCATTTCTATGCATTAACAAACACTGGTCAAATTCAAGATGGCTTCACGGGTTATCAGCCGTAAGATTCAAGCTTTCGGCCATCTTCCCTCTGTGGCCTTCCACGGGTTATCAGCCATGTCAACATTATAAAATTCAAGCTTTCGGCCATCTGGAAGGCCACAGAGAGAGGATGGGCGAAAGCTTGAATCTTATAATGTTGACACGGCTGATAACCCGTGAAGCCATCCTGAGTAATCAACGCCATGAAAGCTTCAAATCTTATAACTGGTCAAATTGTTTGGAAAAGTGCTACTTATAAAATATATCATTTACGCATACTTTTAAATATATAAAAAAGACATGCATTTTGCATACAAACCTGGACTCTAATTATTAAACTTTAGTTCTTTAGACAAGTATTGCGAAATAAGACGAAACAATTCCATCGTAAACCTACTGGTACTTTTTGTAGCACAAACTTTCCCAACCAAAAACAGAAATAGTTTCATACAGTAAGGAATTCTATTTCTCAGTTTTTGAAATTTTCTCAGAAAGCACTTGTTGAATTTGCACCGCTTTCTACCGACGGTCGTTCTTCACATTGATATATGAACAAATTTACTAGATATTTCTGAAGGGAATCGTTGGCTTACATTTACCGCAATATCCGTCGGGAATGTGTTTTGGTAGATTTCGAGTCCGAAAGATCTTTCTCAAGACACGTGCTGATTTCTTTGCTGTTCGAGGTCGGTTAGGATCGGTGAAGTTAACACTGTACACACCGAAATGTTGTGTGTAGCCTCCATTCCATTCAAAATTGTCCAACAAACTCCATACCGTATATCCGATTATGTTACACCCATCTAACTTCTTCGCTTTGTTCATCTCGTTCATGAAAGTCACGAGATAGTTCACTCTTTCGTTGTCCTCAAGTTGACCATGGTCTGAGACTCCGTTCTCTGTCACGAATACCGGAGGATTATTATACCTTTCCTTGATCCATTGGAAGATTTTTCGGTACCCGTACGGAACCTCCTGAAACATTAAAATTCATCTCTGTAAGACAGTTCATTCAGTGCTGCGATAAAAAATGTAAATCCTTGGTTCGCTACCGTGATAAAAATAAAATCAGATAAACTGATGTAACAAAGTGCCAGAATGTTTTTGTTTAATCAGTGGTAAGTGCAATTATGATATGCAGAAAATAAGTTTTTTAATCGATTTCCGAGTTAAGCTCCAGATCGAATCATTAAGCAAGGTTTACGGAAGATCAAAAGTCGTTCCTTGCCACTCGTTCCTTCAATAAGCATATGTGAAGGAATATGTGGGTAGTGTTATTTGTCAAAGCTATCTGTATTGCAACTTTTAAACCCGTATATGAACACTGTAAAACAATATGTTGTCATGAGAACTGATTTGCATTTTATAAATTCTTTCTAATATAGCCTATTACCATAAATAGGCACTAAATTGGGCATTACTCCAGTACTGGTCAATCGATTTGGTCCAATATCAATAGACTTCTTTCCATGGACGTTATAAATGCGTATACCAAGTTTCATGAAAATCCGATAAAGCGTATTTGAGTTATGGCGCGTACAGGCACACGGACAGACAGAAAGATGGAAGGATAGACATTTTCCTGTCCACCACACAATCTCAGAAAGTACCATTCTGGCACTTAATATATGGCGATAGAATCTAAACATCGACATGTTAACCCTGATAGCGGTTTTGTACTGTTACGCGGAAACGGGTTTCCTTGGCACGGTCACAAATTTTGAACCAAGAAGTGTGAAGTTATATATTACATAAAAAAATGTGATCTTATTTTATTACTCTTGTGAATGTCTTTCACTTACCGTTAGCCAGCTGCTGGCTGTGGTTTTACAATTCGGATCTTCGGAAACAACGGCACCAGCATCTCTTTCTCTAGAGGGCTCGTGTCCTTCGACGCCATCTTCTGCCCAGTAAGAAGTGTAATGATTCAATCCGAAGAAATCTGCCGAACCTCTGATTATGTCTACCTCGTCTGAAGTGAAGCTTGGTAGCCTTGATCGGGAATATCCTTCAGCTTTGCTGTTGTCTGCCACTCTTTCCTTCACAACATCAGGGTAATCTCCGTGACTGCTGAATATAGGGTGTGCATACAATCCAAGCTAAGGAAAAGTGTGTAATTGTTAAGACATGACAAATAAGATATGTGACTTTGCAAGGGAAATCCAAACAGGAGACTTGCTAGGAGGTGTTTAAACATCCACCCTATAGCTCCATCTATGTGTGTTCACTTGTGATGGTCACCGCAGGTATTGCCAATAGTAGCTACAAGATAAAACAATTTGGTAATCGCTTTTGACATCTCAAATAGCAGGTCGACTTTCCACTTCAATTATAAAATCTTCAGTATTTATCAAATCTAAACTCATGGCTGGATAACTAGATTTGCTGAGCTCGATTATACAACTAAGTTGTGTATTATACAACTTGCATTGTTGGCAATCATAAAATGCGGTGACTGTCACTTGTGATCCAGTGTGAACCCTCCCATTTATACCAGTGCTTCTTCGCCGGTGACCAAATGTGAAAAAAGGCTCTAGAGATTGGCTCACCCAGGGCAGGTGTGGGCGCAGATGACTGGGAGATCTAATGCCAACTTTACATAAAAATAAATTTAAAAACACGAGAAGAATCCAGTAGCCTCGGAAAGTTTCCGTTCACTGGACTGTACATAAAACTTATTTTCAACTGCTTTGCTTACCATGTAGTGTTACTTACCTCAAATTGAATAGCGCGTTCTGCAGCTTCTATGTCCTCCTTGCTTTTAGTCTTGGGTTCATACCAGTTCACACTCAGAGATATTCCCACTTTTCCATTTTGACTGGATCTGAAGACTTTGTCATACAAGCGGTATGCTCGGGCGTGCGCAAGAAGTATTGTATATCCTGCGAGGTAGTCGCCAATTCCTGGCTGCTCCAAAAACGGTGCCACTGGAAAGGTTCCCGTTGCATATCCCATGCCAATTAGAATAGGTTCGTTTATGGTTATCCACCATTTCACCTGCAAGGCAAGACGTCAGTAAGATATGAGGTTTACGAATTAGTGGTAAAATTAATTTTACGACGACCTCCAATATGATTTAAAAAAATTAATAAATGGGACATTAAAAAAATACAATGCGGAGATATATTTTCTCTATCCACATAAGTGGCTTTGTCCTTACTGATTTTCTGAAAGAGAATCAACGTAGAGCCTAAACTATAATAAGTAGAGACTTGGAATTTTGACAGTAACTTCGTTTCATAATGCAAGTGCACACTAAAAAAGGATTTTGCAAAATTTTTATTTTTAATGCCAAAAATCAAATGTTTTCTTTGAGACTAAATACCTTCCATACAAGCAATTCGATTGTTGTGGAAAACGGCTTTGTTGGGTTGTAGCTTGATTCCTTTGTTTACGATTCGCATAGATCTGATTTATAGAAGGGGATCATTGAACGCACGCTTAAATGGGAAAACATTGAATGATTTGGACGAAACTCAGTGAGTGTTATTGGGCTAGGGAACTCTATTCTGAGATCTTTTTTTCCCCGGGCATCTCACTTTTTTCGTGAAATGCACCTCGAAGCCGGGTTTTTTGTTTTTTAATTATCAATCGTTGTAATAAAATTGTTTATGAATGATTTGCGTAAGGTTCATGAACCTATGGTGAAATATTGGCTAGTGGAAAACAAAAAAAAAATTAAAGTTTCTTTACTGATTGCAAAAATAGTTGCTTGCAGTCAATTATTATTATAATATATATATATACACATACATACGAGTATTATGAGTAGTTCAGTGGTTCATAGTTACATATATTGTGGGTATGAATAAATAACGTTCAATTAATTATTTCGGCTACTGTTATCAATCGGTTAATATTATCTGATTAACTCCATCCCGAAGTGTTCACGATAAGCGGCGTGCACTGTATACATACACTTATAAAGGTTTCTTAACATTTGATGCATTTAAATTTATTAATTACCCTTGAAATGCAA
This sequence comes from Ectobius pallidus, assembly GCA_964059195.1. Classification (NCBI taxonomy): domain Eukaryota; kingdom Metazoa; phylum Arthropoda; class Insecta; order Blattodea; family Ectobiidae; genus Ectobius; species Ectobius pallidus. Next base: position 155,171,769 of record CAXKWD010000005.1, on the reverse strand, counting down.
ACTATGCAATATACAATTAATATCACAATATTGTAAGCATGCTACATTTTACAAAAATAGGCTACTTTATTAACATTATACGTTTCAATATTTGAAATTTACATTTACCGTACATGGAATATTAATCAATTAATAAACATAATTTATTATTTATAACATAAAATTCAATTGAATTGATAAATTTAAGAATGAAATATACAAATTTACAAAGGATAAAGATAGTTTATATTGTAAAAACAACTTTCTTACAAGTTTTGAACACGTTGTTGACAATATTAAGTTGATATGAAATTATGATCACTATCATTATATTGCTTGCGCTTGTCAATTTTTATATGTGCTTATGGCCGTAGATCAGTATCTTACCTTGTGTCCAAAAGTACGGAACAGAAATCCGGCGTAGTCCTCGAAGTATTCAGCAATAATGGGGTTGGGCCAACCTCCGAGATCCTGAAACGGCTGAGGCAAATCCCAGTGGTACATCGTGACCTAAGAATATACATAATAATTTATTTACTGTAAATTTGTAACCATTACATCGAGTTTATTCTGTGACAATGTTGGGACCGGTTCAACACAAAAGAATAAAAGAAATACCATATTGATTCCTTGACAAGAAGAGTTATTATGAATCCAAATAGGTCACAGTTTGTGTGTAGTGACACAACTTTGGGGATCAAGAAATTTAAAAGCAGACGATGGTTGTAAGGATCCTCCCAAGGAACCGGTCAATTGGTGTGAAGTCAGTTCAAAAAGCAGCAGTTTCTTCAGAGGAAGTCGGGAAACTTTTCCCCTCCAACATTTCTAACTTCCTTAACAGAGTCGCAAACCTCAGTCACCGACCATACTTACCTGCAAGAAAAACGTCCCATAATCCTAGAGGGAGTTTGTTACAAAATCTTAACCTTTTCATTATCATAGACTTACTTGGAGCATATTTACTCGCAAGAATAAGATTTCGCATTACTCAAATTAAACATCCTGATTACATAGTCTTTTTATTGCAAAACAAATGCCTTATATAGCCTACACTTCGCTGATCTGATCTGTCAGGCAGTAGCCCTATTGTTGTTCCATATAGGGTACACTTCCAATTATACAAAACAGGTATACAATGCTCATCGTTGGTGCTCCGGGTATGTTCGTAATGCTGTTCCATCATAACTCATAAGTAGGGTTCGGATGTTCTTTACATGTCATATTTTTATCCTGACTTCCGTTCTCGCCGCAAAAACAAAGTAAACACGAATTGCACGCGTGTTATCCTAATCGGACCGTTTTTATTTTGCATATAAAGTCATATTTTAGGCTTTTTTGTAGTCTTGGTCATATTTTGGTCATAACTTATATGTAAATAAATTGTTTCACACTATTAGATGTTGATCGATAGCCTACTGGAATCTGTATCACCTAACTAAACATAATTCTAAATAATAATCTCTCGTTTGAGTGCTTCAGTCTTCAAATACTAGGCCTACTTACCATTGGTTGTATTCCATTCGCCAGCAGCAAATCAATGAGCTTCATGTAGTACTGTACTCCTTTTTCATTCACGTTATTCACCCAACCAGTTGGCAGAACTCTTGACCACGAGATTGAGAATCTATACACATCTACCTAAAACATAATAGAATTTCGCTGCCGATTAATTGCCCATGGATTTAAAAAAGTCCAGGTACAGAGAAATGGCCTAAAAGCCCGCATCGTAGGACGAACAACTACAGAGTGGAAGGGGTATAACTGAGCAGATTCAAAAGGGTAGTAGTTCACATCACAATAAATGTAAAGCCTATTTTGCTTTTTGTGATTGCCATTTATTTACTTTGTGGTAACAAAACTAGAGCGTTTTATATAATAAATTTAAATGCAATTCTTCAATTGTTTTTTACGATAAACTTATCCGTTCTAAAAAAAATTATAAGTAATAATGGATATTTTGGCCATTTTTAAAATTTGTGACATTTAACTAATATTTTAATGCATTTTTACTATGCATTTTTAAGCATTTTTGGGGTTATTAAATTCCTTGCCCTGGCATCGATATGTCACCCAATTTCATAATCACTTAAATTGAATATCAGTCAAGAAGGCATCTCAGAATAAAAGAAACAGATGCATACGAATAAATTATTGCCCTATAGGGACTCGATAGCAATCCCAAATATCCTAACACGTTGTGTGATTTGTATATAGTTATAATATCCAAAATAAGCTAAGTATTATTAATAATAATAAAATCAATTATAATATCAATAATTATAAAATAATACCAGTATGCTTAAATATAGCGTGTTCTATTTTCTTGAACAAATGTTAATGCCAAAAAAGTAAGGAGCTATTGTACTGCTTAGGTTCATAAAAACATTCCCACTTAAAAATAGCGCTAATAAATTGAGCCTAAATCATAATTATATTGACTTTGTTTTTTCTTGATTTATTTGTCTTGGCCTAGGATATCTAATGGCCAGACCAGTTTTTTTATTCAGTATGTGTGATGTTGTAAGGAGAATATTGTATCAGTACAGTAATGCGCTAAGATACTAGGCCATATCTATTTAAACCTGGAGGCTGGGTATTAATTTTAAATGGTACCGATTTCTTATACACATACATACATACATACCGATTTCTTTCTTCAATCTAAATATCCCAGTAATAGAAATCTTAACACGTATAAATTTGAGAAAGTTTATACAACAGAGTTTGCACTATTTTATTTCTTTTTGGCCGAGGAAAAAAATAGTTTCCCTGTACATACGAATACATTGCTTTACTCACCCCTAGTTCTTTAAGTAACTGCACATCCTCTCGGAATTTGTGATAAGAGTCAGCCGCTATGTCTCCATTAGACCTATCAACCATGTACTCAGGATGAACATGGGTACCAGTGTCCCAAATGCTTGGTCCTTTTCCTGTAATTAAATATAAGTTAACATTGTACCTTTTTAAATAATAATTAGTTTAATGTGTAATGTGTACTCAAGAACATTACCACTTCAAATCGCAAAAAATAAATGCATTGTTTGTTGATCAAAATTAGAATCATCCTGTATAGATTAGTCGGGGTCGGTGAATTGCCACAAAATATAGCTGTCTATTGCTGCAAAGACATACAGCATTTTCCTTCTCGCTTTGTAGGCCTACTGATTCAGGAATGTGGTTAAAAATGTTGTTCTCTTTATTAAAGTTATTAAAATTACAAGAATTTAGAAATTCTTACCATCACTTTCTGCGTTTTAATGTCTTCTTAGTGTATGCAATTTTCTTTATATATTCAAATCGCGAAATTTGCTCGTATATTTAAATATATTTTATAGTGGTAACAGTTAAAGTTTGGGGGTACGCCGTAGCGTAGGGGTTGAAGCGCTGTGCTACAAACCGGAAGGTCGCGGGTTCGCTCTCCGATGAGGTCGTTGGAATTTTTCAACTGGCCTAATCATTCTGGTGACACTATGGCACAGGGGTCGACTCAGCCTCTAACAGAAATGAGTACCAGGAACAATCGGGGGGGGCAAAGGCGGCCGGTGTGTAAGGCGGACAAACTTACCACCCTCACGGCCCGAATGTCTAAAAATCTGGGAGCGTCAACCTCCTGTTCCTCCATAGCCTGTATAGGGAACACTTTACTCTTTACTTTTTTTACAGTTAGATTTTAAATCTGGGTGGAAAGATACGCAGACATTAGAAGTGTGCAGTGAATATGACGAGAAACTTGACCACTTTTTCGGCAAGAAAGTGCTATTTTCTCGTATAAAAGTATCTATTAAGTAATCACTATTTTTATGCACATCGGTGTCATTATGCTTTATTAGGCTTTATTGACCTCTATTGGCCTATATTGAAATGGTAGGCAAAAACGTAATTCAACCATTTCCAAAATTCACTTTCAGCATTAGCAAATTGTTATGAAAGGCATTTTTCTGTGCCACTTTTGCCCCAAATTAGATGTACAACCTTCGATTTTACTATTAGGATTAACTTTTTCGATGACTATCTTTGTATAAATCCCAAAATCAATAACAAATTTAACAGGCAATTTCAACATTTTTCAAAACTCCTAACAGCCAAGTTCTAAATAGCTTATTTGACAAACAACCTTATCGAAACAGGTACCAACCCAGCCATAAAATTGACCGCAGATAATTTTGTGACAATTAACATATCTCGATATTTTAACAAACTTGTTTGGGTTTTGTGGAAAATTGCCTACACTCAGTCAACTTATTACTTCAGGGATATGATCAGTTGTTTATCTTTACCCTTAAATGGTTAATGTATCTTTTGGAATAATTTGTCTTAAATTTATAATTAAATAACGGAAAATAACTCGAAATAAAACTAAAAATCGATGTAAAATTTGCATAAGGGTACACAAAATAAACTGTGGGCCTAGTAATTTTGTCAATTGTTTTCTTTGCAGTCAGGAACGAATTTATAATTTGCATGAGAAATTGACCTTCATAGAAATATATTTATTATAGCTTAAACAATATTATGGTAACGAAAATCAGTTCATCAAACAATATTATTGTAACGAAAATTAAATAAATTACTGAAAATATTCATGTCATACTCTTTCTCCTCTTACCATCTTCGTTCCATGCGCCTTCCACCTGGTATGCTGACGTTGCGGCTGCGAACAGAAATTCTGGGGGAAAGTCTGTAGTAGTGTTGATAGCAATGGCGTAGATAGTGATGGTGTTCAGAATAATCCAGAGGATGGTAAGCATGTTACTTGTATTGCGAAATGTATCCTAGGGATATATATGTTCTTCATTACTTTCATAAATATACCATATACCCTACATGGATGATTAAACTTTTAGGTTTGTGTTGCATAATAATGAAAAGTACACATATACTGTCTCAGTCCAAGTGTTTTTAAAATGTGATGGATGAAATTGAGAAAGTGTTTTTAAAATGTGATGGATGAAATTGAGAAAGTGTTTTTAAAATGTGATGGATGAAATTGAGAAAGGAAAATACGCAACATTTCCGTCTAAATATTCCATTAAGTGGTGTTTTGTATTGAAGCCCAGAGAAATATAGATGGGAGATCAAGGAGAATCGTTTCTGCTGATAAATTGGACAGTCGAACAGAAGACGAACTATTGTTTAAAATGAAAATTACACTTTAACTCCGGTTTACATTTTAAGAGTGCAAAATTTCATGTTTTAGATCAAATGGTTTAGAAAAAGTTTAGTTTAGAATTCAAGTTTTAGGACGAATAGTTTATATCAACGCTTTGATTATACCTTAACGGTCATGGGATTATAAAATCTCATAAGATAATACCCAGTTCATAATACTTTATCTAACCACGAATCTAGCGTACTGTATAAAGGCTAATGTAATTACTAGGGCAAGGCATTTAATAGCCACAAAATAGTGAAAAAATGCAAAATAAAATATGCATTTGCGACCTAAAATTAAAAATAGTGAAAAATGACCCAACATTTAAAACAATTAACAATAAATTTACCATTATTATTTATTATTAGTTTTTTAAATAATGAATTGCTAAAAACAATTTAATGGTTGACAGTGCGTTAGATATGAATTTACAATATAAAATACACTTATTTTGTTACTATAGAAGTAAGTCAATTTATACTACTGGGACATCCTTAGCGAAAAAGAAATTCTTTTTGAACAGGCATGCCCAAAAAATTGCCCTTAGCAAATACGTGCCATTTAGAAAGATAGAAAAAAGTTCTACATTGCTACAAGACAAACTGTTATGGTGTTTGCAAATAAATCTGAATTCAAATGAACTATGGACACTTAGAGATTCTTAGAGATTCTTTAATTACATGTTTCTTCTGTGATTCAAGCCTTTGAACTAGTCTCTATGTTCATAAATAATGTTTTTATACTCATTCAAAGTGTTTGTACATTTTTTTGAGACACCCTGTATATATATATATATATATATATATATATATATATATATATATCTTTTAACCTTCATATAAAACAGATGCAAAATCATCTTAATGTCTTGCCCTAGTGATTACCTACCTGTCACCTTGCGAGCGCCCTTCCCGTGTATCGTTTGTTTTAACAAACTCGAAATAGCCTATTTATACAATATTTCACGAGTAACGACTTAAAAGGCAAAGCATCACAATCTCACAACCTGTTACTGGAGAAATTATCGCTCATGTTTTCAAGGGCCGTTTCTGTGGATAACTAACAATTGTAAAAAACAAACATGTGGCATTCCTTGCGCGTTATCTTCAAAGTTAAAGAAACAACCTTTCTTTACTTAATTGTTTGTCTGATAGGACGGTCTAGTGGTCTACTATTATGACTAGTATGAGGATCAGTACCAGTCACGTAACAAACACTTTTGAGTATACAGGGTACAAAATGTAGGCGAAAACATTGGGGAAACATTCCTTGCATATAGAGGGTAAAATTATGTTATATGACATGGGTCCTAAATTACCTAATTTTCTGGTTCTGGTTTAATATTTCAGCTTTCCTTGTGTAGGACCTAAATTCTTTGGTCAAATAGAGTTCTTTCACAATTGGCAGGTAATAAATTTTGTCAAATGCATGATTTACATAGACGAAGAAAATTTACTTACTGATGTGTACACCCACTCAAATATCTACCCTCCCCAATGATGATGATGATGATTATTATTATTATTATTATTATTATTATTATTATTATTATTATCATCATCATCATCATCATCATCATCATCATTATTATTATTATTATTATTATTATTATCATTATCATTATTTCAGGGAAAAAGCATTGTACATAAAGATCGGCCCTGATGCCTTCCGTTCTAGATACCGTTAGTAATAAACAAATGTATTTCAAAAAATTAATTCCCTCTATAGTGTACTTGATTCTGTGCTAGTTTTTAACACGTGTATGTCAGAAAGTTTGCGCAACATATTTTGCACTATTTATTTATATTCATTGATAAGTAAATTAGTCCACTGCTGTGGCGTAGGGGATGCGTTCTCACTCCTCACGCAGCGGGCCTGTGTGCAATTCCTAGTCGGAACAAATTTCTTAGTTGGAATTTTCTGGGGATTTTCCTCGCCTGTGAGTTCAACATTGGGAAACTTTAGACTCCTTGGTCCCCGAATATCATATGGCCGTTATCATCACCTTCATTCCATCCGAGCCTTCTTCGGAACGAGTGTATGTGCGACTGTCGTATCTTGACCTATTCTTCGTGCTATCTCGGAGGTTCGATACCATCAAACTGCCTGCCAGAGAATCCATAATTATTATGCATCTCCGATTGGGAACAGCATTAACACCCAAATACCTACATTGAATGCAAAGAATACAGTCGCCCATGTGCGAGTGTGGTCAGTTAGGAGATCTACACCACGTATTATCTGGTTGTCTTCGCAACCCACACATATCAGCATTCATTCAAGATCTACACAAAGTTGGTTTACCATTACCAATTATGCACATCAACAGATGAACCGAAAAAGGAAGTCCTTCAGATTTTACTCAACCATCTGAAAAAATGCAAGATGAAACTATGAAGACCCATAGAAATATAGTATAAGATTTACTGAACTGTCCAAATAATTAATCATGAATATAAAAATTAAAAAAAAACATAACGGAACAAAATACACGTAAAACTCAAGAGTAATCTACCCCTAATCCGACGGTATAAGGTCAATGAAGGCACCAACGCCGTCGTCAAATAAGAACAACAACAACCAGCATATTTCAGTTTCCGAGTTCATACTTCAGAGGGCAACACAGCATACGGTAATGTAAAGGGTATTGTAGCTGGGTGTGAAAGGAGCTGCCATCTGTAATGTCGCCGCTTACGCAAAATTAGCCGTATATGACAGGCAGTGTATACACGAGTAATACAGTTTAGAAGGCAGTGGTCTAGGCCTATAGCCTGCGTTTTTGGTCGCAACATTCAAAGAAGAAGCTATAAGGTATTTATAGCATAATTAGCGTAAAATTGAGTCTTGCGTTTCTCTGCAAGGATAATACGTGAATACTGGCAACTTTACTGTTAAACTATTTTTTTTTAATTTCAGGCTGGATACTTATGCCTATTATATGTACTAAGATGCTAAAATATGATGTGAACGTCACATCAGATTTTTACTATTAATTTCATGATCTTTTGCAAACATTGTGGTATTAATTATTATATAGAGCCCGGATTTGTATGCATAATAAAAAAATAATGAAATATGCATGCAAGTATGCATGAATAATTTTAAAAATATGCACCATTATATGCCAAAACAAACGATCAAAAATCAAATCAACAATTTGGAGGGGGGGAGGACACGATGTAAACCGTGAGCAAGGAAAGCAATTCAGGTGAATTAATTTGGGATAAAGAACTTTCAATGCAGCACCCGCTTTAACCATATATGGAGTACCAACACTGAGACATAAAAATACATTGCCTTACTTTATTCTTCCTATCCACAAGAAAGCTAACGAGTCATTGAACAATTTTACAACCGTGCTATGATTTACCTGGTCAAGTACTTGAGTATTCAAGAGGAATGATTTGCTACCCACTTTCATTGCACCAACTACAGTATCCAGTATTTTAGAAATTACATCCTGAAAACACTGTGCGTCATAGTTTTTGCGCAATGTAGACTCATCTGGGACCATTTGTTTATTTTTCTAAGAAACTCTGATGCTGCACATTATTCAGTTTAAGCTCCAGGGATTCCAGAGTACATACATAAATACATCCATCCATTTATAAATAAATATACATATAAATAAAAAATATATGGACTGGTTACAAACACTTTATTAAGTACCAGTATTATTAACTGTCTAAAGGGGAAATATAATTTAATACCACATTTTAGAGTAAAACACGCATTTTTTTTTTCATTTAAAACATAATTTTGCATTTCCCCCTGGAATATGCATTTCTATGCATTAACAAACACTGGTCAAATTGTCAGGAAAAGTGCTACTTACAAAATATATAATTTACGCATACTTTTAAATATATAAAAAAGACAAGCATTTTGCATACAAGTCCGGGCTGTAGTTATTAAACTTTAGTTCTTTAAAAAAGTATTGCGAAAACAATACGAAACCATTCTATCGTAAACCTACTGGTACTTTTTATAGCACAAACTTTCCCAACCAAAAACAGAAATAGTCTTATACAGTAAGAAATTCTATTTATAAGTTTTTGCAATTTTCTCAGAAAGAACTTTTTGAATTTGCACCACTTTCTACCGATGGTCGTTCTTTACATTGATATATTCGTATGTTCAAATTTACTAGTTATTTCTGAAGGGAATCGTTGGCCCACATTTACCGCAATATCCGTCGGGAATGTGTTTTGGTAGATTTCGAGTCCGAAAGATCTTTCTCAAGACACGTGCAGATTTCTTAGTTGTTCGAGGTCGGTTAGGATCGGTGAAGTTAACACTGTACACACCGAAATATTCTGTGTAACCTGCAGTCCATTGAAAATTGTCCAACAAACTCCATACCGTATATCCGATTATGTTACATCCATCTAACTTCTTCGCTTTGTTCATCTCGTTCATGAAAGCCACGAGATAGTTCACTCTTTCGTTGTCCTCAAGTTGACCATGGTCTGAGACTCCATTCTCTGTCACGAATACCGGAGGATTATTATACCTTTCCTTGATCCATTCGAAGGTTTTTCGGAACCCGTACGGAACCACCTGAAACATTAAAATTCAGCTTTGTAAGACATGCAATAAAATGTGTAAAACCTTTGGTTCACTACCGTGATAAAAATAAAATAAGGTAAACTGATGTAACAATGTGCCAGAATGTTTTTCTTTAATCAGTGATAATTGCAATTATGATATGCAGAAAATAGATTTTTTTTATCGATTTTAGAGTTAAGCTCCAGATCGATTCATTAAGCAGGACTTACGTAAGAACAAACGTCTAGCTTGATAAGCATATGTGGATTGTGTTATTTGTCAAAAGTATCTGTATTGCAACTTCCAAAGCCGTATATGAACACTGTATAACAATATGTTGCCATGAGAACTGATTTGCATTTGATAAATCCTGTCGAATATATTACTATAAAGTAGGCACTAAATTGGGACATACAGACAGACGGACGGACAGACATTTTCGCGTCCACCACACAATCTCATAAAGTGCCATTCTGATTCTGGCACTTAATAAATGGCGGTAGAATCTAAACATCAGCAACTGTTTTCTACTGTTACGCGGAAACGTGTTTGCCGAATTATGGTCGGGTATCCAAGAAATATCAAGTTGTTTATTGCATCAAAGATGTGAACTTACTTTAGTACTCTTGTGAATGCATTTCACTTACCGTTAGCCAGCTGCTGGCTGTGGTATTACAACTCGGATCTTGGGAAACAATGGCACCAGCATCTCTTTCTCTAGAGGGCTCGTGTCCTTCGACGCCATTTTCTGCCCAGTAAGAAGTGTAATGATTCAATCCGAAGAAATCTGCCGAACCTCTGATTATGTCTACCTCGTCTGAAGTGAAGCTTGGTAGCCTTGATCGGGAATATCCTTCAGCTTTGCTGTTGTCTGCCACTCTTTCCTTCACAACATCAGGGTAATCTCCGAGACTGCTGAATATAGGGTGTGCATACAATCCAAGCTAAGGAAAAGTGTGTAATTGTTAAGACATGACAAATAAGATATGTGACTTTGCAAGGGAAATCCAAACAGGAGACTTGCTAGGAGGTGTTTAAACATCCACCCTATAGCTCCACCCATGTGTGTTCACTTGTGACGGTGACCGCTGGTATTGCTAATAATAGCTACATGATAAAACAATTTGGTAATCGCTTATGACAGGTCGACATTCCACTTCACTTAAAAAATCTGCAGTAGGCCTATTTATCAAATCTAAACTCGTGGCTGGATAACTAGTTTCGCTGAGCTCGATTAAACAACTGAATTGTGTATTATACAACTTGCATTGTTGGCAATCATAAAATTTTGTGACTGTCACTTGTGATCCAGTGTGAAAAAAGGCTCTCGAGATTGACTCACCCGTGGAACACAGATGACAGGGAGAACTAATGCCAACTTTATATTAAAAAATTAAAAAAAACACGAGAAGAATCCAGTATCCTCAGAACGTTTCCGTGCACTGGACTGTACATAATACCTATTTATGTATCAATTACGCAAAATAACGCTTTAGCGGACGAATCTAGTATAGCGGCCGAGGCGTAAGCCGAGGCTGAAATACTGGATGAGTCCGATAAAGTTATTGCGTACGTGGTGCATACAATATTTTTTTAGTAAAAGCTCTCTAAATTATATTAAACGAAACAAAAATAACGTATATAATTAATTATAATGAAAGGTAGTAAGCCATATTCTCACGGCTCTCTGAAACGCAAAACAACAATGAACCGTACGTACAAATACGAAATGCGGTAGGCTATATATGCGTTACATGAGTCGCTGATTTGTAAACAATAATAAATACAAACTAGTATTTCTGAAAAGCTGGTGAAAATATGAATGATAATCCCGAGGAAATTTCACTCCAACCCAGAAACATTAAATTGGAGCTGGTGCCAGCAACATCACGGCAGAAGGAATAGGGAATATATTGCAATTAAATGCTGGTACATCCATGGTAAGCTATGTGAATGAAGATGTGAAAAGTTGTTGGCTTATATCTGTTGTAATATGATGAAGTACGCTACTCTGTTTTGCGAAAAACCCTGGTAAAGTTTCTGATTATCATAAAGAAACATGTTGGCTTAAATTTGTTGTTTTATGACCAATTATATGCTTAAATCCATGTTAATGTTGGTGTGACTGGTCATTGCCACCTAGATTTTGTTTATAGATTGCCATGACGACTTTAAAGGACAAGGCCGATAAAAGTGCAATTTGAATGCAGTTTGAATGCAGTTTTATGCAATTTTAGCGGCCTTGGTTGCTAAAATGCAATTTTTCGACGTGTTACCAGTCCGACAAGCAGCTGTTTTAGAGAGCGTGTACTAAAAAAATTATTTTCCATTGCTTTGTTTACCACGTAGTGTTACTTACCTCAAATTGAATAGCGCGTTCTGCAGCTTCTATGTCCTCCTGGCATTTAGTCTTGGGTTCATACCAGTTCACACTCAGAGATATTCCCACTTTGCCATTTTGACTGGATCTGTAGACTTTGTCATATAAGCGGTATGTTCGGGCGTGCGCAAGAAGTATTGTATATACTGCGAGGTAGTCGCCAATTCCTGGCTGCTCCACAAACGGGGCCACTGGAATGATTCCCGTTGCATATCCCATGCCAATTAGGATAGGTTCGTTTATGGTTATCCACCATTTCACCTGCGAGGCAAGACGTCAGTAAGATATAAGTTTTACGAATTAGTGGTAGGGCCTGCTGACTAGTAAAGAAGCAGACCTCCAATATAATTTAACAAAATAAATGGGGTATTAGAAAAATACAATATCGTGATATATTTTCTCTATCCATATAAGCGGCTTTGTCCTGACTGTCTGCCTGACAAAGAATCGACGTAGAGCCTAAACTGTAACAAGTAGAGACTTGGAATTTTGACAGTATCTTCGTTTCATAATGTAAATGCACACTAAGAAAAGATTTTGGAAAATTTTGATTTTTAATTCCAAAAATAAAATACTTTTTAGGAGACGAAATATCTTCCATATCAGCAATTCGATTGTTGTGGAAAACGGCCTTGCTCGGATGCTATCTTGATTCATTTATTTAGGATTCGCAGAGATTACAGAAGGGGATTACAGAAGGGGATCATTGAACGCACGCCTAAATGGGAAAACATTGAATGATTTGGACAAAACTCACTATGCAGAGTGTTTTTGGGCTAGGGAACTCGAATCTGAGGTCGTTTTTTCCCCGTCCGTCGCACTTTATTCTTGAAATGCACCTCGAAGCGGGGTTAATATGATCAGATTAACTGCATTCCGAAGTGATCACAATAAGCGGCGTGCACTGTATACATACACTTATAAAGGTTTCTTAACATTTGATGCATTTAAATTTATTAATTACCCTTGAATTGCAAACTATGCAATGTACAATTAATATCACAATATTGTAAGCATGCTACATTTTACAAACGTACTTTATTAACATTAAACATTTGAATATTTTAAATTTTCATTTTTACTGTAAATTGAAAATTAATCAGTAAATAAATATAACTTATTATTTCTAATAAAAATTTCAATTGAAATTATAAATTTAAGAAAGAAATATACAAATTTGCAAAGGATAAAGACAGTTTATGTTATAAAAACAGCTTTCTTACAAGTTTTGAACACGTTGTTGACAATATTAGGTTGATATGAAATTATGATCATTATCAATATGTTGCTTGCGCTTGTTAAGTTTTATATGTGCTTATAGCCGTAGATAAGTATCTTACCTTGTGTCCAAAAGTACGGAACAGAAATCCGGCGTAGTCCACGAAGTATTCAGCAATGATGGGGTTGGGCCAACCTCCGAGATCCTGAAATGGCTGAGGCAAATCCCAGTGGTACATCGTGACCTAAGAATATACATAATTCATTTACTGTAATTTTGTAACCATTACATCGAGTTTATTCTGTGACAATGTTGGGACCGGTTCACCACAAAGGAATAAAAGAAATACCATATAACTTGACAAGTAGTGCAATCAATGAAGTGCCATTATATCACAGGTTGAGGATAGTGACACAACTTAGGGACTCAAGAAATTTAAGAGTGGAAATGTAGAAGACGAAGGTTGTAACGATCCTCCCAAGGAACCGGTCAAGTGGTGCGAAGCCAGTTCTAAAAGGAGCAGTTTCTATAGAGGAAGCCGGGAAACTTTCCTCCTCCAACATTCCTAACTTCCTTAACAGAGTCGCAAACCATACTTATTTGCAAGAAAAACATAACTTGTTATCCCATAATCCTAGAGGGAGTTTCTATTTCATCATCTTAACCTTTTCATTATCATAGACTCACTTGGAGCGTATTTTCTTGCAAGAATAAGATTTCGCTTTACTCAAATTAAACACATCCTGACTACATAGTCTCTTTATCGCAATACAAATAACTTATATAGCCTATATTTCGCTGGTCAGATCTATGTGGCAGTGGGCCTATTGTTGTTCCATATAGACAATTCCAAGGCACATGGCAAAGAAAGAGAAATATAACACTAATAACACAATACAAATTGCACTTTTAATATAAGCTTAAAAGTAAATTCCTGAGAATAATAAAAATTTCATTAGAAAACCCTATAGAGTATCCAACAGAACTGTTATTTCCTTTATTTAATATTATGACAATAGTCAGATTTATAAGCTCACATTTATAAAATACTTTCACAAATACCGAAACGTACACGTATCTGAACCTCATAGCTACAATATAAGAAGAATTCCGAATACTTTACCTCGGCTGACTCCAAACTTAGTCATTTTTTATGATCCAAGATTCTATAACTTCACAATTAGGTAATATCCAGATTAGAAAATATTAACAGCAAAAAATTCTACAAAAATATTAAATATCTTATTTCATAAGTTATGCATTTCAATATTCTAGGTAATGGATTTTAAGTTACATTTTTGTGTTATTTATTTGTATTTCATTTCTTCTTCTTTTCTTTTGTATAGGCCCTTGCCTCTTTGTCTTCACGCTGAGTCTGAAGGGAAAGACAGACACCCTTCTATCCACCGTTTTTTGGGTCGAACTCTCTCTCTTTTACCTCGTGGTTTCATATCCCGAGCAGATTTTATTAATTTTCTTTCTTCTGCTCGGTCTACATGGACATTCCACTCTTTTCTCCTGATTTTTACAAATTCTTTAATTTCTTCTATTCCTATTCTACATTCTTGTCTTACTCATTTCTTACTTTATTTAATTTTGTTTTTCCTAATATAGCCCTTAGTGCGTTCATTTCTACTGGTTTTGCTGGTTTCTGCTCTAGTATCTGCTCTTTACATCATTATCGGTCTGACCGCTGTTTTATATGTTTTAATTCTACTTTCAACTTTTAAGTATTTATTTCTCCGAATTCTGTCCCTCAGACAACCTGATATTCTTGATGCTTTTTGGACCTGGTGCCTTACTTCATTCACAACATTACGGTGACTTGTTATGTCAACCCGTAGATACTTATAGCTCATTACTTCTTCAATGATCTTTCTATTTGTTTCTAATTTACACCTTAGTGGCTCTCTTGAAATGCACATACATTTTGTTTTTTCAGTCGAAACTATCATATTAAAATGTTCTGCATTTATAACAAATTGGTGCAGCAATCGTTGTAAGTTATTTTCCGTCCTGGCTATCAGGACTACGTCATCTGCATAAGTTACATTATTAAAATTTATATTTCCCATCAAATATCTTGCGTACCTTAGAATAATCTGAACTGTACCCGAACACAAGCATCTTGCCCATTCTGGTAAATATCTTATGTATCTCATTATATGTAAATAAATTTGTTTCACACCTTGGGATGTTGATCGATAGCCTACTGGAATCTGTATCACGTAACTAAACATAATTTTAAATTGTAATCCCTTGTTTGAGTGCTTCAGTCTACTTACCATTGGTTGTATTCCATTCGCCAGCAGCAAATCAATGAGCTTCATGTAGTACTGTACTCCTTTTTCATTCACGTTATTCACCCGACCAGTTGGCAGAACTCTCGGCCACGAGATTGAGAATCTATACACATCTACCTGAAACATAATAGCTTGTGTTATCACTAGACTATCGCTGCCGATTAATTGCCTATGGATTTAAAGAAGTTCAGGTACAGAGAAATGGCCCAAAAGTCCTGCATCATAGGACGAACAACTGGCCTACAGGTTGGAAGGGGTATAACTGAGCAGATTCAAAAGGGTAGTAGTTCACATCACAATGAATGTAAAACCTATTTTGCTTTTTTGTGATTGCAATTTACTTACTTTGTTGGTAACAAAATAAGAGCGTTTTATATAATAAATTTAAATGCAATCCTTAAATTGTTTTTACAATCAACTTATCCGTTCTCGAAAAACTAATTATAAGTAATAATGGATGATCTGTTGGTAATTTTTTTTTTTTTTTTTTTTTTTAAATTTTGTGTCATTTAAAAATATTTTAATGCATTTTTGTTATGCATTTTTTAAAGTACTTTTACTTCTTCTGCTCGTACCATAGGTACTACTTATAGGTAGAGGAAGTATTGTTTTCGGCCCCCAAATTCGAAGTTGAATTTTTAACATAAATACACGTTTTGAGGTCCCTTGAATAAAAAATATTATTTTCGAAAACATGCCTGTGTGTGTATGTGTGTCTGTGAACTGCCTAACTCCAGAACGGAAAATCGTATGAAAACATAATTTTGAATTTGGGCCAGGTACCTTCTGAAGATGTTATACGAGTTTCTCTTATTTTTAAGGGGACTTTGAGTGAAGAAATTTTTGTTTTCACGATTTTCTCGGAAATGACTCCAACGAATTTCTTTAAATTTTGCACTTGGGTTGCTTATATTAAAGCTAAAACTTTTATTTGAAATGTTTTCGAAGAAATCTCTGAAAGGTAGTTATAAGCCATCCACTGTTAATAAGTGCTCTTCGCAATATGGCCTCTTGTTCTATACCAGAATGTGAAGTGAGAAAATGTATTGGCCATGCTTAAAGTAAAGAAAGTTACGAGAGTACATTAATCAGATTTTATTTGGGTTATGTAATCTTCGTCCGCCGGCGTGGTCTTGTGGTTAGCGTCGCTGACTACAGATCCGTCGGCCCGGGTTCGATTCCCGGTACCTCCTCGGATTTTTCTGAGGTAGGGAGGTCTGGTAGGGGTGCACTCAGCCTCGTGATTCAAAATTGAGGAGCTACTTGATAGAGAAGTAGCGGCTCCGGTCAAGAAAACCACCATTAACGGCCGTGGGTGTCGGCATGCTGACCACATGCCCCCCCAATCCTGCCATCTGCCTACGGGAGATGACGCAGCGGTCGGGTGGTAGGCCAAGTCCCTCCAGGGATGTAGAGCCACGGAGTTTAGTTTAGTTTTTTATGTAATCTTCTGGGAATTCGATGTGACGTGGTAACGACATTCTCTTCATTTTTACAACCAATTTACACGAAGAGAATGTCGTACATAATCATTTTTATTTGGGCAGAGGAAGATATGTGAATTTCACATCAGATTTTGTGGTTATTAAATGTCTTGCCCTGGCACCGTTATGTCACCTGATTTCATAATCACTTAAATTGAAAGCTGTCAAGAAGGCATCACAGAATAATAGAAACAAATGCATACGAATAAATTATTGCCCTACATGGACTCTATAGCAATCCCAAATATCCTAACACGTTGTATGATTTGTATGCAGTTAAAATATCCAAAATAAGCTAAGTATTAACAATAACAAAATCAATAATAATATCAATAATAATAATAATAATAATAATAAAAAAATAATACCAGTATGCTTAAATATAGATTGCTCTATTTTCTTGAACAAATGTTAATGCCAAAAAAGTAACGAGCTATTGTACTGCTTAGGTTCATAAAAACATTCCCACATAAAAATGGCCTAAGTCATAATTATATTGACTTTGTTTTTTCTGGATTTATTTGTCTTGGCCTAGGATATCTAGTGGCCAGACCAGATTTTTTTTATTCAGTAGCCTATGTCGGAGACGTTGTACGGAGAATATTGTATCAGTACAGTAATGCGCTAAGATACTAGGCCATATCTTTTTAAAACTGGAGGCTGTGTATTAATTTTAAATGATACCGATTTCTTATATACATACCGATACATACATACATATCGATTTCTTTCGTCAATCTAAATATCCCAGTAATAGAAATCTTAACACGTATAAATTTCAGAAAGTTTATACAATAGTTTGCACCATTTATTTCTTTCTGGACGACGAAAAAAATAGTTTGCCTGCACATACGAATACATTGCTTTACTCACCCCTAGTTCTTTAAGTAACTGCACATCCTCTCGGAATTTGTGATAAGAGTCAGCCGCTATGTCGCCATTAGACCTATCAACCACGTACTCAGGATGAAGATGGGTACCCGTGTCCCAAATGCTTGGTCCCTTACCTGAAATTAAATAAAAGTTAACATGGTGCCTTTTAAAATATTGTTTAGTTTAATATATATTTTTTTTATAATTTATAATGCAATTTACTCGTATTAACTACATACATACGTACATACATATTTAATACAAGTAAAAACAAATCAAATCAATCATGCCCCTATATGAGCATCGCTTGTTTTTAGGAGATAAGAACATTACCATTTCAATTCGAAAAATAATAAATGCATGGTTTGTTGATCATCCTGTAAAGACTACTCGGGGTCGGTGAAATGCCTCAAAATTGCGGTGGGGTTAGTGCGAGATATGTGAATTGCCACAAAAGTATAACGTTCTATGTGAATTGCTGCAAAGGTATAGGCCTATGTGAATTGCCACAAAGACATACAGCATTTTCCTTCTCACTTTGTACTGATTTAGACACTCAGCATGGTTGGGTTGGTTAAAAATGTTATTCTCTTTGTTAAAGATATTAAAATTACAAGAATTTAGAAATTCCTACTATCTCTTTCTGCGTTTTAAGGCCTTCTTCGTATATGCACTTATATCTATATAAAAACGAATGTATGTGTGTCTGTCCTTTATGCATTACTACACCATTCATCCGATCGCCATGAAACTTTGGGAAGTTGTTAAGTACACTCCCGCGAAGGTTTCTGGCATACTACATTTTTAATTTTAGTTTTCGTTCGCGAGTTATGAGTGAAAACGGGAATGGGACGTACATTTATTGCGCTTTCGAAGCATCAGTTTCCAATAATACATTTCAGTTGTCAAATCAGTTGCAGTTGGCTTTGTCTATTTGTGTCATACCTTGGAAATAAAAGCATTTCGATCGCTTGAATGTTGTAAGCCCACGTTGGTCGATTCATTTGTTTATAATGTCAAGACACGCAGATATTGACATTTTCAACCTAGACGGAAGACTGATAATGAATATAGGTCTCAATGCATAAACATTGTTCGATTTAGTCGACACTCACTATGCAGGGGTTTTCTGGGCCAGGGAAATCGAATCTGGGGTTATTTTTCTTATGCTGCGCTTTCTAATCGCGGAATTCACTTCAAAGCCGGATTTATAGCTGTTTCGTTAATTAGGCCTATCAATCGTTTAGTTTAGACCTATGAATGTTTCGCGTGCAAAGTGTTAATAATATAATATTTTTATTATTTTGCTCTTAATTGTTAATCTTTCGATTAATAATCGTCGGCGAAGCCGCAGGGATCTTCTATAGGGCATAAAAAGCTATATTTATCGTTTTCTGAGGGAGCAGTTTCAGTGCGATAAGTCATTCTTCCTCATTTCAAATTCTAAATACCTATAAAAGGACCTATAAGTTATTTTCGAATTTCCAAAATACAAAACCCGAGCGACGCCTTTTAAGCTAGTTTCTTTATAAATTCAAATCGCGTGATTTGCTCACAGGATTATTCATCCATGGCCTTGTCGAAAAAACCAACTTTTTTTTTTCTACAAATAAGTTTTTTCCTGGATGTAATAATTTGTTGTGCAGCACTTCTAATTTTGACTTGTTGACTGCAATGTCTTAGGACTTTAATAAATTGAAATATATTTTATGGTGGTATCAGTTCGAGTTTGGTGGTACGACGTAGCGTAGAGGTCGAGGCGTTGCGCTACAAACCGGAAGGTCGCCGGTTCGATCCACAATGAGGTCGTTGCAGTTTTTCGATTAACCTAATCCTTCTGGTGGCACTATGGCACGGTGGTCGACTCAGCATCTGACAGAAATCCGGGGGGGGGGGGTTAAAGGTGGCCGGTGCTTAAGGCCGACAACCTTACCACCTTCACGTCCCGAATGTCTCAAAATCTTTTTAGCCTCAAGAATGTCTCAAAATCTTTTTAGCCTCAACCTCCTGGAACCCTCTGGGCCTCCTTGTCCTGTATAGGGAACACTTTACTCCTTACTCTTTTAACAGTTAGAGTTTAAATCTGAAGGGAAAGATTCGCAAACATTAGTAGCGTGCAGCGGAAACTTAACCACTTTTTCGGCAAGATAGTACTATTTTCACTTATATAAGTGTCTATTAAATAATAACTATTTTTATCCACATCGTTGTCATTAGGCTTTATTGACCTGTAACGGACACTTCGTCAGGACCATGAAATGGTAGGCCAAATCGTAATTAAACATTTCCAAAATTCACTTTTGGCATTAGAAAACTGTTGTGAAAGGCATTTTTCTGTGCCACGTTTGCCCCAAATGAAATGAACAACCTTCAATTTTACGAGGGTTGGTCAATAAGTAAGGTCTCCAACACTCTAGCCCAAGCTCACAACGTCGGACGAGAGATTTGGCGCCACTGCCATGTCCCGCTATCTTCCCTCTTTCAAACGAGCCATTGCTGCAGCCGCTGAACCTTTTAGTGTCCGAGTTAGAGCTGTTTGAAATAGATCTCCCGAATTCCGTCCCCGCCAATTGCGCCTACGCGAAGTCATACGGTTTCTTACTGCAAAAAAAGTTCCGCCGATTGCAATTCACAGACAGTTTTGCGAAGTTTATGGAGAGGGATGTATGGACATAAACAATGTGCGTAAATGGGTTCGTGAGTTTAAACAGGGCCGGAAAAATATTCATGATGAACGAAGTGAGAGACCAACAACAGCCGTCACAGATGAGATGATGGCAAAAGTCGATTAATTGGTGCGACAAGATTTACGCGTCACTACTAGTGAACTTTGTTTATTGCTTCCTGACATTTCTAAAGGTTCCATACAGACAATTTTGAGTGACAAGGTTCCATAAGGTTTGTGCGAGGTGGGTTCGCGGAGGGCGCACTCGGCGGGGACGGAAATCGGGAGATCCATTTCAAACAGCTCTATTTCGGACACTAAAAAGTTCAGCGGCTGCAGCAATGGCTCGTTTGAAAGACGGAAGATAACGGGACATGGCAGTGGCGCCAACTCTCTCGTCTGACGTTGTGAGTTTGGGCTAGAGTGTTGGAGACCTTACTTATTACTTGGCGGGGACGGAAATCGGGAGATCAATTTCAAACAGCTCTATCTCGGACACTAAAAGGTTCAGCGGCTGCAGCAATGGCTCGTTTGAAAGAGGGAAGATAGCGGGACATGGCAGTGGTACCAAATCTCTCGTCCGACTTTGTGAGCTTGGGCTAGAGTGTTGGAGACCTTACTTATTGACCAACCCTCGTACTATTAGGATTAACTTTTTCGATGATTATCTTTGTATAGATTTCAAAATCAATAACAAATTTAACAGGGGCAATTCCAACATTTATCGAAACTTCTAAAGTCAGGTTCCAAATAACTTATTTGGCAAACAACCTTACGGACACAGGTACCAACCCAGCCATAAAATTGACCGCAGATAATTTTGTGACAATTAAGATATCTCGATATTTTAACAAACTTGTTTGGGTTTTGTTGAAAATTACCTATAATCAGTCAAATTATTACTTCAGGGTTAGATCAGTTGTTTATCTTAACCCTCTAATGCTTAATGTATCATTTGGAATAATTTGTCTTAAATTTATAATAAAATATCGGAAAAAACTCGAAATGAACTTAAAATTCATGTAAAATTTAAATATAAGGGTACAAAAATAATCTGTGGGCCTAATAATTTTGTCAACTGTTTTCTATGCAGTCAGTTACGAATTTATAATTTGCATTAGAAATTGACCTTCATAGAAATAACATATGAAGTTAGGAATTAGCTTAATCGTAGTTCATCAAACAATATTATTGTGACGAAAATTATATAAATTAATGAAAATATTCATAAGTCATACTCTTTCTCCTCTTACCATCTTCGTTCCATGCGCCTTCCACCTGGTATGCTGACGTTGCGGCTGCGAACAGAAATTCTGGGGGAAAGTCCGTGGTAGTGTTGGTAGCCATGGCGTAGATAGTGATGGTGTTCAGAATAATCCAAAGGATGGTAAGCATGTTACCTGAATTACGAAATGTACTTAGATATCAACATTAAGGAAGAATTTCTTATCCACTCTGTGGTTTGGTTCTAAAAGGGCCAATGTCATGAAACTTGCTTTTGAGTTAACTGACTTTGAAGTCTTTGTAGAAGTAACATTTTTTGCTTAGAACTTCCGACATTGGCACTTTTATTATACGAAAGATAAAGACTAGCCGAGCTCAATAATATTTTAGAACCAAGCCACAGATTTTAGGATTGTCAGCTATCCCATTGTAATTTTCTTTAATGTATTTAAACATATCATCTGAAGATCTTTCTTGATGATTACTTATATTAACGCATAAATTCAGCTCTGAAAGGGTTAATACACTTGATTATGTAATATGCTATAGTTAAAATAGCCTAAAATGCTGAAAATGACCTAAAATTGTAAAAAAATGACCTATCTCATTGAAAATGACGAAAAATGCAAAATATAGCAACAAAATGAAGAAACAAAATGCTCTTATTTAATAAATTATTTCATGTTACACATTTATATATATTCGAGCTATCTTTTAACCTTCATATTAAACATATGCAAAAACATCAAATGCCTTGCCCTAGTGATTACTTACCTGTGTACATTAAGTAAAATCACTTCGCGAGTGCCCTTCTCGTGTATCGTTTGTTTTAACAAACGCGAAATAGCCTAAATCCAATTTTTCGTGAGTAACGACTTAAAAGGCAAAGCATCACAATCTGACAACATGTTACTGCAGAAATTATCGCTCATTTTACAGAAGGTGTACTTTCAAGGACCGTTTCTGTGGACTGTGGATAACTAAAAACTGTACAAAATAAGCTTTCGGCATTCCTTACGCGTTATCTTCAGAGTTGAGGAAACAACCTTGCTTAACTTAATTGTCTCTCTGATAGAATGGCCTAGTGACTAGTATGAGGACCAGTACCAGTCACGTAATAAACACTTTGAGTATTCAGGGTAACAAAAAAAGGTAGGCCAAAACTTGGGGGAAACTTTCCTTGCGTCATAATGATAAGTGCCCCCCTACGATAATTCTGTGCTGTGTGGGTTTTGGCCTTACATTTAGCTTACTGATACTTCTTATCAGGAGAAAAACATCAAGGTGTGATGTTTGGTCCTACCCAGACACAAACGTACAAGTAAGAACTATGGAGGAATCAACACTATGATGCAGTGCGATATGTATCTATTTGTATTACTATTATTTCGCTGGGTAAAAATATACTTAGGCCTACAGACCGTATTTTTTGGTTACGACAATTAGCTCGATTTTTTTCAAAACATATTTTCTTAGCTGTATTTTGCTTTACTAAAAAACGATGTCCACGAAATATCGCGTATTTGTTTTTTCTTTTCACGAAATGTATAAAAAAAATGCGTAATGCACCCCTTCCACGACGATTACTAAGAAATGTAGTTGTTAGTGTCTGCAATTTTCTTTTCGTCCTTTTTAATAGCAAAGTCTCTCTCTCTCTCTCTCTCTCTCTCTCTCTCTCTCTCTCTCTCTCTCTCTCTCTCTCTCTCTCTCTCTCTCTCTCTCTCTCTCTCTCTCTCTCTCTCTCTCTCTCTCTCTCTCTCTCTCTCTCTCTCTCTCTCTCTCTCTCTCTCTCTCTCTCTCTCTCTCTCTCTCTCTCTCTCTCTCTCTCTCTCTCTCTCTCTCTCTCTCTCTCTCTCTCTCTCTCTCTCTCTCTCACTCTCTTACTCTTTTTTTCTTTCTTTCTTTTTTTTCTTTCTTGCTTGCTTGCTTTAGGTCTGGGATTAAAATTAAGTTAAGTGGAATCTATTTAAAGAGTAGAACTGCAATGAAAGAGTAGAACATTCAATGACAGAAGTTCGTCAAGAAGTTGATTTACCACTATCATAATGTTACGTTACGAACGTTGATAGTGATTCAGAAAACAAAGCAATGTAGGCGTTAACAAAAAACAGACGGTAGGAAAATTATAACTTTTTGCTTCATTGCCTAGTACATAGGTGAGCAACTGAGGGGAAACGTTTTAGTCCCCATCCCTTGCTGTGACGTAAGAAACCTGTTCTTCATGTTCAGTGTCACGTCGAAACTGCTTTATGCTGACGTCAAGGGCGACTGTAGTGGGAGATATTCCCCTACTGCACACTGACACGATGTGCCACAGATGCGCACCCATGGCCTAGTATTATATTATGCACGAAAGAGTCCTAGAATGTCGATTGGCGAAGGGAGATTAGGTATCATGAGTGAGGTGGACATGTTTGGATAGCTTTGTAAATCTCACATGTCCTTCCGCGTGAAATAATCGCGTGGCTTCCTGGATAGGCTAACGCGATTTTCTCATATCGCTTTCCAGTGTAGAGTAATCAGCCCCATAGCAAGAGTGATGAAGGGGCCGGATTTATACAAGGTGTTAATGAATAACAACCGAAATATTTTACCTGTGTATAGAGGAGACATAGACAAGCGAGTTTTATTAGAGCTTTGCTCTATGGATTTAATTTTTTCTGTTACAGCATAAAATCTCGAGGACATGGCTGCCTCTGACTTCTAACATTTGAAAGAAATGAAAAACACAGGTACTTCGTTCTTAACACTGGAGTTATGAATAAAAGAAACTAATGCAGTGACGGCCGATAATGCGACTAGTCTGTAAATTTTGATAATGAAAACTCTAAATTATTATTTATTATTATTATTATTATTATTATTACTATTACTATTAAATATCCACATTACACAAAACCCTATTTCACCCGAAGGTACATTAGGGTTGGAGGTCACAATGTTACTTTACAATAAGTTATCCTGATATTGGAGTCTGAAGGCATGCTATGTCTCATGTCTATTATACATTATTTACAATACTGAACAGTTCTTACCAGGCGTAATGTCTACAGTTCCTTACGTCTTACGATATGGTGATTAAAAATCTTTTTTTTTTTATCTATCACTAAGATGGCGTGAAGTCAATTTAGTGGAAATTGTAAGATACTTCGCAATATTATTCACTTTTGAGCACCAAATTTTAATTACTTTAGTGCCCTCTATCATACACATTTTAAATCATAGAGCAAAAATCTCCTAATAAAACGTCCCCTCTACACACAGGTAAAATGTTTCTGTGTTATTCATTAACACCCTGTATGTAATAAAATATGTGCCCTCGAGTGCACGGAAACTTTCTGATGCTTCTGGTTTCTTCTAGTGTTAATTTTTAATTTTTTAATTTTTTATTTAAAGTTGGGATAAAATCTCCTTATCAAATTATGTGTTCCACCCCAGCCCTGGGTGAGGTGATCTCTTGTTGGATTGAGTTTAAGTCTGACCATATGTAGGCCTATTATAGCGTATGAACAATGCTCTGGCGTAGTTGAATGGTGAAAAGGAGTGGAGCTTTATTTGAGTGGCTGTAGAGCGTCCGTCACTACGAATGTCTAGAACAGCTTTTGCATTAGTAATATCTTTCACATATTCTACGACTCTAGACTCTAGATCATCCATTCACTGACATTAATGTTTACCCATTTCCACGTGAGATAGAAACTTGTAATTCGGCGACCTTTTAGCTTCTAGCCTATATCCGATCGTAGACCAGTTTGTCCCAAAGTGAAGCTTTCGGTCTTCTGCCCATCTTCTCTTCTGTCGTCCTACTGTTCTGTGGCCGATTCGTGGGTCCCAAGCTGTTGTTATATGCGTCCATCTGTTGTGATCCATCCTCATGACGTGGCCTGCCCACTTTCTTTTCAGAGATATGGCCGATGCTGTTATGTCTTTGATGTTTGTCATTGCCCTTAAGTCTTCGTTGCGGATTCTGTCTTGGAGTTTAACATCTAGGATTTTTCTCTCCATTTTCCTCTGGCATGTTTCTAACATTTTCCTTTCTTTAACTGTCAGGGCCCAGGTTTGGGCTCCGTACAGAAGGATGGGTAAGATGCAAGTGTCCAATATGTCTTTCTTTAATCTGATGTTATAGGCCTTACTTGTGAGAATAAATTTCAAACTCCAGAATTTGGACCATGCTATAGAGATGCGTCTCTGAACTTCTTTACGGGTGGCGTTTCCGAATGACATAATTTGGCCAAGGTAAGTGTATTCATTGACATATTGTAATTCTTCGTTGTTAACCTTGATAATTTTTTCGGTACTGTTTGTCATTAGTTTTGTTTTGTGAGGGTTCAGTTCCAGTCCTGCTTCCTTGCTCTTGTGGGATAGTTCATGGATATTCCGTCTTAGTTCTTCTGCTGAAGATGCAAATAGGATGATATCATCTGCAAACCTCAGTTCTCGGAGTGGTTTTCCATCAATTTTGATTCCCCCTTTCAATTTCATTCTCTGAAAGATATCTTCTAGTGTGCTGATAAACAGACTAGGGGATATGGGGTCTCCTTGCCTTACTCCTCTTTCCATTTTAAAAGTATTACTTCCCCTAAACTTGAATTTTTTTACAGCCAAACATTAGATTGTAATGAAGTTAAAGCACTAGAAGTATCGCATTTTATATGAATATTTAGTACCTGTGAAATTGCAAGGAGTAAAAAAAAAAAAAAAATTTTGAGTGTACTACATCACATTTTTTCTTTAGCCATAGGTCCAGCTACAGTAAATCGAGGATGTGGATGATCAAGATGAGGCTGATGATGACGATAATGATAATAATAATAATAATAATAATAATAACAATGATAATAATAGTAATAATCATAATAATGTGGTCTTAGAAGTAGTATCACAGTGATGGTGGTGGTGGCAGTAATTTCTTAATTTCCCCCCCCCCCCGACAAAATTTCTGCGGACGCCCATGAATCCGTGGTCTAAAACTCAATAGATTCTTAAATATGGCCCATTAACTCTATTTGGCACTATGTTTCATAATTTTACCTTATTTTATTTAATTTTCTTACTATCACAATCGTTTCAGATTTCTTTAAGAATGCAAAAAACTTACCTTTTGATAGCTTGCTATTATTGATTGCCATCACTAGTGACAACATGCACAGTTGGAATGTCAGTTCTAAAATACGTGAGCTTTTAGAGTAACTTGTGCCGTCGTTCCTTATCGAAAAGCTTGCGTGACAAACATGCCGTCCTTTTGAAATATGTCTCCATTAACAGAAATCTAACTACTTAAATAAATAGTGTAAATGTTAGTGTAACTAACGTAAATGTTGGAAGATATTTTCGTATGAAGATAAAACATGACTCATCCCACGTGTTGCCGCTATTTTTCCCGTGAACAGAAAGTACGAGGGTCATTCAACAATTAAAGAGATAAACTGACCTGGAGAATAAACCGTTTATTTTTACAAAACAAGACTTTTCATACTTTTCAACATAATCCCCATTAAGATTTATGCACTTGTCCCAACAGGTTACTAGCTTTTTTATAAAATATATAAAATACACAATAGAAACAATTGATAATCAATCAATAGTTCCATGGCCTACCCTACTGTATTGACACAGACCCCAAACTCCTGATATGGCCTCGAGCTAAAAGGAGTATAAACATAGCTGATTTTTTTAAATGCCATAAAATCTTAGTTTTGAGATAATTAATAATAACTGTTTCCTTCTTCCAATAATGGAGCAATCAATTTTTTTAGTAGATTTCTAAAGTAGGCCCTATTATCAAGCATTTTGACTTCTGAAACAATGTTCTATATACGAGGGTCATTCAATAATTAAAGAGACAAACTGATCTGGAGAAAAACAGTTTATTTTTACAAAGCAAGACTTTTCCTACTTTTCAACATAATTCCCATTAGCATTTATGCACTTGTTACTAGCTTTTTTATACCGTCTGCAAAGAACTCTTTGTCTTTGTGTCGGAGCCAAATTCCCACAAATTTCTTGACATCCTCGTTATCCTGGAACTTCTTCCCACGTAATGCCTCCTTCAGTGGACCAAACAATTCGAGTTTCAAGTGAGGAAGTTGCAACTTCAACAGGCCGGCCAGAACGGTGTTCGTCAGTCACTGATTCTCGACCACTTTTGAACTGTTCTACCCACTTGTAAAAATTTCAGTCATTGATTCTCGACCATTTTTGAACTGTTCTACCCACTTATAAAAATTTCCACGGTTCATACAACTTTCACCATACGCTTTAGTCGTTCTAGAGTATATATTAGCTGAGTTTTCACCTTCAGCAATCAAAAAACGAGTCACAGAACGTTGTTTAACCAATGTGGAATTTTCAAGAAGACCCGACATCGATAAACTTAATTTTTTGGTTATAAACAGAGCAATCCATCAGCTGATTAGAACCAAATAGAACTCATCCCAGTGATGCCAACTTAAAATCCTATGTATCGAACTTGTACTACCAACCGTCTTTTCCCCAGACCAATTTGTCTCTTTGATTATTGAATGACCCTCGTATGTTTGAACAGGTGACCATGCGTCCCTTTTCGCCAGAATAGACCTGTTTTTTTATTTGCATTCTCCCCTGTTTGAAGTTTTTCAAATTAAATATTATGTTTTCATTCTGACAAGAATTCAATTATAAAATAAAATGTATAATTAAAACCACCAGCTCTACAACCTTCCGGCACTTTATGGCATCCTTAGGGCATCTTTACGTGCTGGTGTAGATTCATTAAGGATTAGAAAATACTATAAAATGGCATTTTCTTGTAGTATTGTCATACTGATATAATAATAAAATCTTCAAAAACCAGCACTAACAAATTTTTCAACTTCTCCTTCTGGTGATACTTCTTCTTCTTCTTCTTCTTCTTCTTCTTCTTGAGTCTTCCCTGAGTTAAAAGAAAACCTTTTGAAGATTTTAATTTTGTCAGTAAAAAAAGGCTACAAAGCAATACCATTTTATTTTTCAATAGTTAATGAATCTACACCAGCATGACAAGATGCCCTGAAGATGTCATAAAAGTGTCGAAATGCCTCCTGAACCTGAAACCGACCCATATTCATGGGTTGTTTGAGTGTCAAGACTTCTGACATCAAGACAATAGGAGTCGGACTCATCCAGGGATTGGTCTAGACATTCGTTATGACGGACGCCTTACAGCCACTCCACCCCCTTTCACCTCTCATCTATACCTGAGCGTTGTTCATAGGTCGGACTTGAACTCACAGTATAAAGAGATTCTCTCAACCAGAGCTTGTGCGAAACACAAATGATAGGAGATTCAGAGGCGTAATCAGGTAGGCTTGGGAGGCTATACTGTACCTCCATTCTCTCAAGAAAATTAATCAAAATAATCAATTTCTTGTTAAAAAGATAAGTCAATTTAGCACTTCGGTGGACTGACTACACCTAAACCCCCACCCATGGGCGTCCGCAGAAATTTTGCCAAGAGGGGGCCAATGAACAAATTACGGCCGCCACCCCACCATCATTATGCTACTACAACCACTTTATTATTATTATTATTATTATTATTATTATTATTATTATTATTATTATTAACATTATTGCTATTATTTCTATTACTATTCATGTTAATATAACTTTTCAAATTATTGCTATTATTATTATTATAATTATAATATAATCAACATCCTTCATTTACTGTAGCTGGACTATGGCCATGGATACAAAGAAAACATCTGACGTACACACTCACATGACTTTTCTTACTCCTTACAATTTCTATTATTTGTATAAAATATAAAATGCCTTATCTTCATTATAATAAAATGTTTGAGTATAAATGGTTTCAAGTTTAGGGGAAGTAATTATTCCTACAAGCTCATATCTAGTCAGCTGTTACAAGTCGTTTTCATCCAAACAACGAGAACATAGATACAACAATATTTGGGGACTTGAACCTCACTTCACATTAGTTGCCCCCCCCCTTCCGGACGGCCATGCCCCCCCCCCCCATTTATCAACCCTAGTTGCACTAATGAGGAGATTCAATACCAAATTTAAACAAAGAAAAACACTAGGAGATACCAAAAGCATCGGATGGTTTCCCTGCACTCGAGTGTACAGAGATTCTTACTACGCTAAGTATAGATTCTAATAATATGATAAATTAAATCGAAATGTAAGGAAACGTTCACACATTACATCGAGCTCCAAATAAAATCCCAATTAGGCATAATTTCCATTAAGATATATGAATGCCTCTATTATTTGAAAGATTTTCCTGTTTTGTGCAGGTTCAAATCCCGGGGCCGGCCAATTTGACATGGGTTTTTTCATGGTTTCCCCAGTCGTAAAGGCAAATGCCGAATTGGATATTTACATATCATGAATCATCCTCATCATTTCATTCTGTATCATATCCATTTAAATTAATATCAGTTGAATTTACTCCATTAAATACACCGACAATAGAAACTGTTGACAAGCAATAGTTCCATGGCCTACCCTACTGTACAGAAACGATCCCGAACTCCTGATATAGCCTCGAAGATAAAAGTAGTAGGCCTATAAACACAGCTGAAATTTAAAAAAAAAAGTCTCAGATGAAATCTGGTTACCAAACTGTCATGGATACCTAATAACCAGGGCCCGGATTCTAATGACATGTCATCTTTTTATTGATGCTGCATAGACATTCAAAACTTGTTGATAAATCCTAATCATGGCCTGCAGATTATAGGAATGCATTTTTATTAGGTAATTTTTTGTCATTTTATGCAGTTTTATATTTTTAGGGCATTTATTTCAATTTTAGGTCATTATTTTGTTAATTTCGTGTCATTTGCTTCCTTATGTAGTCATTTTCATGTATATATTTACATTGAGTGTAGCCTATTAACTTTTTTCGTCGCTAGCGGTGCTGTCTTTGAAGTGTTGTTTGTTTAATGCAAGAAGGAAAAATTCGGCGTTAAAGTGTTGACATATCTCAGTCGGAAGTGAGAATCAAAGAAACGCCAAAATTTTGTAATATAATTATTACTATTGTTTTTAGATTGACTTGGCACCAGAATCTGCCACCTGCTTGGATTTGAGAGTGCAAACTACTGTTTACCCTCAATAAACAATATAATCCGGCAGACCACAAAAGGATGTGCCGAATTTTGACTCACCAGTGCCTCAGTGCCAGTATAAATTTCCGTGAGAAAAGAACATTCACAACATTACTATTTACAGTTTTTGCAATTACGTAGAAACTAGTCTATAACTCTGTGTGTACAATAATAACTTTTTATAAATAAAATATCAGTTTTTAGGCCATTTTTTTATAATTATTAAGTCATTTTCTTTAAAATGCATGGTCATTTTTAAGTAATTTTTCAAACAATTTTAGGTCATCAGAATCCGGGCCCTGCTAATAACAAAAAGTATAGTCTCATATTCGTGTCATAGAAACTGCTCGATTCAGTGAAATGTACGGGAATTGAAAAGGAGCTAAGAATTATTTAGACGTCGCTCCAGACTATTCAATAATTAGTTCAAACTAATCCTTTCAGAGCAGAGTTTCTATTTTAATATAAGCAATCGTCAGGTAAATCCATCAGTGGGCACTATATTTGAAATAGGTAAAGAAAATTTCAGTAGAATAACTGATCTCTATAAATGACAATAGTAACACGAAAATTAAAATCCTCACAATTTACATAAAGCAGTACACCATTGATCTTACATCTTTGCTTTTATACAACTTTTGGAAGCGACGAATTCATATGGACCTAGGGTTTATGTTTGATTGCCACGTACCTGGAGTCATTTGCTGGAAATGAGATCCAAACTAGAAGTCCAACCTTCATCGGATTTATTATACCTGCCTTTACCAACATAGGCCTATATAATAGAATTAAATGACGTAAGAAAGTCCAAGACCCGTATGGTGAACGACACTTCACACCATTATATAACCCGCATACAGACTTTGCTCCATATTATCCCCATCCTTGACCGAGACAGGTTACTCTCCTATCCATGGCCTTGACTTAACTAGTAAGGTGGATCGCGATGGGTATGCATCAAAAGTGCAAATGGTAGATTAAAAAAAATAATAATAAATAAGCAAAAGAGCACAAAAATATTCTGGTCTGCAAAATTGAATCCTGAAAGGCACCAGTCACTTTTTTGAAGTGAAACTTAATTAGCCGCGGTAGGGGTAAATCTTGTGTAACGCTCAAAATCGTCACGAAATTACTGAGATGTGACGGAACGGACTGCACAAAAAACAATCAACTCAATGATTAGGCTTATGCAAAATT
Organism: Ectobius pallidus; assembly: GCA_964059195.1. Classification (NCBI taxonomy): domain Eukaryota; kingdom Metazoa; phylum Arthropoda; class Insecta; order Blattodea; family Ectobiidae; genus Ectobius; species Ectobius pallidus. Next base: position 155,139,641 of record CAXKWD010000005.1, on the reverse strand, counting down.
AAAAAAAAAAATCCATAATCCAAAATTTAAAAATTCTAAAGATCCAAAATTAAAAAATAGAAATTCCGAAATTAAAAAATTAAAAATAATAAAATTCAAAGATCCAAAATTTTAAAAATCCAAAATTAAAAAATCCAAAATTCCAAAATTAAAAAGTCCAAATATCCAAAATTTTAAAAATAAAAAATATAAATGTTCAAAATTTAAAAATTCAAAAATATAAAATAAAATAAAAAATAATCCAAAATTTTGAAATAAAAAATCCAAAATCCAAAATTCAAAAATAGAAAATAAAAATAAAAAATTGAAAATCAAAAGTTCAAAAATCCAACAATTAAAACATTCAAAGATCTAACATTTTAAAAATCCAAAATTCCAAAATTAAAAAATAAAAGAACAAAAATTGAAAAATTATAAATCCAAAATTTAAAAAGTCCAAAAAACAAATATTAAAAAGTCCAACAATCCAAAATTGAAAAAATCCAATAATCAAAAATCGAAAAATCCAAAAATTAAAACAAGTTTCACTTCTGTCGCGTGGCGTTCCACGCACACTTTTTTTTTCGAAATGGAGTTAAGATTCAGTTTGGACTGTAGCCCTATGCTCTGAAGGTGTACGAGGATTAGCGCGCTGTTATCTTTTTCTCTTTCTTGTATTGTTTAAGGATTTTTGGCTGTGGAATTGCTCCATATAGTATACCGAAGTATTCCTTTATCTTTTGCACTGCAGCAGTTATAAAACGGCTCATAAAGAAAGGCTTTAGTCCGTTTTAGCTAAGTTTTGGGAAATAGAAAGCTATATGGAGTCCTTACAAAATGTACATCAAAAAACCTAACTTGATATCGCTTGTAAGTTACAACAGAAACCATTGCTCACCAGCATCTCAAACAAAGTTATCGTAACTTATTATAATTTTCATAAACTCTTATTCATGTTAGGTTTGATTCTGAAAAAAATTCACCCTATATCCGCCGTCACGGTGCCTCATGCTTAGCTCGTGGGCCTGGCATGCTAGCGGTCCCGAGTTCATATCTCAGGTCACGCGGACGTGTCATTTGTGGTGGACAAAGCCGTGACCTTTTGGGTTTTTCTCGGGGATCCTCCAGTTTCCCCCTTCATTCATTCCATCAACACTCTCCACTTCAGCTTCCTTCCCCCCCCTCATTATCCCGTTCCCCTTTACTGGTTTTCGGGCGAGCTCTTGCTGCAGACTCTGCTGCGGGCCTCCCCCGTCCTGCCCCCGTTGCTTGTGGTCGAGAGTTCCTGGTGGTGTACCGTGCCTCTGGGGCTCTCAGAGGGACCCTGGGTATGTGGCGCACGCCAGGGTATGGAACTCTTGTACGAGGGACCCTGGGTACGGTGCATGTGGAGTTGTACCTGGTCCTTGCTGGATGTAGGGGAGTTCCGTGGGGGTTTGTGGTGGAGTTCGTTGACAGGGGGCCTTAGGGTATGCACATCATTCCGTTTCCTACGGGGTGCATAATGGACCCGCCTATGTGGCCTATGTGCTTGAGCCCGTCAGGGCTCAGCCCCTGAGCCAACAAAACAAGACACCCTATATCCTCATTTTTTTATTTTTTTTTATTTCTCTAACCCTATCATACGTACTACAAGTAGAGGAAGTATTGTGTTCGACTCCGAAGTTCGATATCGAGATTCCAACATAAATACACGATTTCAGGTTCCCTGAATCCCGAAAACCTATTTCCAGAAACATGTTTTCCGTACATATCTTCAGAAGTTGCGACACGAAGACTAACGATTTTCTTTTGCTTTTAATTCCACGTTATATGAAGAAAATGTCGTTTTTCCTGGTTTTCTCGAAAATGGCTGTGTCGATTTTGTTGGCATCATGCTGAAACAATTAAATACGCACTCTTTGTAATATGGCATCTTATTCTATATCAGAACGTGAGTCCTCCCACCTACGTCTGGATCTTCCAAGTGGTCTCTTCTCTTCGGGTCTCCCTGTCATTATTTTGTATATATTCTTTCCTCCCCCATGCGTGCAACAAGTCCAACCTATTTCATCCTCTGATATTTAATTAGCGCGGGTTTGACTTTCTTGCCATGAAGTCGACTTCTTGTCGTTAGTTGTGTTTGTTTAGTATCATGTAGAGATGTTTCAAATGTATGTAGCAGTGTGGGGGGATTATTAGCCAATCCGGCATTTGCTTATGAGCAAGGGAAACCCCTCAAAAACCTCTTTTTCTGAAGGGTTGCCAACTACTAGAAAATATAACGTGTAGTTTTATGCTGGTACAGAATGGAACTAACTGTAGCTGGTAGCACTTTCAACTCTCGCTACTAAACTAAAGATATTTTATCGATGCAGATATTATAGTAGAATATATCGCTGGGGAAATGAATTCTGTAATATACTTATTTAGACAATCTATCTCCCAATCTTCAGAATATACAAAATCGGTTTAAAAGTACGAACTTTTAATGTGCTTGAATACGCACTTTCACATGCCTGAATTAATACAATATAACAAAATTTCTTTCACGAGTATCTGCACTTAATACAACGTTCTAGCAAAATAATCAAAACTGACTTGTTCTTTTCTCCAAGAACAGATTCAGCTTAAAACGCACTAAATTGCTTTTCCTTCCTTTTCATTTATTTGGTTTATTTATTCGCTGTTGTCCGACACTTCTTGTTTTAAAGAATCTTCAATTTTAACTTGGTTGTCACTGATATCGACCATTTCCACTTCACTAGCACTGTTCTTCTAATGTCCCTGGGTTTAATTCTGCCATTTTCCGAATAATATGTTGTAAACAGATAAAAAAAAGTGGTAGTGCCACTAAGAGAATTTTTTGACGTATGTCAATACTGGGAACGGGCCGCGATCTTCATTTTTCCGAGCGGGCCTTCTTGATATGGACTGCTTCAATTTTCCAGACCGGGAATGGCAGTAGCATCTAGAAACAAATACGAAAGAAGAAGAAGAAGAAGAAGAAGAAGAAGGTATGAACTGTTTTCAGAGTTATGGGGTGTTTGGGAAAAGATAAAGTGTGTGATCTTTTCTAATTCTAGCACAAACTTTCCCAACCAAAAACAGAAATAGTCTTGTACAATAAGGAATTTTATTTATTAGTTTTTGCATTTTTCTCAGAAAGCACTTTTTGAATTTGCACCATTTTCTGCAAAACTTTTAAAGTGCCGATGGTCGTTCTTCACATTGACATTTTAGTTATTTCCGAAGGGAATCGTTGGCTTGCATTTACCAATATCTTCGTCGGGAATGTGTTTTGGTAGATTTCGAGTCTGAAAGATCTTTCTCAAGATACGTGCAGATTTCTTTGCTGTTCGAGGCCGGTTAGGATCGGTGTAGTTAACACTGAACACACCGAAATGTTCTGTGTAACCTGAATGCCATTCAAAATTGTCCAACAAACTCCATACCGTATATCCGATTATGTTACATCCATCTAACTTCCTCGCTTTGTTCATCTCGTTCATGAAAACCACGAAATAGTTCACTCTTTCGTTGTCCTCAAGTTGACCATGGTCTGAGACTCCGTTCTCTGTCACGAATACCGGAGGATTATTATATCTTTCCTTGATCCATTGGAAGATTTTTCGGAACCCGTACGGAACCACCTGAAACATTAAAATTCAGCTTTGTAAGACATGCGATAAAATGTGTAAAACCTTTGGTTCACTACCGTGATAAAAATAAAATAAGGTAAACTGATGTAACAATGTGCCAGAATGTTTTTGTTTAATCAGCGATAATTGCAATTAGGCCTATGATATGCAGAAGATAACTTTTTTATCGATTTCAGAGTTAAGCTCCAGATCGATTCATTAAGCAGGTCTAGCTTGATAAGCATATGTGAAGGAATATGTAGATAGTGTTATTTGTCAAAAGTATCTGTATTGCAACTTCCAAAGTCGTATATGAACACTGTATAACAATATGTTGCCATGAGAACTGATTTGCATTTGATAAATTCTGTCTAATATATTACCATAAAGTAGGCACTAAATTGGGTATTACTCCGGTACCGGTCAACCGATTTGGGCCAATTTCAATAGCTTCTTCTCATGGACGTTGTAAATGCGTATACCAAGTTTCATGACAATCAGATAAGGTTTATTTGAGTTATCGCGCGTACAGACACACGGAGAAACTGACAGACGGACAGACATTTTCCCGACCACCACACAGTATCAGAAAGTATCATTCTGGCACTTATTACAGCGAACAAGAAGTAAGAATATCAACTTATCATAACAAGAATTGGAGAAAGTAAAAATAACATAGCATAAAATGGCTGTGAATCCTCTATAGGCCTATCGCAGTGGTATAAAATATTTATTTATTTGAAGAAGTCAAGCAATATTATTACCAACCGCTTAACTAAGTTATTGATTTAATACCCAGCACTTCATATCTGTAAATTCTATAACTCGAACTCTCAGCCATCTTCACTACAAATGTAAATGTGACCCTACAGAGAAACCCGATCATAAGTTGAAAAAATACGTTTTCCGATTTGAATGGACACAACTTCAGCATAATATTCTGAGCATTCTAAAAGTTAAATTATCCCTCTAGCTAAAAAATTGATGGATGTATGAACTTTGGAACTTTATTATTCAAAAAGTATAATTTATTGCAATTATCTCCTAAGGTAAGGATTATTCCATACTTTAAACGTCACTTTTACAGTACTGTGATACCATGCGCAAAATCTGTCCGAGACTAACATAATGTTCACCTACCTTACTACATTATAGAAAGTGTTTCTGTTGCCCATATTCGATGTTTTTTTCATGAGAAGTAACAAAGAAATAATTAGGGACCTCGTTAAATTTCCATTGCGACTTATGGATGAGTTTCAAGAAATGCATACCGCTTTTCAAACTGAAAACACTATGGTTGGCAATGCTGTCTTTATGCTTGTTGTGATCAGAGAATGTAATACAAGAATGAAACCAATAGATAGCGGCAGAATCTAAAAATTGACCCTGAGAACTGTTTTCTATTCTTACGCGGAAAAGCGTTTACCGAATTATGGTCGGGTTTCCAAGAAATATCAAGTTGTTTATTGCATCAAAGATGTGAACTTACTTTAGTACTCTTGTGGATGTACTTCACTTACCGTAAACCAGCTGCTGGCTGTGGTATTACAACTCGGATCTTGGGAAAGAATGGCACCAGCATCTCTTTCTCTAGAGGGCTCGTGTCCTTCGACGCCATTTTCTGCCCAGTAAGAAGTGTAATGATTCAATCCGAAGAAATCTGCCGAACCTCTGATTATGTCTACCTCGTCTGAAGTGAAGCTTGGTAGCCTTGATCGGGAATATCCTTCAGCTTTGCTGTTGTCTGCCACTCTTTCCTTCACCACATCAGGGTAATCTCCGTTACTGCTGAATATAGGGTGTGCATACAATCCAAGCTAAGGAAAAGTGTGTAATTGTTAATACAAGACAAATAAGATATGACCCTGCCAGGAAAATCCAACCATAAGTAGGAAATAGCAATTTATGTATCAAGTACGCAAAATAACACTTTAGCGGACGAATCTGGTGTTGCGGCCGAAGCGTAAGCCGAGATCGAAATATTGGATGATTCCCCTAAAGCCTTTGCGTACGTGGTGCATACATGTTTTTTTAGTAAAAGCTCTGTAAATTATATTAAATTTAATAAAAATACCGTATAATTAATTATAAAAGCTATAGTCAGCCATTTGTTGGCGCCATATTCTCACAGACGCGTGAATCTAATTCTTAGCCAAATAAAAAAAAAACACGAGAAGAATCCAGTAGCCTCGGAAAGTTTCCGTGCTTTAGACTGTACATAAAACTTATTTTCAACTGCTTTGCTTACCTCAAATTGAATAGCACGTTCTGCAGCTTCTATGTCCTCCTTGCTTTTAGTCTTGGGTTCATACCAGATCGCATTCAGAGTTATTCCCACTTTGCCATTTTCACTGGATCTGAAGACTTTGTCATACAAGCGGTATGCTCGGGCGTGCGCAAGAAGTATTGTATATGCTGCGAGGTAGTCGCCAAATCCTGGCTGCTCCACATACGGCACCGCCTTAGCGATTCCCGTTGCATATCCCATGCCAATTAGGATAGGTTCGTTTATGGTTATCCACCATTTCACCTGCAAGGCGTAGTAAGATATGAGTTTTACGAATTAGTGGTAGGGCCTGCTGACTATTAAAGAAGCCGACCTCCAATATAATTTTGCAAAATAAATGGGTATTAAAAAATTACAATATGAAGATATCTTTTCTCTATCTCTATATAAAGATGTTTTGTCCTGACTGACTGAATGAATAACTGACTGGCTTAATGACTGACTGACAGATAATTTTGACAGTACCTTCGTTTCGTAATGTAAGCGTAAGGATTTTGAAAAATTTTGATTTTAAATGCCAAAAATCAAATGTTTTAGAAGAGACATAATACCTTTTTTTACACAGAATTATCAAATCCAAATCACATTCCATGACAACAGTGTACTGTTGGCAGTGGTTACAGGTAGCTTTGGAAATAAATGAAACGGTACTCTGACAAATTAGAGAAGCTATCGATGTAATTCATTGATGTAACTAAATATTGAAGAATGATCCACGAAAATAATGCACAATGTGATGCAGTCACATAACTTTCTCTACCCTGGACATAGAGAATACCGTACGAGGTATGGTAATATGTATATTATTATGTATCCCAGATTTTTGGGGAGGGAAGTATGAAAGTGATATGGAATTTAGTTTTAATTTCATCCCCGAAACTGTTGTATGGTAACGTGAGAGTGAGAAATAAAATATTCCGCAAAGACAATACAATTTTATGTTACCAGAATTTCTGTTTCTTCTGATTTGAACCCCTGCCAGAAAAAAAAACTTGTTACTTGTTCTAGAGGAGTGTCATTTAAAACAATTTTTGTCCTTACGCTGTATTTGCCTTGAAAAGCCGTTGTCTTAGTTTTATTTATAGAAATTTTAAAATTGTATTTCTAACACACTTTCTGCAATTCATACACTGCTCTCTGCAAATCATTTTCAGTTTTGCTTACTACAATTTGATCACCAGCGAACAGCATCGTCTTAAATTTAAAATTAGTAGCTATAGGTAAATTCCTCCATTAATTTTAAGATTCCACTCCCTCACTAAATCATCTTTATAAATATTAAATATCAACTGCATCCCGAAGTGATCACAATAAGCGGCGTGCACTGTATACATATACTTATACAAATTTTTTAACATTTGTTACATTTAAATTTACTAAATTACCCTTATGCTAACAATGCAATGTAAATTAATACCATAATATTGTAAGCATGCTACATTTTACAAACATACTTTATTAACATTAAACATTTGAATATTTTAAATTTTCATTTTTACTGTACATTGAAAATTAATCAGTAAATAAATATAACTTATTATTTCTAATATAAAATTCAATTCAAATTATAAGAAAGAAATATACAAATTTAAAAAGGATAAAGATAGTTTATATTATAAAAATAACTTTCTTACAAGTTTTGAACACGCTGTCAGTGGCGGACCCAGGGGGGATTGGGGGGGGGGATCCGAAATTCAATGTAAGTGGCCAGTTTTATAAACTAATTATATATGTAAGTTAATTTCTTTTAGTATTCTTTCTACCTATTTAAATCCCCCCACCGAAAAGAAAATTCTGCGTCCGCCACTGCACGCTGTTGACAATATTAGGTTGATATGAAATGATGATCACTATCAGTACATTGCTTACGCTTGTTAAGTTTTATATGTGCTTATGGCCGTAGATCAGTATCTTACCTTGTGTCCGAAAGTCCGGAACAGAAATCCGGCATAGTCCACGAAGTATTCAGCAATAATGGGGTTGGGCCAACCTCCGAGATCCTGAAATGGCTGAGGCAAATCCCAGTGGTACATCGTGACCTAAGAATATCCATAATAATTTATTTACTGTAATTTTGTAACCGTTACATCGAGTTTATTCTGTGACAATGTTGGGACCGGTTCACCACAAAGGAATAAAAGAAATAAGTTACCATATTGGTTGCTTGACAAGTGGTTCATTCAATGAAGAGTTTTTATGAATCCAAATGAGTCGCGGTTTGTGTGTATTGTCACAACTTTGGGGTTCAAGAAATTTAAAAGCAGAAATTTAGAAGACGGAGGTTGTAGAGTTAAATTCATGTAACTTCGGGCTTGGCCCACCATTCCTAGTGAGAGTTTGCGCACAATGGTACGAGAGGGGCGGGATTTACTACACCGGCTAGACAACTTTCACTCGCCCCTGGTTAGTGCTGAAACTACTGCTTTGCTTCATTAGAAAAACGTAAGCTTAGTAAGAAATGTCTTGCTAATTCCAAACATCGTTTAATTCAACCAAAACGTTTCTCATCTGCAGGTCTATTAAAATAAGCTTAAATGTAGGACTAAATCCAAGAGAATAATAAAAATGTCATTAGAAAAACCTATAGAGTATCCAACAGAACTGTTACTTCCTTTATTTAATGTTATGCCAAGAGATCAGACTTATAAGCTCACATTTCTAAAATACTTTCACAGATACCGAAACATACACGTACCGGTATCTGAACCTCTTAGCTGCAATACAGAAGAAATGAAACCTTGCCTTAAAATAATTCCAAATAATTTACCTCTGCTGACTCCAAAATTAAGTCATTTTTATGGTAAAAAAAAAAAATACAAAAATATTAAATATCTTATTTCATAAGTTATAACTTACTTCATTTTGAAATTTGTTTGATATTTAAGAAACTTTTTATTTATATATGCTACAGGTGTTGAGAACTTCTCCTGCATTGCATTTCAGTATTCTAGGTAATGGATTTTAAGATATATTTTTTGTTTGTTATTTATTTGTCTTTTCTTTTGTATAGGCCCATGCCTCTTTGTCTTCACGCTGATTCTGAAGGGAAAGACAGACACCCTTCTATCCACCGTTTTTTTTTTGGGTCGACCTCTCTCTCTCTCTCTCTCTCTCTCTCTCTCTCTCTCTCTTTCGCCTCGAGGTTTCATATCCCCTGCAGCTTTTATTAATCTTCTTTCTTCTGCTCAGTCTACATGGGCATTCCACTCTTTTCTTCTGGTTTTTACAAATTCTGTAATTTCTTCTATTCCACATTCTTGCTTCTTTTACTTACTTTATTTCTTACTTCATTTCTTACTTCCCCCCCCCCTAATATAGCCCTTAGTGCGTTCATTTCTGCTGTTTTCATTAACTGTTTGGTTTTGCTGGTTTCTGCTCGAAACTCGCTGTTTTATATATTTTAATTTTACTTTCAACTAATTTACACTTTAGTGGCTCTCTTGAAATGCACATACATTTTGTTTTTCAGTCGAAACTCATATTACGAGGGTCATTCAATAATTAAAGAGACAAATTGGTCTGGGGAAAAGACGGTTAGTAGTAAAAGTTTGATACATTTAGGATTTTAAGTTGGCATCACTGGGATGAGTTCTAATCAGCTGATGGATCAACATTGCTCTGTTTATAACCTAAAAATTAAATATAACTATGTCGGGTCTTCTTGAAAATTCCACATTGGTTGAACAACGTTCTGTGATTCGTTTTTTGATTGCTGAAGGTGAAAACCCAGCTAATATATACTCTAGAATGATTAAAGTGTATGGTGAAAGTTGTATGAACCTTGGAAATTTTTACAAGGGGGTAGAACAGTTCAAAAGTTGTCGAGAATCAGTGACTGACGAACACCATTCTGGCCGGCCTGTTGAAGTTGCAACTTCCTCACTTGAAACTCGAATTGATGACATTATTCGTGGAGGCATTACATGGGTAGAAGTTCCAGGATAACGATGATGTCAAGAAATTTGTGGGAAATTGGCTCCGACACCAAGACAAATGGCCCTCGTACAATGTTCTGCATTTATAACAAATTGGTGCAGCTATCGTTGTAAGTTATTTTCTGTCCTGGCTATCATTACTACGTCATCTGCATAAGCTACAATGTTAAAATTTCTATTTCCCATCAAATATCTTGCGTATCTTAGAATAAAACTGAACTGTACCCGAACACAAGCATCTTACCCATTCTGGTAAATATCTTATGTGTCCTATAACCTCATTATATGTAAATAAATTTGTTTTACACCATAAGACAAATGCTAGGCCGATGTTGATCGATAGCCTACTGGAACCTGCATCACGTAACTAAACATAATTTTAAATTATAATCCCTCGTTTGAGTGCTTCAGTCGACTTACCATTGGTTGTATTCCATTCGCCAGCAGCAAGTCAATGAGCTTCATGTAGTACTGTACTCCTTTTTCATTCACGTTATTCACCCGACCAGTTGGCAGAACTCTTGACCAAGAGATTGAGAATCTATACGCATCTACCTGAAACATAATAGAATTTCGCTGCCGATTAATTTCCTATGGATTTAAAAACGTCCAGGAACAGAGACGGCCCAAAAGCCCGCATCGTAGGACGAACAACTACAGGTTGGAAGGGGTATAATTGAGCAGATTCTAAAGGGTAGTAGATCACATCCCAATAAATGTAAAGCCTATTTTGCTTTCTGTGATTACCATTTACTTTCTTTGTTGGTAACAAAAATAGAGCGTTTCATGTCATAAATTAAAATATAATCCTTAAATTGCTTTCTACGATCAACTTATCCGTTCTAAAAAAATTATAGGTAATAATGATGATTTGTTGGTCATTTGTTAAATTTTGTGTCATTTAAATAATATTTTAATGCATTTTTATTATGCATTTTTTTAGTATTTTTACTTCCTCTGCCCGTACCATAGGCACTACTTAAGGTAAAGGAAGTATTGTTTTCGACCCCCAAATCCGAAGTTGAGTTTTTAACATAAATACACATTTTGAGGTGCCTTGAATATTTCCGGATACACGTCTCTGTGTGTCTGTGTGTCTGTGAATAGCCTAGCTCCAGAACGGAAAATCGTATGAAAACAAAATTTTGTATTTGGGTCAGGTACTTTCTGAAGATGTGACACGAGTTTCTCTTATTTTTAAGGGGACTTTAAATGAAGGAATGTTCGTTTTTCGCTATTTTCTAGAAAACTGCTTTAACGATTTTCTTTAAATTTTGTACATGAGGTGCTTATACTAAGAGCTAAAACTTTTATTTGAAACTTTTTTTTCGAAAAATGCAATATAGCCTCCTGTTCTATGTCAGAATGTGAGGTGAGAAAATTGCATTGGCCATGCTTAATCAGATTTTATTTGGGTTATGTATCCTTCGCGGATGCAATACGATGTGGTAACGACATTCTCTTCATTTTTACAACCAATTTACACGAAGAGAATGTCTTACATAATAATTATATCTTACTAAAAGGCTAATATTTATTTGGGCAGAGGAAGTTACGTGAATTTCACATCAGATTTTGTAGTTATTAAATGCCTTGCCCTGGCACAGTTATGTCACCTAATTTCATAATCACTTAAACTGAACATCAATCAAGAAGGCATCACAGAAACAGATGCATACGAATAAATTATTGCCCTACGAGGTCTCGATAGGTTGCGTGCACATTGGCACACGTGCACATCGGCACAATCGCATTTTCGTGCACTTCGGCATATTATTTTTATCTTGCAATATCATCGTGCTCATCGCTGCACGCCCTTCGTAGGGGTGAACATAGAGCAAAAGTTGGAATTATATTATCGTATTGAATGCAATGGAGTTCACAGTAACTGCTAGATAGACAGAAAGACAAACACTTCCTTTTAATATTATTACAGATACATACTGTGTACATTAATATTATAATTGTATTGTTTAGAAATCATTCGTGAAGTATCTGCCTGCGATTGAATGATACTTTGAATTAACCTAACCTAACCCAAAACAACGTGAGGTAACCTAAGGTAACCTAACGTAACGTGACGTAACGTGTGGTAACGTGAGGTAAAGTACCTTTACGTAACTTTACATAACGTAATTTTACGTAACGTAACTTTACGTAACGTAACTTTACGTAACGTAACTTTACGTAACGTAACTTGACGTAACTTTACGTAACGTAACTTGACGTAACTTGACGTAACTTGACGTAACGTAACTTTACGTAACGTAACATTATGTAACTTTACGTAACGTAGCATTACGTAACTTTACGTAACGTAACATTACGTAATTTTACGTAACGTAACTTTACGTATCTGTACATAACGTAACGTAGCTTTACGTAACATAACCTAACGTGAGGGAACCTAACGTAACGTGAGGTAACGTGAGGTTACGTAGCTTTACGTAACTATACGTAACGTAACTTTATGTAACGTAATTTTACTTTACATAACGTAACTTTTTGTTACTTTACGTAATTTTACGTAACGTAACATTACTAACGTAACTTTACGTACCGTACCTTTACGTATCTTTCCGTAACGTAACTTTGCGTAACATTACGTAACTTTACGTAATGTAACTTTACATATCTTTACGTAACGTAACTGTATGTAACTTTACATATCTTTACGTAACGTAACTGTACGTAACGTAACCTAAACTAACCAAACCAAACCAAACCAAACCAAACCAAACCTAACCTAACCTAACCTAACCTAACCTAACCTAACCTAACCTAACCTAACCTAACCTAACCTAACCTAACCTAACCTAACCTAACCTAACCTAACCTAACCTAACCTAACCTAACCTAACCTAACCTAACCTAACCTAGCTTTTCGTAACTTTTCGAAGCTTTTCGAAAATTTTACGTTGCCTTTCGTCGACTATCGTCGCACTATCGTCACACTATCGTCACACTTTCGTCACACTTTCGTCACACTTTCGTCACACTTTCGTCACACTATCGTCACACTTTCGTCACACTATCGTCACACTTTCGTCACATTTTCGTCACACTTTCGTCACACTTTCGTCACACTTTCGTCACACTATCGTCTCACTTTCGTCACACTATCGTCACACTATCGTCTCACTTTCGTCACACTTTTGTCACACTTGCGTCACACTTGCGTCACACTTGCGTCACACTTGCGTCACACTTTCGTCACACTTTCGTCACACTTTCGTCACACTTTTGTCACTCTTTCGTCACACTTTCGTCACACTTTCGTCACACTCTCGTCACACTCTCGTCATACTCTCGTCACACTTTCGTCACACTTTCGTCACACTTATGTCACACTTTCGTCACACTTTCGTCACACTATCGTCACACTATCGTCACACTTCGTTACTTTTCGTAACACTTCGTAACTTTTAGTAATTTTTCGTAACCTAACGTAACTTTTAGTAAATTTTTAGTAATTTTTCGTTACCTAACGTAACGTAACATTCGATAAATTGGATAGAATTATACAGCATAGCTTATTTTAGTGACAAGGTAAATTATTTTTTAATACATTTTTGGAGCTAGTCGAAATATATTTACCTTTAACATATCAGTCTGGCAAGGCTACTAAGAAATCTAGTAAGAAATGGTATACTACTGAAGCAATGCCAAAGATGCAAACACATGGTATGACTTGTATGCAGGTAAAACATCCAAAATAAGCTAAGTAATAATAATAAAATCAATAATAATAATAATAATAATAATAATAATAATAATAATAATAATAATAACAATAATAATAAAAGTACCGGTAGGCTTACATATAGTTTGCTCTATTTTCATTGAACAAATCTTAATGCTAAAAAAAGTAACCAAGTATTATACTGCTTAGGTCCATAAAATATTCCTATGATTATATTGACTTTGTTTAATTTTCACTCTCTTTTATGATTTATTTTTCTTGGCCTAGGAAATCTAATGGTCAGACCAGTTTTTTTATTCAGTGTGTGATGCTGTAAGGAGAATAGTGGATCAATATAGTAGGCCTATTGCGCTAAGAAACCAGGCTATATCTCTTTAAAGCTGGAGGTTGTGTACTAATTGTTAATTGTAGTCTACATACTGATTTCTTTCGTCACTCTGAAAACCCCTGTAATAGAAATCTTAACACGTATAAATCTGAGAAAGTTTATACAATAGTTTGCACCATTTATTTCTTTCTGGACGACGAAAAAAATAGTTTGCCTGCACATACGAATACATTGCTTTACTCACCCCTAGTTCTTTAAGTAACTGCACATCCTCTGGGAATTTGTGGTAAGAGTCAGCCGCTATGTCTCCATTAGACCTATCAACCACGTACTCAGGATGAAGATGGGTAGCCGTGTCCCAAATGCTTGGTCCCTTTCCTGAAATTAAATATAAGTTAACATTGTGCCTTTTTATATCATGTTTAGTTTAATGTTTAATGAAGAATATTTCAAATCAAAGAAATTAAATGCATGGTTTGTTGATCAAAATTAGAATCATCCTGTACAGACTACTCGGAGTCGGTGAATTCCCACAATATTGCGTTGGGGTTAGTGCGAGAAATGTGAATTGCCACACAAGTAGCCTATAGGACTATGTGAATTGCCACAAAGACATACATTTTCCCTCTCGCTTTCTACTGATTTAGACACTCTGCTTGGTTGGTGTGGTCAAAATATTGTTCTCTTCGTTAAAGATATTAAAATTATAAGAAATTAGAAATTCACACTATAACTTTCTTCGAATATGAAATGCTCTTTATAAATTCAAATCGCGTGATTTTCCCACAGGAGCATTCATCCATGACCTTACCTATAAAAATAAATAAAGAAAATAATAAAACAAAATAAAAACTTTTTTCAACAAGTAAGTTTTTCCTGGGTGTAATAATTTGTTGTGCAGTACTTCTAATTTTGACGTGGCTTAGGACTTAAATAAATTTAAATATATTTTATGGTGATATCAGCTCAAATTTGGGGGTACGACGTACCATAGAGGTCGAGGCGCTGCGCTACAAACCGGAAGGTCGCCGGTTCGATCCCCGATGAGGTCGTTAGAGTTTTCAATTGGCCTAACCCTTCTTGTGGCATTATGACATGGGATTCGACTCAGCCTCTAACAGAAACCCAGGGGAGGGTAAAGGCGGCCGGTGCGTAAGGCTTACAACCTTACCACCTTCACGGCCCGAATGTCTAAAATTCTGGGAGCCTCAACCTCCTGGAACCCTCTGGGCCTTTATGGCCTGTATAGGGAACACTTTACTCTTATTCTTTTAACAGTTAGATTTTAAATCTGAATCGAAAGATTCGCATTAGAAGTGTGCAGTGAATATGACGAGAAACTTGACCACTTTTTCGGCAAGAAAGTGTTATTTTCTCTTATATAAGTATCTATTACGTAATCACTATTTTTATGCACATCGGTGTCATTATGCTTTATTAGGCTTTATTGATCTGTAACAGACACTTCGTCGGGACCATGAAATGGTAGGCCAAACACGTAATTCAACCATTTCCAAAATTCACTTTAAGCAGTAGCAATGTGTTGTGAAAGGCATTTTTCTGTACCACGTTTGCCCCAAATGAAATGTACAACCTTCAATTTTACTATTAGGATTCACTTTTTCGACAGTTATCATTGTGTAGAATTTAAAATCAATAACAAATTTAACAGGCAATTTCTACATTTTTCAAAACTCCTAACAGCCAAGTTCCAAATAACTTATTTGACAAACAACCTTATCGACACAGGTACCAACCCAGCCATAAAATTGACCGCAGATAATTTTGTGACAGTTAAGATATCTCGATATTTTAACAAACTCGTTTGTGTTTTGTTGAAAATTACCTACAATCAGTCAACTTATTACTTCAGGGATATGATCAGTTCTTTATCTTAACCCTCTAATGCTTAATGTATTTTTTGGAATAATTTGTCTTAAATTTATAATAAAATAACGGAAAATAACTCGAAATAAAACTTAAAAATTCATGTAAAATTTACATATAAGGGTACAAAAAATAAAATGTGGGCCTAATAATTTTGTCAACTGTTTTCTATGCAGTCAGTTACGCATTTATAATTTTCATTAGAAATAGACCTTCATAGAAATAATATATGAAGTTAGGAATTAGTTTAACGTAGTTCATCAAACAATATTATTGTAGCTAAAATTATATAAATTAATTAAAATATTCATAAGCTACACTCTTTCTCCTCTTACCATCTTCGTTCCATGCGCCTTCCACCTGGTATGCTGACGTTGCGGATGCGAACAGAAATTCTGGGGGGAAATCTGTGGTAGTGTTGGTAGCCATGACGTAGATAGTAGGCCTAATGGTGTTCAGAATAATCCAGAGGATGGCAAGCATATTACCTGTATTACGAAATATACTTAGATATCAAAATTAAGGAATTATTTCTTATCCACAATTTAGGATTGTCATCTATCCCATTGTAATTTTCTTTATTGTTTTTAAACATATCATCTGAAGATCTTTCTTGATGATTACTTATATTAATGTATAAATTCAGCTCTGAAAGGGTTTAATACACTTGATTATGTAATATGCTATATTGAAGCGAACAAAATCAAATCAGGTAAACCAATGTAACAAAGTGCCAGAAAGCATTTGTGTAATCACTGATAATTATAATTGCAATTATGATATGCGGAAAATAGGTTATTTTTTAATCTATTTCCGAGTCAAGCTCCAGATCGATTCATTAAGCCGGGCTTATGGAAGGACAGAGGTATAGTTTGATAAGTATAGCCTATGTGAAGGAATATGTGGGTAATGTTGTTTGTCAAAGCTATTTGTATTGCAACTTCCAAAGCAATATATGAACACTGTAAAACAATATTTTGCCATGAGAACTGATTTGCATTTGATAAATTCTTGCTAATATATTACCATAAAATAGGCACTAATTTGGGCATTACTCCGGTACCGGTCAACCGATTTGGTCCAACATCAACATGCTTCTTCCCATGGACGTTATAAATGCGTAGGCTATACTAAGTTTCATGAAAATCCGATAAAGCGTATCTGAGTTATCGAGAATTTCTAATATATTACCATAAAAATAGGCACTAAATTGGGCGTTAATCCGGTACCGGTCAACCGATTTTGTCCAACTTCAATATTCTTCTTCCCATGGACGTTACAAATGCGTATACCAAGTTTCATGAAAATCCGATAAAGCATATTTGAGTTATCGAGAATTTCTAATAAATACCATAAAAATAGGCACTAAATTGGGTATTACTCCGGTACCGGTCAACCGATTTGGTCCAACATCAACAGGCTTCTTCCCATGGACGTTATAAATGCTTATACCAAGTTTCATGAAAATCCGATGAAGTGTATTTAAGTTATCGCGCGTACAGATACACGGACAGACGGACAGACATTTTCCCGTCCCCTACACAATCTCATAAAGTCCTATTCTGTCACTTAATTCTGTCACTCGACCTTTCGGCAGTTCGTATGTTTATATATAAATTATTGTTTGTACGCAGTCACGACCAAACGCGTTGACCGATGTTCTTCCAATTCGGCATTAATGCTCCTTGTAGTAGGCCTAATTAAAAACGACGAATGCTTTAGGGCAGCGTTTCTCAACCTATGGTCCGCGAAGATGGTGCAGATAGTCCGCAGACATAATTAAAAAAATATAAAGCAAATGGAAAGTAAAGAAGTAAATTTTTTTACATATTTCGTTATAATGACCTATAATTAAAAATGGGATGTAAAATTAGAGGTCCGTAAAATTTTTGGGGCATTTTAGAGGTTTTCGGGTTCAAAAAGGTTGAGAAACTCTGCTTTAGGGTTTTTATTTTCTGGTTCCGGTTCAAGATTGTGGCTTTGTTAATTAATGAAGATCAGATCTTAAATTTTTTGGACGCTGAGTGTACTGTTCACAGAAGTACTAATTTAGTCACAGCAAGTCAAGGACTGCCTACTATACTAGACTCTTAGGGCTCCTGGGGAGGGGGGTTGAGGCTGCAAAAAAATTACAAAATATAAATCTTAATTAATAATAATTATTTATTGTCAAGCATAAAGTTACGTGCATTAGTACTCGCATCCCTGATGTAGCGTAGGCATTTACAGGGATGTTTGTACGTCACAACCAAAAACAAAAACAACCAAGCATAAAACAAGCAAGAAACTATACACAACAAAACAAAATAAAACAATAAAATTCCACTAAAACCTAGTAGCAAGTGGCCCTGATTAGGCACTCTTGACGGATCCCTCCCATATTGTTTTCACTCTGAAAAGGTATTTTCCTATTTCTCTGAGGATTTCAACTTTGTCTGTATTAATAATTTTTATATAAGCAATTTCTTTATTAATATTACTAAAATAACATTCTAGCAAATGTTTCCTAAACTTACTAGTCCTGTTGCATTTAATCAAAATATGTTTGGCATCCTCCCTCAGATTACACAAGGGGCAGATGCCTTTTTTCAACGATTCCTCTTCTGCCCTTTAGTTTCCATATCCCCAACCTCCACCAAGCAATTCCTACCCTTTCTTTATAGTCATATACTTCAACATATTTTTCTTTATCCCATCTGGTTTTCATGTCTATGTAAAATACAAGAGATCTCTTTTTTTCTAAGCTCTGTGATAATATTTGTCTCTCTACATCATTGCATCTTCTCTTCACAATTGTATACAGTGAATTTCCACGTGCATGTTGATTTAACCATAACCACATGAGACCTAGTCGAAAAAACTCCTCCTTAATTTTATGAAACCATTTGTTCTGAAAGCTATTGTCGTTTAGAAAGCTGAAACATTCGTATAAAATACTGTCAGAGTTTTGCTGTTTAATACGGTTTAAGTATTTCATTGTTCTGCACATTATTCTACCCCTACTACATTCAATTCCTAATTCGTATCTGGCCGCCTCATTTGCTGAATTTAGAGGGGCTCCGAGTACTTTCTTAGAGAATCGAGACAGTATGGCTTCTACAGTTACCCAGGCTTGTTCGATTCCCCAGATCTCGATGCCATAACACATTTTTGAATCCATTAGAGCATTATAAATATTATGTAGGAGTCTTACCTTCGTATTGGGCAATTTATACAGACACTTGTCAATAGCTGTCAAAGCTTGGATTCCTTTATTTAACGCCTGGTTTATCTGTGCTTGCCAGGTTCCGTTAGTACTTAATGATATACCTAAGTATTTAAATTCTTTGACAATTTCTATAGTTTGATTGTCCATTGTCCACTTCTCATTACTGCTATTTTTGTACCCCTTTTTAAAAATAAAAATTTTAGATTTATTGTAATTAATTTTTAGTTTCCAGAGTATTTAAATACTGCCCAAGCACTTTTAACTGCTTTCCTATAGACAGAACATTCCCTATCGAACCAGTTATTATTATTATTAATATTATTATGCAAAATGTATTTGTCTTTTTCTTCATGTTTTTACCAGCTCTGTTGAGCATAAAATGTAACAGTTCAATAGCTCCGTTGATATTATTGACTAACTGGCACTGAATCCCGATTTTTAACTTATGATTTAAATCCGATTCCAAGCATCCTGGTGAAAATGGAACTGCTTTTATTGTGCATATAACTGCATATTTAATAAATTTTCAACTATTGTAGCATATTTAGTATGAATATGCATATTTAGGTCATATTTTTGGCGTATTTATGTGCATATTAAAGATATTTTGAAGTTTCATATCATATTTTTTAAATGTTGCATTATAATGATACTTTTTGAGAATTTAAAGATATTTTAAATAATGAACATTACATTTTAATAAAATTAATTGTAATGAAACTTAAAAAAAATATACACAATGTGTAAGTGGTAAAGTCATATTTTAAATTTTATTTTTTATTTATTTTTATTAAATGCATGCATATATCCTATTTTTTTAGGTCATAAAAATCCGCCCCTACGATGTAATCGATGACACTCTCGCCCTGTGGGCCGATAAAAGTAAATTCACCCATCACATCATCACCAGGCTTTAAAACTTAGTGCCCGAACCCACAGAGGGAGTTGATTCCGGTTACCAACAACCTGAGTATAGGGGGTGGGGGGTGATTGCGTAGGCTGATAAGACAGTCATTGATAGTAGTACCGAGAAGTGAATGCCCTCGTAGTACGGTGCCTCTCATTGTCATTGTGCGTGTTTAAATTTATAATACGTGTTCGGCATGCCGAAAGTAAAGTGTTCTAAAACGCAAACATATATTGAAACATTTGGGAGGGACTGTTATACACAAACAGGAGAAAGTATCGTTTTGCATGCTTGTAATGTGAGTTTAGATAATGAGAAGTTATTTTGTGGTCTTCCTATAGTCTATCTGTATTCTGGTTTGTTTACTATCACGTGAACTAGCATATGGTAGCTAGGGCATACGCCGAGCAAAGTCTGTACAGTACGGTTGCTGTTAACATATTCGATCGGGCACTAAGTTTTAAAGCCTGATCATCACCATAACGCCCGTTTAAAATATCGAAGGAATTTCTCACACAGAAATCGTTCATTTTTTTCCCTCATTACTCAATAGGCCTACTAAGTCCCTAGTACTTCTATTTAAGTAGCCCGATCTATTGACAGTCTCCCCTACTATGACATCATAAGGAAACTGGAGAGCATGATTGGCAAACGGGAGTTTAAATCTCCGGATAAAACTATCTCGGTTACCGGGAATCTGTCTTTTAAATAATTTACTTCGTTTTCTAACTCTCTAAAAAAAATGTTATGATGATAGGCAGAGCTCTCAGTGCACCCAATAGTTAGATCTACTTTTCGTCTGTAATAATTAATTCTTACCCATATGACATCATCGCTCTTGGTATAAATTTCCTTAAGCCATTTACTCAGAGATTTCCTTATTAACATAACTAAACCTCCTGCATTAAGCCCAAGTCTTTTATGTTTCGACTTAGACTTGACATACGTTATAAAAACATCCACGTTGATAGATTCATTTGGTGAGATCCAAGTTTTTGCAAGACAAAGACAGTCAATTTTATTTTAAAAATGAAATAATTAATAATTTGGTATTTTACTTTTAATTCCTTCTATATTAATGAATCCAATTTTAATACCTGTTGCACCCTTTTGAATCTCGTGCTTCTTGTTAGATCTACGGGAGCCCTCACCCGGCTTGGGAGTGCACCAGCTTCTAAGATCACACCGTTGGTTTGGGGGCTGGACTGATAATAGACTGCCACTTGGACTCGATATGACTTGAAGTGAGCTGGGGTTAATATTTACATTTGAAGACATTTGATTGCTATTCTCTATCCCACTGAAGAATAATCCTATTCAAAACAAAGAGGCGTGGCTGTCATAGCCCGCACGTGAGAACGCATGTGTTCACCGTGTTCATGGCAGTTTGTTTATTCTCAGTACAACTCACCCGCAGGGTCGTCGTGAACAATGTTTTGTTTGCTACAGTGTTTTGCAGATGACAAACAGTTTGTCCTTCTTCTTGCTTAGATACGCGGTCCAATCAGAGACGGCGAGACGGAGGGAAGACTCTGACTGTTAGCGGCGCTTTGTAAGCTCGTACACGTGATTGGCGGTGAAGGAATCTGCTTCTTATTTGAAAAATATAATTGATATACTATAATGATGACGATGCCGGTGAGAGTTTGTTATTTCACGTGTAAATGTTGATATTATTGTTGTATTAACTTACGAACACTAGCAAGCCACACCCTGGTAATGGCGCATGCTAATGACATTAACCAATCACGTTTTGTCACATGATGCGAATTTTCCGCGAACTCTCTGTGAGTTCTCCTCCCTTTTGTTTTGAATAGGATCAAACTTGATTGGGATCAATTATAACAGTAGGGATCGGTGTTTCACTGGCGTTATCACTATTACACTTACGAACTTGAGACACATGCACTTCACTCGCGTTATCATGAGAAGTCCACATGTCCTTCGTGTTAACTCTTGTCATCTGGTGTGCTGAGTTTTCGTGTGGCTGCATACCAGGAAAAGCTGCATACCAGGAAAAGCCAATTCATTTCCTGGAAGTTCCTTGCTATGTTGCCCAGGAGTGTCCGGCAGATGAACATGGGTTTTGCAATATGTTAAGTCGAATCATTTCCCATTAACAGTAATCACATCGCCTCTAATGTATGCCCGATGTCCGCAATGACGAGCATCCCGAAGATATGGTAAATAGTTCGGCTCTTCTCTGTCTAATTTCAGGTGGGAAGTCCTGTTGAATTCGGAATTGGCTGCCCGCTAGCATCTTAGTCCTTTCTAGAAAGGTTAATTTAGTTGTCATATTTGTAAATTTCACAAGCAGCGGTCTTCTACCCCTCTTGCCAATCCTAAACGCGGTTTCAATATGCCACTCGTCTATTTCCGTGTTTAAATTTTTCCTTAGGAAATCTATTACTAAGTGTACTGAGTCCTTTATCCTTTCACCTCTCCATTCTTCAATTCCAAAAAATACTAGATTTTTTATTCGACATGCCTTCTCCAAAGATGTAAATTTTCGTTCGTAGGTCTTATTGTTTTCTTTTACATGATCCAGTTCTTTCTTCATATTGTCATATTTCTGTCGAAGGTCATCGATAGTCTCCTGCATTTGGTCGAGTTTTTTTTTTTTTTTTTTTTTTTTTTAAAGCTTCATATTTTGTATCGTGGTATTTCTTAGTTTCTTCATTGTCGGTTTTGCTTTTTTTCACAAATCTTAGTTCACAGTTCTTGGATCGCCTTTGTGACCTCCTGCTGAGTTGGTGGTCCAGGGTTTGCTTATATTCCTCCAATCAGCAGCAACATCGCCAGAACGAGACCAGTAATCCATTTCGATCTTGAGCGATTCTTAACTACTCCATAATTGCTTGTTGTTGATTTAAATTTAAGATTACTGCAGGCACTGAATAGGCCTATTCGTAAGCGATGTCTACTCCCATATTCCGTGTTGCTCCGCGTCAGCAACTACACATCCGTTCGCGTCCACTTCTTATGCTTGACATATATCTTAATTATTATTCAAACAAATTGAATCCTAAATGTTATTTCATGGGGGTTTTCATGGCACACATCTGGCTCACTGCACCACAAATGCAATGAAATGCACAGTTTCGAAGGTATAGGCCTAACTTATTCATATTTTTCAAACGAATAGTTAATACATAAAAAAGCTTTTTTAGTATGGAATCACTTCCAACCAGATATTACAGTTCACCACAAATACGTTCGTAAATCCGGGAATCAAAGAATCTCATATATAAAAATTCGTTCATATTTGAATGTCTGTCCGAGAGGTAGATTTCAATTCTGATTTAAAAAAAATTAATTACATTAATATCTCCAAGCCAACTGGAGTTATTATTACTATTATTATTATTATTATTATTATTATTATTATTATTATTATTCTCCCATACAAGGAGCCCTATTTCACCAAGTGCAGGTATGCTAGGGCTGTATGTTGTTCATTAGTTTCATATATACAGGGTGTAAAAAATATTCTTATACAAACTTGGAGGGACTTCCCTTATATATATGGATGATTAAACTCTTAGGTTTGTGGTGCATAATAATGAAAAGTTCACATTTATAGTCTCATTCAAAGTGTTTTGAAAATGTGAAGGATGAAACTGAGAAAGGAAAATGCGCAACATTTCCATCTAAATATTCCATTTAGTGGTGTTTTGTATTGAAGCCTACAGAAATCTAGATGGGAGATCGAGGAGAATCGCTTCTGCTGATAAATTGGACAGTCGAACAGAAGACGAACTATTGTTTAAAATGAAAATTACACTTCAGCTCCGGTTTAAATTTTAAGAGTGCAAAAGTTCTTGTTTTAGATCAAATGGTTTGCAAGAAGTTTAGTTTGAAATTCAAGTTTTAGGACAAATAGTTTAGAAGAAGTTTAGTTTGGAATTCAAGTTTTAGGACAAATAGTTTAGAAGAAGTTTAGTTTGGAATTCAGATTTTAGGAAAAATAGTTTAGAAGAAGTTTAGTTTGGAATTCAAGTTTTATGACAAATAGTTTAAAAGAAGTTTAGTTTGGAATTCAAATTTTAGGACAATTAGTTTAGAAGAACTTTAGTTTGGAATTCAAGTTTTAGGACAAATAGTTTAGAAGAAGTTTAGTTTGGAATTCAAATTTTAGGAAAAATAGTTTAGAAGAAGTTTAGTTTGGAATTCAAGTTTTAGGACAAATAGTTTAGAAGAAGTTTAGTTTGGAATTCAAGTTTTAGGACAATTAGTTTAGAAGAAGTTTAGTTTGGAATTCAAGTTTTAGGACAAATAGTTTAGAAGAAGTTTAGTTTGGAATTCAAGTTTTAGGACAAATAGTTTTAAAGATCAACGATTCTACCATCCCTTAACGGTCATCGGATTATAAAATCTCATACGATGATAGCCCAGTTCATAATACTTTATGTAACAATCTAGCGTACTATATAAAGGCTAATGTACGTACCTACCTGTGTACATTAAGTGAAATCCCCTTACGATCACCCTTCTCGTGTATCTTTGTTTTAACAAACGCGAAATAGCCTATATACAATATTACGCGAGTAACTTTTTAAAAGGCAATTCATCACAATCTCACAACCTGTTACTGCAGAAATTATCGCTTATTTTCCAGAAGTTGTATTTTCAAGGACCGTTCCTGTGGATAACTAAAAATTGTACAAAATAAGCTTGCGGCATTCCTTGAGCGTTATCTTCAGAGTTAAAGAAACAACTTTTCTTCACTTTATTTTTTTTTTTGATAGGACGGCTATCAGTCACGGATAGTCACTTTGTGTATACAGAGTAACAAAAAGGTAGGCCAAAACTTTGGGGAAACATTCCTTGCATTCATGTAGAATTACGTTACATGAACATTGGTCCGAAATTGCCTAATTTTCTGGTTTTGGTTTAATAGTTTGACTTTTCTTGTGCAGGACCTACATTCTTTGCTCAAATAGAGTTCTTTCGTTATGGGCAGGTAATAATTTTTGTCAAATGCATGATTAACTTGGATAAAGAAAATTTATTGACTGATCTGTACACCCATTCAAAATATATACCCTCCGCCATTGATTATTATTATTATTATTATTATCATCATCATCATTATTACTTCACGGAAAAAGCATCGTACATAAAGATCGGCCCTGATGTCTTCCGTTCTAGATACCCGTTAGCGTTATAAAACATGTATTTAAAAATTAATTGTTTCTAAAATATACTTTTTTCTGTGCTAGCTTTTAACACGTAGGCCTACATTCGAGAAAGTTTGTGCAACATATTTTGCAACATTTAATCATGTTCATTCATAAGTAAATTAGTCCACTGATGTGACTTAGTTGATGCGTTCGCTCTCCTCACGCAGCGGGACTGTGTGTGATTCCTAGTCGGAACAAGTTTCTTAATTTGGGATTTTCTGGGGGTTTTCCTTGCCTATGATATGAACGTTGGGAAACTTGAGGCCCCTTGGTCCCCGAATATCATCTGACCGTAATCCCATCCGCGCCTTCTTCGGAACGAGTGTATATGCGTCTGTCGTATCTCGATCTATTCTTCGTGCTATCTCGTAGGTGGCCCCGGCATTGGGCTCTTCACTGTAAACTGGCAGAAAACTTTTAACAAAATATTTCAAATGCGTCATAATGATAAGTGCCCCCTATGATAATTCTGTGCTGTGCGGATTTTGGCCATACAGTTAGCTTACTGCTACTTCTTGTCAGGAGAAAAATATCAAGGTGTGCGGTTTGGTCCTACTCAGACTCAAAGGTACAAGTAAGAACTATAGAGGAATCAACACTATGATGCAGTGCGATATGTATCTATTTGTATTACTATTATTTCGCTGGGTAAAAACATACTTACAGCACTCTGAATAGAGACGCTTTGAATATACCATCTTATCGAATAAGTAAATTTAATAAATCATTTATGGTGTATAATCGACAGCCTGCTAGGATTAAACAGATAAATAATGTAAAGGGTTTTACGAAACATGTTAAGATTATTTTAAGTGATATCTTCCCATGTAATAGTAATGACGTTCTTTTAGCAAGGGTGGTTATGTTATGATCTTATTTTGTGTTACGAATCTTATAGCCTTGTGCACTATAAGATTATTTTCTAAGTAATAATAATAATAATATAATGTAATAAAATGGCTAAATATGTACAGGTGGAAAAAAAGCGGACCTATTAAAATATCTAAGTTGCCGTTATGAGCCACTGCGCTTGCCTAGCGGGTTCTAGGCATGCGCAGTGGCTCATATCGGCAACTAATATATTCTAGTAGGCATAGGCGTACCGAGGGGGGGGTTTGGGGGTTTAAACCCCCCCCCCCATTGATTAAAAAAAGGAAAATTGTATAATTTTTTAAGTCTGACCATAAATTACAAGTATAAAGCGTGGGAAGCTTAAAAATCGTTATTTTGCGTCTTAATTTTTTAAATTTTCCGGGGGGGAAAACCCCCGGAAGCTTAAAACTCGTTATTTTGCATCTTAATTTTTAAAATTTTCCGGGGGAAGAGCCCCCGGAAGCTTAAAACTCGTTATTTTGCATCTTAAGTTTTAAAATTTTCCGGGGGAGACCCCCGGAAGCTTAAAATTCGTCATTTTGCGTCTTCATTTTTTTAATTTTCCGGGGGAGGACCCCCGGGCCCCCCTCTCTCCATACCCCCCAGACCCCGCGGATGTTATAACCCCCCCATATGGTCGGCCTGGTTACGCCTATGCTAGTAGGTCCGCTTTTTTTTAACCCCTACCTGTACACTCGAATGCACGGAAACTTTCCGATGCTTCTGGTTTCTTCTAGTGTTTTCTCTTTATTCAAAGTTGGCATTGAGTCCCCTTATCATATTTTATGTTAGACCCCAGCCCTGGGTGAGGTAATCTTTCATTGGATTGAGTTTAAGCCTGACCACATGTAGGTCTATTACAGGCTACAGCTTATGATCAACGCTCTGATGTAGATGTAGATGTAGATATCTCGTCCTGTAGTTCCTGCGTTGAGCGGGGCTCAAGGATATAGAACATGTCAGATCAAAATATGCATGCATGTTATAACAATAATACATACAGAAACTGCAAGCTGCCAAAAACGGCTGTATCGATTTTTTTTTAATTTGTACACAAGATGCTTATACTAAGAGCTAAACACTTAATTGAAACACTTTTTCGTAAAAATTCTCTCCCACCTACGTCTAGGTCTTCCAAACGGTCTCTTCGCTTCGGGTTTCCCAGTCAATATTTTTTTAGATATTCTTTCCTCCCCCATGCCACCCTAAGCCTCTTCGATCTGACAATTAGTGAAAAGAAAGGTAATTCATTCATTCACACTTGTCTGCAGTCCAGTACAATGTTGCCAAATACGTACCACAGCACGTTTACTTCACTTGAGAAGTGTTGAATGGGGTGAATGACAGCGGCAATAATGGGGAAATCAACGCGACTACAAGAGCACCTGTTCTTTATCGGTGTTGGTGTCTGTGAAGATTTTTGGATTAGGGAACAATGCTATTGTATTCTTTTTGCACGACTTAACTAATTAATGGTACTTACGAATATTGTTGCCGTGGATCGTAAGTTGACATTCCCGCACGCAATCTTGTTGCTATGGAAACAAAACAAATTGTCTGTGCGGTAAGAATTTACTTACGCCACACATCATAATACAAGCCTTATGGACAAGCCCCCCCCCAGAACAAATATTCGGTTCCCATAACAACAAACACATGCGAATCGCTTTCTGAAATAAACATCTATCTTCAATAATGTATATACATAATATTTTCAGGTAATATCTCAATTAATATAGTTAAATTGATATAAATAATCATCGTGCAAAAAATAGCATGCAATACTCGTGCCGTAAGCGCATAACGGATTTCGGAAAATTTCCTCGATCCGTATGCATTGCTTACGGCACTTGTATCGCATTATACTATTTGTTGATAACCGATGGTTTGGGACGAGTTCTTCTTAAAATGGCACGAACAGTACCTGACGCCATCTCCACAATGCGCAAATCTTATATCAGACATCATGACATCTACTGCGCATCCTAATATCCTATTGAGACAAATCCCTGATCATTTGCCAGCATCTAGACAAAATGACACAATGATTTGTTAGAGAACTAGATAATATATTGCTGGAAATTTGTACATGTTTCAATCATAATATTATTGTCAGTCTTAGTGAATACTCACACCGAAGTAGCATAAATGCGACCTGCAGTCTAAAGTCTATATTTTCACTTGATCAATTGGGGGAAAAAAAACAAAAACAAAAACAAAAAAAAAACTTACCTTAAGAATTTAAAGTAATGTAATTTACCTGTAGAGGATCAAGTTTGAGCTTTTCTAAACAAGGCTTTTTTCTGTTCGTTTCGATTGCTGTACTCTTTCAATGACACATCGCACACGCATAGATACTTTTACACTGTTTGCAATAATTCTATGTTAAATTGCTCACTTTCCGGCAGTCATTCCTTCTTTGCCATAACTAGACCTGGGATTTTAAGGTAAATGCCTATTTTGTTCCTTATGAAATAACATGAAAATGTTTAAATATGTTGACATTTCATGATATATCACTTATATTTATAGAGTTTTAAAATGCCCTAAAATGCCTATTTGAACCTTTGGAGCCTATTTTTACCATTTGAGTGCCTAAAATGCCTATTTTGTACATTTAAAATAAAATCCAACTGGACATTCCTGAATGAAGAGCAAAACAGCAGAGGGTGGGTTTTTCACAGAAACTTATTTTCCCAAACAATTGTCGCCAAAGGAATGCTGACTGATGGGGGGAGGGGGAGGATTAGCTCAAAACAACAAGTAACAGGTATATAGTATGAAGGGACATACTGTGTCAATTTTCCATGTAATCCAAAACTGTTTTTCATAAATGTATTTTTAATTCTGTCTTAATTTTGCAATTATTTCTGTTAAGAATAGGTATACCACTTCTTTACAGTAAAAAAAAAAAGTCATGTTACAGTTGAAGAGCATATTGTAGTAATATTTAAAAGTCTATTTTCTGCCTATTTTCACATTTTTAAAGCTTATTTTAAGTGCCTATTTTCTCTTTTAAAAGCCTATTTTAGGTGCCTAAAACTTTTTTTTAGAACCTAAAATCCCAGGTCTAGCCATAACCTACACTCAGTTACACCAAGAAAATACGCTTAGTACGCAGTCGTCGTCCCGAGTGTGAGTAGCGTGCAGCCTGCATCCAGGCAATGCAGCTCGCATGCTATGGTACTTCGGTGTGAATGCTCCCTTAATGGTGGATATCACTTTATTGTTGCCAGTCTTTATAATACGACCATGGTCCGGAGAATTCTACTCCTTTATCTAGCCATGGACGATACCTGGCCGGGATCTGTCTCGATTTGATCATTTCGGAGTAGACTTGTGCGGACTCTTTTGGGTAGCGAGGTCTTTGAGGATGATTGAAATCGACACCGAACAGCCCAAACTTTTCCCTGAAAAAAGCAAAGAAACAAATTTAAAAATCAGTTTGTCATTGGATGAAGGTATTAGAAATTAGCTGTTATGCAATCAAAAGAAATTTCTGCTCAATGCGAAACCGGTATTAAGTGTTTCGTGGAATGAGCATAAGTGCATTATAATTTACTTTGATTGCATTCTTGTAGGCATTTGTTATATTAATTGTTATTTATTGTTGTTATTGATTATCGTTGCTGAATATAGACCCGTGTTCAATTCCGATATCTCACATTCTTTTGAAATACGCCGATCTGGAACTGAATGCACTCAGCCTCGTGAGGACAACTGAAGAGCTACTTAATAAAGAAAGTAGGATGGGATATCGTGCCATCTTTTTCTTTTTAATTTGATACTGATATTATGACTTTTTTCACTGTTATCACCACTTTATTGAAAAACATCCGTTTTCACTATTTTCTTGAAATCTGCTCTAATGATCTTTAAATTTTACACACGAAATGTTTATAGCCTATACTAGCTAAAACTTTTATTGAAAACTTTTTTTTAATAGAAATTGTCTGAAGAGCAGACATCCTTTGCACAAAGCCGTGTGCATGAGGCCACTGTATAATGCAATACTTACAATACCATCCTCTTATTCTATTCAGAAAGCAAAGTGAGAATGTTTTATTGTATATTGCCCATACTGAAGGTAGAGTGTTAGTATAACATATAATTTTTGGTACGTTTAATTCATATATTTCGATGTTGTTTTATGTGGTGTATAAGTGATCGCACTGGATCATGAATTAAGAAAACGATTCCACTCATACCTCCCGTGTTTGATATTGACAACTAACGTTTAGCAATTCATCGGATATAGACCAATCACGATCATTTATAAAATGCTTGCTATTAATACGAGGATGGGATTTTATCCGATAAAATGATCAGCTCGTTACTGGACACGTAAGCATCAACGTGCGCTGATTAATACGACACATGCCATTAAGCAGCACAAGAACAGATTTTATGCAACACAGCCTGTTTGGAAATTGAAATAATGTGAATGTGCATTGATAACAGCACAATTTCGATTCGGTGCATGGCAGTTCGTGTGCTTTAATTCTGTTCTGCTGTTAGCTTACTTGAATTAAGTTAACTATGTCTTATATGCACTATTGGTAGCACTTATCACAACACGGGAACTAGAATCGATTCATGGATGGTTGATTCATAGTATGCCGTGATCGCAGTTGTTAGTTTTGATTTTGTATAACAAAGTACGAAAGTACGTAATTATTATTTGTATAATCCGTTACATTTTTATTCATGGAATAGTCTTAATAAATCCCACTCGAGTTGGCGAGTTTTATCAGATAAATTTCCTGCTGCGCAGACGTTGATCTATCGATAGGCTCGTAAACTCTCGTGGGATTACCTATGAGAAGAAAGCAATTAAATTTTACTTACGCATAGCCTCTATTCCATTCGAAGTTGTCCATAAGACTGGACGCACAGAAGCCTATCACGTTGCAGCCGTCGTCATGAATGGCTTTCAGCATTTCTGTGAGGTAGCTGACGTAATAGTATATTCTGCCAGTGTCAGCCACTTGTCCATCATCTGCAAATCCGCTCTCCGTCACCACCACCGGCGGGTTGTTGTATTCCTCTGCGATCCATTTCAACTGCTTCCTGAACCCCCATGGCACAACCTAAAAAAAGAAACACACACAGAAATTGGGTGTAATTTTCTTAGGGGTTGCGATCTTAATGAAAATTATGGTTATAAAAATTTAATTCAGATGATATACAGTGTAGACCTCCACTAGTGTTATATTTATAAATTAGGGTGACCATTCGTCCCTGATTTTCTGGGCCAGTCCTAGAATCAGATCTAATGTCCCAGATTTTTGGTAACTGGATTCCACAGGGAGAATACCATGAATTAATTTGTTTTAATCATATAAATACGTCTGAGATTTTCATCTGACTACAAACTGCTCGTTTACAAGAAATCCTCGACTGCAATGCTTACAGTGAAATAATGGGATAGTGTTATGCTTAGTCATCACAATGTATTTATATTTCCTTGTGCCTTTCTCACCTTGAGCCACTCTGCAGCCGTGCTAGGCCAGCTGGGGTCCTGGAAAGTGATGACGCCACAGTCCCTGAACACTGAAGGCACAGGACCATCCGCTCCTTCTGCACCCAGAACGGTGGTGTAATGGTTTAAACCGAAGAAGTCCCACGTCCCTGCAAAACGCACATCCAAGTTATACTGCAAATCTTTTGGCAACTTGCACAAAACAAGATAGAATTTTGTAATGAAACACTCAGTTGAAAAGTGCTGTTGTTTTATATTTTGTCATATAAATTAGGCTACCTATCTTCTGATCAAGTGTGGGACGTACTTAAGTTGGTCACAAAATCAAGAAGGGAAGTAACAGATAAATGCCATCAAAAAGGATCTGAGTTTAACTCTCTGTACTACGTGTTTACCAGTGGCCCCAATTTTTAAAAACATTGAGTGGGGTCAAAAACACTCATTATTTTTATTTCGGGTTTCAGGTAACGGTAACTGCCAAAATAAAGAATAAATAAAAAAAACTAGTTGCAAAATATGTGTTTCTCCTAACTGGAGCTTCCCCAATAAATTTGTCACAAAGCACGATCATTTTCTTCTTCTATGCATAGACTGTTCACCAGCCAAGTACCTCATGTACAAAATTTGAACAACTTCGTTATATAGTTAATCAATTTCATATTTTCAGTGGTGTAAATATAATACTAGATTTCTAGAAATATCCGCCTGTATACCATTATCAAAAGGAAGCAACAGATGCGTTTGAGCGTGTTTTTACTTCAGTATTGTACTTGTATTTTTACACATCTAGTAACTTCGTTAGAACCGTTATAGCCGATTTATGAATTTTCTTCATTTAAAGTATCACTAAAAGTAAGAGAAAGTCGTCGCCAATATTCCTGTCACATCGCCAGAAGATACTTAGCCCAAATACAGAATTTTGTTGTTTGTTTTTCATTCTCGAGCTAGGCTGTTCAGACAGACACACACACACAGACATGTTTCTGAAAATAGTATTTTTTTTTTTATTCAGGGGACCTCGAAACGTGTGTTTATGTTAAAACTGACCGAGTTCCGGGATCGAACACAATACTTCCTCTATATATAGTACCATGGATACATGGTACGGGCAGAGGAAGTAAAAATATCAGCACTTTTGGAAAAAAAAATGTGTTTCATTGCTAAAATAAGTTTTGTACTCTTTCCAAAGATCATTATACTGCAAAGGTTTTTTCCTAAATCTCACCTCGAATGTATTCGATCTCCTCCTGGGTGAATTCCAGCAGTCTTGATCTCTTCAGACCTTCTTCTGCGCTTAATATCTTCACCCTATCCTTCACCAATTGAGGAAAGTCGCCTTCAAAACTGTAGATCGGGTGAGCGAACATTCCTAGCTAAATAGCATGTACAAGGAAATAATATACTCGGTTATTCATCAAGAAGTATGAACTCAACACAGGAAATTACTGGAAAATAAAATGCAAGTTCATAAGAAGGGAACTCCAAGAATATGGCACATTATACTTTTTCTGCAGCGACTAACAAGCTAAAGTGATAAGCTGCAGAAAGTCAATTACAATTTTTCCAGCAGCTGTATGGGAAAATGTGTGCAAGAAAATGATAGGAGATGGTTAGGCCTATCTGAAGAACACTCGTCGAAAAAAAAAATCTAAATCAACAACGATTTTAAAAAGTTGCCATTGTGCTCATGACATAAGTTACTAGATTCTGTCCTTGTAAAAATATTTACTTATTTACTTTCTCTTTGTTTTCATTTCACTACTGTATCTGGCAGGGGTGTAATTAGCTACTTTAGCGCCTAGGCTTAAATACGGCACTGGTATCGGGCAATACTGCGCTATATTGCTACATTCTAATACCAGAACCAGTGGCTCTTTGAATAGCAGACCTCGCTTCCAAAAAAGATCTAAAATCGGCTCTTCATCGCTGTCTTTAAAGGTTTAGCCAATGCTGTCATTCATTGTAAAGACAACATTGTTTCCAGGGATACCGTTTGGCAATAAGCTGAAAATTACATTAAACGGATCATTAAAACGGCCTTCTATTAATACATTACATATTTTTCCTACGAGGGATGAGTTGAAATGGATCTACAAGTGTAGATTCTGAATAGGCTACATAGGGTCATAGGGGTTATTCACGTAGTGCCAGGCAAATGTTCCATTATTAGGAAATACATATTGCTTCATCTTCAATGAAGCCTATATGGGTGCTACACCTAGAACTATTTTTGACAGTCATAAAGTAAGTCATCTGAGCCATTAGATAAGTCAATGCAAGAGCCTGCTGGCTGCTGCTGAATATTTCGAATCGGTCACTCACTTTGAATTGCAGATAACGTTCGCAGGCGATGCGATCAGTGGTTGAGTTGGTGAGAGGTTCACACCAGTGGATGTTGAGACTGAGGCCAATTTTCCCTGAAACATTTTAACGTAGTATCAAGGTCTAGTATTGCGTAAAACAAGTCAGTAATAGATTATACTCCTTTTAGCTGCGAGACCATACCAAGAGTTCTCTACATTAGGGTAGGCCATGGAACTATTGATTATCAAGCTTAAAACAAACAAACAAACAAACAAACAAGTAATTAGAAACTGAATATAGTTTTAATTCATTTACTTTCAGTGTAAAGTGTATTTAATCTTTTTAATAGCTGGTATCTTACCTCATTATACGTCCTAAGTGACACTCAAATGAAAGAGTTCGAAAAAAAGGCTTGGTTAAGACATAGTTACCAACCTTGTTGGGACTGTCTGTACCGCTCCTGGTACAGATGGTAGGCCTTGGCATGCGACAGCAGAATTATCTTGGCCGCCTGGTAGCCAGCAATCCCCGGAACAGCGAGCCCGGGCGGGAAGTGTTGCGTCTCGTACCCCTGTATCACTGAAGCTGGCTCATTGAAAGTGAGCCAAACTTTAACCTGTCGACACAATCCCATAATACTGTATTAAAACACCTAAACCTATCGCAATGCAAAAGAGTTAGAATATAAAGTATGTGACCCATGCATCTGCTCAAGTATTTTCTCTATAGGCCTATTGACGTACTGGCTGATGCCCGCGATTATTTATCCAACCGCTAGATTTTTAAAATAATCTAAGAGGGCCGTCCAGAAAGTAAGTTTCCCTGGAGCCGTTTACAGAAACAAAACATAATTTCATGGAAATGTGTATTGCAACAGATACAGCAAGTGTTCAGCTCTTTTTCAACATATTCGCCACCGGAATTGAGACATTTTTCATTCTGTGGGACCAACGTTTGAATACCTGTGTCGTAGAAGTCTGCGAAGACCAGGGATTTGAACCATTGTGTGGCAACATGTCCGCCTCTTTGTAATTCTCTGTAATTTCTTGAGGAGTAGGAAAATGGGCACGAGATCCGGGCTGTAGGGTGGATTTTTAAATATCTCCCAGCAAGTCTCCTGCAGAAGTTCGACTGGGAGGTTTTTAAACTTTGGAATTACTTTGAAAAATATAACATAATTTATTGTTAAATAATGTAAAATAGGCCTATGTGTAATGTTCACATGTGCAACCAAAACCAATGATAAAAATTGTCAGTAAAGTAGTTTCCATTTCAATATCTGTTGATGTCATTAAAAAATATAAATTTATTGAGAAAAACTAATAAAAATAATCAGTATCACAACACATTGGAAAATATCTTAAATATAACTCTTAATATTTTTAACACACATTTACTATTACATGATGCCCCCTAAATGTTAGGTGTGACTTACCCTGTCTCCAAAGTTTGAGAAAAGTAAATCTGCATAATCTTCGAAATACACAGCTATCGTAGGGTTGAGCCATCCTCCAAGCTTCTGCAATTCTTCTGGCAAATCCCAATGGTACATGGTTACCATAGGCTTGATTCCATTAGCTATCAGCTCATTTATGAGGCGATTATAATACTGGATACCTTCTTGGTTGACTCGATTAATCTTCCCCGTGGGTAGGACACGTGGCCAAGAAATGGAGAAGCGGTAAAAATGAACCTGAATGGTTTTAAACATAAATTAATATTATTCGCAGGATTGTGGAGGATTATGAACATGTAATAACTAGACCTGGGATTTTAAGGCAAATGCCTATTTTGTTCCTTATGAAATAACATTAAATTTTTTTAATATGTTGACGTATCATTTATAATTACAGAGTTGTATAGTGCCCTAAAATGCCTATTTGGACCTTTGGAGCCTATTTTTACTACTTTAGTGCCTAAAATGCCTATTTTGCACATTTAAAATAAAATTCAATTTTGTAACTTTTACAATCATTTAATGAACATCCCTAAATGAAGGGCAGAACAGCAGAGGGTGGGTTTTTCACAGAAACTTGATTTTCCTAAACAATTGTCGCCAAAGGAATGCTGACTGACGGGGAATATTCGTTCAAAACAACAAGTAGCAGGTATATAGTAAGAAGGGACATATAATCCAAAACTGTTTTTGATAAATGTATTTTTAATTCTGTCTTAATTTTGCAATTATTTCTGTTAAGAATAGGTATACCATTTTTTTTTCAGTAAAAAGAGATCACGTTACGGTTTAAGAGCATGTTGTAGTATTTAAAGTCTATCTTTAAAGTCTCTTTTAAAAGCCTATTTACTTGTTTTAAAAGCCTATTTTAGGTGCCTAAAACTAATGTTTTTAGAGCCTAAAATCCTAGGTCTAGTAATAACACAAAGGATGATGGTTTTCTGATAATTTCATCATATTGCAAGAATGTAAATTATATACTCACACCTAATGTCTTGAGAAGCTTCACATCCTCCTTGTACAGATGGTAGGAATCACATGCCGTGTCTCCATTTGCCATCTCAGGGTGTTTGTGTGTGAAAGAGTCCCAAATACTCTCGCCTTTACCTGAAAATTGAGTTAAATAGATCTATTTTCTTCTTTCTTGTTGTTACGTCACAGTAGTATGCCATATTTTTTACGAAAACCTATTATTACACAGACCAACAGCCATTTTGGTGCCTTAGAATTTATATCTATTCTTGGGTATATCTAGGTCGCTGATGCCAAATGCGTCATTAGTTTTGCCCTATCGGCTTTAGTTTGTGAGGTATGGTATTACCATTATGCATATTATCCCATTTTACGTTTGATATAAATAAAAAGTGCTTATTTTTAGCTTCGAAATCACGTGAAGAAAA
Source organism: Ectobius pallidus (assembly GCA_964059195.1). NCBI lineage: Eukaryota > Metazoa > Arthropoda > Insecta > Blattodea > Ectobiidae > Ectobius > Ectobius pallidus. Next base: position 155,103,089 of record CAXKWD010000005.1, on the reverse strand, counting down.
AAGCAACACACTAACATTACATAACATTGCAATAACAATATAACATGGGGTCTGTCAAAAAATTGATATTATCATATATTGTACGGTCGTTTATGACATGAACTGTCAGTTTGAGGGTCAAATAATCCAGCCAGCTTTTTTCTGTACTTCGTGCAGTTTTCGTCCTATGGGTCTAAAGTATGGTCAAGAACCTTCATTAGCTATAATATCAAGCAAGATTTTGTTTCGATAGACTAAGAGTTCACGAATAAGATCCTCCCCTCAACAAAAGTAGAGCTGGTAGAGAAAAACTATTTACATATTTCGAATAAGCACACTAATTATAGTCAAAATCCGGTAAAACATCTGAGACACCAAATAAAAAGTTCTTACAGAACAACTAATAATTTACTACATGAAATTCTCTACATAGACTCAGTGGAAGATGTCATGAAAAATTTACAAAGATTTTACTGTCTATCATTGGACATATAAATCCTTTAAGGAAATCTCTTTATTAATGATTATATTTCCTATGAACAAAATCCAGCCACATCTTATCCATCAAGGCATTTTATAACTCAATGAAACATCTCTCAAAGAAACTGATCAAAATCACTGTTGCCAATTTCATATGTATATAGGAGTAAAAAGCACAAGCTTGATCTATGCATGTATGAAACAATCAGAGAATAAAGATGCTGGCTGGCTGGCTGGCTGGCTGGCATTTGATAATATTGTCATAAGTTATACATTTTGAAAGCTAGGCATTAAATCCTTTGCCGATACATAGTTTAAAAAATGAATAAATATGTCAAATTCTTGACATTTTATTTCTGTAAGACGCTTTCTTCACGTCATCAAATCTGTTGATGCGCCCACATTTATTCATATATCGCCTTTCTTGCTTCTTTCTCCAATGTCTTCTTTTCTTTTTCTAAATGAGACAATATTTACTGAACTGCGTGGTTTACGCGTAGGCTATGTGTTTCTTCTTCTTTTTTCATTCTCGTAATCACCTCTAACAATCTGAATAACGCTATATGAGAGTGGTGATTATAAAAATTAGCATTAAGGTCTGCGTAAAAATCATCACAGCATAAGTACTGTGAAGGGAAATTATAGGAATTAGCATGTTGTAATTTTTCAGAGACTGTAGTAATTCACTTATCCTCATTCACCCTCCAAAAAAATTACCTCTTACGATTCTGTAGGAATTCACAGCGATCCATGAAAATAACAACGTTCGTGAATCAGTAACTCACGAAAACTAGGTAGCCCATCTTTAGTTATAAGTAGGGTTCGTTTGTTTATGAAGTGTCATATTTTTATCCTGACGTCCAGTCTCGCCACAAACACAACGTAAACACGAATTGCACGCTTGTTATCCTAATCGGTCCGTTTTTATTTTGCATATAAAGTCATATTTTGGTCTTTTTTGTAGTTTTGGTCATATTTTGGCCATATTTGTAATTTAACGTCATGTTTCAATTATACATTCGATAAAAGAGTCCAATTTTATTATGTAGTTTATGTACTACATGGTCGAGTTAAATTTGAAATTTATTGAATTAATTTAATATTTATGCTAAGTTAATAGTAACTTAAATTTTAATATTAATCTAATTCTTCATATTTTGCAGGAACACGCATGGTCTATGAAATATTACGAATATCTGGAGCTGATGAAGCGAGCAAACAGGAGAAGATTCTTCAAAAACAGAAATTCATTTCAAGTAAAACTGTGAATCACCAAAATGGTTAAAAAGTGATTATCTGATTGAATTTAGGTGACGTTTTAAATTGGAACATTTTTTAAAATGCCCTATTTTATTAGGTCATATTTAGGATTTTTGGCTCATATTTAGTCATTTCTAAGGGCATATTTGCAGTCATATTTTCCACTTTATTAGGTCAATGACATCCGAACCCTAGCTACAAGATTTGCTGTTGATAGCACCATCTAGTTTATCCATCAATATTGCAAAACTTAACTTACCATCTTCATTCCAAGCGCCCTCTATTTGATAAGCAGAAGTGGTTGCTCCGAAAAGAAAACCTCGAGGAAATGTGAAGTTTCTGTTGGTATCCCACACGTCATAAGTATATTGAGGTTGATGCAACTTGGAGTTAACCACGATTACTAAAGACAACAGACAAACCCCAAGAGACTTCATAATGGCATTGAACCGAGGTGAAAAAGTGCTTATTACTTTATAGGAGTCTCACTTCAGCTGTTTGTATAATAAATCTAAACAAAACAGACTTCCTTGGATGAGCAAGGACGTTCATTGTGTTGTATTGGGGACAGCAATGAAACAGGACTCTTGCATTTCCGCGAACTGCGCCATCTTATGAAGGTGATAGAGTAAGTTCAGATGAAGTTGTGCTAGAGGAATTGAATAATTTATCTATAACTGATCCCATTCTAGTTTGATCCTAGACAAAACGAAGGGGGGAGAACTCACAGAGAGTTCGCGGAAAATTCGCATCATGTGACAAAACGTGATTGGTTAATGTCATTGGCATGCGCCATTAGCAGGGTGTGTCTAACGAGTGCTCGTAAGATCATGCAACAATAATATCAACATTTACACGTGAAATAACAAACTCTCACGCCACGCCTCTTTGTTCTGAACAGGATCGTTCTTAAATGGGATAGAGAATAGAACAGGATTCCTTCAATGCTCCAAAGTCTGGCCGTTCTAAGAAGGAAACTTCAAATAAACAAAAACCAGTATGCCTATCTCACTCTAGCACATTACTCGTATGACTTAAAAGTGAGACAGACATACTGGTTTTTGTTTACTTCAGGTTTCCTTCTTAGCTCGTGTATATATATATATACATATATATATATATATATATATATATATATATATATATTACAGGTTACTCCTCATACAGAGGTTCTCCCTGTGGCCAAATAATCTGTAAGTATAATGTAGTCCCATTTCCTGCGAAAAACAGGATTCGTTGGAGAAGGAAATAGGGATAATAATAACAATACTTACTTATTCAATGGGAATAGACAATTCCTCCACAAGCTAGAGGAATACTATCTATTTTATGGGTCCCGGAGCCGATACTTGATGTGGTATCTTCAAGGCAAAACATAACTTACAATAGACTATTGTAATATTTGTTTGTAACAACGCCTACTATAGAAAAGTTTGTTTTATAGTCGCCCCCACATTAGGCTACAATTTCAACACTTAAGGCAGTACTGTTATAACAGATCTGGAAGTAAGATTGACAGAAATTGAAACTTGACACAATACTTCCAATGCCTTGCGGTTAGAGAAAGTAAAAATAACCTTGTTATAGAATCATTTACTTGTTAACTCGTATCAAAATTAAATTAAAGAAAAATAGTATGGTGACGAGAAATTATATTATCACTGACACTATAGGTATCTTGAACCATAGAACCACGTGAGATGTGGTATTGTCACACTTGTCATATTTTTATCTTGAACTTTGTTCTTGCCGCAAACACAAATTAAACACACCTAAAAGTCATATTTTGGTCTTTTTTTGTGCTCTTGGTCATATATTGACCATATTTGTAATTTAACGTCATATTTCAATTATAAATTCGGTAAAAGATCAAAATTATACCGGTACAGTGTATGTAGTACACTAGAAAATAGCCCGTGGCTTTGCCACGGTTAAAATGATGCTTAAATACGAAACTTACAGGTCTAGAATCCTAAGTTCTCATCTCGTCAGTATTATTTAGTTCATAGGTCTCTTTTGATGTCCCATCATGTCAAGATTATTTAGTTCCTATTAGTTACTAAATATACAAATTGCAAAATAAAATACAATATTTACACTTAATTATTTCCTCAAAACTTATTTCTTTCAGTTACTGTACTTCTCTCTGTTGGCTTTGCCTACGATCCTTACAAATCAACTACATTATTTTAATACGGTACTGTACTGTACACATTTGCATGCCAATTTATAGTTTTTTTTTTTTTAAGAAAAACAAATTTTCAGCAATAGGCCTATAACGTACTCGGATCAGGATTAAATCCTAAAGCATAGTGTTATTATGCTGTACTGTTTCCATTCGCTCTCTGCTTGCATCTCGTAAACATCTAGGATAATTAAAGGTACATTTTCCCCCGCCTTAAGAAATTTCATTTGTGCTTGGTGGTAACACTGATCGTATCTCTTAACAGTTTCGGCCATTTTGTTCCGGCGTTTTGCTTCGTTATCGTTGTGCAATGTTGTCGTGCAGTGTAGTGTGTTGATACTGTCTTTTGTGATTATTTCACCTAAGAAATTCGCCATATGAAATTCTAATGGTTGTGGTAAGTAACATTCAATTATATATTTTCTTATTGACTTGAAAAATAGTAACCTCATCATCATCATCATCAACATCGTTTGAGCATAAAAGTCATAAGACTGATCACTAGATCTAAAATTATCTAAACTCGTATATTAATTATATTATATGACAAAGCATCAGAGGACAAAGTGTTGTGAACATAAAGACAAGATAGCATGTTATTTCTTGGTTGCAGTTGGCACTTCCATAATTAAGGTGATACTTCTTAAATCCTAATTGAAGTGCTCAGTAATATAGTTTCCTTGTTTTTTAAATTTGTCTCTCACAAATATTAAGTTTACAGCCAACTGAAACCTTCAGCTGACAGTATGCAATAATACATGCCAATAGCCTGAAGCATATCATAACCTATAGCAGTTTTAATCATTTTCCTGCCTTTCCTATATTCCCTACTGAATATTTAAGCAGGCAAGGAACTATTGGTTCACCATATTAGATTGAAAAAAAATATTTATTTTTTATTTATATTATCATATAAGCCAATCCCTCAATGGGCGGGCATCTTCGATGTTAGTAGCGGGTCCGGTAATATAGAAGGTCCTGCTACAACTCTTAAGCTGCGTTTACACTATGTAACTTGTTTAATATAACTTGAGTTATATAACATGTTTTCCAAAATTGTTACAAATACATGCAAATTATCACATATAACACTGTGTTATATAACTGATTTTTGTGTTATATAACCAGTTTTCTGCGTTTACACTATGTAACTTGTTTATAAAACTTGGGTTATATAACATGTTTTCCAAAATTGTTACAAATACATGTAACTTGTTACAGATAACATTGTGTTACATAACTGATTTTTGTGTTATATAACAAGTTATATCTTTTTCTCCTATAATATTCTCAAGTTATACCTTTCCCGCAGGGGATGGGAAATGTGTAACTTGTTACATGTAACCTACTACATGTGCATTTTGCTGCGTATATATACAGTAGTAACAACAAACAGATGCAACAGACAATGGAATGATAGTGCACAGCTTTTACCCTAACCAACCAATTGTTATACATGATATATACATTTAATACAATTTTAATTATTTTAACAATTTCTAAGTGGTTAAGTCAACATTTGCTAGTTTTAGTGTGAAATTGAGTACAGTTTGATCGACAATAGCTTTTACTACTATATATTTTGTGATAATATTTGGACATATCCATTTATACGGTATATCAGCGCCATTGCCCACCGCTGTGGCAAAGGGTATGCGTTCGCTCCTCTCATGCAGCAGGCCCAGGTTCGATTCCTGGTCTGGACAAGTTACCTAGGTGGGTTTTTTCTGGGGGTTTCCTCACCTTTGAGACACATTTCGGGTAACTTTAGACCCGTGAGGTCCCCAGATATCATCTGGCCGTAATTATCATCTTCATCCCATTTTCGCCTTGTTCGGAGTGAGTATGTGTGTGTGAATGGTGTGTCTCGTCCTATGTGTTCGTGTTGTCTCGGAGGTGGCCCCGGCATTGGGCTGATCACTCATCCGAGGTGGCCCTTCATGCCCTTGTCTGGTCAAAAAAGTATGTATTTGTTCCAAAGATAATCCCTCCCCCGACAGGTTGCGGCCCTGTAAGGCCCGGGCGGCTTGGGTCGCTTAAATCCTAAAAGGGAGAGGTAAAACTAAGATAAAGGAAGAGAATCAGCGCCATCAAGATATGGAACATTTATGAAAATTGTTAATATTACATATGAGAGTTTTGTAGAGGGGAATATATGTGAGATTAGGATATATTATTATTATACTATTGTACATCTGAAAAGCATAGTAAAGGTTTCATAGATTGAACTTTTGGATAAATCTAATTATTTGTGGTTAGGTGAACAGTTTCTTTATACAAACAAATTGTCAGACAAGTTATGTCATATGCAGTATTGTGAGGCACACTAATTAGTGATTTTGTTACCGGGCTTCCACTGTTATTGTACAGTAACATTCAAGATAGATATATCCATGTCCATTCATGTACCACAGATTCTTGTCTCTGTTGGACATTAAATGATAATATTATAGGAGAAAAATTCCTCTGACACTGGGACTTGAACCCAGGACCTTTGGCTATCCTTGCCAATGTTCTTACCAACTGAGCTACGCCAGAGTTCAATTCACAGCGTCATCTGGCGGGAACCTAATCTCGAGGAAATATTTCCAGGGAATGTTCCCGGAAATGTTCCCACAAAGGGAATTTATGATTTACGAGTAAGGTAACTCAGATACCTATTTGTTACTTAAATTTAATCATGATTATGTTAAATAAAACTAAAAACTGTCATAAGTTCAAAGATTAATATATAATTAATGAAAGAACACAAAAAACATTAATTATTCACGTATAAAATATTGCAATACTGGGTTTTCACATAGTTAACAATGTTTTCACAGGTTAATTAAAATTTGCCCTGGTTCTTGAAGGTCAATACAGAAGATTAACAAAAGAGTTCATTGAAGAGATTAGACAAAAATTACAGTAATAATCATAAATTGTACGAACCCAAACAACTTTTAGGAATAGGCAAGTATGCTTTCTTTAAATGTGTGACCTTGACTTCATCTTAGAAGTTGGCCCTAATCACATCCATTGAAATCCATTAGATTTTCTTCATCATCCTCTTCTTTTTCTTCTTGATCAGAAAGGATGCCAATATCATCACTGTCATCATGGCCTTCATCATCATCATCTAGGTTTTCTTCTTGGTTTTTCCCTTCATCTGGATCGTCTGGATTACCAGCACTTTGGGTTTGAACTTCAGTGAATTCACTCTTCTTTTTCTCCTTCTGAGGTTGAGCATTCATCAGTTTCCCGTTGTATGAAAGATAAGTGAGTTTAGCTGCTCGCTCAGATGATAGGCGGTTCCTCTTTTTAGATTGCATCCATGAAAACTTACTGAATGTACGTTTTGTTACGGCAGAAGTGACTGCAGCTCCTAAGGTTTGGATGGCCACATCTGCCTAGTCCCAGGTTCCTCTTAGCCCTCATAAATCATGAAAGAACTAAATTTTCCCCTAAACTACAGTAGGATTAGCCTAGACCGTGGGACTGATGTATGATTAATTATTAGGCTCTAAACGATTTATATTGAAATTTGTTTTTGTGTAATATTGAAGGTGTTGGTTTCTGGCATTTTATTTTAAATACCTACACCATCTATTAACAATTATGTTAAATTACTTATCTTTAATCATGTTTAAATACGTGTGAGGTATCACTTTATAACATATAAGTTTATTAATAAAACCTAAGAGATTATCACGAATAATTATATTTTTTAAAAAGAAGATGACTTAGAGTACATTGTTCTGACAATAAGTGAAAAATTATATCATAGGAAAAGGTAATACTTCCCTAGACGGTTCCTTGATAAACATGTGGAATTTTACTGAAATAGTTTCATTTTAAGTACCTGGACCGTTAATAAGCAGTAAAACATTCAAAACTAACGATTTTTATAAATGCTCACTTTTGGGAATATTTCCTGCCCAAGGAAATTTTATACATTCCTTCCCACTGGGAATATTACTGTGCAGTACAAATGTCTCTTTGTCTCTCTAAACTTTAGTTATATAAAAAAGTTATATAACCTGATTTTTAAACATGTAACTTGTTACATGTTACGTATAATTTGTTACAAGTTACATATAACTTGTTACATGTAACAAGTTTATTAAACAAGTTACATAGTGTAAACGCGGCTTTAGACTGTCGGTATCTTAAAATGCATAAAATATTGAAGTATTAACGCTACAAGAAGTTCGATTGTCAATATGAGCCATGCATCTGACAAAACGCTTGTGTGCAATTAACACATCACTCATCATAGTAGATGAGCCCTAGTAACAAATGCCTTGCATTAACCTTGACTTGGCTTGTGTGAAGTAAAAATCATATTGCTACTAACCTAAGACCTTAAAATTCTAATTTCATGACAGACAGATGTAATGTAAACAAATTCTAAGAAGTCTGGACGCCAGTTAAAATATCCATCAAATTTTATTCCCAGAAATTTAATTGCCTGAACACTAGGAATGTTATGATTAGGGGGCGGAATTCTATGACATGTCATATTTTTACCCTTTGCATTAATTCAGGTTTCCGACTAATTTAAACCCGATTCCAAGCATCCTGGTGAAACTGGAACGGCTTTTATTGTGCATATAACTGCATATTTAGGAAATTTTCAACTATTGTAGCATATTTAGTATGAATATGCATATTTAGATCATATTTTTTGGCAGATTTGTGTGCATATTAAAGACATTTTGAAGTTTCATATCATATTTTGTAAATTTTGCATTATAATGATACTTTTTGAGAATTTACAGATATTTGAAATAATTAACATTATATTTTAATAGAATGAATTGTAATGAAACTTCAAAAAAATAAACACAATGTGTAAGTGGTAAAGTCATAGTTTAAATTTTATTGGTAATTTTTTAATGGTTTTTAGGTCATAACTGCATGCATAAATCCTATTTTTTAGGTCATAGAAATCCGCCCCTAGTTATGATCATTAATGCCTAAATTGTCATACCTTGGAAATGAAACTTTCGCGATCGCTTGAATGTTGTAGCTCACGCTGGTCGATTCATTTGTTTATAATGTCAAGGCACGCAGACATGAAATTTTCAACCTACACCGAAGAGGATTATTACTATTATTATTATTATTATTATTATTATTATTATTATTATTATTATTATTATTATTATTATAAGAGGGATAATCGATATAGGCCTAAATATGGTCAAACGTTGTTCGATTTGGACGAAACTCACTATTCTATGTCAAGTCCCGTAGACATATGACATTTTCAACCTACACGGAAGAGGGAGTGTAAGTGGTAAAGTCATATTTTAAATTTTATTGGCCATATTTTAATGGTTTTTAGGTTATAAATGCATAGAAATCCGCCCCCTAGTAATAGCGAAGTGAAGTTAAATGATTTGCGGGAAAATTAATTTACTTGATCCATTTTACTATCCCGATTAGGTTCTGTACCCAATTTATGTGGTCAAATAGAAAATGAATTTAGTTTCTCAAGAGCTTCTGAAAGAAAATGCTGAAGTCAGTACCATCGCAGCAGACGGCTATATCAGAACAATTTGGACTTTATGTTGATCTTTAGTGACAGGTTCTGATAGGTTATGAACTGCGATATTAGTTTAATAGGGCATACAGAATTCTCCCGTTTCGTAAATGTGTCATATTATATCTCTCGCGTGATTTGTGATTTTACTGTTTAGTTCTAAGTTCTGTTAGATTATGAACAGCGATATTACTTGAGTAGGGAATACTGAAATATCCCGTTTCGAAAATGTGCCATATTATACCTCCCGCGAGGTTTGTCGTGTTTGTCAACCTGTTTACCCAGAATTTTATCTGCTCTGGCGTATGACGGATATTTTTAGGCGTCAGGTTAATAATTTCTGTAGGGCAGATGTGTTTTTCTCACTTCTGACCGCCAAAGCCCAGGGGAATAACAAACATTTGAGGTTGAGGTCATTGCGGTAAAGAAGGTCAGTGTTTTTTATAACATTAGAAAAGTGTAGCATGGGTACTGGGAACAGTATCTATGACGTAACTCATTGCTGGCTTGGCATTCCGTGTGGCAGCCTTGAAGAGTCAGCACTTCCTCTTCGTTCTATAATAATAATAATAATAATAATAATAATAATAATAATAATAATAATAATAATAAATCAGGTAAACGACTGTATATGGCATTTTTGTTGTTTATATTCGTTATTATTAGGGGGCGGATTTCTATGACATGTCATATTTTTACCCTTTGGATTAATTCAGGTTTCCGACTAATTTAAACCCGATTCCAAGCATCCTGGTGAAAATGGAACGGCTTTTATTGTGCATATTACTGCATATTTAGGAAATTTTAAACTATTGTAGCATGTTTAGTATGAATATGCATATTTAGGTCATATTTTTGGCATATTTGTGTGCATATTAAAGACATTTTGAAGTTTCATATCATATTTTGTAAATTTTGCATTATAATGATACTTTTTGAGAATTGACAGATATTTTAAATAATTAACATTATATTTTAATAAAATGAATTGTAATAAACCCGATTCCAAGCATCCTGGTGAAAATGGAACGGCTTTTATTGTGCATATAACTGCATATTTAGGAAATTTTCAACTATTGTAGCATATTTAGTATGAATATGCATATTTAGGGCATATTTGTGTGCATATGAAAGAAATTTTGAAGTTTCATATCATATTTTGTAAATTTTGCATTATAATGATACTTTTTGAGAATTTACAGATATTTTAAATAATTAACATTATATTTTAATAAAATGAATTGTAATGAAACTTTAAAAAAATATACACAGTGTGTAAGTGGTAAAGTCATATTTTAGATTTTATTGGTCATATTTTAATGGTTTTTAGGTCATAAATGCATGCATATATCCTATTGTTTAGGTCATAGAAATCCGCCCCCTTGTTATTATTATTCTACATAACATATTTACTAGGGCTGTACCGATTAATCGATTAATCGGCCCGATTAATCAATTAAACATTTAATCGTCGATCAATTACATTTTACGATTAATCGGTTTAGTCGAATTCTGAAAAAGTTTTTCGAGAAATGGGTCAAATAACCAAACTTTTTTCTCAGTGCCGAGTGAGAGAGTTTTTAGTGCTGCCGGTATTATTGTAAACAAGCTACGATCGTCTCTTAAACATTCAAATGTCAACAAAATCGTGTGTCTCAAGTCTTGGCTGAAAAAGTAACCGGAAATGTAAGTTTTGTATATATTTTTTCACTAGTTAACTAATAATGGTATTCATTAATTCAAGATTTCTTCTAATTATCTAATGTAGTAGTAGATATTAAACGTGTAAAACAATATTAAATGTACAATTTGGTTTCGTTTAAAATACCGACCTGTTTGTCGATTAATCAGCCAATTAATCGGTCGATTAATCGATTAATCAGCCGATTAATCGATTAAAGTCAAGCGTTAACTCGATTAGAAATTGTAATCGGTTTTCAGCCCTAATATTTACATTATTCTGAATAAATTAATGCTTCCTAATACCAGTCACAAGTCTTTGCTACTGTTCTGTGATTTGTCAGTTTTTTTTTCTCCTCCTACAAACAGCTCATATAGCTGCACAATTAATGGATGACATTCTGCAGAAAGGAACCAACCCTCAAATTAAAAAAAACGGAATAGATGCTAAATTTTTGCTACTGAACTATATATTTACGTTGTGCAAACTAACCAACCCTCTTCGACCATTTATGTCATCTGTTAAGCGAACAAAAACACACTGAAAAGATCAGGTGGCATTTTATTTAACTTTAAATGCCTGCTTTTTAGCTTAAAAATCATGTGGGTTGGTTCCTTTCTGCAGAATGTTGTCCATTTGATCTTCCTTCGCATTTAAGTTCTCTCCAAGCTTTTTGGCTCTCTTTGGACCTCTTAAGCCTAATTGTTCAGCTAATGATACAGCATAACTAGCCCATTCTGTCATAAATATTGCAGCCTCTGCAACATTACAGGCTTCATGTCTTTTGAATTCTTCTCTAGCATAACTGTTCCCCATCACTTGTAGTTCAACGGTAAGCCTCTATGTAGCTTTAATATTGTTTCATAAAGCATTCTTACACGTTGTACATGAGATAAATCCATTTAGATTTTCTTTCGAACTTCGTATTTATTGAAATCTACCGGTGTTCAGTGGAATAACTAGACCATAACCCTACTTCCGGGGTTTTCATTAGAAAATTGCAAGCCTATGTAAGGATTTTATGTTACGGAGTCATGGAAATGTTCATATACCTATTTGCTGTGTATTTACTCTCGGAGTAAAAAATTCAAACGATGTTATAATAAATACTCTGTTCCTTCAGAATGCACCTGGTTAGCTTCACATTTGGTTTTAAATTTTTTAATAACTGTAATTGAGGCGCCTAGAAGCCAAGGGAGATAAGTGCACTTTTTGTTAAATGGAGTTAAATACAAATCTGTATGGCTGAGAATGACATCTGATTGGAGGACAAGGGAGATTTGCTACACAACTACTAGGTGCTGATATCTACTGGTGGAAATAAGTACCACATCAAGACTTAGCATATTTATTTGTTGGCCAAGGGAGATAACTGCTTTGTTTTCTCAAAAGTGTAAAAAGTGCACTTACCTCCCTTGGCTTCTAGGCGCCTCAATTATAAACTCTTTTAAATAAGGTTGTTTTTATTTTATTACAAAACATAATTTTGATACTATGCATTTTTTAAAAGAAAAATCTCTTTAGTTACATATTTTTAGTACACTTTATTTTCAACGATATTTACAAGAATGTCTTCATCCAAGTCAATGTTTTCAGCAGGCATGGCTCGTCTTGTCCTTGTGTCAGCTGATCGGTGTTTGCGTAACCATGTCCTCATGTAAGGCTCTGGAATCCATTTCTGGATGTTTGGACCGTTAAGCTTGACTAGTAAATGTATTTTTTGTTCAAAAACTTAAAAAAATCAAAATAAGATATTGCTTAAACGTTTAAGTTTACTAAAAAAAAATGTAGGGAATAACAATACTCGCTGGCACTCGTTTTGTTACCTTTGTGCTGGCCTTATATCGTAAATAGTTATGACATAATATTTATCTATACTGGTAGCAGTGAAATTTTGGACAGACTTGACTTGCCGCGTCGTAGTTAAGGCCCCTCCGCTACGAGTACCACCGTCAACTTGTCTCTCAACCAGGGCCGTGGAAAGAAAGCAAGGGCCCCAGGGACAAATTTTCCCGGGCCCCCGTCAAATATTAAATTCACTACCCAACTTGCTTTTATAATATACTAGCTGAAAAGGCCCGGCGTCGCCCGGGCTTTGTATTTTGTAATTTGAAATTAACTTTTGGAGGACTTTCGATTTTGAAACTCTAGGTGCTTATATAATATGTATGTAAAACTTGAAATGAAGAAAAAGATTTATCACACTCAAACTATTCCATCAGAAAACGCTAGATATAGCTTTTTATGGCTCATAGAGGATGTCGAAAGCTGCATTCCGTTGCTTCTACACATCATGCTTGGGAGGATTTGAAATAAGAAGAAACATAAATTAAATAAGATTGTATTGACTTGACGGAAAATTTTATTTCTCATTCTCATGTTACCATACAACCGTTTCGGTTCTGAAATAAGAGAAATGCAGTATCACTTTCATACTTTCCTCCCCTAAAACCCGGGACATAAAATACTGCGAGCATAGGACTCAAAATGTTCCATCCCATGCTTAGGGCCTATGATAAACATCCTTATTTCTCAACTAATACAAAGCATACAGCTATGGATAACGTATAAGCGGAAAGGATTGTTTACCTACTTCTGATATAGCATACTCACACACTTAAGTTATCCCAGCAATACGACCTCTTATTCTACATCAAAATGTGAAGTGAGAAAATATTTCTTGTGTCGAGGGTAGAGAAAGTTATGTGACTGCATTACAATGTGCTTTATTCTCGTGGATTTTATTCAAGAATTATTTTCACAAAACGTTAGCATCAGAATTCGTTAAAGTCCAATAAATTATTATGTAGTGTCCAGAGCCCCATGTGAACTGTGTAAACAATACACTGTTGTCTTGACAACTAAATGGGATTTCATTTTTTTTGCATAATATTCTCAGAAATTATATAATTTTCAAGGGAAGGACTGATTTGTTTCAATTTTAATGTTGACAGCTATACTTCCCGGGCTTAACTGGGTATGTGTGCAAAATGTCGTGTAAATTGGTAAAGAAATGTAGATTTGTATAAGGAACAAACATACATACATACATACACACTTTCGATTTTATATATTAGATGCAACAACACGATTATGTAATGATATTACATAATTATTAAGTGCCAGAATGGTACTTTATGAGATTGTCTGGTAGACAGGAACACAGAACTGTCTACTGTCTGTCTGTCCGTGTGTCTGTAAGCGCGATAACTCAAATACGCTTTATCGGATTTTCATAAAACTTGGTTTACCATTTATAACGCCCATGGGACGAAGCCTAAATATATTGGACCAAATCGGTTAACTGATACATTAAAATGTCCTAATTAGGAACAATTTTATCTGTATGCACCAGTTGGTCGGTACAACGCCAAAGTGAACTAAGCGCCAATTGTCAAAATATAGACTATTGGTAGTCCATGGTGCAGATTTTGATATCCTACGGTCTGCAATAACGAACTAAGCGATACTACGATAGTAAAATCAGTTGAGAAAAAAGGAAATTTCGTTTTGATCAAGATTTTTTTACAACACTCAAACTTCAACTTCAGTTTTCTCAAAATATGGAGTTTGGCGCTTAGTTCACTTTGGCGTTGTACCGACCAGTTTAACTTTTGAAAATTATGATTTTAAATGCCGAACGTTAGTGAGGCCTACTGTTGAGTCCAAAAGGATTTCTGCTTCTACTTTTCAAAAATAGCAATTTTTCTTCAAGAATAATCCGTTTCAGATTAACTGATAAATTCCCTGTCACCGTAATATGACAGGACAATGCAGATAAAATAAACACATAAAATGTAACTTAAGATGCTTATTGACTTATAACCAATTTTATTTTAGAGTAAATTTAGAAAGTAAAAAATAAAACCTGGTCGACTGGGCCCCCTTTTGGGGCACGGGCCCCGGGGCTGCAGCCCCGGCTGCCCCTCCCTCTCGTCGGGCCTGCTCTCAACTTAACAGAGGAAAACGTGGAAGTGTCCCGTATTGTCCATTGTGTATTTGGTAAAAATCACATAACAGTACACACAACACACCGTCATACAAATAGTGATATTTAAAACTTAATAATGTCCATAATTCTTATAATATATAATATATATATATATTCGAAGTAAATTTGCTACTATATATTCAATATATTCAATGTTTATGACCTAAAAAAAAGAGGAATTCATAACCCTGAAATATGACTTTATATGCAAAATAAAAACGGTCCGATTAGGATAACAAATATGCAATCAATGTTTAATTTGTGTTTGCGACGAGAATGGAGGTCAGGATAAAAATATGACATCCGAACCCTATTCATTACCACATTGTATTATATTGTATTCATTATTCTTACATTGCATTCTATGCTTATGTGCAAATTATGTCTGTATACAGTATGTTTTATTTTTAACTTCTTACTGTCTATAATAGGTTAATGTTTCTGTCACCATCTTGTTCATCTTATTTGTATAATAATAATAATAATAATAATAATAATAATAATAATAATAATAATAATAATAATAATAAATAATCGGTATTAAACACCTTACATATTATGTAATTTAATTGTTAATAAATCATCTTATTTGTAAATGATTAGGCGTGTTGCATTATCTTCCGATGTGCTAAATTTGATAAAATACAATAAAATTAAATAAACAGTGTAATTAAAAGTGTAAAAAAAATGAACAGGACTGCTTTCCAAGAAAATTGATTTTAGCAACATGGTTACAACAAAAACTTTGAGAAAACAAAAGCTGGAATCAAAATTTAAAATTTGTCAATAGATTGATTAAAAAAAATAAAGCACTTATGTTCAAAATAGTCGTACAAATAGGTGTACGACTCGTGGTTGAGTCGCTCGTCGTACAAATATATGAAATAGTCGTACGTATGGCAACCCTGCCCTGAAACAAAATAAAAATAAATATTATTATGTCAAAGTAGCACAAACTTGAAGCACTCTAGTACTAATAAACTACATTCTGAAATGAGGGTACATAGTATATTATGAAAATATGAAGTACGTGGCCAAATACGAGAAAGCAGCCATTGAATATTCAGTAGAGGAAATTTTTTTTCAAAATAAGGTAAATTCTGTGTAACCTTATTCATCTAAGGTAAATTATGTTGGTACTGTTAGCACTTTGCAACATGGCGCTGCCATAATGAATGAGTGTTCGTCAGAGTTCTTCTTTCATCTTTTTCGTACATATTTTGTATCATTTCATCAACGCTGAATAATTTGTCATATAGTTAAATATGGATGATCTCAGTTTGGGTGTTTTGAATATGCATATTGTTTCGATGCGACCTGATGTAAGAAGATCGAGAGTACATACTATCAACAGGTTAGTCCGCATGTCGAAGAAACTTAAGGACAAGAAGGGTTCTGAAGAACAGAAAGAAAAGAACAAACGAAAAGCTGAAAGGTTATTGGAAGAGGTCGTCATCATAAAGAATCTTAAAGATGATGAAATATCCAAATATTCTTTGCATAACATTATGGAAATAGATAAAGTTCTTGCTGATCCGAAAGCTCCTCTGAAAGAGAGAGCCCTTGCAAAGCTGTCTTGTCACCCGAATATTCTGAAACGTGTGGCTGAATTTCGTGAGAGATTTCCAACATACGACCAGTCATTACCTCAGCTGTTAAAGAAGCTTGGGGAGAAGTCGAAAAAGAAAACGAAATCCAAAGTAGGTAGGCCTACTAAAAAAGAAAATACGCCTTCAACAAGTAAGCCTAATATGGATGTTGGTTTAGGTGAACAAGATTCAGAAAAAGGTAGAGATAGTACGACATCGTTAAAAGTAAAAATTAAAAACGTGAACCAAGAGAAAGGACTAGACGACAAGTCAACAAGGCCTATAAATAGTAAGGAAATTCAGAAGAACTGTGTTAAGAAGGAAGAAAGAAGATTGTCGAATTCAAATTTAGAAGGACTTGCAGTTAAATTTTCTGAAATATTTAAAGAAAACAGTGATAAAATTCAGCTTAATATGGATAATAATATTCTTAGAAGTGACAACACGATACGTACTGCTGAAAATGACAGCGAAGAAATGATTGAAGATCCATTTTTTGTGTGCGAGGATGATGATACTAAACATTATATCAGCTTAAAATCAAACAGGCCTAATCTTGATAGTGAATTAAGTGAAAGTAATAGGAATAGAAATAGGACAGGACTGTTACAGTCCTCATGGAACAGGAACTCTACTAGAAGCAGAGATTTTGGTGTGGAAAAGAAACTGACATGTGTTAAGGATTTGAAACCTAGAAACTCTTTTCAAAAGATCCGACCAGACAATTTTAGTTCAAATATCAAGAACTCATATCAGAAACCACATGATTCTGAAACCCATGCACACAAGCATAATGACAAGTCGTTTGATATGAAAAAGAAACCATCAGCTGTGGACAACGAGCCTGCACATCCTTCATGGATAGCAAAAAAGCGTTTGAAAGAACAACAAACTGCTATTTCTGTTTTCCAAGGCAAGAAGATAAAATTTGAAGATTAAGATCGGTGAGTAACAGAATGGCTTAGGTGTTATCATATTTATCCTCAATGTCAGCTAACCCTCCTACTTTGAAGCTTTTTACAAATGTTAATTTCCAGAACGATAGGCATACTTTCTAAGATTGTATGGTGGATGGGAAAAAATGCCTGTTTGTCCGTTCTTCCATGTGTCTGTGCGCACAATAACTCAAATACGCTTTATAATAATGGAGAATAGCGCACAATGTGCAAGTATCGGTGTCTAGTTTTCTCTGGTGCAGAACTCAGTTAGTGAGACACTACGGTTTATGCACTCAATTACATGGTATCTTCCACAAGTTTCTTCACATAGCGAGCACTTGCAATTTTCATTTGGTTCGTGAAAGCATTCAGTGCGGCATATCTTGTAGTGAAAGCCATGTACAGCGAACCTAGTTACCAGGTGTCTCAAAGTATAGTTTGCTTTTTTCCAGTCATCTTTAGTCATGGCATCTGTGGTGTAAAAGTCTTCCCAAATTTGTGTCTTCTTGCTTTGGTGTTGAAGGATATCCTTCAAATACGCTTTATCAGATTTTCATAAAACCATGGCCCTCTCTGATGCAGCTCACCTCTTGAAACCATCAGCTGTGGACAACGAGCCTGCACATCCTTCATGCCTATCAAACGATTGTAGATTGACGAGTAATTTTTTAATGAAAAACCTAGTTGATTGTATTCATACTATATAAGAGCCGCTTACTTTGCTTTCTTCCAGTTTGTTATGAGGTATGGGGTTTAATATTATGGGGAAACAATAATAAAATTAACAGTATTTTGGTTTTACAGAAAGAAGTTATAAAAAACACTCACAGCAATCAATTGGCGCACTGTAGACCTTTGTTTGTTCAATTAAATGTTTTAACTGTTATTAATTTGTATAACTTATATATACTAGCAGGTGCCTGCGGCTTTGCCCACGATAATTCATTTAAAAATTAAAGGATAATAATTATTAAAGCATTATAGGCCTAAATATTAACACTTGCACGCAAATCATTCATAAACTAAACCATTAATAATTAATGAAACAGCTAAAATTCCGGCTTTAGAGTACATTCCTCGATTAGAAAGCGCCGCCTGTGAAAACGATCTCAGTTTCGATTATGCAGTTCCAAAGCTAACTGTGAACACTGATAATACCACTGCCTTCTAGACTTTATTACTCGTGTGTAATTCTTGAGATGGCGGTGGATAATATGTATCGTTTCTCAACTGTTTGTTGGCAGATGAATATGATGTGAATTTTATTTGATAAATTCAGTGTAATTTTCAGAAATTATATCATTTTTCAAGGGAAGTTGTGGTTTGTTTGGATTTTTATTGTCCGCGATACTTCCATGGTTAAACTATCAATAGCCTATATTATAGCTGGTGCCCGCTGCTTCCCCGCCATTATTAATTGACGCCAGGATTTTTAAGAAATTTACACTGGCAGTTTATTAAAAATGTCTATTGTTCAGAGCTATAAAAATTGTAAGTAAAAATAAAATTTGAATATTTGTTCATTGTGTTCATTTCACTTAGGCCTTATATAATAAAGAAACGGTTTTCCTAATTCTGTACTCTTCGTAAAAATTTAGACTGCAAGAGACGAACATCGCCGAGTATACCTGATGTCTCACGAAGTGAGGGAGCGAATGAGCATGCTATTTAGGGCCATTGAATTGTTTTGAGTAGATGACTTGGTATTGTTCATTATTAACAGACATGACAATTTTATGACATTCTGATGTTCATTCTTATCAAACAAAAAATAATGCAAACCTTATGATATCGAAGTACAGATTGCACAGAACTGAAACAAGTCATATTATAATAGGACTGCGTCTGTATAAGAAAATTCTTAGCCATGAATAATTTTAGAAAAAGATTTTATCATTGGTTATCCATCCATCCGTTTCACACATTAATGGAATTTCTTGACCTACCACAGAACAGCATTGTGATTTGAATTTTGTATAGCTTCTTTATTGTCATTATTGTTGTTGTTTTTAAGTTATTGTTAATCTTTCTGTATAACACTAAGCCGACTGTATCAAACTCAAAGGCTGAATAAAATATGTAGGCTATATATATGTATTCAGTGATGGGAAGTAATGAGTACAAGTAATCAGATTACAGTAACAATTCCTTTTTTGGTCCCATTTACTTGTAATAATTACTTTTTGAAAAATGTAATTTATACTTGTAATTTACTTCTGGAAATCAAATTGTAATCGTTACAATTTAGTAATCTTTAATAGTACCTAGTGTCATTCTCACTTGCTATATTGTCATCATTAGAGGAAATATTAACAAAAAGTTACTCGATGTGCCTGGAATATTGGTGTTGATGTTTTGTTTGTTCATTAATAATTTGAGACTTGTTAATGTCCTAAGCATCTTTATCAGTGAATGGCCCAATAGTTTATGGGCTTGGTCCCGAAACAAACAAAAAGCAAGGAATTTTTAGGTACTGCCATTTTGTAAAGTAATTGTAATTGTAATTTTACTAATTACTTTCTGAAAAAAGTAATTTGTAATTATAATTAAGTAAAATGTCTAAATTGTAATTTAGCCCAATTACTTTCTTTTTGTACTTTTCCCATCACTGTAGCCTATGTATTGTTTAAAACTGTAACAATTTTAGTAAAGTGGAAAAACTATTCAGCTTAAAATCACTCTAGAATGATACCTAACAGAGTCTTTCAAAAAATCTGAGTGCTAGAGATGTCTCCCATGCTTCATTATAGTGCTTTTAGGCTGAATACTTTCTCCACTTTACTTAAATCAGCACTAGTGGAATGAAATTCATTAATATGTTACAATTTTGTCTTTCTGTTTGCACATTTCTAGGTGGTGATGAACAGATCAAGTTTCCTATCTTGCTTCTCCATCACATGATTCTTCACATGACTTCAGACCTTCCACTGGAGAGTGATACTCGTTTGCAGCAGCCAAATCCCAAGAGTAAGCACTACCGTACTTTGTAGCATATAGGCATAACATAGTGAACAGAAATTATTGTCCAATCACAAAAAAATTACAAAAATGTACTAGTAATGCTTCTATGGACAACATTATATACAGTACAATCAGTGGCGGCTCGTAAGGTAATTTTTAGCCTTTGTTTTTAAATTGTGTAAAAGGAAACTTACATATTATATAAAAAGAAAATTCATTCAGAAACTTAATAAGCCCTTAAAGAAGAAAATAAAAAAATTTTACTGAAGTTACTTTAATCTAAATTTTATCCTTAATCTGCCATGGTTAAAGTTTTCCGTTAAATAAAAGAACCGAAAAAATTAATCAAATACAATAGCTGGAAACAAGATAATAATCTAATTCTACACTTTATGATATTCAAGAATATGGTACATGGTTTTTAAGCACAATACATGCAATACTGTTCCTATGTCCAACAGTCAAACACCATGCCGCTGGAACTGTGATCTTTTTCATAAACTGGAGGATGGCTACTGACATTAACATTACAAGTATAAAGAATTAAAGAAAAAATGCCTCATTATATTAATTGTTATCAATAATACCAAGTGGAAATAGGGGATGCTGCAGTTCCACAGTGCCAATACACGAGCCACCACTGAGTACAATGCAACAAAGCATAATAAACCACAATACTATTAAATCACTGTGAATTATTGAATAATCTACCTGAAGTAGACTTGAAACTGTTGATAGTTTTGGAACTCCTTTACAATAAGATAACCAAATAACAGTGAAGTTTGGTCCACCCCTACCATCTGTATCCCTCCAAGCCACAGATAACAAAAAAAAAAAGACTAACGATTCTCACAGAAGTAAAATTTCCCATCACAGGAAGAGATTCATCATAGCACGTCATAATGAACCCTGTACTATTAAGTATGTTACTGCTATACTAATATAATTGTTCCTAACCTATCACTGGCACTACATGTCACTGAACTAGAATTTAGGTATCACTACTTACCTTAATGCAAAAGCTTTTTTATCTTTCCACACCTTCCATAAAATATCATTACACTAAGAAATCTAATGCCTTTGAAATAATTTCTTAAGGTAACTCACTACTTAATACTGATTTTTTTCGTCATAATATATTTACCTACAGTATTTTTCAAATGAGAAGCCATTTCCTTCACTGCCAATCACGTGTACGAGCTAACAAAGTACCGCTAGCAGTAAGAATCTTCCCTACGTCTCGCCATCTCTGATTGGACCACGTATCTAAGCAGGAGAAGGACAAACGGCTTGTCAACTGCAAAACACTGTAAGGTTATATGTACAGTGAACGCCACTTAATATAATCACAGATAATGTTATCAATCGGGTACTGTTATCACTTTTATGAAGGCCCATACGGATACATTGTAAAAATGCTGATATTGTGATCAAAGATTCGGTTTATGTTAACACATTTCCCTTTTTGCGGCTTTATTTCCAATTACTGTAAGTCGTTCAAAATTTTATTTTTCAGAGTTTCTTTTCTAAGTCAACTGTATTTTGTTGTACTGGAGGTAGCAATTCTGTTCCCAGCTCACAGGTTCACCAGTTCAAGAGGGTGGCATTACCTAATTTTCTCTTTTAAGCAATGAAACACTTTTTACCCCAAAGTTAAGCCGTAGCTTTCAAATTTATGAAGATAAGAATGTTGACATGCAGTGATGACTAAAAAGACAACAGGTGTTAGGTGTTTCGCTACACGTTGTTTACTACAGATCAGTATAGACTTCCAAAAACACTCGTAACTCGTATGGTAAAAGTATGACTATTGGTAAAAACAATTAAAAACTTTGTTACTGGTTGAAAAAATAGTTGCTTGCACTCTATTACTGTATTAACCTATGAGTGGTTCAGTGATTTACAGTTATGTATTATTTTATGAATAAATATTTTTAACTCTTTTGTAGTGTATTATCTTAAATATGAATAAATAAAATTCATTTAATTCCTTCGGCTATTGTTATCAGTCGATTAATATTACCAGATTAGCTGCATCGCGAAGTGATCACAATAAGTGGCGTGCACCGTATAAACCGTAGTATTTACCATCGTATTATCCCATACAAAATAACACACCTTGCAGCGTGTCGTGTTATTTATAATCCATAGACTACTCGACCGTCTGCAGAGTTCAAACGGCACATAGTCATGTTTGTGACATTGGTCTGCTCGGTACTGGCCAGCTGAGACAGCGATTAACTAATTCTGAAGTTTAGCGGAGTTTTAGAGATATAGCAAAAATCCTTTTTAATATTGCCATGCAGCCATTTAATAAAATATGAGAATTTTTCCCTCAAAGAGAGAAGTTATAAAATTATTGTAATTGGGTGGTCAAAAATAAGTTTAAAACCTCAAATTATCTGAATTTTAAGGACTTAGGTGTATTTGAAGTGGTTTCGTGTGTAAAATCTGTCAATTTACTTATTTATTGTGTTGAGATACTTTTTTTGGCCATTTTTAGCATGATTTTAACACTCTTTAAAACCAAGTAGTCAAGAGTAATCAGCTATGTCCATTTTCATTTGAGAAAATATACATCTTATGGTACAATTTGGTATATGATTAACTTCAAAAAATATGTGTGGTTAATTACTATGTAAAATAACAAATAAGGGAATTTTTGTCCCACCCGTAACAGTGATAGTTTTGTTAAATTATTATTGATGAGTTAAATAAATGTTCTGACAACCTGGAAACAGTTTATAATTTGTATTAAATCCCTTCATTCATTAATAATAACATTAAGACCCTAACAGTAATAGAACAGAAAATGGGCTTTTGTTTTGCATCATTAAAATCAGTGTCTGAATCATGTCCCACCCGTAACAGATTTTGAAAAACAAATTTAAAATATTTGAAATTTATTTTAAATAATGCTTTGCATGCAGTGTGAAGGAGAAGGCATTGTAAATTTTATAGAATGTGAAGGACCAATTCTAGTTTATTATTTATATGTAATAAACAAAAATAGTTTTTATAATTTGCCAGAATGTCCCACCCGTAATTATGAAATGGCTGTATGTCCGCCTCCCCCCCCCCCCCCCCCCCACCTGTACACGGCCTAGGCCTACTGTTATGGTATAGTGCTTCCAAAACTCATATCCTGGACAGGGTTTTTATTCTCCAAAAGAAATCATTAAGAATTGCAGTCAAACCTCTGTATAACGAAGTTCAATATAATAAATCCCCATGTAGCAGTATTTTTCTTTGGCCCCGGCGAATTTCCTACATAAATAATTTTACATTACGATGATATTTTACAAAAACCCTTTTATAACATTATTTGGAGATTGAATTGTTACTGCAAACCAGTAGCTTAGCCCTGTGCATGGTAGCTGGTATCAGATTAGTCTTGCCAGTCACCAATATTGTTTCCTGGGGGCAGGGCCGGATTTAAGAGTATGCCGCCTATAGGCTAAAG
Organism: Ectobius pallidus; assembly: GCA_964059195.1. Classification (NCBI taxonomy): domain Eukaryota; kingdom Metazoa; phylum Arthropoda; class Insecta; order Blattodea; family Ectobiidae; genus Ectobius; species Ectobius pallidus. Next base: position 155,079,035 of record CAXKWD010000005.1, on the reverse strand, counting down.
TCCATTTGCCGCTTTGTCTATAGTTCATATTTGCTTAATACATTTATTTTATACAACAAAAGGATAAAGTTCATTGGTGTTTTCATCTTTTTTTAAACATAGAGTTTGTTAATTTAGATAAAACTACAATTTTAATGGTTTATATAAAGAATTATATAATCAAATTAGTTATCTACTTGTTTTTATTTTACTTACTTCTTTTAAGATTCGTTAAAAAATGAAATGGGTTTCGAAATTAATATTAATTTGTTCTTGGAGATCAGTGATCACTATTTTAAACATATTTTTATATTTTAATGCTAATGACTATCTTTTGCGTAATTGAACTATGTTCAATTTGAATTAAATTGAAATGAAATTACACAAAAAGTAGTTAATTACTGGTTTATTTGTTGCAAAATAGGCTATACAAACTTCTCTAAAACAACTCATCCCACATGCAATCGTCTGGGGGTTATCAATTTAATTTCGCCTGGGTAAGAATATTTCTGTCTCTGGGTACGTTTTAATGGTATGCGCCACTTACCTCAAATGCGATATGGAAACTTCTTTGTCCTTCTTGTTACTTGACGAAGCAAATTACCCAGGCTGAGGTCAATCAGAAAGCATGGAAATATCTCAGGTCAAGTGGTGTGTGGTTTTGCAAATTACGATCATGCATAAATATAGATATAAATCACTTCACCTTAATATATTTTATAATCACTTCTCTTTTATTGTAATATTGATTCTGTGTAAAAACACTAATAATGTAAGCGGTTATAATGAATGCAATTATCCTCTAGTTAACTGATACCTTTGATTATTTTGACCATACTACAGGGAATGGATGTTTTATTAACATGTTTATTAACATTTCAACCTGTATATATGTATCTTGTTTCCGATCACTATTACAATAATACTTCTTCTTGTCGGCACGGCATTAATGATACTTGTATATTTGCAAGTCCGCCTCCCCGGATTACTAAATGCAGGTCAACTTAACGTCCGTCTACCCCGAGTACTTGATGCTGATTAATTTCACGTTCGCAAGCTTCTCTGCTTCTCCTATCTCATTACCCCTTAATTTCATTTGCGATCTATTCATTCATTGGCCAAGATCTTAATCCGGGGTCTACAGCACCTTCGAATCAATTTGAAACTAGACGCTATATTCATTTAACGAAAGTTACTGGTGAATCCTCTGCATCTCGGAGAATCTGCTGACTTCTGTATTTTAGTTAGTCATTGCTTCTAACACCCACACATTTCCTGTTCAGTTTCATCCTCTAATTCGGCTTGCGTAATTTCTCCCTGCTTAATATACATAATTTCTAGGTATATAAATTCAATATCACACGTAATCCGTACGGAAAATATTATTCACGTCTGAAATACTTCATTTTAACTTTTGAATAAATTGCCAAACTGCCGCCCCTGAAAATTTGCCGCTCTAGGCTGCAGCCTACTTAGCCTATTTAGAAATACGGCCCTGCCTGGGGGCCTGATAACTGTTACATTTCTTAGAAATCCCAAAAAAGAAAGGTTCATGAGGGGTCGAAAATAGGATGACTTGAGGCTAAAATTATCAGTAGGGTTCGGATGTTCAAAACATGTCATATTTCTATCCTGACGACCGTTCTCGCTGCAAACACAAATTAAACACGAATTACACACTTGTTATCCTAATCGGGCCATTTTTATTTTGCATATAAAGTCATATTTTGGTCAGTTTTTTGCCTTGGTCACATTTTGGTCAGTTTTTTGCCTTGGTCATATTTTAGACATATTTGTAATTTATTTAATTATTTTAAACTTTATGCCAAATTAATAGGTAACATAAAATTTTAAAATTAACGCAATTGATCATATTTAATAGGGACAAGCAAGGTCTACAATATATTACAAGTATTTGGAGCTGATGAAACGAGCAAACAGGAGAAAATTATTTTAAAATAGTCCATTACATTAAAACTGCAAATTACCAAAATTGTTAAAAAGTGATTATCCGATTGAATTCATGTGATGTGTGTCTTTAAACGTTTTAAATTGGAATGTTTATTTTTTGAAAATAGGTTATTTTATTAGGTCATATTTAGGCTTTTTGGGTAATATTTAGCCATTTTAGGGCATATTTGAAGTCATATTTTCCACTTTTTAGGTCATAAACATCCGAACCGTAATTATCAGTTATACATGTATGCAAAAACATACAGTGAGTTCAGTTACTTCAACATGCAGATAAAACACCAAAATGCGTAACGCAAATGTTTTAGTTTTGCCTTAGTTTAGTGGTAGTTGTGTACTGTTTTTTTCCCCTTCCCACCATCTGTGAGTTTGAAATTTCTAGCACAAGCCTAGGCTAAAAGCATGGAGTTATCCATGATGTTAAACTTGTCTGAATAGTAATATTTTAGTGCAATTCAACGGAAGTCACTAAGTAGAGTAACAAAATTAGCTGTTTTCTTTGAGTCATTATTTTCCACTTCTTCGCATGTCCGCTCCATTAATTATTCTGTAGATCAGCGTTTCTCAACCTTTTTGAACCCGAGGACCACTAAAATGTCTTAAAAATTTTACAGACCCCTAATTTTACATCCCATTTTTATATTATTAATAATTGGGGTATTAATTATAGGTCATTATAACGAAATATGTGAAAAAAAATTACTTCTTTACTTTCCACTTGCTTTATGATAATTTTTAATTATGTCTGTGGACCATATGCACCATCTTCGCGGACCACGACCATAGGTTGAGAAACGCTGCTGTAGATCACACAGATTTTTGCATGCAGTTTTTTTACTATGTGGTATATCACAACCCCTCAGTATAACAATAACCCTCATATAATAATACATTACTCAAAGGGCCCACAAATATCGTTATAGAGAGGTTTGATTGCATATCTAAAGAGCAACTACTTATCTTTATATCTTCATTAAATATAATATTCTGACCATTTATGCTCTGTATATTTTTCAAGTAATAATGTTAGCGAAACAAGGTGCAATATACATAGGGATCGTATTTTTTGGTAAAATAAAGTGACTGATTTCGTTGTTAACTTTTATTTTGTGGTTATTTCACATAAAATACCGTATTTCATACAATTATCTTTGTGGGGATGCTATGGCACACTGCACGCTGTGTGTGGTTTTTTTTTTTTTTTTTTTATTCATTTATTTATTTTTTTAGCCACAAAAAATGGACATGTACGGGGTTAATATGTTCTTTAAAAACCTATAGAACCTACCTAAACTCATTTTATTGCTAAAAAATATGTGAAATGAAAGAAAAATCATGAAGTGGTCTCTTAAATAACCTATAGGGGCCTAATGGGTAATTTGTATGCACTTTTGCGCATGGATAAAATACAAAATCTGTTGAATGTACACTATCGCAATCTACCATAAGCATCCCTAACTTGGTGGAGAACAGAGCAGAAAAGGAGTGAATCATGATTAGTGAATAGCGTACATTCCTCAATCTTTATTGTAATCAATTACAAATATCGATAACTTCTCAACAGCCATAGAAATAGTAGAAAAGGAAGCTTGCTCTAAGAAATGAAGTAAAAGATCACATGAAAACAAAAATTTAATACAAAATCATATTTTGTTACATTTCTTAATTTACCTATGAAATGGATGTAGGCTATTTTGCACTTATTTAGACATTTTGCACATTCAATAAAATTTTGCAATATTTTGTGGATTCAGTTGCTTAGGGGAGAAATCCTGTTGGGATAGCTGCCTTAAATGAAAAAGGTGCCAATAGAATACAGCCAAATAAAAAAAATCTAAGAGCTATATATTTATCTTTTAAGAAGATAATTTACTTTCCTAATTTTCAGTATTCATATATTTTTATATTGAATTTTAAAGCAGCTATCAATAAAGGAATCCCTATTTATTAAATTATTCTGAATACACATTAATAATGGTTATGGACAATATGGAGCGAGTCGGGTACAGTTCAGTTATTTACATTACAAAACTAATACACAATTAAATACAAATGCCTAAAACAAAATATAACTCTAATTTGAAATCAATACCTAGAAGAAAAAATATATTAAGTGTAATATCACCATTCATTTGAAAAATACAGTAGGCCACTATACTAAGAAAAATCAGTCGTGAAAATGTCATGTTTTCTGTGGCAAACCACTTATGTCACAATGTCCATGGTAAATAAGAATGTCACATTAAAAAAGTAATCTTTTTTCAAAACAATGCAGAATTCAGGGAAACTTCTTCCTAAAAAGTTGAAATAGGAGACTGAAAACTGAGATAGACTATTACACTTCACAAAATCTTTTCTTAATATTCCCACTTGAGTCCCCAAACTATATTTCATTAACCTTCCTGGGTAAGCTGATTTTCTTCACAACAAAATCTTTAAATGTTTGTGTACTGAGAATATTTATTTTATAGTTTATATTATTTTAACCTTATGTTTTTCAACTAGTGGTAATCTTAACAGAAGAAGATACCTAACTGAGAACCTCAATAGTAACATTAGAAGGCAAAATGAGAAACCTTACTACAATTAAAAGGTTTGGTAAAATAAGAATTCTTACCACAGTTCAGAAAGCTTGGCAAAATAATAAAAAATACTAGAGTTAAGAAGGCTTGGGAATACAAGAATCCTCAATAGAATTAAGAAGGTTCGGAAAAATGATAATCCTTACTGGAGATAATAAGACCTATCACAATAAGAGATTCTTTCAGCTATATCAGCTCTAAAGAAACTGTAAAAATAGAATATCTTCAGCTTCCCTGTCAGAGGATAAGAAAGCTTTTGCATAACACATTTACATGGTGACATATGTTGGATCTGTCGCAACACCACAGTTATTGTCCTTCTGAGATATTAGGACATATCCGTCGTTACCCCAATAGTTGGACCACGAATTCTTCACTAGCCAATAAGGATTACCATTGATGCTACCGTATCCAACCAGAAGAACTGCATGATCCAATTGGTCTGGTTTGTTATCTGGAACAATTTTGAGATATTCCATCAGGTATTACATTATCCCCTTATGTAAAGATAAAAATTTTCATTTTCGTTTTTTAGAAATTTGATACCAATTCCGGGGTGCGCGGGCAAAGAGAGTTAAGTCCACCATCCTAAAAAACTGAGATATGTCCATAGAGTTATAGATAAAAATGTTCTCTACATTTGTGTTAAATCCAGTAAGTCATAATCAAAATTGTACGGTGGTTATGGATGTGTGCCTCATGGGTTTATCCATCTCTAAAGCTATGTTGGGTTAAGTCACTCTAATTCTCAGTAACAAGAAAGTGGACTTAACTCTCTTTGCCCACACACCCTGGAAATTATAGAGAGAATAATCAAAAGACTGCAAAGATTCTTGGAATTATAGAAGACGATTGAAATCATTGTGTAACAAATAATTTAGTGCAGTGGTATTAATGTTTGAACCGTTGCTTAAGTTCTGACAGCCTGCATTCACTAGTAGTAGGTGTTGAAACAGGCTGTTGCACTATTTTACCTAGGTATATAGGCCTTAATGGACTGGCAGGCAGATGCTGGCAAGGTTACTAAAATTACTTATATATTTGTGTTATGTAAGTATCATGTTATCAATAACTCAATGTGGCCAGCTAGTTTTCCACCAAAAAGAAAATGGCCCTTCATTAAGACTGATGTTTACCTACTTCCACATGAGCTAAAAACTTGAAATTTGGCAAACTTATAGCTTTTAGCCTATAACCAAAAGAAAAATTCCAGACAGATCAAATTTTTAACTTTTTACTGTCCAAAAAATGAAAGGTTTTGACTGCATATTTATAGGCTTCAGATGTTTTTGCAAAAATAAAGGAATTTCAATATCCTAGTTATTCCACTTAGGCCCGTTCTTACGATGTCCAGTTAAGTAGGAGTAAATGATAACTGGTAGTTTATTTTACGGTTGGAGTAAAGTTCCAGTAAACGCTTCTTTGTTCTTATCATCTCCTAGTTAAAGTTTACTCCCGGTTAACGCAATCAGACAAAAGTCACAGCAGTTGGTACGAGCGTTTCTCAGTTGTTTGCAGCAGTTTTTCAACTGTTTTCATTATTTCGTGTGATTTTGCAATGGATAATGAGGTTATGGCTGATATAAAAAAAATAAAGAGACACGGCAGTTTCTTTTCAAGTGAAGAATAATCGTTTCTGAATGATATCGACGAAAAGCGTCATATAATTCATACTAAATAAACACAGAGTAAGGTGTGGCCATAAGAGCAAAGCTCAAAATGACGTATCAGAAAAACCTATTGTGAAATACATAACTTCCTCTGAATTTAATTATAGTTTGCATTACACAGTACGGGCAGTAGTGTGCAATCAGTTGTCTTAGCCTAAAAAGGTCGCATAATTTGCGAGGCAAGACCTAAAACCTAATAAGTTTGTGTATGAAATGTGTAGCTAATAACTACAGGATATGTTACGAGATGTTTTCAAATTAAATTATTAGCTCTTAGCATAACATATTAAAATACATTATATATAGGCCTATATAGTTTATATATTACGCTTATTATACAATTCCTGTTAAATAAGAATAAAATCCTCCTCAAGTAAAGTCGCTGTAAAAATGTAAAAGGTACCACGTTTCGAAACCCCATCCCCGAAGGATGAAAAACCCAAATGTGAGGAAGCAAATAGTAAAGTAATTGTTAGTCCAAACTTTCATAATAATTTGATCTAGTTTTCAATATTTTTTATTTTATTTTTACATAGCCTATATTGGCATTGTTTTTCATCACCAGTGACATTACGAAAGCAGCTAAATAACTTCGTCTCTCCTTTTTAATTCAGTTCGCGAGAAGTATAACCTCAAAAAATCCTCCGGTTAGGAGTTTACTCGTACATTTTCCTACAGTAAAGATTACTGCCAGTTAAGAGATGTTTACCGACAGTTAATGCCTAACCAGATATTGTAAAATCAAATTGTCAGTAAAGTAACCGTAAAAGTAGCCGTAAATATTTTACTGGAGGTGGTAAGAACGGGCCTTATTTCTTAACATATGCTGATCAAACTTTCTAAAGAAACCGTGGTCTAAAACTCTATAGTTTCTTAAATGTGGCCTATTAACTCCATCTTTCTCTTTGTTTTATCGGTTTACGTGATTTTATTTATTTATGCACAAATTCCATTAGCTGGAAATAAGCTAAAACAAATGTCTTTTGGTTCCCTACTGGAACAAACTGTCTTTTTCTTCATTGTCTTAAATTTCCAACCTAGTGCTTTATTGGGGGCCCAAACTGTGCAGATTAAGATAGAGAACTTGTAGAAGTTTCTGAAGATTGTAATTAAAAAAAAAAAAAAACTAATATCACTGAAACTTATTTAAGTACAAAACATTCAATAAATATGACAATTTTGAAATTAGGATACACTAGTTTATTTTGACACAAAGCTACTAAATTGTCTTCGATATGTTTTCATTATGCTTCTGTGTGTATCCAGTGAGGGGGGGGGGGGAACTTCACTCAACTCAACATGTGCAAAGTGCTGAAAAGTAAAACTGAAACAGTCTCTTCCACCTTAAGCAAATAATTCAACAACCAAAAAGACATTCATGCCATGCCATCACTGCAGCAGATATCCCATTTAAAGCTCTGTATTTAAAGGGTTCTTACATAAATATTGCCACAACAATATTCAGTCAGAATCCACCATACGAAAAAATTATTCAGTAGATGTGGATAATTTATTTCAGCCTATAAATTACTGTTCAAGTCAAAGAAGACATTGCTTTTCACTAAAAAAAATCTATGAAGAATTAAGGACAAGAATTGAAAGAAATTAATTAATGTTGTATATAGGCCTATTACTTAATGATCTTTATCTTCTAAACTGTATGAAATTCTCATATAAAGTAGCATACTTACATATTAATGATAGTAATATAGTCCGGAGTAATAGGCCTGTATATTTCTGTGTACTGTATGTCTCTGTTGTTTCATTATGATCATTGATAAGTGGGCATTTTAATAAACATAATTCTTTTTCACTATTGATGTATCAAAAAATTAAATTTAAGCTGTGTTTATACTCCTTTTAGCTACGAGGCCATATCAGGAGTTTGGGATCTGTGTGGTTCCCAAACTTTTCAGTCTGCGGACCCCTTGAAAAAATGTATTTAATTCAATAGACAAAATAACACTATCAATGATAACAAACAGAGTTTACTCCTTAATGTGAACAGTGAAACTGCTTTAAAAGATATGTAATTTGAAACAATTACGGGATAAACTATTTCTTCTAGAACCGCCTGCGGACCCATTGAAACACCATCACGGACCCCCGGTGGTCCGCGGACCCCACTTTGAGAATCACTGGTCTATACAGTAGAATAGGCCATGGAACTATTGACTGTGAATTGTTTCTATTGTTAGTGTATTTTATAGAGTAAATTTCAACTGATATTAATTTAAATGGATATGATACAGGATGAAATGGTGAGGATGATTCATGGAATATAAATATCCAATTCACCATTTGCTTTCATGACGGGGGAAACCATGATAAAAATCCATGTCAAATTGGCCAGCCACGGGATTTGAACCTGGGAAATATGTTATCACCTTGGCAGACTTGCTCAGTTTATCAAGTTAAATGGAATTAAAGATTTTATAATGAGCCTATTTTCCTATCCTTATATCCCATTTTCTACACATTTACAGCCTCTTTTAGACACCTAAAATTGGATTTTAACAATTCAAAAGTCTCAAGTTTAGTAATAACAATAACATCTTACATTTTAAAATGAATTTGCCTTAATAAAACAAAACATAAAAAATTTCAGGAAATTTACCTATTAGAAATTGAAAACATCCTCGTAAACTGCTCGTTGGAGATTAAAAGTAAAGGGAAATACTGTAATAAAAGAGCTTTACTTACGACATTCCGGATCATAGTAGATGCCATTTGAATAGAAGGAGAATGTCTTGCGTGAGGCATCAATAGCTATAGAAATAGGTCCATGTTTAGCTAGCGCAACCTTCAGTGCATCCACATCTCCTGAAGTCACGTTCACATACCCAGTAAGTCTGGCAGTTACGTTTACACTGTCAATATGACAGTAGCCATCCTGAAAAAATTAAAATCTACATAACATACTGTTTAATGCGGCCGCCAGAAAGTAACATATAACCAGCAACTAGGGCCCTCATTTTGATGACCTTAAGTAGTGACCACACGTTCTGTTATAAATAGGACAGTACAGTTTTTCAACCTGGTGTCCTAATAAAGTTTGTTGGGATGCCTTTTTGTAATGTTTCGTTAGAAAATAATATTTATTCTTTGTGGTTTAATTACTTTGATAGTTTTTTCCCTTATATATAGCTTATATATAAATATAAATATAGAGTATATATAAATAAATAACTATATATAAATATACATATAAATAAATAAATATATATAAATATACATATAAATAAATAAATATAAAAAATATAAATATATATATATATATATACATAAATAAATATCTATAAATAAGTAAATTTAAATATTATATAAATAAATTTAAATATAAATATGTATATAAATAAGTTATATATATAAATAAATATGTATAAACAAATATAAATAAATATATGTATATATATGTATAAAAATAAATATATATAAATAAATATATTTATATAAATGTATAATATAAATATATATATATATATATATAAATATACATATAAATAATATATATAAATAAATATATAAATGTAAATATATATATTTTTTTTTATTCGTTTCTTTATCAGCATGCCCCAATACAGTAGTAATATTACATGCATAATCTATAGCTTATTCACGTTGTATATCCTAATTTAACCAATTTACATAGTATATCCTACATTGGCCTGATTACATAGTATATCCTAATTTTCTCTATTTACATAATACTCTTAATTAGCCTATTTACATGATATATCCTAAATTATCATGTTATTTCCTAAGTTATTCTATTACATATTTGCCTTCTTGGAATTCTGGGTGCATTTTTCGAAATTTTCAAAGGGGCCTTCTCGGAATTCTGGGTGCATTTTTCGAAACTCTCAAAGGGGTTAGCCTTCTCGGAATTCTGGGTGCATTTTTCGAAATTTTCAAAGGGGTTAGCCTTCTCGGAATTCTGGGTGCATTTTTCGAAATTTTCAAAGGGGTTAGCCTTCTCGGAATTCTGTGTGCATTTTTCGAAATTTTCAAAGGGGTTAGCCTTCTCGGAATTCTGGGTGCATTTTTCGAAATTTTCAAAGGGGTTAGCCTTCTCGGAATTCTGAGTGCATTTTTCGAAATTTTCAAAGGGGTTAGACTTCTCGGAATTCTGGGTGCATTTTTCGAAATTTTCAAAAGGGTTAGCCTTCTCGGAATTCTGGGTGCATTTTTCGAAATTTTCAAAGGGGTTAGCCTTTTCGGAATTCTGGGTGCATTTTTCGAAATTTTCAAAGGGGTTAGCCATCTCGGAATTCTGGGTGCATTTTTCGAAATTTTCAAAGGGGTTAGCCTTCTCGGAATTCTGGGTGCATTTTCGAAATTTTCAAAGGGGTTAGCCTTCTCGGAATTCTGGGTGCATTTTTCGAAATTTTCAAAGGGGTTAGCCTTCTCGGAATTCTGAGTGCATTTTTCGAAATTTTCAAAGGGGTTAGCCTTCTCGGAATTCTGGGTGCATTTTTCGAAATTTTCAAAGGGGTTAGCCTTCTCGGAATTCTGGGTGCATTTTTCGAAATTTTCAAAGGGGTTAGCCTTCTCGGAATTCTGGGTGCATTTTTCGAAATTTTCAAAGGGGTTAGCCTTCCCGGAATTCTGGGTGCATTTTTCGAGATTTTCAAAGGGGTTAGCCTTCTCGGAATTCTGGGTGCATTTTTCGAAATTTTCAAAGGGGTTAGCCTTCTCGGAATTCTGGGTGCATTTTTCGAAATTTTCAAAGGGGTTAGCCTTCTCGGAATTCTGGGTGCATTTTTCGAAATTTTCAAAGGGGTTAGCCTTCTCGGAATTCTGGGTGCATTTTTCGAAATTTTCAAAGGGGTTAGCCTTCTCGGAATTCTGGGTGCATTTTTCGAAATTTTCAAAGGGGTTAGCCTTCTCGGAATTCTGGGTGCATTTTTCGAAATTTTCAAAGGGGTTAGCCTTCTCGGAATTCTGGGTGCATTTTTCGAAATTTTCAAAGGGATTAGCCTTCTCGGAATTCTGGGTGCATTTTTCGAAATTTTCAAAGGGGTTAGCCTTCTCGGAATTCTGGATGCATTTTTCGAAATTTTCAAAGGGGTTAGCCTTCTCGGAATTCTGGGTGCATTTTTCGAAATTTTCAAAGGGGTTAGCCTTCTCGGAATTCTGGGTGCATTTTTCGAAATTTTCAAAGGGGTTAGCCTTCTCGGAATTCTGGGTGCATTTTTCGAAATTTTCAAAGGGGTTAGCCTTCTCGGAATTCTGGGTGCATTTTTCGAAATTTTCAGAGGGGTTAGCCTTCCCGGAATTCTGGGTGCATTTTTCGAAATTTTCAAAGGGGTTAGCCTTCTCGGAATTCTGGGTGCATTTTTCGAAATTTTCAAAGGGGTTAGCCTTCTCGGAATTCTGGGTGCATTTTTCGAAATTTTCAAAGGGGTTAGCCTTCTCGGAATTCTGGGTGCATTTTTCGAAATTTTCAAAGGGGTTAGCCTTCTCGGAATTCTGGGTGCATTTTTCGAAATTTTCAGAGGGGTTAGCCTTCCCGGAATTCTGGGTGCATTTTTCGAAATTTTCAAAGGGGTTAGCCTTCTCGGAATTCTGGGTGCATTTCTCGAAATTTTCAAAGGGGTTAGCCTTCTCGGAATTCTGGGTGCATTTTTCGAAATTTTCAAAGGGGTTAGCCTTCTCGGAATTATGGGTGCATTTTTCGAAATTTTCAAAGGGGTTAGCCTTCTCGGAATTCTGGGTGCATTTTTCGAAATTTTCAAAGGGGTTAGCCTTCCCGGAATTCTGGGTGCATTTTTCGAGATTTTCAAAGGGGTTAGCCTTCTCGGAATTCTGGGTGCATTTTTCGAAATTTTCAAAGGGGTTAGCCTTCTCGGAATTCTGGGTGCATTTTTCGAAATTTTCAAAGGGGTTAGCCTTCTCGGAATTCTGGGTGCATTTTTCGAAATTTTCAAAGGGGTTAGCCTTCCCGGAATTCTGGGTGCATTTTTCGAGATTTTCAAAGGGGTTAGCCTTCTCGGAATTCTGGGTGCATTTTTCGAAATTTTCAAAGGGGTTAGCCTTCTCGGAATTCTGGGTGCATTTTTCTAAATTTTGAAAGGGGTTAGCCTTCTCGGAATTCTGGGTGCATTTTTCGAAATTTTCAGAGGGGTTAGCCTTCCCGGAATTCTGGGTGCATTTTTCGAGATTTTCAAAGGGGTTAGCCTTCTCGGAATTCTGGGTGCATTTTTCGAAATTTTCAAAGGGTTTAGCCTTCTCGGAATTCTGGGTGCATTTTTCGAAATTTTCAAAGGGGTTAGCCTTCTCGGAATTCTGGGTGCATTTTTCGAAATTTTCAAAGGGGTTAGCCTTCTCGGAATTCTGGGTGCATTTTTCGAAATTTTCAAAGGGGTTAGCCTTCTCGGAATTATGGGTGCATTTTTCGAAATTTTCAAAGGGGTTAGCCTTCTCGGAATTCTGGGTGCATTTTTCGAAATTTTCAAAGGGGTTAGCCTTCTCGGAATTCTGGGTGCATTTTTCGAAATTTTCAAAGGGGTTAGCCTTCTCGGAATTCTGGGTGCATTTTTCGAAATTTTCAAAGGGGTTAGCCTTCTCGGAATTCTGGGTGCATTTTTCGAAATTTTCAAAGGGGTTAGCCTTCTCGGAATTCTGGGTGCATTTTTCGAAATTTTCAGAGGGGTTAGCCTTCCCGGAATTCTGGGTGCATTTTTCGAGATTTTCAAAGGGGTTAGCCTTCTCGGAATTCTGGGTGCATTTTTCGAAATTTTCAAAGGGGTTAGCCTTCTCGGAATTCTGGGTGCATTTTTCGAAATTTTCAAAGGGGTTAGCCTTCTCGGAATTCTGGGTGCATTTTTCGAGATTTTCAAAGGGGTTAGCCTTCTCGGAATTCTGGGTGCATTTTTCGAAATTTTCAAAGGGGTTAGCCTTCTCGGAATTCTGGGTGCATTTTTCGAAATTTTCAAAGGGGTTAGCCTTCTCGGAATTCTGGGTGCATTTTTCGAAATTTTCAAAGGGGTTAGCCTTCTCGGAATTCTGGGTGCATTTTTCGAAATTTTCAAAGGGGTTAGCCTTCTCGGAATTCTGGGTGCATTTTTCGAAATTTTCAAAGGGGTTAGCCTTCTCGGAATTCTGGGTGCATTTTTCGAAATTTTCAAAGGGGTTAGCCTTCTCGGAATTCTGAGTGCATTTTTCGAAATTTTCAAAGGGGTTAGACTTCTCGGAATTCGGGTGCATTTTTCGAAATTTTCAAAGGGGTTAGCCTTCTCGGAATTCTGGGTGCATTTTTCGAAATTTTCAAAGGGGTTAGCCTTTTCGGAATTCTGGGTGCATTTTTCGAAATTTTCAAAGGGGTTAGCCATCTCGGAATTCTGGGTTCAATTTTCGAAATTTTCAAAGGGGTTCGCCTTCTCGGAATTCTGGGTGCATTTTTCGAAATTTTCAAAGGGGTTAGCCTTCTCGGAATTCTGGGTGCATTTTTCGAAATTTTCAAAGGGGTTAGCCTTCTCGGAATTCTGAGTGCATTTTTCGAAATTTTCAAAGGGGTTAGCCTTCTCGGAATTCTGGGTGCATTTTTCGAAATTTTCAAAGGGGTTAGCCTTCTCGGAATTCTGGGTGCACTTTTCGAAATTTTCAAAGGGGTTAGCCTTCTCGGAATTCTGGGTGCATTTTTCGAAATTTTCAAAGGGGTTAGCCTTCCCGGAATTCTGGGTGCATTTTTCGAGATTTTCAAAGGGGTTAGCCTTCTCGGAATTCTGGGTGCATTTTTCGAAATTTTCAAAGGGGTTAGCCTTCTCGGAATTATGGGTGCATTTTTCGAAATTTTCAAAGGGGTTAGCCTTCTCGGAATTCTGGGTGCATTTTTCGAAATTTTCAAAGGGGTTAGCCTTCTCGGAATTCTGAGTGCATTTTTCGAAATTTTCAAAGGGGTTAGACTTCTCGGAATTCGGGTGCATTTTTCGAAATTTTCAAAGGGGTTAGCCTTCTCGGAATTCTGGGTGCATTTTTCGAAATTTTCAAAGGGGTTAGCCTTCCCGGAATTCTGGGTGCATTTTTCGAGATTTTCAAAGGGGTTAGCCTTCTCGGAATTCTGGGTGCATTTTTCGAAATTTTCAAAGGGGTTAGCCATCTCGGAATTCTGAGTGCATTTTTCGAAATTTTCAAAGGGGTTAGCCTTCTCGGAATTCTGGGTGCATTTTTCGAAATTTTCAAAGGGGTTAGCCTTCCCGGAATTCTGGGTGCATTTTTCGAGATTTTCAAAGGGGTTAGCCTTCTCGGAATTCTGGGTGCATTTTTCGAAATTTTCAAAGGGGTTAGCCTTCTCGGAATTATGGGTGCATTTTTCGAAATTTTCAAAGGGGTTAGCCTTCTCGGAATTCTGGGTGCATTTTTCGAAATTTTCAAAGGGGTTAGCCTTCTCGGAATTCTGGGTGCATTTTTCGAAATTTTCAAAGGGGTTAGCCTTCTCGGAATTCTGGGTGCATTTTTCGAAATTTTCAAAGGGGTTAGCCTTCCCGGAATTCTGGGTGCATTTTTCGAGATTTTCAAAGGGGTTAGCCTTCTCGGAATTCTGGGTGCATTTTTCTAAATTTTCAAAGGGGTTAGCCTTCTCGGAATTATGGGTGCATTTTTCTAAATTTTGAAAGGGGTTAGCCTTCTCGGAATTCTGGGTGCATTTTTCGAAATTTTTTAAAGGGGTTAGCCTTCTCGGAATTCTGTGCATTTTTCGAAATTTTCAAAGGGGTTAGCCTTCTCGGAATTCTGGGTGCATTTTTCGAAATTTTCAAAGGGGTTAGCCTTCTCGGAATTCTGGGTGCATTTTTCGAAATTTTCAAAGGGGTTAGCCTTCTCGGAATTCTGGGTGCATTTTTCGAATTTTCAAAGGGGTTAGCCTTCTCGGAATTCTGGGTGCATTTTTCGAAATTTTCAGAGGGGTTAGCCTTCCCGGAATTCTGGGTGCATTTTTCGAGATTTTCAAAGGGGTTAGCCTTCTCGGAATTCTGGGTGCATTTTTCGAAATTTTCAAAGGGGTTAGCCTTCTCGGAATTCTGGGTGCATTTTTCGAAATTTTCAAAGGGGTTAGCCTTCTCGGAATTCTGGGTGCATTTTTCGAAATTTTCAAAGGGGTTAGCCTTCTCGGAATTCTGGGTGCATTTTTCGAGATTTTCAAAGGGGTTAGCCTTCTCGGAATTCTGGGTGCATTTTTCGAAATTTTCAAAGGGGTTAGCCTTCTCGGAATTCTGGGTGCATTTTTCGAAATTTTCAAAGGGGTTAGCCTTCTCGGAATTCTGGGTGCATTTTTCGAAATTTTCAAAGGGGTTAGCCTTCTCGGAATTCTGGGTGCATTTTTCGAAATTTTCAAAGGGGTTAGCCTTCTCGGAATTCTGGGTGCATTTTTCGAAATTTTCAAAGGGGTTAGCCTTCTCGGAATTCTGGGTGCATTTTTCGAAATTTTCAAAGGGGTTAGCCTTCCCGGAATTCTGGGTGCATTTTTCGAGATTTTCAAAGGGGTTAGCCTTCTCGGAATTCTGGGTGCATTTTTCGAAATTTTCAAAGGGGTTAGCCTTCTCGGAATTCTGGGTGCATTTTTCGAAATTTTCAAAGGGGTTAGCCTTCTCGGAATTCTGGGTGCATTTTTCGAAATTTTCAAAGGGGTTAGCCTTCTCGGAATTCTGGGTGCATTTTTCGAGATTTTCAAAGGGGTTAGCCTTCTCGGAATTCTGGGTGCATTTTTCGAAATTTTCTAAGGGGTTAGCCTTCTCGGAATTCTGGGTGCATTTTTCGAAATTTTCAAAGGGGTTAGCCTTCTCGGAATTCTGGGTGCATTTTTCGAAATTTTCAAAGGGGTTAGCCTTCTCGGAATTCTGGGTGCATTTTTCGAAATTTTCAAAGGGGTTAGCCTTCTCGGAATTCTGAGTGCATTTTTCGAAATTTTCAAAGGGGTTAGACTTCTCGGAATTCGGGTGCATTTTTCGAAATTTTCAAAGGGGTTAGCCTTCTCGGAATTCTGGGTGCATTTTTCGAAATTTTCAAAGGGGTTAGCCTTTTCGGAATTCTGGGTTCATTTTTCGAAATTTTCAAAGGGGTTAGCCATCTCGGAATTCTGGGTGCATTTTTCGAAATTTTCAAAGGGGTTAGCCTTCTCGGAATTCTGGGTGCATTTTTCGAAATTTTCAAAGGGGTTAGCCTTCTCGGAATTCTGGATGCATTTTTCGAAATTTTCAAAGGGGTTAGCCTTCTCGGAATTCTGGGTGCATTTTTCGAAATTTTCAAAGGGGTTAGCCATCTCGGAATTCTGAGTGCATTTTTCGAAATTTTCAAAGGGGTTAGCCTTCTCGGAATTCTGGGTGCATTTTTCGAAATTTTCAAAGGGGTTAGCCTTCTCGGAATTCTGGGTGCATTTTTCGAAATTTTCAAAGGGGTTAGCCTTCTCGGAATTCTGAGTGCATTTTTCGAAATTTTCAAAGGGGTTAGCCTTCTCGGAATTCTGGGTGCATTTTTCGAAATTTTCAAAGGGGTTAGCCTTCTCGGAATTCTGGGTGCATTTTTCGAAATTTTCAAAGGGGTTAGCCTTCTCGGAATTCTGGGTGCATTTTTCGAAATTTTCAAAGGGGTTAGCCTTCCCGGAATTCTGGGTGCATTTTTCGAGATTTTCAAAGGGGTTAGCCTTCTCGGAATTCTGGGTGCATTTTTCGAAATTTTCAAAGGGGTTAGCCTTCTCGGAATTATGGGTGCATTTTTCGAAATTTTCAAAGGGGTTAGCCTTCTCGGAATTCTGGGTGCATTTTTCGAAATTTTCAAAGGGGTTAGCCTTCTCGGAATTCTGGGTGCATTTTTCGAAATTTTCAAAGGGGTTAGCCTTCTCGGAATTCTGGGTGCATTTTTCGAAATTTTCAAAGGGGTTAGCCTTCCCGGAATTCTGGGTGCATTTTTCGAGATTTTCAAAGGGGTTAGCCTTCTCGGAATTCTGGGTGCATTTTTCTAAATTTTCAAAGGGGTTAGCCTTCTCGGAATTATGGGTGCATTTTTCTAAATTTTGAAAGGGGTTAGCCTTCTCGGAATTCTGGGTGCATTTTTCGAAATTTTTTAAAGGGGTTAGCCTTCTCGGAATTCTGTGCATTTTTCGAAATTTTCAAAGGGGTTAGCCTTCTCGGAATTCTGGGTGCATTTTTCGAAATTTTCAAAGGGGTTAGCCTTCTCGGAATTCTGGGTGCATTTTTCGAAATTTTCAAAGGGGTTAGCCTTCTCGGAATTCTGGGTGCATTTTTCGAATTTTCAAAGGGGTTAGCCTTCTCGGAATTCTGGGTGCATTTTTCGAAATTTTCAGAGGGGTTAGCCTTCCCGGAATTCTGGGTGCATTTTTCGAGATTTTCAAAGGGGTTAGCCTTCTCGGAATTCTGGGTGCATTTTTCGAAATTTTCAAAGGGGTTAGCCTTCTCGGAATTCTGGGTGCATTTTTCGAAATTTTCAAAGGGGTTAGCCTTCTCGGAATTCTGGGTGCATTTTTCGAAATTTTCAAAGGGGTTAGCCTTCTCGGAATTCTGGGTGCATTTTTCGAGATTTTCAAAGGGGTTAGCCTTCTCGGAATTCTGGGTGCATTTTTCGAAATTTTCAAAGGGGTTAGCCTTCTCGGAATTCTGGGTGCATTTTTCGAAATTTTCAAAGGGGTTAGCCTTCTCGGAATTCTGGGTGCATTTTTCGAAATTTTCAAAGGGGTTAGCCTTCTCGGAATTCTGGGTGCATTTTTCGAAATTTTCAAAGGGGTTAGCCTTCTCGGAATTCTGGGTGCATTTTTCGAAATTTTCAAAGGGGTTAGCCTTCTCGGAATTCTGGGTGCATTTTTCGAAATTTTCAAAGGGGTTAGCCTTCCCGGAATTCTGGGTGCATTTTTCGAGATTTTCAAAGGGGTTAGCCTTCTCGGAATTCTGGGTGCATTTTTCGAAATTTTCAAAGGGGTTAGCCTTCTCGGAATTCTGGGTGCATTTTTCGAAATTTTCAAAGGGGTTAGCCTTCTCGGAATTCTGGGTGCATTTTTCGAAATTTTCAAAGGGGTTAGCCTTCTCGGAATTCTGGGTGCATTTTTCGAGATTTTCAAAGGGGTTAGCCTTCTCGGAATTCTGGGTGCATTTTTCGAAATTTTCTAAGGGGTTAGCCTTCTCGGAATTCTGGGTGCATTTTTCGAAATTTTCAAAGGGGTTAGCCTTCTCGGAATTCTGGGTGCATTTTTCGAAATTTTCAAAGGGGTTAGCCTTCTCGGAATTCTGGGTGCATTTTTCGAAATTTTCAAAGGGGTTAGCCTTCTCGGAATTCTGAGTGCATTTTTCGAAATTTTCAAAGGGGTTAGACTTCTCGGAATTCGGGTGCATTTTTCGAAATTTTCAAAGGGGTTAGCCTTCTCGGAATTCTGGGTGCATTTTTCGAAATTTTCAAAGGGGTTAGCCTTTTCGGAATTCTGGGTTCATTTTTCGAAATTTTCAAAGGGGTTAGCCATCTCGGAATTCTGGGTGCATTTTTCGAAATTTTCAAAGGGGTTAGCCTTCTCGGAATTCTGGGTGCATTTTTCGAAATTTTCAAAGGGGTTAGCCTTCTCGGAATTCTGGATGCATTTTTCGAAATTTTCAAAGGGGTTAGCCTTCTCGGAATTCTGGGTGCATTTTTCGAAATTTTCAAAGGGGTTAGCCTTCTCGGAATTCTGGGTGCATTTTTCGAAATTTTCAAAGGGGTTAGCCTTCTCGGAATTCTGGGTGCATTTTTCGAAATTTTCAGAGGGGTTAGCCTTCCCGGAATTCTGGGTGCATTTTTCGAAATTTTCAAAGGGGTTAGCCTTCTCGGAATTCTGGGTGCATTTTTCGAAATTTTCAAAGGGGTTAGCCTTCTCGGAATTCTGGGTGCATTTTTCGAAATTTTCAAAGGGGTTAGCCTTCTCGGAATTCTGGGTGCATTTTTCGAAATTTTCAAAGGGGTTAGCCTTCTCGGAATTCTGGGTGCATTTTTCGAAATTTTCAAAGGGGTTAGCCTTCTCGGAATTCTGGGTGCATTTTTCGAAATTTTCAAAGGGGTTAGCCTTCTCGGAATTATGGGTGCATTTTTCGAAATTTTCAAAGGGGTTAGCCTTCTCGGAATTCTGGGTGCATTTTTCGAAATTTTCAGAGGGGTTAGCCTTCCCGGAATTATGGGTGCATTTTTCGAGATTTTCAAAGGGGTTAGCCTTCTCGGAATTCTGGGTGCATTTTTCGAAATTTTCAGAGGGGTTAGCCTTCCCGGAATTCTGGGTGCATTTTTCGAGATTTTCAAAGGGGTTAGCCTTCTCGGAATTCTGGGTGCATTTTTCGAAATTTTCAAAGGGGTTAGCCTTCTCGGAATTCTGGGTGCATTTTTCGAAATTTTCAAAGGGGTTAGCCTTCTCGGAATTCTGGGTGCATTTTTCGAAATTTTCAAAGGGGTTAGCCTTCTCGGAATTCTGGGTGCATTTTTCGAAATTTTCAAAGGGGTTAGCCTTCTCGGAATTCTGGGTGCATTTTTCGAAATTTTCAAAGGGGTTAGCCTTCTCGGAATTCTGGGTGCATTTTTCGAAATTTTCAAAGGGGTTAGCCTTCTCGGAATTCTGGGTGCATTTTTCGAAATTTTCAGAGGGGTTAGCCTTCCCGGAATTCTGGGTGCATTTTTCGAGATTTTCAAAGGGGTTAGCCTTCTCGGAATTCTGGGTGCATTTTTCGAAATTTTCAAAGGGGTTAGCCTTCTCGGAATTCTGGGTGCATTTTTCGAAATTTTCAAAGGGGTTAGCCTTCTCGGAATTCTGGGTGCATTTTTCGAAATTTTCAAAGGGGTTAGCCTTCTCGGAATTCTGGGTGCATTTTTCGAGATTTTCAAAGGGGTTAGCCTTCTCGGAATTCTGGGTGCATTTTTCGAAATTTTCAAAGGGGTTAGCCTTCTCGGAATTCTGGGTGCATTTTTCGAAATTTTCAAAGGGGTTAGCCTTCTCGGAATTCTGGGTGCATTTTTCGAAATTTTCAAAGGGGTTAGCCTTCTCGGAATTCTGGGTGCATTTTTCGAAATTTTCAAAGGGGTTAGCCTTCTCGGAATTCTGAGTGCATTTTTCGAAATTTTCAAAGGGGTTAGACTTCTCGGAATTCTGGGTGCATTTTTCGAAATTTTCAAAGGGGTTAGCCTTTTCGGAATTCTGGGTGCATTTTTCGAAATTTTCAAAGGGGTTAATCATCTCGGAATTCTGGGTGCATTTTTCGAAATTTTCAAAGGGGTTAGCCTTCTCGGAATTCTGGGTGCATTTTTCGAAATTTTCAAAGGGGTTAGCCTTCTCGGAATTCTGGGTGCATTTTTCGAAATTTTTTAAAGGGGTTAGCCTTCTCGGAATTCTGGGTGCATTTTTCGAAATTTTCAAAGGGGTTAGCCTTCTCGGAATTCTGGGTGCATTTTTCGAAATTTTCAAAGGGGTTAGCCTTCTCGGAATTCTGGGTGCATTTTTCGAAATTTTCAAAGGGGTTAGCCTTCTCGGAATTCTGGGTGCATTTTTCGAAATTTTCAAAGGGGTTAGCCTTCTCGGAATTCTGGGTGCATTTTTCGAAATTTTCAGAGGGGTTAGCCTTCCCGGAATTCTGGGTGCATTTTTCGAGATTTTCAAAGGGGTTAGCCTTCTCGGAATTCTGGGTGCATTTTTCGAAATTTTCAAAGGGGTTAGCCTTCCCGGAATTCTGGGTGCATTTTTCGAGATTTTCAAAGGGGTTAGCCTTCTCGGAATTCTGGGTGCATTTTTCGAAATTTTCAAAGGGGTTAGCCTTCTCGGAATTCTGGGTGCATTTTTCGAGATTTTCAAAGGGGTTAGCCTTCTCGGAATTCTGGGTGCATTTTTCGAAATTTTCAAAGGGGTTAGCCTTCTCGGAATTCTGGGTGCATTTTTCGAAATTTTCAAAGGGGTTAGCCTTCTCGGAATTCTGGGTGCATTTTTCGAAATTTTCAAAGGGGTTAGCCTTCTCGGAATTCTGGGTGCATTTTTCGAAATTTTCAAAGGGGTTAGCCTTCTCGGAATTCTGGGTGCATTTTTCGAAATTTTCAAAGGGGTTAGCCTTCTCGGAATTCTGGGTGCATTTTTCGAAATTTTCAAAGGGGTTAGCCTTCTCGGAATTCTGGGTGCATTTTTCGAAATTTTCAGAGGGGTTAGCCTTCCCGGAATTCTGGGTGCATTTTTCAAAGGGGTTAGCCTTCTCGGAATTCTGGGTGCATTTTTCGAAATTTTCAGAGGGGTTAGCCTTCCCGGAATTCTGGGTGCATTTTTCGAGATTTTCAAAGGGGTTAGCCTTCTCGGAATTCTGGGTGCATTTTTCGAAATTTTCAAAGGGGTTAGCCTTCTCGGAATTCTGGGTGCATTTTTCGAAATTTTCAAAGGGGTTAGCCTTCTCGGAATTCTGGGTGCATTTTTCGAAATTTTCAAAGGGGTTAGCCTTCTCGGAATTCTGGGTGCATTTTTCGAGATTTTCAAAGGGGTTAGCCTTCTCGGAATTCTGGGTGCATTTTTCGAAATTTTCAAAGGGGTTAGCCTTCTCGGAATTCTGGGTGCATTTTTCGAAATTTTCAAAGGGGTTAGCCTTCTCGGAATTCTGGGTGCATTTTTCGAAATTTTCAAAGGGGTTAGCCTTCTCGGAATTCTGGGTGCATTTTTCGAAATTTTCAAAGGGGTTAGCCTTCTCGGAATTCTGGGTGCATTTTTCGAGATTTTCAAAGGGGTTAGCCTTCTCGGAATTCTGGGTGCATTTTTCGAAATTTTCAAAGGGGTTAGCCTTCTCGGAATTCTGGGTGCATTTTTCGAAATTTTCAAAGGGGTTAGCCTTCTCGGAATTCTGGGTGCATTTTTCGAAATTTTCAAAGGGGTTAGCCTTCTCGGAATTCTGGGTGCATTTTTCGAAATTTTCAAAGGGGTTAGCCTTCTCGGAATTCTGAGTGCATTTTTCGAAATTTTCAAAGGGGTTAGACTTCTCGGAATTCGGGTGCATTTTTCGAAATTTTCAAAGGGGTTAGCCTTCTCGGAATTCTGGGTGCATTTTTCGAAATTTTCAAAGGGGTTAGCCTTTTCGGAATTCTGGGTTCATTTTTCGAAATTTTCAAAGGGGTTAGCCATCTCGGAATTCTGGGTGCATTTTTCGAAATTTTCAAAGGGGTTAGCCTTCTCGGAATTCTGGGTGCATTTTTCGAAATTTTCAAAGGGGTTAGCCTTCTCGGAATTCTGGATGCATTTTTCGAAATTTTCAAAGGGGTTAGCCTTCTCGGAATTCTGGGTGCATTTTTCGAAATTTTCAAAGGGGTTAGCCTTCTCGGAATTCTGGGTGCATTTTTCGAAATTTTCAAAGGGGTTAGCCTTCTCGGAATTCTGGGTGCATTTTTCGAAATTTTCAGAGGGGTTAGCCTTCCCGGCATTCTGGGTGCATTTTTCGAAATTTTCAAAGGGGTTAGCCTTCTCGGAATTCTGGGTGCATTTTTCGAAATTTTCAAAGGGGTTAGCCTTCTCGGAATTCTGGGTGCATTTTTCGAAATTTTCAAAGGGGTTAGCCTTCTCGGAATTCTGGGTGCATTTTTCGAAATTTTCAAAGGGGTTAGCCTTCTCGGAATTCTGGGTGCATTTTTCGAAATTTTCAAAGGGGTTAGCCTTCTCGGAATTCTGGGTGCATTTTTCGAAATTTTCAAAGGGGTTAGCCTTCTCGGAATTATGGGTGCATTTTTCGAAATTTTCAAAGGGGTTAGCCTTCTCGGAATTCTGGGTGCATTTTTCGAAATTTTCAGAGGGGTTAGCCTTCCCGGAATTCTGGGTGCATTTTTCGAGATTTTCAAAGGGGTTAGCCTTCTCGGAATTCTGGGTGCATTTTTCGAAATTTTCAGAGGGGTTAGCCTTCCCGGAATTCTGGGTGCATTTTTCGAGATTTTCAAAGGGGTTAGCCTTCCCGGAATTCTGGGTGCATTTTTCGAGATTTTCAAAGGGGTTAGCCTTCTCGGAATTCTGGGTGCATTTTTCGAAATTTTCAAAGGGGTTAGCCTTCTCGGAATTCTGGGTGCATTTTTCGAAATTTTCAAAGGGGTTAGCCTTCTCGGAATTCTGGGTGCATTTTTCGAAATTTTCAAAGGGGTTAGCCTTCTCGGAATTCTGGGTGCATTTTTCGAGATTTTCAAAGGGGTTAGCCTTCTCGGAATTCTGGGTGCATTTTTCGAAATTTTCAAAGGGGTTAGCCTTCTCGGAATTCTGGGTGCATTTTTCGAAATTTTCAAAGGGGTTAGCCTTCTCGGAATTCTGGGTGCATTTTTCGAAATTTTCAAAGGGGTTAGCCTTCTCGGAATTCTGGGTGCATTTTTCGAAATTTTCAAAGGGGTTAGCCTTCTCGGAATTCTGGGTGCATTTTTCGAAATTTTCAAAGGGGTTAGCCTTCTCGGAATTCTGGGTGCATTTTTCGAAATTTTCAAAGGGGTTAGCCTTCTCGGAATTCTGGGTGCATTTTTCGAAATTTTCAAAGGGGTTAGCCTTCCCGGAATTCTGGGTGCATTTTTCGAGATTTTCAAAGGGGTTAGCCTTCTCGGAATTCTGGGTGCATTTTTCGAAATTTTCAAAGGGGTTAGCCTTCTCGGAATTCTGGGTGCATTTTTCGAAATTTTCAAAGGGGTTAGCCTTCTCGGAATTCTGGGTGCATTTTTCGAAATTTTCAAAGGGGTTAGCCTTCTCGGAATTCTGGGTGCATTTTTCGAGATTTTCAAAGGGGTTAGACTTCTCGGAATTCTGGGTGCATTTTTCGAAATTTTCAAAGGGGTTAGCCTTCTCGGAATTCTGGGTGCATTTTTCGAAATTTTCAAAGGGGTTAGCCTTCTCGGAATTCTGGGTGCATTTTTCGAAATTTTCAAAGGGGTTAGCCTTCTCGGAATTCTGGGTGCATTTTTCGAAATTTTCAAAGGGGTTAGCCTTCTCGGAATTCTGAGTGCATTTTTCGAAATTTTCAAAGGGGTTAGACTTCTCGGAATTCGGGTGCATTTTTCGAAATTTTCAAAGGGGTTAGCCTTCTCGGA
Organism: Ectobius pallidus; assembly: GCA_964059195.1. Classification (NCBI taxonomy): domain Eukaryota; kingdom Metazoa; phylum Arthropoda; class Insecta; order Blattodea; family Ectobiidae; genus Ectobius; species Ectobius pallidus. The sequence continues at coordinate 155,054,806 of CAXKWD010000005.1, read as the reverse complement.
ATTCTGGGTGCATTTTTCGAAATTTTCAAAGGGGTTAGCCTTCTCGGAATTCTGGGTGCATTTTTCGAAATTTTCAAAGGGGTTAGCCTTCTCGGAATTCTGGATGCATTTTTCGAAATTTTCAAAGGGGTTAGCCTTCTCGGAATTCTGGGTGCATTTTTCGAAATTTTCAAAGGGGTTAGCCTTCTCGGAATTCTGGGTGCATTTTTCGAAATTTTCAAAGGGGTTAGCCTTCTCGGAATTCTGGGTGCATTTTTCGAAATTTTCAGAGGGGTTAGCCTTCCCGGCATTCTGGGTGCATTTTTCGAAATTTTCAAAGGGGTTAGCCTTCTCGGAATTCTGGGTGCATTTTTCGAAATTTTCAAAGGGGTTAGCCTTCTCGGAATTCTGGGTGCATTTTTCGAAATTTTCAAAGGGGTTAGCCTTCTCGGAATTCTGGGTGCATTTTTCGAAATTTTCAAAGGGGTTAGCCTTCTCGGAATTCTGGGTGCATTTTTCGAAATTTTCAAAGGGGTTAGCCTTCTCGGAATTCTGGGTGCATTTTTCGAAATTTTCAAAGGGGTTAGCCTTCTCGGAATTATGGGTGCATTTTTCGAAATTTTCAAAGGGGTTAGCCTTCTCGGAATTCTGGGTGCATTTTTCGAAATTTTCAGAGGGGTTAGCCTTCCCGGAATTCTGGGTGCATTTTTCGAGATTTTCAAAGGGGTTAGCCTTCTCGGAATTCTGGGTGCATTTTTCGAAATTTTCAGAGGGGTTAGCCTTCCCGGAATTCTGGGTGCATTTTTCGAGATTTTCAAAGGGGTTAGCCTTCTCGGAATTCTGGGTGCATTTTTCGAAATTTTCAAAGGGGTTAGCCTTCTCGGAATTCTGGGTGCATTTTTCGAAATTTTCAAAGGGGTTAGCCTTCTCGGAATTCTGGGTGCATTTTTCGAAATTTTCAAAGGGGTTAGCCTTCTCGGAATTCTGGGTGCATTTTTCGAAATTTTCAAAGGGGTTAGCCTTCTCGGAATTCTGGGTGCATTTTTCGAAATTTTCAAAGGGGTTAGCCTTCTCGGAATTCTGGGTGCATTTTTCGAAATTTTCAAAGGGGTTAGCCTTCTCGGAATTCTGAGTGCATTTTTCGAAATTTTCAAAGGGGTTAGACTTCTCGGAATTCTGGGTGCATTTTTCGAAATTTTCAAAGGGGTTAGCCTTTTCGGAATTCTGGGTGCATTTTTCGAAATTTTCAAAGGGGTTAGCCATCTCGGAATTCTGGGTGCATTTTTCGAAATTTTCAAAGGGGTTAGCCTTCTCGGAATTCTGGGTGCATTTTTCGAAATTTTCAAAGGGGTTAGCCTTCTCGGAATTCTGGGTGCATTTTTCGAAATTTTCAAAGGGGTTAGCCTTCTCGGAATTCTGAGTGCATTTTTCGAAATTTTCAAAGGGGTTAGCCTTCTCGGAATTCTGGGTGCATTTTTCGAAATTTTCAAAGGGGTTAGCCTTCTCGGAATTCTGGGTGCATTTTTCGAAATTTTCAAAGGGGTTAGCCTTCTCGGAATTCTGGGTGCATTTTTCGAAATTTTCAAAGGGGTTAGCCTTCCCGGAATTCTGGGTGCATTTTTCGAGATTTTCAAAGGGGTTAGCCTTCTCGGAATTCTGGGTGCATTTTTCGAAATTTTCAAAGGGGTTAGCCTTCTCGGAATTCTGGGTGCATTTTTCGAAATTTTCAAAGGGGTTAGCCTTCTCGGAATTCTGGGTGCATTTTTCGAAATTTTCAAAGGGGTTAGCCTTCCCGGAATTCTGGGTGCATTTTTCGAGATTTTCAAAGGGGTTAGCCTTCTCGGAATTCTGGGTGCATTTTTCGAAATTTTCAAAGGGGTTAGCCTTCTCGGAATTCTGGGTGCATTTTTCGAAATTTTCAAAGGGGTTAGCCTTCTCGGAATTCTGGGTGCAATTTTCGAAATTTTCAAAGGGGTTAGCCTTCTCGGAATTCTGGGTGCATTTTTCGAAATTTTCAAAGGGGTTAGCCTTCTCGGAATTCTGGGTGCATTTTTCGAAATTTTCAAAGGGGTTAGCCTTCTCGGAATTCTGGGTGCATTTTTCGAAATTTTCAAAGGGGTTAGCCTTCTCGGAATTCTGGGTGCATTTTTCGAAATTTTCAAAGGGGTTAGCCTTCTCGGAATTCTGGGTGCATTTTTCGAAATTTTCAAAGGGGTTAGCCTTCTCGCAATTCTGGGTGCATTTTTCGAAATTTTCAAAGGGGTTAGCCTTCTCGGAATTATGGGTGCATATTTCGAAATTTTCAAAGGGGTTAGCCTTCTCGGAATTCTGGGTGCATTTTTCGAAATTTTCAAAGGGGTTAGCCTTCCCGGAATTCTGGGTGCATTTTTCGAGATTTTCAAAGGGGTTAGCCTTCTCGGAATTCTGGGTGCATTTTTCGAAATTTTCAAAGGGGTTAGCCTTCTCGGAATTCTGGGTGCATTTTTCGAAATTTTCAAAGGGGTTAGCCTTCTCGGAATTCTGGGTGAATTTTTCGAAATTTTCAAAGGGGTTAGCCTTCTCGGAATTCTGGGTGCATTTTTCGAAATTTTCAAAGGGGTTAGCCTTCTCGGAATTCTGGGTGCATTTTTCGAAATTTTCAAAGGGGTTAGCCTTCTCGGAATTCTGGGTGCATTTTTCGAAATTTTGAAAGGGGTTAGCCTTCTCGGAATTCTGGGTGCATTTTTCGAAATTTTCAGAGGGGTTAGCCTTCAAGGAATTCTGGGTGCATTTTTCGAGATTTTCAAAGGGGTTAGCCTTCTCGGAATTCTGGGTGCATTTTTCGAAATTTTCAAAGGGGTTAGCCTTCTCGGAATTCTGGGTGCATTTTTCGAAATTTTCAAAGGGGTTAGCCTTCTCGGAATTCTGGGTGCATTTTTCGAAATTTTCAAAGGGGTTAGCCTTCTCGGAATTCTGGGTGCATTTTTCGAGATTTTCAAAGGGGTTAGCCTTCTCGGAATTCTGGGTGCATTTTTCGAAATTTTCAAAGGGGTTAGCCTTCTCGGAATTCTGGGTGCATTTTTCGAAATTTTCAAAGGGGTTAGCCTTCTCGGAATTCTGGGTGCATTTTTCGAAATTTTCAAAGGGGTTAGCCTTCTCGGAATTCTGAGTGCATTTTTCGAAATTTTCAAAGGGGTTAGCCTTCTCGGAATTCTGGGTGCATTTTTCGAAATTTTCAAAGGGGTTAGCCTTCTCGGAATTCTGGGTGCATTTTTCGAAATTTTTAAAGGGGTTAGCCTTCTCGGAATTCTGGGTGCATTTTTCGAAATTTTCAAAGGGGTTAGCCGCCTCGGAATTCTGGGTGCATTTTTCGAAATTTTCAAAGGGGTTAGCCTTCTCGGAATTCTGGGTGCATTTTTCGAATTTTTCAAAGGGGTTAGCCTTCTCGGAATTCTGGGTGCATTTTTCGAATTTTTCAAAGGGGTTAGCCTTCTCGGAATTCTGGGTGCATTTTTCGAAATTTTAAAAGGGGTTAGCCTTCTCGGAATTCTGGGTGCATTTTTCGAAATTTTTCTCGGAATTCTTGAAAGTAACATCAAAGTAACTTAAAGTAACATCAAAGTAACTTGAAAGTAACGTGAAAGTAACTTGAAAGTAACGTGAAAGTAACATCAAAGTAACTTGAAAGTAACGTGAAAGTAACTTGAAAGTAACGTGAAAGTAACTTGAAAGTAACTAAGTAACATCAAAGTAAAATCAAAGTAACTTGAAAGTTACAAAGTAACATCAAAGTAACATCAAAGTAACATCAAAGTAACCTGAAAAAATCTGAAAGTAACCTGAAAGTTACCTGAAAGTAACATCAAAGTAATTTTAATGTAACATCAGAGTGACTTGAAAGTAACTTGAAAGTGACTTGAAAGTAACATCAAAGTAATAGCAAAGTATCAGCAAAGAAACTTGAAAGAAACTGTAAAGTAATTTGAAAGTAACTTGAAAGTAACAAAGTAACAGCAAAGAAACTTGATAGTAACTTGAAAGTAACTAGAATGTAACATCAAAGTAACTTGAACGTAACATCAAAGTAAGTTACTTTGTTGTTACTTTCAAGTTACTTTGTTGTTACTTTCAAGTTACTTTGTGTTACTTTCAAGTTACTTTGTGTTACTTTCAAGTTACTTTGAAGTTACCTTCTCGTTACTTTCATGTTACTTTGAGTTACTTTCATGTTACTTTGAGTTACTTTCATGTTACTTTGAGTTACTTTCATGTTACTTTGAGTTACTTTCATGTTACTGAGTTACTTTCAAGTTACTTTCATGTTACTTTCATGTTACTTTGAGTTACTTTCATGTTACTTTGAGTTACTTTCATGTTACTTTGAGTTACTTTGAGTTAATTTCATGTTACTTTAGGTTACTTTCATGTTACTTTGTGTTACTTTCATGTTACTTTCATGTTACTTTGAGTTACTTTCATGTTACTTTCATGTTACTTTGAGTTACTTTCATGTTACTTTCATGTTTATGTCATGTTATATTGAGTTAATGTCATGTTACTTTGAGTTACTTTCATTTACTTTGAGTTACTTTCATGTTACTTTGAGTTAATGTCATGTTACTTTGAGTTACTTTGAGTTACTTTCATGTTACTTTGAGTTACGTTGAGTTACTTTGAGTTACGTTGAGTTACTTTCATGTTACTTTGAGTTACTTTCATGTTACTTTGAGTTACTTTTATGTTACTTTGAGTTACTTTTATGTTACTTTGAGTTACTTTCATGTTACTTTGAGTTACTTTCATGTTACTTTGAGTTACTTTGAGTTAATTTCATGTTACTTTGAGTTACTTTCATGCTACTTTGAGTTACTTTCATGCTACTTTGAGTTACTTTCATGCTACTTTGAGTTACTTTCATGTTACTTTGAGTTACTTTCATGTTACTTTGAGTTACTTTCATGTTACTTTGAGTTACTTTCATGTTACTTTAGGTTACTTTCATGTTACTTTGAGTTACTTTCATGTTACTTTGAGTTACTTTGTGTTACTTTCATGTTACTTTGAGTTACTTTCATGTTACTTTGAGTTACTTTCAAGTTTCTTTGAGTTACTTTCATTTTACTTTGAGTTACTTTCATGTTACTTTGAGTTACTTTCATGTTACTTTGAGTTACTTTCATGTTACTTTGAGTTACTTTCATGTTACTTTGAGTTACTTTGTGTTACTTTCATGTAACATTGAGTTACTTTCATGTTACTTTGAGTTACTTTCATGTTACTTTGAGTTACTTTCATGTTACTTTGAGTTACGTTGTGTTACTTTCATGTTACTTTGAGTTACTTTCATGTTACTTTGAGTTACTTTCAGGTTACTTTGAGTTACTTTCATGTTACTTTGAGTTACTTTCATGTTACTTTGAGTTACTTTGAGTTACTTTGAGTTACTTTGAGTTACTTTCATGTTACTTTGAGTTACTTTCATGTTACTTTGAGTTACTTTCATGTTACTTTGAGTTACTTTCATGTTACTTTAGGTTACTTTCATGTTACTTTGAGTTACTTTCATGTTACTTTGAGTTACTTTGTGTTACTTTCATGTTACTTTGAGTTACTTTCATGTTACTTTGAGTTACTTTCATGTTACTTTGAGTTACGTTGTGTTACTTTCATGTTACTTTGAGTTACTTTCATGTTACTTTGAGTTACTTTCAGGTTACTTTGAGTTACTTTCATGTTACTTTGAGTTACTTTCATGTTACTTTGAGTTACTTTCATGTTACTTTGAGTTACTTTCATGTTACTTTGAGTTACTTTCATGTTACTTTGAGTTACCTTCATGTTACTTTGAGTTACTTTGAGTTACTTTCATGTTACTTTGAGTTACTTTCATGTTACTTTGAGTTACTTTCATGTTAGTTGGAGTTACTTTCATTTACTTTCATGTTACTTTGAGTTACGTTGAGTTACTTTCATGTTACTTTGAGTTACTTTCATGTTACTTTGAGTTACTTTCATGTTACTTTGAGTTACTTTCATGTTACTTTGAGTTACTTTCATGTTACTTTGAGTTACTTTCATGTTACTTTGAGTTACTTTCATGTTACTTTCATGTTACTTTGAGTTCCTTTGAGTTAATTTCATGTTACTTTAGGTTACTTTCATGTTACTTTAGGTTACTTTCATGTTACTTTCAGTTACTTTGTGTTACTTTCATGTTACTTTGAGTTACTTTCATGTTACTTTGAGTTACTTTCATGTTACTTTCATGTTACTTTGTGTTACTTTCAAGTTACTTTGAGTTACTTTGTGTTACTTTCATGTTACTTTGTGTTACTTTCATGTTACTTTGTGTTACTTTCATGTTTGAGTTACTTTCAAGTTACTTTGAGTTACTTTCATGTTAGTTGGAGTTACTTTGAGTTACTTTCATGTTACATTGAGTTACTTTCATGTTACTTTGGGTTACTTTCATGTTACTTTGAGTTACTTTCATGTTACTTTGAGTAACTTTCATGTTACTTTGAATTACTTAAGTAACATGAAAGTAACTCAAAGTAACATGAAAGTAACATGGAAGTAACTTAAAGTAACATGGAAGTAACTTAAAGTAACATGAAAGTAACTCAGAGTAACATGAAAGTAACATGAAAGTAACTCAGAGAAACATGAAAGTAACTCAGAGAAACATGAAAGTAACTCAAAGTAACATGAAAGTAACTCAAAGTAACATGAAAGTAACTCAAAGTAACATGAAAGTAACTCAAGGTAACATGAAAGTAACTCAGAGAAACATGAAAGTAACTCAGAGTAACATGAAAGTAACTCAAAGTAACATGAAAGTAACTCAAAGTAACATGAAAGTAACTCAAAGTAACATGAAAGTAACTCAAAGTAACATGAAAGTAACTCAAAGTAACATGAAAGTAACTCAAAGTAACATGAAAGTAACTCAAAGTAACATGAAAGTAACTCAAAGTAACATGAAAGTAAATGAAAGTAACTCAAAGTAACATGACATTAACTCAAAGTAACATGACATTAACTCAAAGTAACTCAAAGTAACATGAAAGTAACACAAAGTAACATGAAAGTAACGTGAAAGTAACGTGAAAGTGACATGAAAGTAACTCAAAGTACATGAAAGTAACCCAAAGTAACATCAAAGTAGCTCAAAGTAACATCAAAGTAACTCAAAGTAACATGAAAGTAACTCAAAGTAAATGAAAGTAACTCAAAGTAGCTCAAAGTAACATGAAAGTAAATGAAAGTAACTCAAAGTAACATGACATTAACTCAAAGTAACATGACATTAACTCAAAGTAACATGACATTAACTCAAAGTAACATGAAAGTAACTCAAGGTACATAAAAGTAACATGAAAGTAACTCAAAGTAACAAAAAAGTAACTCAAAGTAACAAAAAAGTAACACAAAGTAACATGAAAGTAACTTGAAAGTAACTCAAAGTAACATGAAAGTAACTTGAAAGTAACTCAAAGTAACTTGAAAGTAACTCAAAGTAACATGAAAGTAACTCAAAGTAACATGAAAGTAACTCAAAGTAACATGAAGGTAACTCAAAGTAACTCAAAGTAACATGAAGGTAACTCAAAGTAACTCAAAGTAACATGCAATTAACATAAAAGTAACATGAAAGTAACATGAAAGTAACGTGAAAGTAACGTGAAAGTAACGTGAAAGTAACGTGAAAGTAACATGAAAGTAGCTCAAAGTAACATGAAATTAACTCAAAGTAACATGAAAGTAACTCAAAGTAACTCGACATTAACTCAATGTAACATGACAAACATGAAAGTAACATGAAAGTAACTCAAAGTAACATGAAAGTAACACAAAGTAACATGAAAGTAACCTAAAGTAACATGAAATTAACTCAAAGTAACTCAAAGTAACATGAAAGTAACTGAAAGTAACATGAAAGTAACATGAAAGTAACATGAAAGTAACTCAAAGTAACATGAAAGTAACTCAAAGTAACATGAAAGTAACTCAAAGTAACTCAAAGTAACATAAAAGTAACACAAAGTAACATGATAGTAACTCAAAGTAACATGAAAGTAACTCAAAGTAACTTGAAAGTAACTCAAAGAAACTTGAAAGTAACTCAAAGTAACTCAAAGTAACATGAAAGTAACCTAAAGTAACATGAAAGTAATTCAAAGTAACATGAAAGTACTTCAAAGTAACATGAAAGTAATTCAAAGTAACATGAAAGTAACTCAAAGTAACATGAAAGTAAATGAAAGTAACTACACGTAACTCAAAGTAACATGAAAGTAAATTAAAGTAACTCAAAGTAACATGACATTAACTCAAAGTAACATGACATTAACTCAAAGTAACATGAAAGTAACTCAAAGTAACTCAAAGTAACATGAAAGTAACACAAAGTAACATGAAAGTAACATGAAAGTAACTCAAAGTAACATGAAAGTAACTCAAAGTAACATGAAAGTAACTCAAAGTAATTCAAAGTAAGATCAAAGTAACTCAAAGTAACTCAATGTAACATGAAAGTAACTCAAAGTAACATGAAAGTAACTCAAAATAACATGAAAGTAACGTGAAAGTAACTCAAAGTAACATGAAAGTAACTCAAAGTAACATGAAAGTAACATCAAAGTAATATCAAAGTAATTCAAAGTAACATCAAAGTAACTCAAAGTAACTCAATGTAACATGAAAGTAACTCAAAGTAACATGAAAGTAACTCAAAATAACATGAAAGTAACGTGAAGGTAACTCAAAGTAACATGAAAGTAATTCAAAGTAACATGAAAGTAATTCAAAGTAACATGAAAGTAATTCAAAGTAACATGAAAGTAATTCAAAGTAACATGAAAGTAATTCAAAGTAACATGAAAGTAACATCAAAGTAATTCAAAGTAACATCAAAGTAACTCAAAATAACTCAATGTAACATGAAAGTAACTCAAAGTAACATGAAAGTAACTCAAAATAACATGAAAGTAACGTGAAAGTAACTCAAAGTAACATGAAAGTAACTCAAAGTAACATGAAAGTAACTCAAAGTAACTCAAAGTAACATGAAAGTAACGTGAAAGTAAGGTGAGAGTAAGGTGAAAGTAACGTGAAAGTAATTCAAAGTAACATCAAAGTAACTCAAAGTAACTCAAAGTAACATGAAAGTAACTCAAAATAACATGAAAGTAACGTGAAAGTAACTCAAAGTAACATGAAAGTAACATGAAAGTAACTCAAAGTAACTCAAAGTAACATGAAAGTAACATGAAAGTAACGTGAAAGTAAGGTGAGAGTAAGGTGAAAGTAACGTGTAAGTAACGTGAAAGTAACTCAAAATAACATGAAAGTAACGTGAAAGTAACTCAAAGTAACATGAAAGTAACTCAAAGTAACATGAAAGTAACTCAAAGTAACTCAAAGTAACATGAAAGTAACATGAAAGTAACATGAAAGTAACGTGAAAGTAAGGTGAGAGTAAGGTGAAAGTAACGTGAAAGTAACGTGAAAGTAACATGAAAGTAACTCAAAGTAACATGAAAGTAACTCAAAGTAACATGAAAGTAACTCAAAGTAACATGAAAGTAACTCAAAGTAACATGAAAGTAACTCAAAGTAACATGAAAGTAACTCAAAATAACATGAAAGTAACTCAAAGTAACAAGAAAGTAACTCAAAATAACATGAATGTAACTCAAAGTAACATGAAAGTAACTCATAGTAACATGAAAGTATCTCAAAGTAACCCAAAGTAACCTAAAGTAACTCAAGGTAACTCAAGGTAACTCAAAGTAATTCAAAGTAACAAGAAATAAACCTGAAAGTAACTTGAAAGTAACACAAAGTAACTTGAAAGTAACACAAAGTAACTTGAAAGTAACTTCAAAGTAACTTGAAAGTAACAACAAAGTAACTTGAAAGTAACTTACTTTGATGTTACGTTCAAGTTACTTTGATGTTACATTCTAGTTACTTTGAGGTTACATTCAAGTTACTTTCAAGTTACTATCAAGTTTCTTTGCTGTTACTTTGTTACTTTCAAGTTACTATCAAATTACTTTACAGTTTCTTTCAAGTTTCTTTGCTGATACTTTGCTATTACTTTGATGTTACTTTCAAGTCACTTTCAAGTTACTTTCAAGTCACTCTGATGTTACATTAAAATTACTTTGATGTTACTTTCAGGTAACTTTCAGATTTTTTCAGGTTACTTTGATGTTACTTTGATGTTACTTCGATGTTACTTTGTAACTTTCAAGTTACTTTGATTTTACTTTTATGTTACTTAGTTACTTTCAAGTTCCTTTGACGTTACTTGCAAGTTACTTTCAAGTTACTTTGATGTTACTTTAAGTTACTTTGATGTTACTTTCAAGAATTCCGAGAAGGCTGACCCCTTTGAAAATTTCGAAAAAAGCACCCAGAATTCCGAGAAGGCTAACCCTTTTGAAAATATCGAAAAATGCACCCAGAATTCCGAGAAGGCTAACCCCTTTGAAAATTTCGAAAAATGCACCCAGAATTCCGAGAAGGCTAACCCCTTTGAAAATTTCGAAAAATGCACCCAGAATTCCGAGAAGGCTAACCCCTTTGAAAATTTCGAAAAATGCACCCAGAATTCCGAGAAGGCTAACCCCTTTGAAAATCTCGAAAAATGCACCCAGAATTCCGAGAAGGCTAACCCCTTTGAAAATCTCGAAAAATGCACCCAGAATTCCGAGAAGGCTAACCCCTTTGAAAATTTCGAAAAATGCACCCAGGATTGCGAGAAGGCTAACCCCTTTGAAAATTTCGAAAAATGCACCCAGATTTCCGAGAAGGCTAACCCCTTTGAAAATTTCGAAAAATGCACCCAGATTTCCGAGAAGGCTAACCCCTTTGAAAATTTCGAAAAATGCACCCAGAATTCCGAGAAGGCTAACCCCTTTGAAAATTTCGAAAAATGCACCCAGAATTCCGAGAAGGCTAACCCCTTTGAAAATTTCGAAAAATGCACCCAGAATTCCGAGAAGGCTAACCCCTTTGAAAATTTCGAAAAATGCACCCAGAATTCCGAGAAGGCTAACCCCTTTGAAAATTTCGAAAAATGCACCCAGAATTCCGAGAAGGCTAACCCCTTTGAAAATTTCGAAAAATGCACCCAGAATTCCGAGAAGGCTAACCCCTTTGAAAATTTCGAAAAATGCACCCAGAATTCCGAGAAGGCTAACCCCTTTGAAAATTTCGAAAAATGCACCCAGAATTCCGAGAAGGCTAACCCCTTTGAAAATTTCGAAAAATGCACCCAGAATTCCGAGAAGGCTAACCCCTTTGAAAATTTCGAAAAATGCACCCAGAATTCCGAGAAGGCTAACCCCTTTGAAAATTTCGAAAAATGCACCCAGAATTCCGAGAAGGCTAACCCATTTGAAAATTTCGAAAAATGCACCCAGAATTCCGAGAAGGCTAACCCCTTTGAAAATTTCGAAAAATGCACCCAGAATTCCGAAAAGGCTAACCCCTTTGAAAATTTCGAAAAATGCACCCAGAATTCCGAGAAGGCTAACCCCTTTGAAAATTTCGAAAAATGCACCCAGAATTCCGAGAAGGCTAACCCCTTTGAAAATTTCGAAAAATGCACCCAGAATTCCGAGAAGGCTAACCCCTTTGAAAATTTCGAAAAATGCACCCCGAATTCCGAGAAGGCTAACCCCTTTGAAAATTTCGAAAAATGCACCCCGAATTCCGAGAAGGCTAACCCCTTTGAAAATTTCGAAAAATGCACCCAGAATTCCGAGAAGGCTAACCCCTTTGAAAATTTCGAAAAATGCACCCAGAATTCCGAGAAGGCTAACCCCTTTGAAAATTTCGAAAAATGCACCCAGAATTCCGAGAAGGCTAACCCCTTTGAAAATTTCGAAAAATGCACCCAGAATTCCGAGAAGGCTAACCCCTTTGAAAATTTCGAAAAATGCACCCAGAATTCCGAGAAGGCTAACCCCTTTGAAAATTTCGAAAAATGCACCCAGAATTCCGAGAAGGCTAACCCCTTTGAAAATTTCGAAAAATGCACCCAGAATTCCGAGAAGGCTAACCCCTTTGAAAATTTCGAAAAATGCACCCAGAATTCCGAGAAGGCTAACCCCTTTGAAAATTTCGAAAAATGCACCCAGAATTCCGAGAAGGCTAACCCCTTTGAAAATTTCGAAAAATGCACCCAGAATTCCGAGAAGGCTAACCCCTTTGAAAATTTCGAAAAATGCACCCAGAATTCCGAGAAGGCTAACCCCTTTGAAAATTTCGAAAAATGCACCCAGCATTCCGAGAAGGCTAACCCCTCCGAAAATTTCGAAAAATGCACCCAGAATTCCGAGAAGGCTAACCCCTTTGAAAATTTCGAAAAAAGCACCCAGAATTCCGAGAAGGCTAACCCCTTTGAAAATTTCGAAAAATGCACCCAGAATTCCGAGAAGGCTAACCCCTTTGAAAATTTCGAAAAATGCACCCAGAATTCCGAGAAGGCTATCCCCTTTGAAAATTTCGAAAAATGCACCCAGAATTCCGAGAAGGCTATCCCCTTTGAAAAATTCGAAAAATGCACCCAGAATTCCGAGAAGGCTAACCCCTTTGAAAAATTCAAAAAATGCACCCAGAATTCCGAGAAGGCTAACCCCTTTGAAAATATCGAAAAATGCACCCAGAATTCCGAGAAGGCTAACCCCTTTGAAAATATCGAAAAATGCACCCAGAATTCCGAGAAGGCTAACCCCTTTGAAAATTTCGAAAAATGCACCCAGAATTCCGAGAAGGCTAACCCCTTTGAAAATTTCGAAAAATGCACCCAGAATTCCGAGAAGGCTAACCCCTTTGAAAATTTCGAAAAATGCACCCAGAATTCCGAGAAGGCTAACCCCTTTGAAAATTTCGAAAAATGCACCCAGAATTCCGAGAAGGCTAACCCCTTTGAAAATTTCGAAAAATGCACCCAGAATTATGAGAAGGCTAACCCCTTTGAAAATTTCGAAAAATGCACCCAGAATTCCGAGAAGGCTAACCCCTTTGAAAATTTCGAAAAATGCACCCAGAATTCCGAGAAGGCTAACCCCTTTGAAAATTTCGAAAAATGCACCCAGAATTGCGAGAAGGCTAACCCCTTTGAAAATTTCGAAAAATGCACCCAGAATTCCGAGAAGGCTAACCCCTTTGAAAATTTCGAAAAATGCACCCAGGATTCCGAGAAGGCTAACCCCTTTGAAAATTTCGAAAAATGCACCCAGGATTCCGAGAAGGCTAACCCCTTTGAAAATTTCGAAAAATGCAGCCAGGATTGCGAGAAGGCTAACCCCTTTGAAAATTTCGAAAAATGCACCCAGAATTCCGAGAAGGCTAACCCCTTTGAAAATTTCGAAAAATGCACCCAGAATTCCGAGAAGGCTAACCCCTTTGAAAATTTCGAAAAATGCACCCAGAATTCCGAGAAGGCTAACCCCTTTGAAAATTTCGAAAAATGCACCCAGAATTCCGAGAAGGCTAACCCCTTTGAAAATTTCGAAAAATGCACCCAGAATTCCGAGAAGGCTAACCCCTTTGAAAATTTCGAAAAATGCACCCAGAATTCCGAGAAGGCTAACCCCTTTGAAAATTTCGAAAAATGCACCCAGAATTCCGAGAAGGCTAACCCCTTTGAAAATTTCGAAAAATGCACCCAGAATTCCGAGAAGGCTAACCCCTTTGAAAATTTCGAAAAATGCACCCAGAATTCCGAGAAGGCTAACCCCTTTGAAAATTTCGAAAAATGCACCCAGAATTCCGAGAAGGCTAACCCCTTTGAAAATTTCGAAAAATGCACCCAGAATTCCGAGAAGGCTAACCCCTTTGAAAATTTCGAAAAATGCACCCAGCATTCCGAGAAGGCTAACCCCTCCGAAAATTTCGAAGAATGCACCCAGAATTCCGAGAAGGCTAACCCCTTTGAAAATTTCGAAAAAAGCACCAAGAATTCCGAGAAGGCTAACCCCTTTGAAAATTTCGAAAAATGCACCCAGAATTCCGAGAAGGCTAACCCCTTTGAAAATTTCGAAAAATGCACCCAGAATTCCGAGAAGGCTATCCCCTTTGAAAATTTCGAAAAATGCACCCAGAATTCCGAGAAGGCTATCCCCTTTGAAAAATTCGAAAAATGCACCCAGAATTCCGAGAAGGCTAACCCCTTTGAAAAATTCGAAAAATGCACCCAGAATTCCGAGAAGGCTAACCCCTTTGAAAATATCGAAAAATGCACCCAGAATTCCGAGAAGGCTAACCCCTTTGAAAATTTCGAAAAATGCACCCAGAATTCCGAGAAGGCTAACCCCTTTGAAAATTTCGAAAAATGCACCCAGAATTCCGAGAAGGCTAACCCCTTTGAAAATTTCGAAAAATGCACCCAGAATTCCGAGAAGGCTAACCCCTTTGAAAATTTCGAAAAATGCACCCAGAATTCCGAGAAGGCTAACCCCTTTGAAAATTTCGAAAAATGCACCCAGAATTCCGAGAAGGCTAACCCCTTTGAAAATTTCGAAAAATGCACCCAGAATTGCGAGAAGGCTAACCCCTTTGAAAATTTCGAAAAATGCACCCAGAATTGCGAGAAGGCTAACCCCTTTGAAAATTTCGAAAAATGCACCCAGAATTGCGAGAAGGCTAACCCCTTTGAAAATTTCGAAAAATGCACCCAGAATTCCGAGAAGGCTAACCCCTTTGAAAATTTCGAAAAATGCACCCAGAATTCCGAGAAGGCTAACCCCTTTGAAAATTTCGAAAAATGCACCCAGAATTCCGAGAAGGCTAACCCCTTTGAAAATTTCGAAAAATGCACCCAGAATTCCGAGAAGGCTAACCCCTTTGAAAATTTCGAAAAATGCACCCAGAATTATGAGAAGGCTAACCCCTTTGAAAATTTCGAAAAATGCACCCAGAATTCCGAGAAGGCTAACCCCTTTGAAAATTTCGAAAAATGCACCCAGAATTCCGAGAAGGCTAACCCCTTTGAAAATTTCGAAAAATGCACCCAGAATTCCGAGAAGGCTAACCCCTTTGAAAATTTCGAAAAATGCGCCCAGAATTCCGAGAAGGCTAACCCCTTTGAAAATTTCGAAAAATGCACCCAGAATTCCGAGAAGGCTAACCCCTTTGAAAATTTCGAAAAATGCACCCAGAATTCCGAGAAGGCTAACCCCTTTGAAAATTTCGAAAAATGCACCCAGAATTGCGAGAAGGCTAACCCCTTTGAAAATTTCGAAAAATGCACCCAGAATTCCGAGAAGGCTAACCCCTTTGAAAATTTCGAAAAATGCACCCAGAATTGCGAGAAGGCTAACCCCTTTGAAAATTTCGAAAAATGCACCCAGAATTCCGAGAAGGCTAACCCCTTTGAAAATTTCGAAAAATGCACCCAGAATTCCGAGAAGGCTAACCCCTTTGAAAATTTCGAAAAATGCACCCAGAATTATGAGAAGGCTAACCCCTTTGAAAATTTCGAAAAATGCACCCAGAATTCCGAGAAGGCTAACCCCTTTGAAAATTTCGAAAAATGCACCCAGAATTCCGAGAAGGCTAACCCCTTTGAAAATTTCGAAAAATGCACCCAGAATTCCGAGAAGGCTAACCCCTTTGAAAATTTCGAAAAATGCACCCCGAATTCCGAGAAGGCTAACCCCTTTGAAAATTTCGAAAAATGCACCCAGAATTCCGAGAAGGCTAACCCCTTTGAAAATTTCGAAAAATGCACCCAGAATTCCGAGAAGGCTAACCCCTTTGAAAATTTCGAAAAATGCACCCAGAATTCCGAGAAGGCTAACCCCTTTGAAAATTTCGAAAAATGCACCCAGAATTCCGAGAAGGCTAACCCCTTTGAAAATTTCGAAAAATGCACCCAGAATTCCGAGAAGGCTAACCCCTTTGAAAATTTCGAAAAATGCACCCAGAATTCCGAGAAGGCTAACCCCTTTGAAAATTTCGAAAAATGCACCCAGAATTCCGAGAAGGCTAACCCCTTTGAAAATTTCGAAAAATGCACCCAGAATTCCGAGAAGGCTAACCCCTTTGAAAATTTCGAAAAATGCACCCAGAATTCCGAGAAGGCTAACCCCTTTGAAAATTTCGAAAAATGCACCCAGAATTCCGAGAAGGCTAATCCCTTTGAAAATGTCGAAAAATGCACCCAGAATTCCGAGAAGGCTAACCCCTTTGAAAATTTCGAAAAATGCACCCAGAATTCCGAGAAGGCTAACCCCTTAGAAAATTTCGAAAAATGCACCCAGAATTCCGAGAAGGCTAACCCCTTAGAAAATTTCCAAAAATGCACCCAGAATTCCGAGAAGGCTAACCCCTTTGAAAATATCGAAAAATGCACCCAGAATTCCGAGAAGGCTAACCCCTTTGAAAATTTCGAAAAATGCACCCAGAATTCCGAGAAGGCTAACCCCTTTGAAAATTTCGAAAAATGCACCCAGGATTCCGAGAAGGCTAACCCCTTTGAAAATTTCGAAAAATGCACCCAGGATTCCGAGAAGGCTAACCCCTTTGAAAATTTCGAAAAATGCAGCCAGGATTGCGAGAAGGCTAACCCCTTTGAAAATTTCGAAAAATGCACCCAGATTTCCGAGAAGGCTAACCCCTTTGAAAATTTCGAAAAATGCACCCAGATTTCCGAGAAGGCTAACCCCTTTGAAAATTTCGAAAAATGCACCCAGAATTCCGAGAAGGCTAACCCCTTTGAAAATTTCGAAAAATGCACCCAGAATTCCGAGAAGGCTAACCCCTTTGAAAATTTCGAAAAATGCACCCAGAATTCCGAGAAGGCTAACCCCTTTGAAAATTTCGAAAAATGCACCCAGAATTCCGAGAAGGCTAACCCCTTTGAAAATTTCGAAAAATGCACCCAGAATTCCGAGAAGGCTAACCCCTTTGAAAATTTCGAAAAATGCACCCAGAATTCCGCGAAGGCTAACCCCTTTGAAAATTTCGAAAAATGCACCCAGATTTCCGAGAAGGCTAACCCCTTTGAAAATTTCGAAAAATGCACCCAGAATTCCGAGAAGGCTAACCCCTTTGAAAATTTCGAAAAATGCACCCAGATTTCCGAGAAGGCTAACCCCTTTGAAAATTTCGAAAAATGCACCCAGAATTCCGAGAAGGCTAACCCCTTTGAAAATTTCGAAAAATGCACCCAGAATTCCGAGAAGGCTAACCCCTTTGAAAATTTCGAAAAATGCACCCAGAATTCCGAGAAGGCTAACCCCTTTGAAAATTTCGAAAAATGCACCCAGAATTCCGAGAAGGCTAACCCCTTTGAAAATTTCGAAAAATGCACCCAGAATTCCGAGAAGGCTAACCCCTTTGAAAATATCGAAAAATGCACCCAGAATTCCGAGAAGGCTAACCCCTTTGAAAATTTCGAAAAATGCACCCAGGATTCCGAGAAGGCTAACCCCTTTGAAAATTTCGAAAAATGCAGCCAGGATTGCGAGAAGGCTAACCCCTTTGAAAATTTCGAAAAATGCACCCAGATTTCCGAGAAGGCTAACCCCTTTGAAAATTTCGAAAAATGCACCCAGATTTCCGAGAAGGCTAACCCCTTTGAAAATTTCGAAAAATGCACCCAGAATTCCGAGAAGGCTAACCCCTTTGAAAATTTCGAAAAATGCACCCAGAATTCCGAGAAGGCTAACCCCTTTGAAAATTTCGAAAAATGCACCCAGAATTCCGAGAAGGCTAACCCCTTTGAAAATTTCGAAAAATGCACCCAGAATTCCGAGAAGGCTAACCCCTTTGAAAATTTCGAAAAATGCACCCAGATTTCCGAGAAGGCTAACCCCTTTGAAAATTTCGAAAAATGCACCCAGAATTCCGAGAAGGCTAACCCCTTTGAAAATTTCGAAAAATGCACCCAGAATTCCGAGAAGGCTAACCCCTTTGAAAATTTCGAAAAATGCACCCAGAATTCCGAGAAGGCTAACCCCTTTGAAAATTTCGAAAAATGCACCCAGAATTCCGAGAAGGCTAACCCCTTTGAAAATTTCGAAAAATGCACCCAGAATTCCGAGAAGGCTAATCCCTTTGAAAATGTCGAAAAATGCACCCAGAATTCCGAGAAGGCTAACCCCTTTGAAAATTTCGAAAAATGCACCCAGAATTCCGAGAAGGCTAACCCCTTAGAAAATTTCGAAAAATGCACCCAGAATTCCGAGAAGGCTAACCCCTTTGAAAATTTCCAAAAATGCACCCAGAATTCCGAGAAGGCTAACCCCTTTGAAAATATCGAAAAATGCACCCAGAATTCCGAGAAGGCTAACCCCTTTGAAAATTTCGAAAAATGCACCCAGAATTCCGAGAAGGCTAACCCCTTTGAAAATTTCGAAAAATGCACCCAGGATTCCGAGAAGGCTAACCCCTTTGAAAATTTCGAAAAATGCACCCAGGATTCCGAGAAGGCTAACCCCTCTGAAAATTTCGAAAAATGCAGCCAGGATTGCGAGAAGGCTAACCCCTTTGAAAATTTCGAAAAATGCACCCAGATTTCCGAGAAGGCTAACCCCTTTGAAAATTTCGAAAAATGCACCCAGATTTCCGAGAAGGCTAACCCCTTTGAAAATTTCGAAAAATGCACCCAGAATTCCGAGAAGGCTAACCCCTTTGAAAATTTCGAAAAATGCACCCAGAATTCCGAGAAGGCTAACCCCTTTGAAAATTTCGAAAAATGCACCCAGAATTCCGAGAAGGCTAACCCCTTTGAAAATTTCGAAAAATGCACCCAGAATTCCGAGAAGGCTAACCCCTTTGAAAATATCGAAAAATGCACCCAGAATTCCGAGAAGGCTAACCCCTTTAAAATTTCGAAAAATGCACCCAGGATTCCGAGAAGGCTAACCCCTTTGAAAATTTCGAAAAATGCAGCCAGGATTGCGAGAAGGCTAACCCCTTTGAAAATTTCGAAAAATGCACCCAGATTTCCGAGAAGGCTAACCCCTTTGAAAATTTCGAAAAATGCACCCAGATTTCCGAGAAGGCTAACCCCTTTGAAAATTTCGAAAAATGCACCCACAATTCCGAGAAGGCTAACCCCTTTGAAAATTTCGAAAAATGCACCCAGAATTCCGAGAAGGCTAACCCCTTTGAAAATTTCGAAAAATGCACCCAGAATTCCGAGAAGGCTAACCCCTTTGAAAATTTCGAAAAATGCACCCAGAATTCCGAGAAGGCTAAACCCTTTGAAAATTTCGAAAAATGCACCCACAATTCCGAGAAGGCTAACCCCTTTGAAAATTTCGAAAAATGCACCCAGAATTCCGAGAAGGCTAACCCCTTTGAAAATTTCGAAAAATGCACCCAGAATTCCGAGAAGGCTAACCCCTTTGAAAATTTCGAAAAATGCACCCAGAATTCCGAGAAGGCTAACCCCTTTGAAAATTTCGAAAAATGCACCCAGAATTCCGAGAAGGCTAACCCCTTTGAAAATTTCGAAAAATGCACCCAGAATTCCGAGAAGGCTAACCCATTTGAAAATTTCGAAAAATGCACCCAGAATTCCGAGAAGGCTAACCCCTTTGAAAATTTCGAAAAATGCACCCAGAATTCCGAAAAGGCTAACCCCTTTGAAAATTTCGAAAAATGCACCCAGAATTCCGAGAAGGCTAACCCCTTTGAAAATTTCGAAAAATGCACCCAGAATTCCGAGAAGGCTAACCCCTTTGAAAATTTCGAAAAATGCACCCAGAATTCCGAGAAGGCTAACCCCTTTGAAAATTTCGAAAAATGCACCCAGAATTCCGAGGCTAACCCCTTTGAAAATTTCGAAAAATGCACCCCGAATTCCGAGAAGGCTAACCCCTTTGAAAATTTCGAAAAATGCACCCAGAATTCCGAGAAGGCTAACCCCTTTGAAAATTTCGAAAAATGCACCCAGAATTCCGAGAAGGCTAACCCCTTTGAAAATTTCGAAAAATGCACCCAGAATTCCGAGAAGGCTAACCCCTTTGAAAATTTCGAAAAATGCACCCAGAATTCCGAGAAGGCTAACCCCTTTGAAAATTTCGAAAAATGCACCCAGAATTCCGAGAAGGCTAACCCCTTTGAAAATTTCGAAAAATGCACCCAGAATTCCGAGAAGGCTAACCCCTTTGAAAATTTCGAAAAATGCACCCAGAATTCCGAGAAGGCTAACCCCTTTGAAAATTTCGAAAAATGCACCCAGAATTCCGAGAAGGCTAACCCCTTTGAAAATTTCACCCAGAATTCCGAGAAGGCTAACCCCTTTGAAAATTTCGAAAAATGCACCCAGAATTCCGAGAAGGCTAACCCCTTTGAAAATTTCGAAAAATGCACCCAGAATTCCGAGAAGGCTAACCCCTTTGAAAATTTCGAAAAATGCACCCAGAATTCCGAGAAGGCTAACCCCTTTGAAAATTTCGAAAAATGCACCCAGAATTCCGAGAAGGCTAACCCCTTTGAAAATTTCGAAAAATGCACCCAGGATTCCGAGAAGGCTAACCCCTTTGAAAATTTCGAAAAATGCAGCCAGGATTGCGAGAAGGCTAACCCCTTTGAAAATTTCGAAAAATGCACCCAGAATTCCGAGAAGGCTAACCCCTTTGAAAATTTCGAAAAATGCACCCAGAATTCCGAGAAGGCTAACCCCTTTGAAAATTTCGAAAAATGCACCCAGAATTCCGAGAAGGCTAACCCCTTTGAAAATTTCGAAAAATGCACCCAGAATTCCGAGAAGGCTAACCCCTTTGAAAATTTCGAAAAATGCACCCAGAATTCCGAGAAGGCTAACCCCTTTGAAAATTTCGAAAAATGCACCCAGAATTCCGAGAAGGCTAACCCCTTTGAAAATTTCGAAAAATGCACCCAGAATTCCGAGAAGGCTAACCCCTTTGAAAATTTCGAAAAATGCACCCAGAATTCCGAGAAGGCTAACCCCTTTGAAAATTTCGAAAAATGCACCCAGAATTCCGAGAAGGCTAACCCCTTTGAAAATTTCGAAAAATGCACCCACAATTCCGAGAAGGCTAACCCCTTTGAAAATTTCGAAAAATGCACCCAGAATTCCGAGAAGGCTAACCCCTTTGAAAATTTCGAAAAATGCACCCAGAATTCCGAGAAGGCTAACCCCTTTGAAAATTTCGAAAAATGCACCCAGAATTCCGAGAAGGCTAACCCCTTTGAAAATTTCGAAAAATGCACCCAGAATTCCGAGAAGGCTAACCCCTTTGAAAATTTCGAAAAATGCACCCAGATTTCCGAGAAGGCTAACCCCTTTGAAAATTTCGAAAAATGCACCCAGAATTCCGAGAAGGCTAACCCCTTTGAAAATTTCGAAAAATGCACCCAGAATTCCGAGAAGGCTAACCCCTTTGAAAATTTCGAAAAATGCACCCAGAATTCCGAGAAGGCTAACCCCTTTGAAAATTTCGAAAAATGCACCCAGAATTCCGAGAAGGCTAACCCCTTTGAAAATTTCGAAAAATGCACCCAGAATTCCGAGAAGGCTAATCCCTTTGAAAATGTCGAAAAATGCACCCAGAATTCCGAGAAGGCTAACCCCTTTGAAAATTTCGAAAAATGCACCCAGAATTCCGAGAAGGCTAACCCCTTAGAAAATTTCGAAAAATGCACCCAGAATTCCGAGAAGGCTAACCCCTTTGAAAATTTCCAAAAATGCACCCAGAATTCCGAGAAGGCTAACCCCTTTGAAAATATCGAAAAATGCACCCAGAATTCCGAGAAGGCTAACCCCTTTGAAAATTTCGAAAAATGCACCCAGAATTCCGAGAAGGCTAACCCCTTTGAAAATTTCGAAAAATGCACCCAGGATTCCGAGAAGGCTAACCCCTTTGAAAATTTCGAAAAATGCACCCAGGATTCCGAGAAGGCTAACCCCTCTGAAAATTTCGAAAAATGCAGCCAGGATTGCGAGAAGGCTAACCCCTTTGAAAATTTCGAAAAATGCACCCAGATTTCCGAGAAGGCTAACCCCTTTGAAAATTTCGAAAAATGCACCCAGATTTCCGAGAAGGCTAACCCCTTTGAAAATTTCGAAAAATGCACCCAGAATTCCGAGAAGGCTAACCCCTTTGAAAATTTCGAAAAATGCACCCAGAATTCCGAGAAGGCTAACCCCTTTGAAAATTTCGAAAAATGCACCCAGAATTCCGAGAAGGCTAACCCCTTTGAAAATTTCGAAAAATGCACCCAGAATTCCGAGAAGGCTAACCCCTTTGAAAATATCGAAAAATGCACCCAGAATTCCGAGAAGGCTAACCCCTTTAAAATTTCGAAAAATGCACCCAGGATTCCGAGAAGGCTAACCCCTTTGAAAATTTCGAAAAATGCAGCCAGGATTGCGAGAAGGCTAACCCCTTTGAAAATTTCGAAAAATGCACCCAGATTTCCGAGAAGGCTAACCCCTTTGAAAATTTCGAAAAATGCACCCAGATTTCCGAGAAGGCTAACCCCTTTGAAAATTTCGAAAAATGCACCCACAATTCCGAGAAGGCTAACCCCTTTGAAAATTTCGAAAAATGCACCCAGAATTCCGAGAAGGCTAACCCCTTTGAAAATTTCGAAAAATGCACCCAGAATTCCGAGAAGGCTAACCCCTTTGAAAATTTCGAAAAATGCACCCAGAATTCCGAGAAGGCTAAACCCTTTGAAAATTTCGAAAAATGCACCCACAATTCCGAGAAGGCTAACCCCTTTGAAAATTTCGAAAAATGCACCCAGAATTCCGAGAAGGCTAACCCCTTTGAAAATTTCGAAAAATGCACCCAGAATTCCGAGAAGGCTAACCCCTTTGAAAATTTCGAAAAATGCACCCAGAATTCCGAGAAGGCTAACCCCTTTGAAAATTTCGAAAAATGCACCCAGAATTCCGAGAAGGCTAACCCCTTTGAAAATTTCGAAAAATGCACCCAGAATTCCGAGAAGGCTAACCCATTTGAAAATTTCGAAAAATGCACCCAGAATTCCGAGAAGGCTAACCCCTTTGAAAATTTCGAAAAATGCACCCAGAATTCCGAAAAGGCTAACCCCTTTGAAAATTTCGAAAAATGCACCCAGAATTCCGAGAAGGCTAACCCCTTTGAAAATTTCGAAAAATGCACCCAGAATTCCGAGAAGGCTAACCCCTTTGAAAATTTCGAAAAATGCACCCAGAATTCCGAGAAGGCTAACCCCTTTGAAAATTTCGAAAAATGCACCCAGAATTCCGAGGCTAACCCCTTTGAAAATTTCGAAAAATGCACCCCGAATTCCGAGAAGGCTAACCCCTTTGAAAATTTCGAAAAATGCACCCAGAATTCCGAGAAGGCTAACCCCTTTGAAAATTTCGAAAAATGCACCCAGAATTCCGAGAAGGCTAACCCCTTTGAAAATTTCGAAAAATGCACCCAGAATTCCGAGAAGGCTAACCCCTTTGAAAATTTCGAAAAATGCACCCAGAATTCCGAGAAGGCTAACCCCTTTGAAAATTTCGAAAAATGCACCCAGAATTCCGAGAAGGCTAACCCCTTTGAAAATTTCGAAAAATGCACCCAGAATTCCGAGAAGGCTAACCCCTTTGAAAATTTCGAAAAATGCACCCAGAATTCCGAGAAGGCTAACCCCTTTGAAAATTTCGAAAAATGCACCCAGAATTCCGAGAAGGCTAACCCCTTTGAAAATTTCACCCAGAATTCCGAGAAGGCTAACCCCTTTGAAAATTTCGAAAAATGCACCCAGAATTCCGAGAAGGCTAACCCCTTTGAAAATTTCGAAAAATGCACCCAGAATTCCGAGAAGGCTAACCCCTTTGAAAATTTCGAAAAATGCACCCAGAATTCCGAGAAGGCTAACCCCTTTGAAAATTTCGAAAAATGCACCCAGAATTCCGAGAAGGCTAACCCCTTTGAAAATTTCGAAAAATGCACCCAGGATTCCGAGAAGGCTAACCCCTTTGAAAATTTCGAAAAATGCAGCCAGGATTGCGAGAAGGCTAACCCCTTTGAAAATTTCGAAAAATGCACCCAGAATTCCGAGAAGGCTAACCCCTTTGAAAATTTCGAAAAATGCACCCAGAATTCCGAGAAGGCTAACCCCTTTGAAAATTTCGAAAAATGCACCCAGAATTCCGAGAAGGCTAACCCCTTTGAAAATTTCGAAAAATGCACCCAGAATTCCGAGAAGGCTAACCCCTTTGAAAATTTCGAAAAATGCACCCAGAATTCCGAGAAGGCTAACCCCTTTGAAAATTTCGAAAAATGCACCCAGAATTCCGAGAAGGCTAACCCCTTTGAAAATTTCGAAAAATGCACCCAGAATTCCGAGAAGGCTAACCCCTTTGAAAATTTCGAAAAATGCACCCAGAATTCCGAGAAGGCTAACCCCTTTGAAAATTTCGAAAAATGCACCCAGAATTCCGAGAAGGCTAACCCCTTTGAAAATTTCGAAAAATGCACCCACAATTCCGAGAAGGCTAACCCCTTTGAAAATTTCGAAAAATGCACCCAGAATTCCGAGAAGGCTAACCCCTTTGAAAATTTCGAAAAATGCACCCAGAATTCCGAGAAGGCTAACCCCTTTGAAAATTTCGAAAAATGCACCCAGAATTCCGAGAAGGCTAACCCCTTTGAAAATTTCGAAAAATGCACCCAGAATTCCGAGAAGGCTAACCCCTTTGAAAATTTCGAAAAATGCACCCAGAATTCCGAGAAGGCTAACCCCTTTGAAAATTTCGAAAAATGCACCCAGAATTCCGAGAAGGCTAACCCCTTTGAAAAATTCGAAAAATGCACCCAGAATTCCGAGAAGGCTAACCCCTTTGAAAATTTCGAAAAATGCACCCAGAATTCCGAGAAGGCTAACCCCTTTGAAAATTTCGAAAAATGCACCCAGAATTCCGAGAAGGCTAACCCCTTTGAAAATTTCGAAAAATGCACCCAGATTTCCGAGAAGGCTAACCCCTTTGAAAATTTCGAAAAATGCACCCACAATTCCGAGAAGGCTAACCCCTTTGAAAATTTCGAAAAATGCACCCAGAATTCCGAGAAGGCTAACCCCTTTGAAAATTTCGAAAAATGCACCCAGAATTCCGAGAAGGCTAACCCCTTTGAAAATTTCGAAAAATGCACCCAGAATTCCGAGAAGGCTAACCCCTTTGAAAATCTCGAAAAATGCACCCAGAATTCCGGGAAGGCTAACCCCTTTGAAAATTTCGAAAAATGCACCCAGAATTCCGAGAAGGCTAACCCCTTTGAAAATTTCGAAAAATGCACCCAGAATTCCGAGAAGGCTAACCCCTTTGAAAATTTCGAAAAATGCACCCAGAATTCCGAGAAGGCTAACCCCTTTGAAAATTTCGAAAAATGCACTCAGAATTCCGAGAAGGCTAACCCCTTTGAAAATTTCGAAAAATGCACCCAGAATTCCGAGAAGGCTAACCCCTTTGAAAATTTCGAAAAATGCACCCAGAATTCCGAGAAGGCTAACCCCTTTGAAAATTTCGAAAAATGCACCCAGAATTCCGAGATGGCTAACCCCTTTGAAAATTTCGAAAAATGCACCCAGAATTCCGAAAAGGCTAACCCCTTTGAAAATTTCGAAAAATGCACCCAGAATTCCGAGAAGTCTAACCCCTTTGAAAATTTCGAAAAATGCACTCAGAATTCCGAGAAGGCTAACCCCTTTGAAAATTTCGAAAAATGCACCCAGAATTCCGAGAAGGCTAACCCCTTTGAAAATTTCGAAAAATGCACCCAGAATTCCGAGAAGGCTAACCCCTTTGAAAATTTCGAAAAATGCACCCAGAATTCCGAGAAGGCTAACCCCTTTGAAAATTTCGAAAAATGCACTAAGAATTCCCAGAAGGCTAACCCCTTTGAAAATTTCGAAAAATGCACCCAGCATTCCGAGAAGGCTAACCCCTTTGAAAATTTCGAAAAATGCACCCAGAATTCCGAGAAGGCTAACCCCTTTGAAAATTTCGAAAAATGCACCCAGAATTCCGAGAAGGCTAACCCCTTTGAAAATTTCGAAAAATGCACCCAGAATTCCGAGAAGGCTAACCCCTTTGAAAATTTCGAAAAATGCACCCAGAATTCCGAGAAGGCTAACCCCTTTGAAAATTTCGAAAAATGCACCCAGAATTCCGAGAAGGCTAACTCCTTTGAAAATTTAGAAAAATGCACCCAGAATTCCGAGAAGGCTAACCCCTTTGAAAATTTCGAAAAATGCACCCAGAATTCCGAGAAGGCTAACCCCTTTGAAAATTTCGAAAAATGCACCCAGAATTCCGAGAAGGCTAACCCCTTTGAAAATTTCGAAAAATGCACCCAGAATTCCGAGAAGGCTAATCCCTTTGAAAATGTCGAAAAATGCACCCAGAATTCCGAGAAGGCTAACCCCTTTGAAAATTTCGAAAAATGCACCCAGAATTCCGAGAAGGCTAACCCCTTAGAAAATTTCGAAAAATGCACCCAGAATTCCGAGAAGGCTAACCCCTTTGAAAATTTCCAAAAATGCACCCAGAATTCCGAGAAGGCTAACCCCTTTGAAAATATCGAAAAATGCACCCAGAATTCCGAGAAGGCTAACCCCTTTGAAAATTTCGAAAAATGCACCCAGAATTCCGAGAAGGCTAACCCCTTTGAAAATTTCGAAAAATGCACCCAGGATTCCGAGAAGGCTAACCCCTTTGAAAATTTCGAAAAATGCACCCAGGATTCCGAGAAGGCTAACCCCTCTGAAAATTTCGAAAAATGCAGCCAGGATTGCGAGAAGGCTAACCCCTTTGAAAATTTCGAAAAATGCACCCAGATTTCCGAGAAGGCTAACCCCTTTGAAAATTTCGAAAAATGCACCCAGATTTCCGAGAAGGCTAACCCCTTTGAAAATTTCGAAAAATGCACCCAGAATTCCGAGAAGGCTAACCCCTTTGAAAATTTCGAAAAATGCACCCAGAATTCCGAGAAGGCTAACCCCTTTGAAAATTTCGAAAAATGCACCCAGAATTCCGAGAAGGCTAACCCCTTTGAAAATTTCGAAAAATGCACCCAGAATTCCGAGAAGGCTAACCCCTTTGAAAATATCGAAAAATGCACCCAGAATTCCGAGAAGGCTAACCCCTTTAAAATTTCGAAAAATGCACCCAGGATTCCGAGAAGGCTAACCCCTTTGAAAATTTCGAAAAATGCAGCCAGGATTGCGAGAAGGCTAACCCCTTTGAAAATTTCGAAAAATGCACCCAGATTTCCGAGAAGGCTAACCCCTTTGAAAATTTCGAAAAATGCACCCAGATTTCCGAGAAGGCTAACCCCTTTGAAAATTTCGAAAAATGCACCCACAATTCCGAGAAGGCTAACCCCTTTGAAAATTTCGAAAAATGCACCCAGAATTCCGAGAAGGCTAACCCCTTTGAAAATTTCGAAAAATGCACCCAGAATTCCGAGAAGGCTAACCCCTTTGAAAATTTCGAAAAATGCACCCAGAATTCCGAGAAGGCTAAACCCTTTGAAAATTTCGAAAAATGCACCCACAATTCCGAGAAGGCTAACCCCTTTGAAAATTTCGAAAAATGCACCCAGAATTCCGAGAAGGCTAACC
This sequence comes from Ectobius pallidus, assembly GCA_964059195.1. Lineage (NCBI taxonomy): Eukaryota > Metazoa > Arthropoda > Insecta > Blattodea > Ectobiidae > Ectobius > Ectobius pallidus. The sequence goes on along the minus strand of CAXKWD010000005.1, from coordinate 155,027,245 downwards.
CCTTTGAAAATTTCGAAAAATGCACCCAGAATTCCGAGAAGGCTAACCCCTTTGAAAATTTCGAAAAATGCACCCAGAATTCCGAGAAGGCTAACCCCTTTGAAAATTTCGAAAAATGCACCCAGAATTCCGAGAAGGCTAACCCATTTGAAAATTTCGAAAAATGCACCCAGAATTCCGAGAAGGCTAACCCCTTTGAAAATTTCGAAAAATGCACCCAGAATTCCGAAAAGGCTAACCCCTTTGAAAATTTCGAAAAATGCACCCAGAATTCCGAGAAGGCTAACCCCTTTGAAAATTTCGAAAAATGCACCCAGAATTCCGAGAAGGCTAACCCCTTTGAAAATTTCGAAAAATGCACCCAGAATTCCGAGAAGGCTAACCCCTTTGAAAATTTCGAAAAATGCACCCAGAATTCCGAGGCTAACCCCTTTGAAAATTTCGAAAAATGCACCCCGAATTCCGAGAAGGCTAACCCCTTTGAAAATTTCGAAAAATGCACCCAGAATTCCGAGAAGGCTAACCCCTTTGAAAATTTCGAAAAATGCACCCAGAATTCCGAGAAGGCTAACCCCTTTGAAAATTTCGAAAAATGCACCCAGAATTCCGAGAAGGCTAACCCCTTTGAAAATTTCGAAAAATGCACCCAGAATTCCGAGAAGGCTAACCCCTTTGAAAATTTCGAAAAATGCACCCAGAATTCCGAGAAGGCTAACCCCTTTGAAAATTTCGAAAAATGCACCCAGAATTCCGAGAAGGCTAACCCCTTTGAAAATTTCGAAAAATGCACCCAGAATTCCGAGAAGGCTAACCCCTTTGAAAATTTCGAAAAATGCACCCAGAATTCCGAGAAGGCTAACCCCTTTGAAAATTTCACCCAGAATTCCGAGAAGGCTAACCCCTTTGAAAATTTCGAAAAATGCACCCAGAATTCCGAGAAGGCTAACCCCTTTGAAAATTTCGAAAAATGCACCCAGAATTCCGAGAAGGCTAACCCCTTTGAAAATTTCGAAAAATGCACCCAGAATTCCGAGAAGGCTAACCCCTTTGAAAATTTCGAAAAATGCACCCAGAATTCCGAGAAGGCTAACCCCTTTGAAAATTTCGAAAAATGCACCCAGGATTCCGAGAAGGCTAACCCCTTTGAAAATTTCGAAAAATGCAGCCAGGATTGCGAGAAGGCTAACCCCTTTGAAAATTTCGAAAAATGCACCCAGAATTCCGAGAAGGCTAACCCCTTTGAAAATTTCGAAAAATGCACCCAGAATTCCGAGAAGGCTAACCCCTTTGAAAATTTCGAAAAATGCACCCAGAATTCCGAGAAGGCTAACCCCTTTGAAAATTTCGAAAAATGCACCCAGAATTCCGAGAAGGCTAACCCCTTTGAAAATTTCGAAAAATGCACCCAGAATTCCGAGAAGGCTAACCCCTTTGAAAATTTCGAAAAATGCACCCAGAATTCCGAGAAGGCTAACCCCTTTGAAAATTTCGAAAAATGCACCCAGAATTCCGAGAAGGCTAACCCCTTTGAAAATTTCGAAAAATGCACCCAGAATTCCGAGAAGGCTAACCCCTTTGAAAATTTCGAAAAATGCACCCAGAATTCCGAGAAGGCTAACCCCTTTGAAAATTTCGAAAAATGCACCCAGAATTCCGAGAAGGCTAACCCCTTTGAAAATTTCGAAAAATGCACCCACAATTCCGAGAAGGCTAACCCCTTTGAAAATTTCGAAAAATGCACCCACAATTCCGAGAAAGCTAACCCCTTTGAAAATTTCGAAAAATGCACCCAGAATTCCGAGAAGGCTAACCCCTTTGAAAATTTCGAAAAATGCACCCAGAATTCCGAGAAGGCTAACCCCTTTGAAAATTTCGAAAAATGCACCCAGAATTCCGAGAAGGCTAACCCCTTTGAAAATTTCGAAAAATGCACCCAGAATTCCGAGAAGGCTAACCCCTTTGAAAATTTCGAAAAATGCACCCAGAATTCCGAGAAGGCTAACCCCTTTGAAAATTTCGAAAAATGCACCCAGAATTCCGAGAAGGCTAACCCCTTTGAAAAATTCGAAAAATGCACCCAGAATTCCGAGAAGGCTAACCCCTTTGAAAATTTCGAAAAATGCACCCAGAATTCCGAGAAGGCTAACCCCTTTGAAAATTTCGAAAAATGCACCCAGAATTCCGAGAAGGCTAACCCCTTTGAAAATTTCGAAAAATGCACCCAGATTTCCGAGAAGGCTAACCCCTTTGAAAATTTCGAAAAATGCACCCACAATTCCGAGAAGGCTAACCCCTTTGAAAATTTCGAAAAATGCACCCAGAATTCCGAGAAGGCTAACCCCTTTGAAAATTTCGAAAAATGCACCCAGAATTCCGAGAAGGCTAACCCCTTTGAAAATTTCGAAAAATGCACCCAGAATTCCGAGAAGGCTAACCCCTTTGAAAATCTCGAAAAATGCACCCAGAATTCCGGGAAGGCTAACCCCTTTGAAAATTTCGAAAAATGCACCCAGAATTCCGAGAAGGCTAACCCCTTTGAAAATTTCGAAAAATGCACCCAGAATTCCGAGAAGGCTAACCCCTTTGAAAATTTCGAAAAATGCACCCAGAATTCCGAGAAGGCTAACCCCTTTGAAAATTTCGAAAAATGCACTCAGAATTCCGAGAAGGCTAACCCCTTTGAAAATTTCGAAAAATGCACCCAGAATTCCGAGAAGGCTAACCCCTTTGAAAATTTCGAAAAATGCACCCAGAATTCCGAGAAGGCTAACCCCTTTGAAAATTTCGAAAAATGCACCCAGAATTCCGAGATGGCTAACCCCTTTGAAAATTTCGAAAAATGCACCCAGAATTCCGAAAAGGCTAACCCCTTTGAAAATTTCGAAAAATGCACCCAGAATTCCGAGAAGTCTAACCCCTTTGAAAATTTCGAAAAATGCACTCAGAATTCCGAGAAGGCTAACCCCTTTGAAAATTTCGAAAAATGCACCCAGAATTCCGAGAAGGCTAACCCCTTTGAAAATTTCGAAAAATGCACCCAGAATTCCGAGAAGGCTAACCCCTTTGAAAATTTCGAAAAATGCACCCAGAATTCCGAGAAGGCTAACCCCTTTGAAAATTTCGAAAAATGCACTAAGAATTCCCAGAAGGCTAACCCCTTTGAAAATTTCGAAAAATGCACCCAGCATTCCGAGAAGGCTAACCCCTTTGAAAATTTCGAAAAATGCACCCAGAATTCCGAGAAGGCTAACCCCTTTGAAAATTTCGAAAAATGCACCCAGAATTCCGAGAAGGCTAACCCCTTTGAAAATTTCGAAAAATGCACCCAGAATTCCGAGAAGGCTAACCCCTTTGAAAATTTCGAAAAATGCACCCAGAATTCCGAGAAGGCTAACCCCTTTGAAAATTTCGAAAAATGCACCCAGAATTCCGAGAAGGCTAACCCCTTTGAAAATTTAGAAAAATGCACCCAGAATTCCGAGAAGGCTAACCCCTTTGAAAATTTCGAAAAATGCACCCAGAATTCCGAGAAGGCTAACCCCTTTGAAAATTTCGAAAAATGCACCCAGAATTCCGAGAAGGCTAACCCCTTTGAAAATTTCGAAAAATGCACCCAGAATTCCGAGAAGGCTAACCCCTTTGAAAATTTCGAAAAATGCACCCAGAATTCCGAGAAGGCTAACCCCTTTGAAAAATTCGAAAAATGCACCCAGAATTCCGAGAAGGCTAACCCCTTTGAAAAATTCGAAAAATGCACCCAGAATTCCGAGAAGGCTAACCCCTTTGAAAATTTCGAAAAATGCACCCAGAATTCCGAGAAGGCTAACCCCTTTGAAAATATCGAAAAATGCACCCAGAATTCCGAGAAGGCTAACCCCTTTGAAAATTTCGAAAAATGCACCCAGATTTCCGAGAAGGCTAACCCCTTTGAAAATTTCGAAAAATGCACCCACAATTCCGAGAAGGCTAACCCCTTTGAAAATTTCGAAAAATGCACCCAGAATTCCGAGAAGGCTAACCCCTTTGAAAATTTCGAAAAATGCACCCAGAATTCCGAGAAGGCTAACCCCTTTGAAAATTTCGAAAAATGCACCCAGAATTCCGAGAAGGCTAAACCCTTTGAAAATTTCGAAAAATGCACCCACAATTCCGAGAAGGCTAACCCCTTTGAAAATTTCGAAAAATGCACCCAGAATTCCGAGAAGGCTAACCCCTTTGAAAATTTCGAAAAATGCACCCAGAATTCCGAGAAGGCTAACCCCTTTGAAAATTTCGAAAAATGCACCCAGAATTCCGAGAAGGCTAACCCCTTTGAAAATTTCGAAAAATGCACCCAGAATTCCGAGAAGGCTAACCCCTTTGAAAATTTCGAAAAATGCACCCAGAATTCCGAGAAGGCTAACCCATTTGAAAATTTCGAAAAATGCACCCAGAATTCCGAGAAGGCTAACCCCTTTGAAAATTTCGAAAAATGCACCCAGAATTCCGAAAAGGCTAACCCCTTTGAAAATTTCGAAAAATGCACCCAGAATTCCGAGAAGGCTAACCCCTTTGAAAATTTCGAAAAATGCACCCAGAATTCCGAGAAGGCTAACCCCTTTGAAAATTTCGAAAAATGCACCCAGAATTCCGAGAAGGCTAACCCCTTTGAAAATTTCGAAAAATGCACCCAGAATTCCGAGGCTAACCCCTTTGAAAATTTCGAAAAATGCACCCCGAATTCCGAGAAGGCTAACCCCTTTGAAAATTTCGAAAAATGCACCCAGAATTCCGAGAAGGCTAACCCCTTTGAAAATTTCGAAAAATGCACCCAGAATTCCGAGAAGGCTAACCCCTTTGAAAATTTCGAAAAATGCACCCAGAATTCCGAGAAGGCTAACCCCTTTGAAAATTTCGAAAAATGCACCCAGAATTCCGAGAAGGCTAACCCCTTTGAAAATTTCGAAAAATGCACCCAGAATTCCGAGAAGGCTAACCCCTTTGAAAATTTCGAAAAATGCACCCAGAATTCCGAGAAGGCTAACCCCTTTGAAAATTTCGAAAAATGCACCCAGAATTCCGAGAAGGCTAACCCCTTTGAAAATTTCGAAAAATGCACCCAGAATTCCGAGAAGGCTAACCCCTTTGAAAATTTCACCCAGAATTCCGAGAAGGCTAACCCCTTTGAAAATTTCGAAAAATGCACCCAGAATTCCGAGAAGGCTAACCCCTTTGAAAATTTCGAAAAATGCACCCAGAATTCCGAGAAGGCTAACCCCTTTGAAAATTTCGAAAAATGCACCCAGAATTCCGAGAAGGCTAACCCCTTTGAAAATTTCGAAAAATGCACCCAGAATTCCGAGAAGGCTAACCCCTTTGAAAATTTCGAAAAATGCACCCAGGATTCCGAGAAGGCTAACCCCTTTGAAAATTTCGAAAAATGCAGCCAGGATTGCGAGAAGGCTAACCCCTTTGAAAATTTCGAAAAATGCACCCAGAATTCCGAGAAGGCTAACCCCTTTGAAAATTTCGAAAAATGCACCCAGAATTCCGAGAAGGCTAACCCCTTTGAAAATTTCGAAAAATGCACCCAGAATTCCGAGAAGGCTAACCCCTTTGAAAATTTCGAAAAATGCACCCAGAATTCCGAGAAGGCTAACCCCTTTGAAAATTTCGAAAAATGCACCCAGAATTCCGAGAAGGCTAACCCCTTTGAAAATTTCGAAAAATGCACCCAGAATTCCGAGAAGGCTAACCCCTTTGAAAATTTCGAAAAATGCACCCAGAATTCCGAGAAGGCTAACCCCTTTGAAAATTTCGAAAAATGCACCCAGGATTCCGAGAAGGCTAACCCCTTTGAAAATTTCGAAAAATGCAGCCAGGATTGCGAGAAGGCTAACCCCTTTGAAAATTTCGAAAAATGCACCCAGAATTCCGAGAAGGCTAACCCCTTTGAAAATTTCGAAAAATGCACCCAGAATTCCGAGAAGGCTAACCCCTTTGAAAATTTCGAAAAATGCACCCAGAATTCCGAGAAGGCTAACCCCTTTGAAAATTTCGAAAAATGCACCCAGAATTCCGAGAAGGCTAACCCCTTTGAAAATTTCGAAAAATGCACCCAGAATTCCGAGAAGGCTAACCCCTTTGAAAATTTCGAAAAATGCACCCAGAATTCCGAGAAGGCTAACCCCTTTGAAAATTTCGAAAAATGCACCCAGAATTCCGAGAAGGCTAACCCCTTTGAAAATTTCGAAAAATGCACCCAGAATTCCGAGAAGGCTAACCCCTTTGAAAATTTCGAAAAATGCACCCAGAATTCCGAGAAGGCTAACCCCTTTGAAAATTTCGAAAAATGCACCCAGAATTCCGAGAAGGCTAACCCCTTTGAAAATTTCGAAAAATGCACCCACAATTCCGAGAAGGCTAACCCCTTTGAAAATTTCGAAAATGCACCCACAATTCCGAGAAGGCTAACCCCTTTGAAAATTTCGAAAAATGCACCCAGAATTCCGAGAAGGCTAACCCCTTTGAAAATTTCGAAAAATGCACCCAGAATTCCGAGAAGGCTAACCCCTTTGAAAATTTCGAAAAATGCACCCAGAATTCCGAGAAGGCTAACCCCTTTGAAAATTTCGAAAAATGCACCCAGAATTCCGAGAAGGCTAACCCCTTTGAAAATTTCGAAAAATGCACCCAGAATTCCGAGAAGGCTAACCCCTTTGAAAATTTCGAAAAATGCACCCAGAATTCCGAGAAGGCTAACCCCTTTGAAAAATTCGAAAAATGCACCCAGAATTCCGAGAAGGCTAACCCCTTTGAAAATTTCGAAAAATGCACCCAGAATTCCGAGAAGGCTAACCCCTTTGAAAATTTCGAAAAATGCACCCAGAATTCCGAGAAGGCTAACCCCTTTGAAAATTTCGAAAAATGCACCCAGATTTCCGAGAAGGCTAACCCCTTTGAAAATTTCGAAAAATGCACCCACAATTCCGAGAAGGCTAACCCCTTTGAAAATTTCGAAAAATGCACCCAGAATTCCGAGAAGGCTAACCCCTTTGAAAATTTCGAAAAATGCACCCAGAATTCCGAGAAGGCTAACCCCTTTGAAAATTTCGAAAAATGCACCCAGAATTCCGAGAAGGCTAACCCCTTTGAAAATCTCGAAAAATGCACCCAGAATTCCGGGAAGGCTAACCCCTTTGAAAATTTCGAAAAATGCACCCAGAATTCCGAGAAGGCTAACCCCTTTGAAAATTTCGAAAAATGCACCCAGAATTCCGAGAAGGCTAACCCCTTTGAAAATTTCGAAAAATGCACCCAGAATTCCGAGAAGGCTAACCCCTTTGAAAATTTCGAAAAATGCACTCAGAATTCCGAGAAGGCTAACCCCTTTGAAAATTTCGAAAAATGCACCCAGAATTCCGAGAAGGCTAACCCCTTTGAAAATTTCGAAAAATGCACCCAGAATTCCGAGAAGGCTAACCCCTTTGAAAATTTCGAAAAATGCACCCAGAATTCCGAGATGGCTAACCCCTTTGAAAATTTCGAAAAATGCACCCAGAATTCCGAAAAGGCTAACCCCTTTGAAAATTTCGAAAAATGCACCCAGAATTCCGAGAAGTCTAACCCCTTTGAAAATTTCGAAAAATGCACTCAGAATTCCGAGAAGGCTAACCCCTTTGAAAATTTCGAAAAATGCACCCAGAATTCCGAGAAGGCTAACCCCTTTGAAAATTTCGAAAAATGCACCCAGAATTCCGAGAAGGCTAACCCCTTTGAAAATTTCGAAAAATGCACCCAGAATTCCGAGAAGGCTAACCCCTTTGAAAATTTCGAAAAATGCACTAAGAATTCCCAGAAGGCTAACCCCTTTGAAAATTTCGAAAAATGCACCCAGCATTCCGAGAAGGCTAACCCCTTTGAAAATTTCGAAAAATGCACCCAGAATTCCGAGAAGGCTAACCCCTTTGAAAATTTCGAAAAATGCACCCAGAATTCCGAGAAGGCTAACCCCTTTGAAAATTTCGAAAAATGCACCCAGAATTCCGAGAAGGCTAACCCCTTTGAAAATTTCGAAAAATGCACCCAGAATTCCGAGAAGGCTAACCCCTTTGAAAATTTCGAAAAATGCACCCAGAATTCCGAGAAGGCTAACCCCTTTGAAAATTTAGAAAAATGCACCCAGAATTCCGAGAAGGCTAACCCCTTTGAAAATTTCGAAAAATGCACCCAGAATTCCGAGAAGGCTAACCCCTTTGAAAATTTCGAAAAATGCACCCAGAATTCCGAGAAGGCTAACCCCTTTGAAAATTTCGAAAAATGCACCCAGAATTCCGAGAAGGCTAACCCCTTTGAAAATTTCGAAAAATGCACCCAGAATTCCGAGAAGGCTAACCCCTTTGAAAAATTCGAAAAATGCACCCAGAATTCCGAGAAGGCTAACCCCTTTGAAAAATTCGAAAAATGCACCCAGAATTCCGAGAAGGCTAACCCCTTTGAAAATTTCGAAAAATGCACCCAGAATTCCGAGAAGGCTAACCCCTTTGAAAATATCGAAAAATGCACCCAGAATTCCGAGAAGGCTAACCCCTTCGAAAATTTCGAAAAATGCACCCAGAATTCCGAGAAGGCTAACCCCTTTGAAAATTTCGAAAAATGCACCCAGAATTCCGAGAAGGCTAACCCCTTTGAAAATTTCGAAAAATGCACCCAGAATTCCGAGAAGGCTAACCCCTTTGAAAATTTCGAAAAATGCACCCAGATTTCCGAGAAGGCTAACCCCTTTGAAAATTTCGAAAAATGCACCCACAATTCCGAGAAGGCTAACCCCTTTGAAAATTTCGAAAAATGCACCCAGAATTCCGAGAAGGCTAACCCCTTTGAAAATTTCGAAAAATGCACCCAGAATTCCGAGAAGGCTAACCCCTTTGAAAATTTCGAAAAATGCACCCAGAATTCCGAGAAGGCTAACCCCTTTGAAAATTTCGAAAAATGCACCCAGAATTCCGAGAAGGCTAACCCCTTTGAAAATTTCGAAAAATGCACCCAGAATTCCGAGAAGGCTAACCCCTTTGAAAATTTCGAAAAATGCACCCAGAATTCCGAGAAGGCTAACCCCTTTGAAAATTTCGAAAAATGCACCCAGAATTCCGAGAAGGCTAACCCCTTTGAAAATTTCGAAAAATGCACCCAGAATTCCGAGAAGGCTAACCCCTTTGAAAATTTCGAAAAATGCACCCAGAATTCCGAGAAGGCTAACCCCTTTGAAAATTTCGAAAAATGCACCCAGAATTCCGAGAAGGCTAACCCCTTTGAAAATTTCGAAAAATGCACCCAGAATTCCGAGAAGGCTAACTCCTTTGAAAATTTCGAAAAATGCACCCAGAATTCCGAGAAGGCTAACCCCTTTGAAAATTTCGAAAAATGCACCCAGAATTCCGAGAAGGCTAACCCCTTTGAAAATTTCGAAAAATGCACCCAGAATTCCGAGAAGGCTAACCCCTTTGAAAATTTCGAAAAATGCACCCAGAATTCCGAGAAGGCTAACCCCTTTGAAAATTTCGAAAAATGCACCCAGAATTCCGAGAAGGCTAACCCCTTTGAAAATTTCGAAAAATGCACCCAGCATTCCGAGAAGGCTAACCCCTTTGAAAATTTCGAAAAATGCACCCAGAATTCCGAGAAGGCTAACCCCTTTGAAAATTTCGAAAAATGCACCCAGAATTCCGAGAAGGCTAACCCCTTTGAAAATTTCGAAAAATGCACCCAGAATTCCGAGAAGGCTAACCCCTTTGAAAATTTCGAAAAATGCACCCAGAATTCCGAGAAGGCTAACCCCTTTGAAAAATTCGAAAAATGCACCCAGAATTCCGAGAAGGCTAACCCCTTTGAAAATTTCGAAAAATGCACCCAGAATTCCGAGAAGGCTAACCCCTTTGAAAATTTCGAAAAATGCACCCTGAATTCCGAGAAGGCTAACCCCTTTGAAAATTTCGAAAAATGCACCCAGAATTCCGAGAAGGCTAACCCCTTTGAAAATTTCGAAAAATGCACCCAGAATTCCGAGAAGGCTAACCCCTTTGAAAATATCGAAAAATGCACCCAGGATTCCGAGAAGGCTAACCCCTTTGAAAATTTCGAAAAATGCAGCCAGGATTGCGAGAAGGCTAACCCCTTTGAAAATTTCGAAAAATGCACCCAGATTTCCGAGAAGGCTAACCCCTTTGAAAATTTCGAAAAATGCACCCAGAATTCCGAGAAGGCTAACCCCTTTGAAAATTTCGAAAAATGCACCCAGAATTCCGAGAAGGCTAACCCCTTTGAAAATTTCGAAAAATGCACCCAGAATTCCGAGAAGGCTAACCCCTTTGAAAATTTCGAAAAATGCACCCAGAATTCCGAGGCTAACCCCTTTGAAAATTTCGAAAAATGCACCCAGAATTCCGAGAAGGCTAACCCCTTTGAAAATTTCGAAAAATGCACCCAGAATTCCGAGAAGGCTAACCCCTTTGAAAATTTCGAAAAATGCACCCAGAATTCCGAGAAGGCTAACCCCTTTGAAAATTTCGAAAAATGCACCCAGAATTCCGAGAAGGCTAACCCCTTTGAAAATTTCGAAAAATGCACCCAGAATTCCGAGAAGGCTAACCCCTTTGAAAATTTCGAAAAATGCACCCAGAATTCCGAGAAGGTTAACCCCTTTGAAAATTTCGAAAAATGCACCCAGAATTCCGAGAAGGCTAACCCCTTTGAAAATTTCGAAAAATGCACCCAGAATTCCGAGAAGGCTAACCCCTTTGAAAATTTCGAAAAATGCACCCAGAATTCCGAGAAGGCTAACCCCTTTGAAAATTTCGAAAAATGCACCCAGAATTCCGAGAAGGCTAACCCCTTTGAAAATTTCGAAAAATGCACCCAGAATTCCGAGAAGGCTAACCCCTTTGAAAATTTCGAAAAATGCACCCAGAATTCCGAGAAGGCTAACCCCTTTGAAAATTTCGAAAAATGCACCCAGAATTCCGAGAAGGCTAACCCCTTTGAAAATTTCGAAAAATGCACCCAGAATTCCGAGAAGGCTAACCCCTTTGAAAATTTCGAAAAATGCACCCAGAATTCCGAGAAGGCTAACCCCTTTGAAAATTTCGAAAAATGCACCCAGAATTCCGAGAAGGCTAACCCCTTTGAAAATTTCGAAAAATGCACCCAGAATTCCGAGAAGGCTAACCCCTTTGAAAATTTCGAAAAATGCACCCAGAATTCCGAGAACGCTAACCCCTTTGAAAATTTCGAAAAATGCACCCAGCATTCCGAGAAGGCTAACCCCTTTGAAAATTTCGAAAAATGCACCTAGAATTCCGAGAAGGCTAACCCCTTTGAAAATTTCGAAAAATGCACCCAAAATTCCGAGAAGGCTAACCCCTTTGAAAATTTCGAAAAATGCACCCAGAATTCCCAGAAGGCTAACCCCTTTGAAAATTTCGAAAAATGCACCCAGAATTCCGAGAAGGCTAACCCCTTTGAAAATTTCGAAAAATGCACCCAGAATTCCGAGAAGGCTAACCCCTTTGAAAATTTCGAAAAATGCACCCAGAATTCCGAGAAGGCTAACCCCTTTGAAAATTTCGAAAAATGCACCCAGAATTCCGAGAAGGCTAACCCCATTGAAAATTTCGAAAAATGCACCCAGAATTCCGAGAAGGCTAACCCCTTTGAAAATTTCGAAAAATGCACCCAGAATTCCGAGAAGGCTAACCCCTTTGAAAAATTCGAAAAATGCACCCAGAATTCCGAGAAGGCTAACCCCTTTGAAAAATTCGAAAAATGCACCCAGAATTCCGAGAAGGCTAACCCCTTTGAAAATTTCGAAAAATGCACCCAGAATTCCGAGAAGGCTAACCCCTTTGAAAATATCGAAAAATGCACCCAGAATTCCGAGAAGGCTAACCCCTTTGAAAATTTCGAAAAATGCACCCAGAATTCCGAGAAGGCTAACCCCTTTGAAAATTTCGAAAAATGCACCCAGAATTGCGAGAAGGCTAACCCCTTTGAAAATTTCGAAAAATGCACCCAGAATTCCGAGAAGGCTAACCCCTTTGAAAATTTCGAAAAATGCACCCAGAATTCCGAGAAGGCTAACCCCTTTGAAAATTTCGAAAAATGCACCCAGAATTCCGAGAAGGCTAACCCCTTTGAAAATTTCGAAAAATGCACCCAGAATTTCGAGAAGGCTAACCCCTTTGAAAATTTCGAAAATGCACCCAGAATTCCGAGAAGGCTAACCCCTTTGAAAATTTCGAAAAATGCACCCAGAATTCCGAGAAGGCTAACCCCTTTGAAAATTTCGAAAAATGCACCCAGAATTCCGAGAAGGCTAACCCCTTTGAAAATTTCGAAAAATGCACCCAGAATTCCGAGAAGGCTAACCCCTTTGAAAATTTCGAAAAATGCACCCAGAATTCCGAGAAGGCTAACCCCTTTGAAAATTTCGAAAAATGCAGCCAGAATTGCTAGAAGGCTAACCCCTTTGAAAATTTCGAAAAATGCACCCAGATTTCCGAGAAGGCTAACCCCTTTGAAAATTTCGAAAAATGCACCCAGAATTCCGAGAAGGCTAACCCCTTTGAAAATTTCGAAAAATGCACCCAGAATTCCGAGAAGGCTAACCCCTTTGAAAATTTCGAAAAATGCACCCAGAATTCCGAGAAGGCTAACCCCTTTGACAATTTCGAAAAATGCACCCAGAATTGCGAGAAGGCTAACCCCTTTGAAAATTTCGAAAAATGCACCCAGATTTCCGAGAAGGCTAACCCCTTTGAAAATTTCGAAAAATGCACCCAGAATTCCGAGAAGGCTAACCCCTTTGAAAATTTCGAAAAATGCACCCAGAATTCCGAGAAGGCTAACCCCTTTGAAAATTTCGAAAAATGCACCCAGAATTCCGAGAAGGCTAACCCCTTTGAAAATTTCGAAAAATGCACCCAGAATTCCGAGAAGGCTAACCCCTTTGAAAATTTCGAAAAAGCACCCAGAATTCCGAGAAGGCTAACCCCATTGAAAATTTCGAAAAATGCACCCAGAATTCCGAGAAGGCTAACCCCTTTGAAAATTTCGAAAAATGCACCCAGAATTCCGAGAAGGCTAACCCCTTTGAAAATTTCGAAAAATGCACCCAGAATTCCGAGAAGGCTAACCCCTTTGAAAATTTCGAAAAATGCACCCAGAATTCCGAGAAGGCTAACCCCTTTGAAAATTTCGAAAAATGCACCCAGAATTCCGAGAAGGCTAACCCCTTTGAAAATTTCGAAAAATGCACCCAGAATTCCGAGAAGGCTAACCCCTTTGAAAATTTCGAAAAATGCACCCAGAATTCCGAGAAGGCTAACCCCTTTGAAAATTTCGAAAAATGCACCCAGAATTCCGAGAAGGCTAACCCCTATGAAAATTTCGAAAAATGCACCCAGAATTCCGAGAAGGCTAACCCCTTTGAAAATTTCGAAAAATGCACCCAGAATTCCGAGAAGGCTAACCCCTTTGAAAATTTCGAAAAATGCACCCAGAATTCCGAGAAGGCTAAGCCCTTTGAAAATTTCGAAAAATGCACCCAGAATTCCGAGAAGGCTAACCCCTTTGAAAATTTCGAAAAATGCACCCAGAATTCCGAGAAGGCTAACCCTTTTGAAAATTTCGAAAAATTGCACCCAGAATTCCGAGAAGGCTAACCCCTTTGAAAATTTCGAAAAATGCACCCAGAATTCCGAGAAGGCTAACCCCTTTGAAAATTTCGAAAAATGCACCCAGAATTCCGAGAAGGCTAACCCCTTAGAAAATTTCGAAAAATGCACCCAGAATTCCGAGAAGGCTAACCCCTTTGAAAATTTCGAAAAATGCACCCAGAATTCCGAGAAGGCTAACCCCTTTGAAAATTTCGAAAAATGCACCCTGAATTCCGAGAAGGCTAACCCCTTTGAAAATTTCGAAAAATGCACCCAGAATTCCGAGAAGGCTAACCCCTTTGAAAATTTCGAAAAATGCACCCAGAATTCCGAGAAGGCTAACCCCTTTGAAAATTTCGAAAAATGCACCCAGAATTGCGAGAAGGCTAACCCCTTTGAAAATTTCGAAAAAAGCACCCAGATTTCCGAGAAGGCTAACCCCTTTGAAAATTTCGAAAAACGCACCCAGAATTCCGAGAAGGCTAACCCCTTTCAAAATTTCGAAAAATGCACCCAGAATTCCGAGAAGGCTAACCCCTTTGAAAATTTCGAAAAATGCACCCAGAATTGCGAGAAGGCTAACCCCTTTGAAAATTTCGAAAAATGCACCCAGATTTCCGAGAAGGCTAACCCCTTTGAAAATTTCGAAAAATGCACCCAGAATTCCGAGAAGGCTAAACCCCTTTGAAAATTTCGAAAAATGCACCCAGAATTCCGAGAAGGCTAACCCCTTTGAAAATTTCGAAAAATGCACCCAGAATTCCGAGAAGGCTAACCCCTTTGAAAATTTCGAAAAATGCACCCAGAATTCCGAGAAGGCTAACCCCTTAGAAAATTTCGAAAAATGCACCCAGAATTCCGAGAAGGCTAACCCCTTTGAAAATTTCGAAAAATGCACCCAGAATTCCGAGAAGGCTAACCCCTTTGAAAATTTCGAAAAATGCACCCAGAATTCCGAGAAGGCTAACCCTTTTGAAAATTTCGAAAAATGCACCCAGAATTCCGAGAAGGCTAACCCCTTTGAAAATTTCGAAAAATGCACCCAGAATTCCGAGAAGGCTAACCCCTTTGAAAATTTCGAAAAATGCACCCAGAATTCCGAGAAGGCTAACCCCTTTGAAAATTTCGAAAAATGCACCCAGAATTCCGAGAAGGCTAACCCCTTTGAAAATTGCGAAAAATGCACCCAGAATTCCGAGAAGGCTAACCCCTTTGAAAATTTCGGAAAATGCACCCAGAATTCCGAGAAGGCTAACCCCTATGAAAATTTCGAAAAATGCACCCAGAATTCCGAGAAGGCTAACCCCTTTGAAAATTTCGAAAAATGCACCCAGAATTCCGAGAAGGCTAACCCCTTTGAAAATTTCGAAAAATGCACCCAGAATTCCGAGAAGGCTAACCCCTTTGAAAATTTCGAAAAATGCACCCAGAATTCCGAGAAGGCTAACCCCTTTGAAAATTTCGAAAAATGCACCCAGAATTCCGAGAAGGCTAACCCCTTTGAAAATTTCGAAAAATGCACCCAGAATTCCGAGAAGGCTAACCCGTTTGAAAATTTCGAAAAATGCACCCAGAATTCCGAGAAGGCTAACCCCTTTGAAAATTTCGAAAAATGCACCCAGAATTCCGAGAAGGCTAACCCCTTTGAAAATTTCGAAAAATGCACCCATAATTCCGAGAAGGCTAACCCCTTTGAAAATTTCGAAAAATGCACCCAGAATTCGGAGAAGGCTAACCCCTTTGAAAATTTCGAAAAATGCACCCAGAATTCCGAGAAAGCTAACCCCTTTGAAAATTTCGAAAAATGCACCCAGAATTCCGAGAAGGCTAACCCCTTTGAAAATTGCGAAAAATGCACCCAGAATTCCGAGAAGGCTAACCCCTTTGAAAATTTCGAAAAATGGACCCAGAATTCCGAGAAGGCTAACCCCTTTGAAAATTTCGAAAAATGCACCCAGAATTCCGAGAAGGCTAACCCCTTTGAAAATTTCGAAAAATGCACCCAGAATTCCGAAAAGGCTAACCCCTTTGAAAATTTCGAATAATGCACCCAGAATTCCGAGAAGGCTATCCCCTTTGTAAAATTCGAAAAATGCACCCAGAATTCCGAGAAGGCTAACCCCTTTGAAAAATTCGAAAAATGCACCCAGAATTCCGAGAAGGCTAACTCCTTTGAATTGTTATGTTATTTGTAGGCCCAATAGTTCTGACAAGTTCTTCAATGAGCAAAATTGGCCCAAGGTCGGGGGAGGGGGTTGAAATTTTGAAAAATTTATATGTCGGCCCCCATGAAGTATAGAGGGAAACTTTGTTTAAATAAATTAGAGTACTCCTTATGGAGTTCACAGTGACACCAATGATTCGGAGTTTTGGGGGTACGAGTGGGGGAATGGAAATTCGAAATTTTTGAAACGTCTTGTGGGGTTATCGTTGAAAAGCTCTTTATGAGTACTCTACAAATCAATAACTAGTTTCTCGATAGCTCTCATATAATGCGAGATTTGAATGTTTGAAAAACAATAAGACTTCAAAATCTACCTCAGCCTGTAGGCCTGCCTAAAGGGATTTTTTAAAAGAGAAACTAAAGAAAGAAAAATGAAGAGCTCCTGAGGCAAATTAATGTTCTGAAAAGTACAAAAAGGAGCAATACCTTACTTCAGGGGCGTATCCAAGATTTATTTTCGGGAGGAGCTGTGATAATCCTAACTTTACTGTCACTAGGGTTCAGAAGTTGATGATCTAAAAACGCCTAAAAATGACATATAAATTACCTTAAATTTCTGAAAATATGACATGAAAAATTTTAAATATGACAATATTTCTAAATATATATCTAAAAAAGGGAATATACAGTAGCATATTAATTCAATAATAAACAAAGGACAATATTTTAAGTAAGTTATTTGAGACAATGGGAGGCCCCACTTCAGCAATTTAACGCATGTAGAATCCTGAAAAGTGCCAACAATGAGTATGTCGATGCCACCAGAGATCTGTGTGCTGACAAGTTGCGATGTTTGGAGGTACTAGAAATTGATAAAGAAATGGTGAAAGATAAAACACCTGACATAAGAGGCTATCTGCAAAATCAGGAATTTAAGAAATGGTGTCAATTAAGAACTCACGGAAAAGGCGTTGTACTGTATGGAGAGTGTCCTTTGGCCAACAGGTGGCTTGAAACTAAAAAATGCCTTAGCAGTTTCGAATGGAGAGATGCCATCAAACTACAAGGTAATGTTGCTCCCGTAAGGGCAATCCATGGACACAGTCTGGACGGAAACCGCTGCAGACACTGTAGCGAGATAGAAACATTAGCTCATGTTCTAGGCTGCTGTCCACATGGTGAACTCCTGCGGAACACTCGTCACCATCGCATTAGGAGCAAAATAGCTACCTCCCTGACACAAAAAGGGCTTGAAGTATACGAAGAAGTCCATTGCGTTGCTGATAATGGAAGCAACAGAAGAATAGACATCATTGCTCTTGATAGAAATAAGGACCTGGGTTATATAATTGATCCAACTGTTTGATTTGAACGGGATTCCGAGCAGCCACAAGAAGAGACTGCAAAAAAAAGGAAATTTATGAACCCACGGTCCAATACTTGAAAGAAAAGTACCGTATACAAGAAATATCTGTAATTGGACTGATGATTGGTAGTCATGGAACAATCACCAAGATGTTCATGGACTTCTGCAGATCGTTCTGCCTACACAAACATCTGTATTCTGAAATAAGTCTGCTCGTATTGATGGACTCTGTGCAGATCATGCGTAACCATCTATATGGTCACTCTCGTACGTAATGTAGGTTATACTGAAACTACATACAAGTACTTTATTTCATTTTCTAATAGTGTGTTTCTAGGATTAATGTTTTCATGTTTCATAGTTTGCATACTGTTTTAATTTGTTTCAGTTCGTTGAGTTTGTTGTAGTACATATCTTTCTACTGTGGTTTGTTTTTCCCTGTTTGTTTAATTCAATGGTATTCTTTGTATTTTGCAATCTGTGGTGACAGAAAGAAATTAAAATAAATACTATGTTTACTATATTAATGAATTACGAGATTGCTTTGAGTACAATGGTGGAAAAGTTCACTCTGAAGACAAAATAGGAAAAAATGTAACGAACGAATGAAAATTTCCTACAAATGACTGGTAGAAAATAAAATGCAAAATATGAGTAAGGTATTATTGTTCATTTTGACGGAAGACGAACTTATGTCTCAGAAAAGAGATGACATATCATCAACCTCTGAGCCCTAATTATCACACACAATTATACTGAACACGTTAGAATAACGCATTTCATCTTTTATAAGTCAAAATGTGTAATTGAACTGTCTACTTTCTGAGAAATTAAAGTGCCCTTATGTGCAACATATTAGAATGACTTAAGGGTATATGTACGTGAATTATTTTGAAATTCATGTTTTTTTTGTTTATAGCACTAAAAAATTGTGCTGAATTTTCTGCATCCATTGATATATAGTTTATATAGGTTTAGAAATTATTAATTAAATATGTTTACATGCTCTGAGCCACGCCCTTAGAAAGGTCAAATGAGAAATTCACTATTAACTTAACATTGAATTTCCCGGTAACTCTTATTTTACACACATATTGTTAGGTAGCTCCACAACCATTAGAGATAGAAGGCTGAAATTTTTTACACTAATTTTACATGCATATATGCATAAAGTAGACTAGAATGATACCCATAGGTATAAAATTATAGAAAATATGTAATGAAATATTGATCAAATTTCAAGATATTTTATATGCGATATATAAAAATTAATTGAATTAAAAATAATAACTTTAGCTGTATAAAAGTAGTCTACTTTGTAGAAAAATATGTTCATTATATGCATAAAAAAAATAAAAGGCGTCAGAGAAACCAGAAAAATGTTATGCCTGTAAGGAAGTGGTAAGTAAATCTGAATTAATTTTTTTCGTGCTCCTATAAAACTTGGTCAATTTTTTATACTTTTATCTGCTAGTTATGTTCTAGTAAGCCTTGTTATAGGATCCTGTAATTTTTGTCCACTTCTGAGTTCATTTTCTTGTAAAATTGTAATATTTTAGAACCTGCATTTTTTTTATCTTTTTGTGGTTGTTCACGTATATATACCCTTACCGTTTCGGGGGGGGGGGAGGGCTGCAGCCCCCTCAGCCCCCCCCCCCTCCCGCATACGCCCCTGCCTTACTTTGAGTAATTAATGTCCACTTTGATCTCCAAGAGCTTCATTTGTAAATAATGTTAATTATGTTGAAAGAACATATGTTCGGTAAGGTGTACCAGTTTTTGTTTTACAATCCTGTTACTGTGAGTGTTAAAGCAAAACTAAAATTATAAGAAATCTGTAACATACCTGACCCAAATATCCTCCATATTCATCCTCCAAAGGTATTCCACCATGCTTCATAATCCATTCATAAGAACGGAAATCCTCCCCACCATCACAACCGTTATTACCGTAACCCCAGCTGCAGTCAATCAATGCCTATGAAAAATAAATGAAACATTTAAGAACATTGTTACCAAAATAGATTGTAATTACTCTCTCTTAATATAATTAAAACTAATTTAATGCCTTTCTGGATTACAGCAATTAAATTCACTTGAACATTTAAAATTAATCATTCATAATTCAGATTGTGGAAACCATACAGTTTGTAAGCAGCCATTTCATAAAATATGGGAATTTTTCCCTCAAAGTAATTGGGAAGTCAAATAAAAGTCTAAAACCTAGAGTTCACTGAATATTCAGGAATTACATGTATTTGAAGTTGATTTATGTGTAAAATTTGTCAATTACTTATTTAATGCATTGTAGTTAATTTTTTTTTTGCATTTATAGTATGATTTTAACACTCACTAAAACTAAGTAGTCAAGAGTAGTCAGCTATGTCCTGTTTGATTTGAGAAAATATACATCTTAAGGTACAATTTGGTATAAGATTAACTTCGAAAACTATGTGTGGTTAATTACTATGTAAAGTAGCAAAAAGTTACTTTTTGTACCACCCGTAATGGTGCTAGTTTTGTTAAAAGAGTTAAATAAATGTTCTGACAATCTTGAAACAGTTTATAATTTTTATTTAATCCCTCATATACCTTCATTAATAACAACATTGAGACTCTAACACTAATAGCAGAACAGCGAATGAACTTCTGTTTTGCATCATTAAGGCCGGGTTTCTGAAACGTTAGATATCTATTAGATTGCATTAATTCATCGATAAGTATTTCTGAAACGTCAGATGACGGTTATCCATTCAATGAAACACTCGATAAATTATCGGTAGATAGATCACTAGATATCTCACGAAGCTCCAGATAAACATTCAATATGGCGGACGTACGATACATTAATGTTGATGTATGTTTCGTTATTAATGAAGCTGGCATTGTTATTAATTTGTGTGTGAAATATTTCATAATACTAGAAAAATTGTATATTATCAGTTAGATGAACTTTGTTATAGCCGAGGCTATTACTGTATCCATCCTGTACAGAAATAAATATTCCCTGACAGAAATACAGCTATCATTTCGAGAAGTATGATGATATTCAGATTCGTAAAAAATGTACCTAAGTTAAGTATATTAATTTTATTTTCTAGTGCAACGCTTTATGAAGAAAATATTGCCTTTTTACAGCACGAATATGAATACATAATCATCTTCTTTCTCGTCATCTTCATCCTGAGAAGATAACTTAATGTGTTACTTTTATGCATTACGTTGTCAGATTGTGATGGGTGACATTTTCTCTAATACACAAGTCTCGAAGTCGAAATTGCCGAAGTTTCTCTCACGTTTTACATTCATTTTACCAGAGAAACAGCAGACAACAAAACAGCAGACAACAAAAAAGCAGACAGAAAATTCAGCCATTTTGATTACAATAGCTAGAAGCGCTGCCATTGGGTGCTACTCAATCACGGCCAATTTGATATTACAGTATTCATCGTGTCTCCATCTATCGACAAAGTGCTCAACTCATTTATCTGGCATTGGCTATTTACCGAGCGTTTTAGCTTTCGGAAATGGGAAGGTGTTTACAGAGTATATAAGATGTATAGAACCATTAGCTGTCTAGAAGATATCTGGAGCTTTTATGCAACCGGGCATAAAATCATTGTCCAAATTATGTCCCACCCATAATAGATTTTGAAAAACAAATTTTAAATAATGCTTTCCAAGTAATATGAAGGAGAAGGCATGGTAGATTTTACAGAATATGCAGAACCAGTTCTAATTAATTATTTATGACATGTAATGAACCAAAATAGTTGTCCTAATATGCTAGAATGTCTCACCCGTAATTGTGGCATGTAAGTAAATAATGGGTCAAGCGCCAAAAATACAAAATGTGAGTTCTTGATGAAATACTGTTGTAAATACCACAGCCAATAACATATATTCTGATCCAAGTGCCAGAGCAGAAGGAAACAGTTTTTATAGATGCGAGAAGATGGCAGTCATATGGAACACAAGTGCTGGTGGTCAGACGTTTTGTTGATTATCTCTAGGGGGCGGATTTCTATGACCTAAAAAATAGGATATATGCATGCATTTATGACCTAAAAACATTAAAATATGACCTATAAAATTTAAAATATGACTTTACCACTTACACATTGTGTAATTTGTTTTAAGTTTCATTACAATTCATTTTATTAAAAATGTTATTACGGTATTTAAAATATCTGTAAATTCCCCAAAAGTATCATTATGCAAAATTTACAAAATATAATATGAAACTTCAGAATTTCTTTAATATGCATACAAATATGCCAAAAATATGACCTAAATATACATATTCCTACTAAATATGCTACAGTAGTTGAAAATTTCCTAAATATGCAGTTATATGCACAATAAAAGCCGTTCCATTTTTACCAGGATGCTTGGAATCGGGTTTAAATTAGTCGGAAACCTGAAATAATGCAAAGGGGAAAAATAGGACATGTCATAGAAATCCTAACTATCTCTAAATAAGCTTTTAGGCACTTGACCCGTTATTGACTTATATACCACAATTATGAAATGGCTGTACGTGTCCTCCTCTGCGGTGTTTTTCATTAACATCCTGTATATAATTTTTAACAATAACACCACAAAATTAATAATAGTAACACCAAAATATTGAACTTTTAAAAACAAATTTTTTCATGGCTGTTCCCCTCTACTAATTAAATATGGTGTTAACTTGAATTAATGAATTGAAAAAAATGGTTATTGTTCGGATAGCCAGAATTTTACTGCATTTCATGAAGATTTCAAGATCAAGTCACCTAGCAAGAATGAGTTTATTACCTGCTGGGAAAGTCGTACTTGACGGCCATGCTTCAAGAAATATGCTCCTTCTATTGTCCCTGTGGTTCCAAAACTCCAGCATGAACCACAGACAGACTGATCTGCAAACAAATTCCAGGACCACTTTGTAAGTATATTCTATTACTGCGCTTATCCAAGAAAATAAAATATTTTTGTAGAGAAATAATGTTTGGTATTCATGTTTTATGTATATTTTAAAAGGTTATGATTAGGAGCCGTATTTTTTGGTAACAACGATAAGCGCGAAATTTTATAAAACAACCTCCTTAGCTATATTTAGCCTTTATGTGCTTAAAATACCAATATGAACCAAATTGAATCCGCAAAATTTACTCGATTCTGCGAAATGTGTCTATAAGCACGAAATATGCCCCTTCTGTCCGTAAAGTGAAAAATGAGCACGAAAATGAGCCTTAAAAGCACAATATTGTGTTTTGGTGTACTGTATTTTTTATTTTTTAGCAGCATGCTTTTTTCTGCTGTTTCTGTAGCTGTTGAAGATTTACCGATATATTGATAGTTGTGACCTATTACAAAGATTGCAGAATTTATGCAAAGATTGTCTGTGACCTGGTTTGTACTGTTTACACTCCTTTCCTGCTATGTCTTTGCCAAGTTAGCGATGCCTATGATCGATTACAGCAGAAGAGTGTAGAACGTTTGTTACTTGTATTCAACAGATTTTGTCTTTTATCCTCAGTGGTATGGTTGGCACTTCTGTTTCCAAATGGCTATCTGACAGTGTTTAGTAGAAATTACGATAATATTTCTCTTCATTATACTTGAATGTTAGGCTAACTCTAATCATGCCTAAATCGGAAGTTACTTCAGTTCTTACAAGGGCAGAAGAATATAGAAATGGGTGGGGGGGGTGTTAGTTCATGTAAATAAAGAAGCAAAGTTTATCATTGCGCAATGTTCCGAATGTAGTATAAGCAAGTTAATTTATTTCACGAAATACCCACCGAAATAGAAGGAAGTTACCACCGAAATCAACCATTTTATTTCACCAATAAATCAGGGCCCTAGTTATGAGAGGATAATTGGGTCTTAGATTTTTCCACATTCTAGTATGTGAGATGGTCGTGTTGGTATGAAAGTAATAGGTTTGGTGTTTTAGCTGTAGTGAATTGTTACAAAACAACAGACATCATAAAGTGAGGAGCTATATAGCTTAGCTACTGGTTTTTGTAAGGCAAAGTGGGAAGTGTCCACTGTTTAGCAAAAGAAGAGTGAACATAATAGCCATCAATCACCAGAATAACAGAGCTTGGTACTGGACCCTACTATCTGGTTTGAGAAAAATGGAGAACAGCAGCACTCGTAAATGATGAAAAGAAATGCATCTATAACCCATGTCTTCCCCAATTAAGTAAGAGATACAATTTGAAATTTGGCAAAGGGCTTTTTTGGTGCCAGAGGAACTTCATATAAATTAACAAAAATTTTCCTCAAAATTAACTTCTCAAATAACAATGTACCTAGGCAAATGTAAATAAGCAAGAAATACGCTCCCTCCAGGCTGAACATTGAGAAATGTAAGCCTGTATGAAAATATGATTTAAAAGCATAATAGGTTTGTTCCCAAAGTGAACCCATGACTGCTTGAGAATTTGCTGTACTGCCCGTCCAGTCTATAACTTATCCGTGATTTTGCGCTTTAAGAACGGTTAGAAGTATTTGGAATCGATAGTTTCTGCGTTTAATCGATAAGTAACTTGAAAGTAACCTGAAAGTAACTTGAAAGTAACTTCAAGGTAACTTCAAAGTAACTTCAAAGTAACTTCAAAGTAACTTCAAAGTAACTTCAAAGTAACTTCAAAGTAACTTCAAAGTAACTTCAAAGTAACTTCAAAGTAACTTGAAAATAACTACAAGGTAACTTGAAAGTAACTACAAGGTACCTTGAATGTAACTACAAGGTACCTTGAAAGTAACTACAAAGTAACTTGAAAGTAACTACAAAGGAACTTGAAAGTAAATACAAAGTAACTTCAAACTCCAAAGTAACTTCAAAATAACTTCAAACTAACTTCAAACTAACTTCAAACTAACTTCAAACTAACTTCAAACTAACTTCAAACTAACTTCAAACTAACTTCAAACTAACTTCAAATTGACTTCAAAGTAACTTGAAAGTAACTTGAAAGTGACTTGAAAGTAACTTGAAAGTAACTTGAAAGTAACTTGAAAGTAACTTGAAAGTAACTTCAAAGTAACTTGAAAGTAACTTCAAAGTAACTTGAAAGTAACTTGAAAGTAACTTCACAATATCTTCAAAGTATCTTCAAAGTAACTATGAAAAAATGAAAAATGCACCCAGAATTTGAAGAAGGCTAACCCCTTTGAAAAAATGAAAAATGCACCCAGAATTTGTAGAAGGCTAACCCCTTTGAAAAAATTGAAAAATGCACCCAGAATTTGAAGAATGCTAATCCCTTTGAAAAAATGAAAAATGTACCCAGAATTTGAAGAAGGCTAACCCCTTTGAAAAAATGAAAAATGCACCCAGAATTTGAAGAAGGCTAACCCCTTTGAAAAAAAATGAAAAATGCACCCAGAATTTGAAGAAGGCTAACTTCAAAGTAACTTCAAAGTAACTTGAAAGTAACATCAAAGTAACTTGAAAGTAACTTGAAAGTAACTTCAAAGTAACTGGAAACTTGAAAGTAACTTCAAAGTAACTGGAAACTTCAAAGTAACTTGAAAGTAAGTTGAAAATAACTACAAGGTAACTTGAAAGTAACTACAAGGTAACTTGAAAGTAACTACAAAGTAACTTGAAAGTAACTACAAAGTAACTTGAAAGTAAATACAAAGTAACTTCAAACTCTAAAGTGACTTCAAACTAACTTCAAACTAACTTCAAACTAACTTCAAAATAACTTCAAAGTAACTTCAAAGTAACTTCAAAGTAACTTCAAAGTAACTTCAAAGTAACTTCAAAGTAACTTGAAAGTAACTTGAAAGTAATTTCAAAGTAACTTGAAAGTAACTTCAAATTTCAAAGTAACTTTAAACTTCAAAGTAACTTCAAAGTAACTTGAAAGTAACTTCACAGTATCTTCAAAGTATCTTCAAAGTAACTATGAAAAAATGAAAAATGCACCCAGAATTTGAAGAAGGCTAACCCCGTTGAAAAAATGAAAAATGCACCCAGAATTTGAAGAAGGCTAACCCCTTTGAAAAAATGAAAAATGCACCCAGAATTTGTAGAAGGCTAACCCCTTTGAAAAAAATGAAAAATGCACCCAGAATTTGAAGAAGGCTAACCCCTTTGAAAAAAATGAAAAATGAACCCAGAATTTGAGGAAGGCTAACCCCTTTGAAAAAATAAAAATGTACCCAGAATTTGAAGATGGCTTCGAAGTAACTTGAAGTAACTTCAAAGCAACTTCAAAGTAACTTCAAAGTAACTTCAAAGTAACTTAAAGTAACTTAAAGTAACTTAAAGTAACTTAAAGTAACATGAAAGTAACTTAAAGTAACATGAAAGTAACTTGAAGGTAACTTGAAAGTAGCTTGAAAGTAACTTGAAACTAACTTGAAACTAACTTGAAACTAACTTGAAACTAACTTGAAAGTAACTTGAAAGTAACTTCAAATTAACTTCAAATTAACTTCAAAGTAACTTGAAAGTAACTTGAAAGTAACTTTAAAGTCACTTTAAAGTCACTTGAAAGTAACTTCAAACTTCAAAGTAACTTCAAAGTAACTTGAAATTATCTTGAAAGTCACTTGAAAGTAACTTCAAACTTCAAAGTAACTTCAAAGTAACTTGTAAGTAACTTGTAAGTAACTTGACAGTAACTTGAAAGTAACTTTATTTATTTATATATATTTATTAATTTTTATATATTTTAATATTTATTTATATATATTTATTTATATATTTATTAATTTTATATATATATAAATATTTATTTATATATAAATATATTTATATATTTATAAATATATATTTATTTATATATCTATATATTTCTTTTATATACATATATATAGTTTTATTTGTATTTATATATATATATTATTATTATTTATATATTTTCTACTCTTGCTGCTGTATCAGATTTCACCAGCAGAAGAGCATCATCTGCATAGGAAAAATACTACTTCCATTTGGCAGGGGCTGTTGTAGTAGGTCGTCATAGAGTATGACCCATATTATTTATATATATATTTATTTATGTATAAACATATTTATTTATGTATATATATATTTATTTATGTATAAACATATTTATTTATGTATAAACATATTTATTTATGTATAAACATATTTATTTATGTATACATTTATTTATATATTTATATATATATTTATTTTTATATTTTTATTTATATATTTATTTATATATTTTTATTTATATATATATTCATTTGTATGTATTTATATATATTTACTTATGTATATTTATTTATATATTTATTTATATGTATATTTATATTTATATATATTTATTTATCTTTATTTATATATATTTATTTATATATATTTACTTATATATATTTATTTATTTATATATATACATTTATTTATATTTATTTATATACATTTATTTATATTTATTTATATATATATTTATTTATTTATACATATATATTTATTTTGTAATTAATTACAAATTGTTGACAGAAAATATAACACTATCAATCAATACCTAAGGGGAAAAAAATATGCAAAAAAGGCACTCCCAGGCAAAAGATATTGTAAATGACTGTTAGGAAATAACACAATCTTACTTAACGAAAACATCAGAACTTAGTACGACCTATTCCGTGAGTTTTAATAAACACTATTTCCAAAAACATAGACCCTAGAATTATAGTAAACGATACCACTGGACATTACATCTTTCCAAGACACATCTTTCCAAGGCAGGTCTAAAACACAGCTCTAGTTTCAAGCATATGTCCCAGTGTCGAAGCAAGTTTTTCAGGAACCTAAATGACCCGATTTTGAGAAACTGTTAATTATGTATATAATTTCTTGAGATTTTTGCGTCTTTCCCCTCACGAGATAGCAACACTACTTACTTGAATTAAGCTGGAGTCTGTTCCCAAGTAACATGTTTCAGTTCACTCATACTATTATTGCTTAGCAATGATGTGTGCAGTGCTGGTCAGAAAGCGCGAAACCATTGTTTATAAAATACAGAATATTGTCTGTGATTAATCTATATATATTGGAATTGATAATGTACATAAGAAAAAACGTAGAATGCTACAAATGTAGAAGTAATACAATCATAATACCAGATGTAAGGACAACCTAGATGTTCCCTTTTGTAGACTCTCAAAGACAAATAGAAATTTTTATGTACATGGACTGTTGTTATACAACAAGCTACCGAAAGATTTAAAAGAGCTGCACACTAATGTTTTTAAAATGAAATTGGAAACCTGGTTGCTCAAAAACACATTTTATAATGTGAACGAATTTGTTAATTGTAGTCTTTCCCTTGTGGATTTTTAATATTTTAGTTTTTAATTTACTTGACTCGGCCTATTACACGTTTGGGTGTTTAATGGCTTAGGAAAAATTTGTAATTTGTAATTTACTTTGTGTCTGGTACTGTCTACTAGTTTGTTAAATTTTGCACAGGTTGTAGTTTATTGTTTTCAATTTACAGATGTAAAGGAAATTGTATGCACTGATATAATGAAGACATTTTCCTTTTAGGTAGATTTCAAAGAAAAATCCACCTATTGGGATTGCTATTATGTCATGACTTTCGAAAAATTCTTTCATATCATTATGTTTCATGCCTCCCTAAGTACGAAACCACTGCCCGTTCAAAAGTTTATATCTTTACACGCTATCGGCCGTAATTTTGAAGGTATTTGAACCAAACTTTATGTTATTTGTAGTTCTGACAAGTTCTTCAATGAGCAAAATTGGCCCAAGGTCGGGGGAGGGGGTTGAAATTTTGAAAAATTTATATCTCGGCCCCCATGAAGTATAGAGGGAAACTTTGTTTAAATAAATTAGAGTACTCCTTATGGAGTTCACAGTGACACCAATGATTCGGGCCTTTTGGGGGTACGAGTGGGGGAATGGAAATTCAAAATTTTTGAAACGTCTTGTGGGGTTATCGTTGAAAAGCTCTTTATGAGTACTCTACAAATCAATAACTAGTTTCTTGATAGCTCTCATATAATGCGAGATTTGAATGTTTGAAAAACAATAAGACTTCAAAATCTACCTCAGCCTGTAGGCCTGCCTAAAGGGATTTTTTAAAAGAGAAACTAAAGAAAGAAAAATGAAGAGCTCCTGAGGCAAATTAATGTTCTGAAAAGTACAAAAAGGAGCAATACCTTACTTCAGGGGCGTATCCAAGATTTATTTTCGGGAGGGGCTGTGATAATCCTAACTTTACTGTCACTAGGGTTCAGAAGTTGATGATATATACGTGAATTCCAATGGTGGAAAAGTTCACTCTGAAGACAAAATAGGAAAAAATGTAACGAACGAATGAAAATTTCCTAAAAATGACTGGTAGAAAATAAAATGCAAAATATGAGTAAGGTATTATTGTTCATGTTGACGGAAGACGAACTTATGTCTCAGAAAAGAGATGACATATCATCAACCTCTGAGCCCTATGAAAATAGGTTACTGCGCATGTCTCTGATATAGTCCAGTTATTCATTGCTCGACCAGGCGGCATCAAAGGAATAAACCATTAAGTCGGTGTTTCTTTATGTTAGTTGATCTGAATAAATCACTCTTGGCTTCCGCTTACCAAAACAAAAGCAACGTTGCAATATTCTCTCATTGTTATCATTGACCTCAGTTTTTCCCTCGCTTTAATGTATTAAAACGTGTTATTGTTTACTGTAACTTGATCTTGCAACCGCGCATTTCACTCCACGCGGAGTTGACGAGTAGCTGTCAAAATCGACACAGGACATTCTTAGAATTTGATTGGCTGGGGTATCTAGCTGATTGGTGCAGTAAAAACAAAGAAATGGGTTGAACTGTCGGCAAACTTTTCCTCCTAACGAAAGAAAGCCGCCTGGCCATGCAATGAATAACTGGACTATAATTCATAGTAGAGCCCGCAAACTTTTCTTATAGTACATAATCTGTCGGTGAGAACACACGGAACAGAAGATAATCAGAATCAGGAATTCTCGCTTTGGGAACGCGTGTGGAGAAAGAGCGCATGAGCGAACAACGTGTTCATGGTTTCTGAGTGCTTTGGGAACAAACCTCATGTTTCATCCTCTTAATGGCATGCTGTTCTTTCGAGCTTCTCTACAAATGGCAAGAAGTTATGGATAGTTATGGTCGATTATAGCAATGATATCTAGTATTCAAAAGATTCCATATTTCATAGAATGTGATTTACACTTCTGTTTGTAAATGGCTATTTTTTAATTAACAAAATCTTCCCTTCTTAGAGGCTGCCAAATGGACAAAGTGATATGAATAATAGAACTGTTAAGAAGTAAATTGAAAAATCAGATACAATGATCAAAAATTTAAGATATCACTACATAAGGCATGTTGTAATTATGTTTTATCTTTCAACATTGAAACTAAATTAATTTTCATTGCCAATTAATAAAATTGGTTGATTTCTCACTGCTATGACATGGGTATTAAAGTAAAGAAAGGAGCAAAATTCCGGGGTGCGTGGGCAAAGTCCACCATCCTAAAAAATTGAGATATGTCCATAGAGTTATAGATAAAAATGTTCTCTACATTTGTGTTAAGTCCAGTAAGTCATATTCAAAATTGTACGGTAGTTATGGAAGTGTGCCTCATGGGTTTATCCATCTCTAAAGCTATGTTGGGCTGGTATAGTGTGTTAAGTCACTCTAATTCTCAGTAACAAGAAAGTGGACTTAACTGTCTTTGCCCGCGCACCCCAGAATTCTTCAGTGACAAATGTAGTAAGCCAGTTAATTAAATAACTTATTTTATGAAATATCCATGAAGTTAACACTAAAAACAGCCATTTTATTTCACCAAAAAATTAGGCTCCTATAAATTACCTTTCACAGGTGTTACTGCTCCATAGATTCGCCAGTCCAAGTCACCTGGAAGATCTTTCACCATAGCCTGAACATTATTATATGGGAAAGGTGCACCGCCGTTGTACCCTTCAGTGTACTGCTTTCCTCTCAGTACTTTTAGTTCATCATCAGTTCTGTCTGTCAAATGATTCACATCCATTTGAAATCCTACAACAGCTCTGTTTTTGGAATTTATGAACCTGGAAGGAAAATTTATAACATTTTAGACATAATATTATGTTTTTCAAATGGCAAGTGATTTGGCCTTCGCTTGTTCTGATAGGCAGACCAATGAAAGCTGAAAAATGTTGCCCAATTGCATTTCTGCAGTCAGCCTGTGCTGCCACTTAAGGGGACAAGATGGCATATTTCTGGATATACATATACATCCAAAAAAAATATATATATATACACATTCAAAACCGGTTATACCAAACACATTACATAACCACAAAACGAAAACCCTATTATTCCACGTATGTATTTGACAAAAGCTGGCACATTATTTGAACTTAATTTCTGGTGTTCTACAATAAGAACTAATTTTTTTTTTTAAAGAGTTTGAAAATAAGCATTATGTCGTCTTGCATATGTCTAAATTTAAGGGTAGGTTTTGACCTGACAACCCATACAGTTCTACTGTAAGTTAAAAATATATGTTTCAAATAACAGTGAATTACCTGTAATTCTGTCGGAAAATTTCTTTCCTCCGAGTATGTTCACTCTTATTATCATAATTCTTGTTATGCCTGTGCTTAAAATAGTCAAATTCAGATTCCACATGATGCTCATAGTTGTCTATGAATTCTTGCATTGGGTTGAAAGTAACAATATATGTATGACCTGGCCCAGGAAAGCTGGTGCAGGTGAGATCTGGAACCAAAGAGAAAAATTAAAATACAAAACCATCCCAAATATGATAAAAGAACAACTTAGTTCCTTCCAAACCTTGAAGACTATCATAAATGACTAGCAGGTGCCCTTCGAAGATTAAAAATTAAGAGCAAAATAATTAAAATGTTATATTTATTAATTTATTAATACTAACACGCAAAACATTCATAAACTAAACAATTAATAATTACAATGAAACAACTAAAAATCCAGCTTTGGAGTGCATTCTGCGATTAGGAAGCGTCTACTGTATTTGACATCAACTTATAAACAAACGAATCGACCAGAGTGAGCTCACAGAATCAAAACAACCGATAATTCAATGCGATATATTGAAAAAATCATGAAGCTCTGTTTTTAAGTCATGACAAAAAAAAAAAGGCAAAGCCACCTGCAATTGTTTTGACAATTGATATGTATTACCCAAGACTGATGCTTTCGATAGTGCAAAAAATTCACGTCTTCTGCCAGTTTTTCACTCATAACTCGCAAAAGAAAGCGAAAATTAAAATTCAGCTTCGAGGTGCATTCGGCTACCCTTCAGTCCATCTACATTTAAAATTTAAGATTTCTGCGTGCAGTAGATTTTGCTGGGCATCGTGCACAGAAAGACAGACAAACACTTCCTCTTATTATTATAATAGTCCAAACCTTTCTCTGCTAGCACCGATCAGATCAGAGTTTAGTTTTACAATATAATATATATATATATATTTTTTTTTTTAAGCTAACTGTATCTTCAAATCAACGGAAACCAGCTTCTTTCCTCTGTAATTAATGAGGGTTTCAATCTCCAGAAAAGGATGTTCTTGTGCAAGTGAAACAGACTAACAGACCTTCTTATTGCAGTGCAGGTTGTATGTTTCATAGCAACCGTGACAAAGTGTCCACAAGACATATTTCTTCCCGGAAAATATGATTCTTATTATTAGAGCATTCAGAATAGCGTGATTTCAACACAGATGATTTACCTTGTGAAAATGATAGTGATTTAACTGACAGATTTAAATCAGTGTAATTGGACTGTGTATGCCAGAAAGTTTCAAAGAATATCACTCATGTGTTAATTACTGGACAATATGCAACCAAAAAGTTGTCAGCATTCTACATTATGTATTATTTCAGTAAGTTTAGTTAATTGATTCAAGTGTAAAGGCGAGGAGTACCAGAGAACTTACCAATCATTAGAGAGGCTGTTTCCTTCAGTGTCCCTCCGAGTTGATAGGAGCACAATAAAGATTTTATAATACATAAAAAGTTAATAAACTTTACCCAAAATTTATCAACTTTTTATGTATTATAAAATCTTTATTGTGCTCCTATCAACTCAGAGGGACACTGAGGGAAACAGCCTCTCTAATGATTGGTAAGTTCTCTGGTACTCCTCGCCTTAACACTAGAATCAATTTTTGGCCTAGTGCCTCTTAACCTCATTGACATACAGTAAGTTTAGTTAGTAATTTTGCAATAAATAGGTTTTTAACCCTCTAAACCTGGAAAAAATTATTTCCGAAAAAAATAAATCCTCAAAACAGCCTCCCATTTATCTGACTGTGATATATTTATATCAGAGTGAATATAAAAAAGAATATCATTTCTAGAAAGAGGAAGTTCCAATCTTCATGTCTAAGTAATTAATTATTTTTTAATATATATTGCATATTTTTTTTAAATCACAAAAACAGAAGAAAACACCCAGTTCACAGGATGATGACGCTGAAAAAGGCATGGTGTGGAATGTGTTAATATTAATATATGAATTTAGAACTTCTACTAAGATTAATGGCAGAGTCAATACTTGCACATACCATATAATCTCAGTTAAAAAACACAGGAGATTGAAAAGAGTAGTATGCCTACAATGCCTTATAATGAACTGTAAATTCTTTTAATTTAAAACCTGGATCTAAACAGGAAAAGTTAAAGCCGAATATTTAAGTGATTCTGAAGTACCAGACCTAAAAAACCTCAAAGAGCCAATAGCTTGACAATGATCATTTTATTCTGGTATACTTTAATTTCTATTTAATTTGCTTGTTTGAGAGCTTTGAAAATTGATAATGCAGTGCATGATTTACGAATGAGCCAACGTGACCAGCAAAATGCATCTGCAGAACCCTCACACAATGTCAGACTGAATTGCTTGAACATGAACAAGGGGTTTATTCATGCTTCTATCCAATAATTTTTACGGAAGTGGGGTCAGAAGCTTGCCATAAGTCACAGATTACCATAATCCTGCTTAAAACCAAGGTTTAAATGTAACGTGGGACTAAAAACTATCATGTAAATTTGAGGAAAATTGTAAAATCAGATATCGTAAAATTGCAAACATTTTTTTATTGCTGTTATGTTATGGAATGTTTAATTCATGGCGTAAAATGCAGAGTGCAATATCAAAGTTTCAATGTACACTGATTTCACTAAACATTAAAAAAAAAGTTATTCCTCAGGTTCGCGAGCGACCCCTGGTGATCCCGCAAGGGGATATTCAGAGCGGATTTGTTACCGGGGTGCGCCAGTCCCCTACCTACTTAAACCTAAGGACACACACACACTCCCAGTCCTGATCCCGGGAAAGGAATTTTTTACTACTGAAAAATCCCCGACCCGGCCGGGAATCGAACCCGGAGTGGAAGGTAGGATACATTAAAATACCAGTATAATGAACGCCGTATAACAAAACTTTCAGTATTGCAAAATTATGTACTGGCCCCTTTCCTTCTCCCTATTTAAATAAATGGTGCAAAAATACGTTGCACAAACTTTCTCGCATATATGTGTTAAAGGCTAGCAATGAAAAAATTAAATTAAAGAGACAATTAAATTTTACTTATTACATTTTCATAAAACTAACAAGTATCTATAGATCGTCCCAGCCTTAAAAGACAGTATTGAGTTAAATGTAATATTTGCATCTCACTTGCACTCGTACGTTCTGCAATTAGCTTCGTCCTTTTCTATCCCGACAATGTTGCCATTTTCCAAAGTGATAAATGTAATAATGTGATTGCGTGGTCTGATAGGGAATTTTCCGCCCTTTCTAATGATGTCAAGTGTAAAGCCATAAATAATTAATATGAGGCCTATTTTTCATAATTACGTTATTTTGGCGGAAGTCAATATTTTTGCACATTAATAACTTATCACGCGATAGACAGAAAACTAATAATCAAAACAAGTAAAGATTTTTTTCTTGGACTGCCTGATGGTGAAAGAAAGTACTCCCTTTCCGTCGGCAATAAATTTTACATAAGAAGAAAGCTATATATTTTTTTATTAAGTGCTACCTGAAAATTCTCGGACGGCAACACAGAAAAGTTAGGTAGTGAGTAACATACTTTGGTATTGACTTTACGTTGGTGACTAAGCGAGAAGAAATGTTTATAGATGTCTGAAAAAGTATTTAAAACAAACCAGAGCTCTCTATCATGTAGCATTAATAAATTATCACAGTTTTCCCGAGCTCAGCATTCTCGCCCTCATGACTGGGTTGCTTTGAGATTTTGTGTACTCAGATGTTTCTAAGACTATCGTGTCTTCTTCAGAGCTCATTGTTATATAGTAGCTGTGTAGTGAAGTTTAACTTTGATGTGAAGTGGTTCTTGTGTTTTTTAAAATTAAATTTTATATTAAGTAATATTTTATATTAATTATGAATAGAGGAACTAGAAATCTTAGTGTTGACAAATTGCGCAGTAAAGAGCGAATTATAGTATTAAATATACTTAATTATTTCTTGAAGAAAATGAACGTTACCCAGGCAATTAAAGAGATAGCAGAAGCTACCGGGTGTCCAGAAAGTTTACTGTATAGAATTATAAAAGAAAAAACGAAAGGCCCTCTGAGAAGGAATAATACTACTCCCTGAGGATAGTGAACAGGCCTAAAGGCATGTAATGTATTTTAACTATTACTTCCCTTTATAATTATATTCTTGAAAATTATAACACAATAATAGTAATAATAATATCAATAATAATACAAATAATGATAATAATAATAATAATGATGAAAAATAATATTATCGAAATGAAATTTAACATTTATAAATTATTAGCTTAAAGGACCCGGCGTCACCTGGTTTCGTATTTTACTTGTACTTCGAAGTCAATTTTGGAGGAAGCCCCTTTAATTTTAAAAATTTAGGCCCTAGAGAAAGCACAACTTGTCACACTCAAGGACCCTATTACTTCTAAAGACCATGGAGGATGGGGTTGAGGTAAGAAGAGACAGAAATTCCTATTAGTCTTTCTTTTCTGTGTGTCAAGTCGTAAAATGAGCCAAAAGAATGTAGATTTAAACGTCATTTAATAGGGATTAAAACATTTAAGGGACTTTTTTTCCCCCAAATTTAGTTTTACCTAAGTTTTTCTCCTGGTTCTGTTAGCTCTGTGTAAAGTCTGGCAAAAATTGATCAGAGAATTTAGATTTAAATAACATTTATATAATAGGGGTTGCAACATTTAAGGAGTGGTTTCATCCAAATAAACTTTGGGTAAAAATTTCTCTTGATTCAATAGGCTCTTGGTATAAAGTCTGATAAAATTGGTCAAAGGATGTAGATAAATATATATCACAAAATAGGGGTGAAAGATCTAAAATGTGGTTTGTTCCAAAATTAGTTTTCCTACCATTTTCTCCTGATTCTATACGTTATGTGTACAAAGTCTGTTAAAAACACGTCAAGAATGTAGATCTAAATTTTGGTGGTGTAATAGGGGTAGAAACATTTAAAGGATGGCTTCTTCCAAAATTAACTTCGCCTAATTTTTCTCTTGTTTTTATAGGGTCTGTGTGTAAAGTTTGGTAAAAATCGTTCAAACAATGTAGACTAGTAAAAAGATCACAAAGTAGGGATTGAAAATTTCGCAAGGGGTGTTTTTTTTCGAGAATGATTGTCTCGTAGAATTTTTACTTGATTCCACAGGGTACACGTGTAACATTTTGTAGACATTGGTCAGAAAATGTAGATTTGTGGGCCTATAGAGAAAATATTACTCATGGGGGTTGAAAATAAGGGAAGAAGGGTGTGCCGTCGTTCTATCTGCAGGGCATGATTTACATTAATTATTATGTACAAGAAACAAATTTCGATGTTTTCACGAGGTTTAAGAGCTTTTTCACATCATGTGCCGGGCCTTGTAATGTGAGTAGATCTGGCATCAGTGCGCTGCATAAGACCAATACTGTCTTTTAAGGTTGGGACGGTCTATAGAACGGAAAGCATCAGTTCCGATCTTTATGTTCGATGCTTTTACCGTGAAATAATAATAATAATAATAATAATAATAATAATAATAATAATAATAATAATAATAATAATAATAATAATAATAATAATAACAATAATAATAATAACAATAATAATAATAATAATAATAATAATAATAATAATAATAATAATAATCAATGACAATAAAACTGCATATTATTAGTAGGCTACTACTACTACTACTACGGGAAAATTTAAATATAAGTCGCACCTTGGGATAAATCGGTCCCACCCAACCTATCTTCACCGATGCAGTTTCTTTTATACCACGATCTAGCGAATTCTTCTGTCCTAGTATTATGAAGAAACTCGTGATTGGACGTTGGAGGTATGACGTCTTACCGCTAGACGAGAGGTGGCAGGCTGACAAACCTTGCGGGAGATTTAATATGCCACATTTTCGAAACCTACAAACAGTGTATCATACATTATTCGAGAATGCAAGGGCGCTTCGCTACGGCTGCCGCCTCCGCTTCGCGCACTTAACTATGTGGTTAGTGTTATGCATTATTTAGCTATATGCAACAGTATAAAAGGGCAGTTGGTCACTCTGCTTCACTCAGAAACAAAATACATCACACTGTCCGTGCAAATGTGAATATCGAATGGGGAAGCTTAAGGGGCGACTTATATTTGAATTTCGCCACCACTACTACTACTACTTAGGTTATATTGCACGCTTTAACTGCATGTATGTCATACCACGTGTTTAGTATGTTTGCGTGAAACATTAGTCTATATCAGCGTTTCTTAACCTTTTTGAACCTGAGGACCTCTAAAATGAGTAAAAAACTTTACGGACCCCTAATTTTATATCCCATTTTTAAAAGTAGGCTATATGTAGGCCTATATTCTTAATATTTGGGGTATTAAATTATAGGTCGTTATAACGAAATACTTTTTTTTTAATCCGACGGAAACACAGTTATTGAATTGGAATGAAACTATTGGCTTGACGCCTCTTGCAGAGTGCCTGGTTTTTTGGCTCAATATTAGTCAAATTTAGTCGAAGATAAGCAGATACATTAAGTTGTTTTCTGTATTATGTTTTTAGTTAAACGAGCGATGAAAATCCCTTCTCACAAAGATAGGTTGTTGAAAATAAAACTGCATGGCGCCTCTAAAAACAAATTCCGACAAAGTCTTATTTTTTAGGGTTTTGAATGAAAGAGGGAACCATAGACGTCAGTGCATCAGGGGTTTGAAACTGTGGTTCGTAACTGCAAAAGTAAGGAAACTTGCAATATGACCTGTATTTTCGAAGATTTTAAAAACTTTGACATCTAGTGTCCATTTTGTGTGAAAAATTTCTACTTCTTTACTTCCCACTTGCTTTATGATATTTTCTAATTAATTATGTCTGCGGACCATAGGTTGAGAAACGCTGGTCTATATTAACAACTCATTTGCGTCATGTTTCTATTGTTTAGTGATGTCTTCTTATGTGATATTCAGTTTAAACGATTATAATATCCAGTGACATAGCGGCAATGAGTTATGGAAAATAAGCAAGTCCTACAAACCCGGCGTTTGCCTTTGCGAACGACGGAACCATGAAAAACCCAAGTCAATTTGGACGGCCACGAGGTTTGATTTGAACTCAGGACCTGTTAGCCCATAGGCCTACCACCTCGCTGTAATTGGTTTTAGTGTGTTCATTGCGACTGAGCTAAACTGATTGCATTTCACAACAATAAGTACATTAGGCCTATAGTTTTCTTGTTACTAGGGGCAACAAAATGTCATTCATATTTTAATTGACATGTATGTTCTGAAATTCGCATTTAAGCTGTCCTTATTTCGTTTTTATCTTGATATATATTAAATGTACAAAGAAATGTGTTAAACAAAAAATGTTCATTTTAAATATTTCTACAACTTTACTGTGATAGGTTTTCATGTATCGCCTACTGTAATGGATATAATCTAGAAAAATTGAAAATGGATACGAGTAAAGTACCCCTTAAGTCATTTTTGCAGAAATACGGATATAGCCATTTTATTAGTCACAGATAAGAGTTTCCAATTTAAAATTTTTATTAAAATCGTTAGAGCCATTTTTTCAAAAACCAAATTTTTTAAAAAAGTTTCATGAAAAGTCCCCTTAATATTTCAGTTGTAAAACTAAATTTCTGGGCGGTTCGACAAAATTTCGAAAAAGTCCTTAATTCAAAAAATGAAGTAAATA
Source organism: Ectobius pallidus (assembly GCA_964059195.1). NCBI lineage: Eukaryota > Metazoa > Arthropoda > Insecta > Blattodea > Ectobiidae > Ectobius > Ectobius pallidus. The sequence goes on along the minus strand of CAXKWD010000005.1, from coordinate 154,988,818 downwards.
CAATGAACCGTTTGTCCGCTGTGCTTGTCCACGGACAGACGGACAGACGTCATTCCAAAAATATTTTTTTCGGTTTCTAGGCTTCATGAAACGTACTCTCCCGGTGTTATCTCGACTTCGATTTTTTGTCACGATCACAATACTTTCTCTATACTACGTATATGCGAGAAAGTAAAAGTGTTAAAACATTTCATTTTAACAAATTTAGAACTTTCAATATAGCAAATTAAAATTTTGCTAAATTGCCTGTATATAATTTTATTTTTTCTAGTGTAAGCTGCGTAATATTGCCTCAGGGAGAGATATTAATGCTGAGTGTTGAATGGTGAATGGAAATAGCTTAAAGAAGAAATAATAATCGCTAACTGCTTTAGAATAGCTGGAGTGAATTGGTAGATGACATAGAAAGAGAAGAGAACAGGAAGCGTTTGTGTGAAAAGTAAAATTGTCCTGCAAGGGTGAATCTTAATGACTTATGTCAGTGTGGACTGTGATGTGATGTATAACAAGAAATCATAGATTATAGAATTGTGGCAGAAATTTTGAGTGATAGAAATCCATGTTGATGATGAGGAGGAGGAAGAGTAAGGTGTGCAACACAAAGATCAACAGTTTGACTCTTGTGGAGGCAATATCGTCTATCACAACAGCAATATGCCAGATATTGTTTTAAATTCTTGTACAATTGTTGGTAACTATTTTAGACTTTTTCAAAAAATAAAATCCAGAACAATAAAAACTGGTAAAATTTCAGTACAGCAAAACTTTACTGTAACAAATTAATTTCTGAAGTTCCCCAAATTTCATTATACTGGTATTTTACTGTAATTGACACAACGCGAGTGTTCTTAAAGTCATCGGAGAAAATGCGCTTTTTTAAAGCCGAAGGATATGCGGTATATGAGTACCGCATATGAGTACCGGTATATGAGTACGTTGAGCGATGTAAATAAGAACGATCCGATGGATTACCGTATGTAAACATTATACTGAAAATTCCAATTCTTGGCATGCTTTTCACGTACCATATGTGAATATCATATTTTATTGTCATTTAGCATAAAATATGTCAAAATATATCATAAATAAACTTATTGGATTAAATTAAATTAAATGACCTTGATTCAGTAAAATATCCAAAGTTGTTGATATGTCAAATTCTTTACAATGAAAGAAGTCGTCAATTGTATAAATGGGATTTTTTATTAATCATTCACATAATGAAATATCAATGTTACTATCACTATCGCTAAAATCACTATCTGAATCTGAAGATTCTTCCGTCTCATTGCAGTTTCCTTCATTGTGTCGACATAATGTACAGGTTAAGTTTTACGAGTTATGACTTCCCTAAACAGAAAAGCAGACGACAATGGTCAATCGCATTTCCATCACTCCCAAAGACCAATGGAAGTGTTTGAAGTGCGATGAATCATGCGCTGGAAAGGAGAACGAGCTGATGGATTCCAGCGCTGTGTTTAGGAATGCTCCCAACTTTAAATGTTAATCCTTCCAAACAGGAATTCGATAAACCTGAGAACAGTGTTTTGTTGTAGGCTTACTAAAGAAAGTAACTTACTACTTTCGATCTTGAAGACGTCCGGATTAGGTGCATCTGGTCTATACCACTCATACATCAGGAAGTAATGGTCAAAATGTGAGCCCAGAAGGGTATTGTAACCTTTCATTTCATACTTCACAGGAATAACGTCCTTCATTCCTCCTTTAGGTGACTTCTATAAAATAAAATCAAGACCAAATAGATTTTAGCATTTCCTAGCTTAAAACTCAGTGCTGAAATTGGGCCGAAATGGCACTCCAGCAAAGTAAAAACTAGGGATGGGTCCTCGATACTTTCGATACCTCGATACTCTTGATACTTGCATGGTATCGGCATCGAGCGATCCTTCAGAAAACTCACTCAGTACTTTTCGATACTTTGGTATTTCTGCAATTAAGTGAGAATGCTAGTATTTTTTAACAAAAACTTGTAAGTGGACTGTTTCAAAAAGTAATTTTAGTTTTAATGTAGAGTTTAAAAGTAAGTGGCTACTGGTGATATTAAATTTTGTCTCACTAAATATGCACACAATTAATTTAGTTGGTATTACACAGTTCTCTCAATTTTTAATTTTTAATGTACATATTTATTGAAACTGGAAATCTTGACGGTATCGAGTATCGAGGGAAAACATCATGTATCGGTATCGAGTCTGGTATCGACCCATCCCTAGTAAAAACCTACTACAGTAGAGTCGTGATAATCCGAGATTCCGTGCTATCCAAGATGCAAAAAGCAGGGAATAAAAAAAAATCCATACATAAAGGCTTTTAAATAAAGTAACTTTATCGTTGACAACATATAAAGGAGGCTTGGGGAAGGTGCAGTTGGAAATTGAAGGTGGGAGGGATATGGACTGGCAACGTCCTGTAGGTCACGTAGGCAGCGATCGGTCATTCAGTGTAATTCTGAAAATTCCGTTATTTTCCTTTTTTCCATGCAATCTGAGTTTTTTGTAATACGAGGTACCATCAGCCCCAATTAACTCGAATTATCGCGACTCTATTGTATTGGCACAAACGTGTGAATGTGTGTTCAGTGTTATGAAATGAATGATGTTCAGACGAAGAAAAGGAATGCTTTGTAAGTGACAAAAACAGGTGGGTTTTATTTTCATCAAGTGTTGTCCCCCCCCCCCCCTCCTATACTCAAGTTTAATCCACATCCATATGTCAAGTCATGGCTTTGTTTAGGGAGAACATCAACCAATGAAACTACAGGCCGTAACAGAATGTCAATATGAAGCAATTTGGAAGTTACTCAACTGACCACCAGAACAAGTAAGTGTTAAGGCTAGTTTACTTGATGACACTAGGTTTTGTAACTAAGCTTCACGGATGTTTTTTACTTGAATGCACAAGCGCGAAAAGTACAGGTGACAATGAGATACAACACTACACAGTTTTGGCTGATTCCAACTTTTCACAAAACTATAATAGTAATATGCACTCCTTGTGTTTATTTTATGGTTACATTTCTTTTTATTGCTGAATGTTTACAAAAATGTAAGTGCACTAGTAAATTTCGACATGGCAATTATAATACACTTTCAGCACAGAATACTTCTCAAGTGCCAAACACTTCCGAAGTTGGAAAAGTTATTTAGCTTGTTCATGTTTTTTTTTTTTTTTTTAATGAAGTGGGACGTGAGAAAACTGTGAAATGCCTGGATTCATACATGTTTCAAACATTTATATGGGATTTAAACAACTTGAACTTCAGAAATACGGTGAAACATGCAGTTTCACTGGAATTATTTTTTATGAAAAAAATTTGGCATAATGGAACTTTACGTCCCACTCTTCTCCGCTCACCTGCTCAACACCAGTAATAATATTTCACAATAAAAAAAGAGCCTTGTACCAAACATATTTCACAATTATAAAATTAAAAAAAAAAACGTATATGTAATAGAAAAGACCCTTGCACCAGTAGGAGTTGGAGTGGGAGACTCGCATGGAGCGTAAAGTTCCATTTTCCCAAAAATTTATAATTAGTTTCATGAAATCACTTTCATGAAAGTAGATACGAAACTTAGTGTCATCATGTAAACTAGCCTATAGTGATGATGTTACAATGGACAGTAATACCAGACACTCTTATCTCATAAATAATACTCAAATTCAATTTTCTTATGCAAGTTGTTATTGTAATGTAATTTCAATGTGATTCATAAAAAAAAGTAATTTCACTATGATGTTTGGTATCTTAAAAGGAAATAATATATTGTGATACAAGTGCCGTAAGCGGTGCATACGGATCGAGGAAAGAGTTTTTTCAATTTCCGAGATCCATTATGCACTTACGAGTATTGCATGCTATTTTTTGCACGATGATTATTTATATTAATTGAGATATTAGCTGAAAATATTATGTATATACACTATTGAAGATGGATGTTATATTTCAGAAAGTGATTCGCATGTGTTTGTTGTTATGGGAACCGAATATCTGTCCTGGGGGGCCTTGTCCATAAAGGCTTGTATTATGATTAGTGCCCTAAGTAAATAATTACCACACAGAAATTTGTTTTGTTTCCATAGCAACAAGATTGTGTCCGGGAATGTCAACTTACGACCCACGGCAACAATATTCGTAAGTACCACTAATTAGTTAAGTCATGCAAAAAATAAATAAATACCAGCACATAAATTTATGGGTTACCCTAAAAAAAAATCCCAACTTCAGCACTGTTTATATTCCTTCATAAATGAACATCAACCAACATATATATATATACGTATATATAGAGTGCACGCCGCTCATTGTGATCACTTCAAGATGCAGCTAATCTGATAACATTAACCAATTGATAATAGTAGCCGAAGGAATTAAATAAAGGTTATTTATTCATATATAAGATAATACACTACAAAAAAATTTAAAATATTTATTTCAAAAATAATACATAACTGTGAATCACTGAACCACATACAGGCCAATACAGCAATAGACTGCAAGAAACTATTTTTTCAACCAGTAATAAAGTTTTTAATTGCTTTTACTTTCCTTTAGGAGTCCATTAACCAATACTTCGTTCTCAGTTATGAGTCGTGAGTGTTTTTGGAAGTCTATACTGATCTGTGGTGAACATCGCATAGCAAAACATCTAACACCTGTCTGTTCCAAGTTTCTTTCATTTCACATTAGCCATCATTGCATATTTGCATGTCAACACTGATATCTTCATAAATCAAAAGCTGCAGCTTAACTGTGAGGTGAATCATGTGTTATTGCTTAAAAGAGAAAGTTTGATAATCCCACCCCCTCGAACTGGTCATCCTGTGAGTTGAGAACAGAATTGTTACCTCCAGTACAACACAATACAGTTGAATTAGAAATGAAACTCCCAAAAACAAAATTTTGAATGATGGAAATAAACCCGCAAAAAGGAAAATGTGATAACTTAAACCAAATCTTTGATCACAATAAACAGCATTTTTTCAAAGTATGAGTATTAATCCATATATGGGACTTCATGAAAGTGATAATATTATGCGTGATTACATTAAACGGCATTTACTCTATACATATATATATATATATATATATATATATCAATAGTTTTCAGTAGAAGCAAGAATAAAATTCGGTTAAATTATCACATGGGCAGGGAACGAATCCCACAGGTGGAGAGCTGTAAATATCTGGGAGTATATATGGCAAATAATGCGAGTTGGGACGAGCAGATAAATGTGGTGTCAAGGAAGGCGTGGAAAACACTGCACTTTATAATGAGGGTACTAAAAAAAGGGGAGCGCAAAATCAAGGGAAATAGCCTACAATTCTCTAGTAAGGCCAATAATGGAATATTCAGTAGCATGCTGGGATCCGTATAGAATTAATCAAATAGATTCACTAGAAAAAATTCAGAAAAGAGCAATAAAATTCATAAAAAGAGGTAAATATTGTGGACAGGAGGTAAGATGGGAACTCTTGCAAGACAGGCATAAGATATATAGGTTACTAGCATGTGCCCGCGGCTTCGCCCGCGATAATTATTTCAAAAATAAAAAATTAAGAGCATAGGCTAATAGTTAAAACATTATATTTATTAACACCTAAACCACGTGGACTACTTACCACGATTAGATAGCGTCGCCTTGCAAAAGCGATCTCAGATTCGAGTTCCTTGACCCAGAAAATCCCTGTATAGTGAGTTTCGTCCAAATCGAACAATGTTTAATCATATTTAGGTCTATGTTGATTATCCCTCTTCCGTGTAGGTTGAAGATTTCGTATGTCTACGGGCCTTGACATTCTAAACAAATTCACTAGCGTGGGCTTACAACATTCAAGCGATCGCGATGCTTTTATTTCCACGGTATGACGGAAATAGCCAAAGCCAAATGCAATTGATTTGACATTGAAATGTAGGCCTATTACAGAAATCTGATGCTTCGACAGCGCTAAAATCACGTTTTCTGCCAGTTTTTCACTCATAACTCGCGAACGAAAGCTAAAATTAAAAATCCGGCTTCGAGGTGCATTCGCCCACCTTTCAGTCCATCTATGTTTAAAATTTCAGATGTCTGCGTTCAGTAGATTTCGCTGGGCATCGCGGACAGACAGACAAACACGTCCTTTTATTATTATGCCCGCGGCTTCCCCCGCGATAATTATTTCTAAACTTAAGTGCATAATAGTTAAATCATTATATTTATTAACACGTAAGTCACGTGGAGTGTATTCCACGATAAGGTAGCGTCCCCTGGTAGGAAAAGCGACCTCAGGTTCCAGTTCCTTGGCTCAGAAAACCCCTGTATAGTGAGTTTCGTTCAAATCGAACAATGTTTGACCATAATTAAGCCTATGTTGATATCCTTCTTACGTGTAGGTTGAAAATTTCATATATCTGCGGGCCTTGACACTCTAAACAAATGAATCGTCCACGATGGACTTAAAAAATCAAGCGATCGCGACGCTTTTATTTCCAAGGTAGGCTATGAGGTATGATGACAAAAATAGCCAAAGCCAGCTGTAATTGATTTAACATTGAAATATATTACTGAAACTGATGCTTCGAAATCGCAAAAAATACACGTTTTCTGCCCGTTTTTCACTCATAACTCACGAACTAAAGCGAAAATTAAAATTCCGGCTTCGAGGTGCACATTCCGACCCTTTAGTCCGCCTATGTATAAAATTTCAGATCTCTGCGTTGAGTAGATTTCGCTGGGCATCGCGGACAGACAGACGGAAGACAGACAGACGGAGGACAGACACTTCCTTTTATTAATATAGATGTACATTATACAAAGCTTATCTTGGTTCTAGGGCACGGAGGGACGTTGCGAAAAGACTGGAGAAACCATCATATTATGGAAGAGGTGACCATTCCCTCAAAATCAAGGGTAGAAGGTATAGAACAGATGTTGGAAAGTTTTCCTTTGTAAATAGAACCATTGGGGAATGGAATGATTTGCCTGCAGCAGCTTTTCAGGGAAACCCCCCCTCCCTGAAGAAATTTAATTATCACTTAAGGTCTTTGTGTACTAAGTAATGCTAGTCTACCTTCTTATGTAATGTTATTTGTTCATGTGATGTTCCTTGAAATGTGTATGTTACTCGTTAATGTGTTAATATTTATAGTTTTAGTTGTAGTTTTGTTGTATTAGGAATCGCTGCCACCGGGTAATAACCCAATTGCATTGAATAAATACATACATACATATAAGAGATAAGAAGAGAAGATACAATGACATACCTTGTAGCGTAACCATATTGTGTATTTATTGACTTTGTCTCCTTTAGTGTCTACTAGACGCCACTTTTCACAGCTCAATCCATTCACAGGTTCTTCACCAAGGTACTGGAAAGTAAATCATTAATATTTAAAATTAATACCATCTTAACTCTTTAAATGGCAGACAAAATGAAAATTTATGCCTACTGAATTGGCAATGTTGCTCTCAGGTAACATGGTATTCCACAAGTCTAATGCTTATTACTAGGGACCGGATTCTTAGGTTTTTACCTATTTTTTTCCTTGCTTCCAAAACAAAAAGCGCGCATACACTTTCTCGATTCATGTCCATAGGATTCACCCACATTAATTCTGTGGCACCTAAAAATACCTAAATGGGGTATAAAAACCTAAATCTACCTAAACGGGATATAAAACCTAAAATATCTAATTTAGACTACGTTTTTGGTCTTTTTTGTTTGTCAGTTGAGAAATCGATATTTTGCGGAGACAATAATTTTTGTCGAGTTGAAATTAATACCACCACCGTTTCATTCAACCCATTGTCGTCAAGGATGGACAGTATCAAGAGAGGAAAAGAGTACCGGCGCATTCCTTTCAAAATAGTCGTAAGAACAACCATTGTTGCCGTGCATGAACAAGGATAAAGATCTCTGTGTTTTAAAGCGCTTGTTTTTTGTTTGCCTTTAGTTTAGTTTTTATTCTGGACCCTCTTTTCTAATCCACTGTGGATTCTGCTTCAATGTTGTCGATTTCGTAAAACTTCTGCAAACTTTTTATGTCTCTACTGACTTATATATAATTGTCCTGACTATAGAAAGAAAAAAGAAAAACACCTGACAATAAATATTAATATACATTTTTCCTTTCCCTGAGAGCTGGGGCCCCCCCCGGCCTTGCCCCTGGGTATGGGCGCCCATGGTTGAGAATCTTGAAAGATATTTAGTGATACACTGTAACCAGGAAATGTGAGGCAATCTTATTTTCACTGCTTCTTTTGATTGTTTATGCTTTCTTTCATCAATTGTATAATATTGTCTTAAGGCAAGTTTACACAAATTTAAGTCAATTTTGTAAAGTTAAACTTCACAAGTATTATGTATTCAATCCAGTGTAGCACATTCAAATTCATTAAACCAATTATTCTACCCGAAAACTATATTTTGGACAGAAAACCTAAAAAAAACTATTTCACCTAATGGAAAACCTAAAACAGTGTTTTTAAAAACCTAAAAATCCGGTCCCTACTTATAACCCAGCAATTATACTTCCTATTGGGCAATGTTGCCTACAGGCAACAGCTACAATATGACAAGCTTGTGAAAATATGAATGATAATCTCAAGGAAATTTCAATGCAAGTGAGAAACATTGAATTGGACCTGGTGTCAGCAATATCACGGCAGCAGTAGACGGAATATAATGCAATTAAATGCTGGTGCAAAGAGGGTAAGCACTGATTCTCTGGCTTTGCTTACAACTAGGCCTACTTTGAATTTAAATTGAAATTAGAATACAAAATGAAATTTAACACATGTTGATTAAGAAAAGTGGGAAATATTCAGATAGGAAATAACTCTTTATCTGTTTCTTTTGCTTCTCCAGACACAACTTTCCCATGCAAGAAAACCAACCCACTCATGCAATAGACTACTTTTTGAACATTATTGTTAGGCATTTGCACTTAGTTGAGAAACTGAAGGATATTATAACTACTGAATACAGTAGTCCTATCAAACTGGCTACTTTTCCATTAGCAATTGTGGAATAACAAAAACCATCGCCAAGAAGCACTGAGAGTCCAGTACAAGCAAATGAAAACAAAAGCAAATGTTTATGTTACCTGGAATCCATTCAGATCAGGTAATATGCTCTGGGGTTGCACAGTGGAACCACTAGTTCCATTAACTCGGAGGCAAGTGTTTACGTTTGATTCTTTCTCAGTCGTTACAGGTGCTACTTTTATCATGGATCCATATTTCCCATCTCTGCCCAGTTGATAAGTCTTCACCATACCTACAAAATTAATGTACTGTAACATTCTGCAATTCACACTAACCAGTAATTTATATCTATTACCGTATTTTTCAGACAATAAGACACTCCGGACCATAAGAAGCACCTTGCTTTTTAGATGAAAATTTAAGGGAAAAAATTTAACAAAAATTGCTATAATCCGTTGTTCAGTGCATATAAATCTTGACTTTCTGCAATGGAAACAATACAAATAACTCTCAGGGTTCAATATCACGTAAATGTAATGGAACAAGGTTGTTTAGAGGTCACTGCCTTCATTTAGACCACCCCACGGAGACATCATCTTCTGTATGAACAACCCAACATTATTTTTTATTAAATTTATCGGGAAAGCATTGTGAAGTATATATTATATATAATCAATAAGAATATTCATCTTCACACATTTTTTGTAAGTAAAAACTTACCAAACGGACAATTGTTTTGATGAGAGACTTCTCACCACCATCAGCTGTTCTCAACGAAACGATCGTCCTTTAGGTAAGTTTTTACTTACAAAAAATGTGTGAAGATGAATATTCTTATTGATTATATATAACTCAAAATTACTTTCTTTTCACATGGTATACCTGGCTTCCCACTACCCTCATTTACGATTGTGACAAGTACACTGATGTACAGTCTGTGCCATGATCTGCAACTAACTTGTTACACTATTTTGTTTATGATTATGGTATTACCGGCAATATTACCTTTAATTATTTTTTTTGCACGACTTAACTAATTAGTGGTAGGGCCTACTTACGAATGTTGTTGCCGTGGATCGTAAGTTGACATTCCCACATGCAATCTTGTTGCTATGTGCGGTAAGAGTTTCCATGCGGGAAGAATTTACTTACGGCACATCATAATACAAGCCTTTATGGAAAAGGCCCCCCCAGGACAAATATTCGGTTCCCATAACAACAAACACATGCGAATCACTTTCTGAAATAAACATCTATCTTCAAGAATGTAGATACATAATATTTTCAGGTAATATCACAATTAATATAATTAAATTGATATAGATAATCATCATGCAAAAAATAGCATGCAATACTCGTGCCGTAACCGCATAACGGATCTCGGAAAATTGAAAAAACTCGGTGCGAGCGCCTCGTTTTTTCAAACTATTTCCTCAATCCGTATGCATCGCTTACGGCACTTGTATCGCAATGTACTGTTATTTTACTTCAGAAAATTAGATGCACCCAACTTTCAAGGCTCTGTTTTCAAGGTCAAAAGTATGTCTTATGATCCGAAAGATATGGTATTTTGCTGTTGCTTATTACATGTAGTGTGTCTGTGAAAATGTATACAGAGGTTAGTTTTATTTCTAATCCACTATTTGCTGTATATATTGGTACTTCAGATCAAGTAAATATCCAAAAAAAACTGTCAGGTCTACAGTTCTTCAAACATGTTTTGGCCTCTGAAATGAAGTCTTAAAAACTGCCTCACATAAAAAATTTGGTAGAAAAATTGCGTTCTTAAGTAGGAACACCGTACTAAAATTGCTGGGCTATGTTAAAATTCTAACAAGTAAACTTCCAACAGAAACAGATGTTTTTACACTTGAGACCTACAAACTTGAAAGAAAAACTACATTAATAAACAATGGCCAATAAGATTAAAAAACACAGTGAAAATCCTATAGGTCAGGAAAAAGTAGGCAAAGTTACTGACTGTCAATACGATAAAACAGCAATTCCAATATATATGGGTGAGTCTTCAAATACGGGAAAATTTGTGTTCCGGAGTGATATTTCCCTTCAAATTCAACTTTAAAAATAAATTAAAATAAAAGTTCGTTTCTACTACTTCCATACTACTATCACTTTGAAATGTCACTAACTTTAAATTCTGATATTCCAAAATCAAATTTAATTCAATGAAATGTCATCCACATGCCCTATCCCATACCCCGGTTTTGTATATTCTAATGCATTTTTCCACAAAACAAAATGTTATTTCTTTTCAACTTTTTTCCTGCCAATGAGTATGAATGTGTGAAGAATATTAACCCCTAAAAAATAAAATGAAATAAAATTGTCACCCCACCTAATAAGCATAAAGAATGTCCCAAGGGTTTTTGGTCATCCACATGGCTGAAAAGAATAGAATTTTTATCTGCAGAAATGAGAAATTTGTATAACTGGCAACAGTGGTAGAAAGCCAACAGGGCAGCTTGTGGTTGAATTGTAAGGTTGAATTTTGCTTGCTTACAAACAGTTTGGGATTAACAAAGGACTTTGCATCATTTTCAAGGAAAGCGTTTTTATTCCCCGTCATTAACATGACTTCTAGAAAGTAGGCAGAAAGTGAATATTAATTAATTTTGATTATGCACTATGATAAACCTTCCAATTCAAAGTACCTGACTGAAATTGAGCCTACAGAGTTTAGAAATGGCTTGCTGAGACCACTAAAACTCCTTTTTTGTCATCCACATGCCTGATTTTTGCGTCATCCACATGCCTCATGAAGGGGTATGTGGACGACTCTCAAGTCATGTAGATGATAAATGTAGGGTACTATTGTGTCTACGGTGTCTGTGACCTGTACTTAAAATCTTAAAACTGATTAAGTGAATTTCTGCTTGATTCCCCCCCCCCCCAAACAAACCATAAAAACACAGTCTAGTTAAAATTACATTAATTCCGGAGTATGCACACAAATTTGCAAATTTGGTGCAAAATCAACTGAAGCACACTGAGAAAAATATGAAACCACATAAACAAAAGCATATTGTTGCCAAAGTTAGTCATTAATGTGGCCTTCTGCCACCCACATATACACGGATGTCATTCACATGGCTTTAAAAAAATTAAAATAAATAAAAATATAAACATTTAAGCTCTGCTGGTGTCATATTATAATCAAGTAACCCCTGAAGTATTTTAGTAATTTTTTGAGATTTTTTAAACAAAATAAAAAATTTGGATTTTACACACTCCAAATTTTCCCGTATTTGAAGATCACCCATATACTACTGTACTTTACAGACCATAAGACGCACTTTTTTTCTTGAAAACAGAGCCTTAAAAGTTGGGTGTGTCTAATGGCACAGATTGCACATCATTGCACTTGTCGCAATCGTAAAATGAGGGTAGATGGAAACCAGATAGGCTACACAATGCGAAAATGAAGGAATATTGAGTTCTTTTATACAAAAGGAGTGTCTTCGCCGGATGGTTTAAATGAATACAATTACCTCTAAACAGTTTTGTCCTGTTACTTTTACCGTATGCTGAATTGAGGGTTAGAGGGTGTAAAAGTATTTTCAGTCTTTCATGAGAAATCAGTTCTTCAGTTGTTAAAATTTACGCCATGCCACCTGTACAGAAGATATTTTCATACAATGCAGGGTTTAAGTTAGAAGGGATTTACACCGATTCCATTGTACAAGGTTATAATTTGCTTATGTGGTGAAGTACCGGTATATCATTCCCTTTAAAATATTTCGTTGAGAATCACATTAAATTCATTTTCCTTTAAATTTCCATCCTAAAATTAAGGTGCGTCGTATGGTCTGGAGTGTCTTATGGTCCATAAAATACGGTAGTTAAAATACAATAGATTAATTTACTCACAGTGAATAGTTAAAAGAATGCTGCGCAATGTTTCGAGTCGCCCCTCGACCCTTCCTCAGGTGCCTCCTGAATCACAATGCTCACAAGACGAGGAATCTTCCACACCACCCATTGGTTGATAACTATCGATCATAAACGTTGTACATCGAGCATACTTATTGATCCATTCATTTGGGACTCCAAATTCAATAGTCCTTTCAACCTCCTTGGTGGGGGAAACATAATGGTCGATTTATCACTCCTCAATCTCTTAATTACTTCCATCCAATCTTCACCTATATCCCCTTCATACCTGTTCATTGAGACCTGTTGGTTTTCCAAACAGGAGATACCTGGACCCCCAGGAGTTCACGGCCCATTACCCACCTACATAGCTCTGTGAGTGATATTTTTCATCATTGCTCCAGGTAAAAAATGAACCAAGAGACAGACGCTCAACTTGGACGGCAAGCTACTTGTAAAATTGTAAAAAAAAAAAATATGCAGAACCAAATTTTTAAAAAGTTATAACAGAAATGAGAGTTCACTGTTCACAATGAAGTCCTATTTTATCTCACGTGTGTAATATAATATATTCTTTATGCATAAAACTGAAGCCTTTTAATTAGTTACAAAAAATAAAGATGCTGCTTGACGGAGATAAAAGATCAGTAAGAAAAAGTTAACAAATACTTTATTTTATTTAATAGGAAAGGGAATTACTGTTCTTTGCAAAATTAGAAATAAGAATGTGGTTGCTTCAACCGACACAGTTTGTTAGTGTACCACTAAATCATCGTGAGTTGCAGATAGATATCAAGTTTACTGATTTTAGCGGCAGCAGTCAAGAATTAAGACTCATAGCGATTTGTAGGGATGATAGATTTTTGCAATCGTGATAAATGCTAAATGTCCCCGAATGCTGTCAAAATGAAGTCTATTACTGTGTTTTTCCAATTCGAAATAAAATGCGAAAATGTATGTATTTCTGCAAAATAAATGCAATGTAAGGGTCATTTATGTAAATAATATGAGAGGAAATGAAACAAATCAATTTTATCAAGCTGTTAACGAGTGCTTTAATACAACAGCAGCTGGTCAGATGAGTACCATAAATCCTAAGACAGTGTTCGATATGAAGAGAAGAATTCCATATTCCATAATTATTAAGTTTCTTATGTGGTTATGATTAATTTCACAAACCTTTGATAACCAGTATAACAGACAATTAAGAGGTTGACTGACTGAAAATTTTGTTAGGAATGCAAATAAAGTTTCCGCTCTTTGCCAAAGCAGCTACTCAGGTAATTTGGTCACCTACCAATAGCGTGGATGTATAATGCTTTTTCACAAAATACAATTCAATTGTTATAGATAGTCGAAATAGGTTAAGAGAGAGTACAGTGAAACCTCTCTTAACGGACACCCCTTCTTTACGGATGATTTTTCTGGTCCCTAGGTCACTATAATGAAACTTCATAATAATTAACCCCTCTAAGACGGACACCCTATATTACGGACACAGACACAAAAAATCCACTTAAAAAGCCTCTTCAAACCTCTCTTAAAGGACACTTGACGAGAAAATCATATATCTACAGTATACTGTACTGAACTTCTTTTCTTCTCCTGTTGACTTAGTTTTGACGCGAAACCGAAGTGTACAAAACAAACAAACATTAAAGATTTTTTCACATGTTAATAGTGCGCACGACTAATACACTCAGAACTACAATTGTGTAGGCGTATTCCATTGCAAAAAGTGTGGTTTTAATTTTGATGGTAGGCCTAAAGTGGACTACAGTATACTGTTCGGGATTCTCGCAATACAGGGTATGTAGGCCTACAGTATAGCATATCTGTGTAATGGATTAGTGTAAACTAAAGAGATTTTCATCTACTGTATAACAATCTCATGTAAGTACTGTAGATTATTTTATGCCAGAATTTTTTAACCTCTCTAGAGCGGACACTCCTCTATAACGGACGATTTTTACGGTCCTGTACGTCTCCATTATAGAGAGGTTTCACTGTATTATTGAAATTGCTTCAATGTTAAATTTTTACTGTGTGTGCTGAATGCTGATTTTAAATGCATGTAGGCAATTACGAGTCAGCAGTGCATACATTTTGACGTGTGCATTAGTGTTTATAATTTCACTACAAGTTTATGTTGCTTTATGCCTACTTATATGCTTGAAATTACTGTAACTGGAAAATCAATAAAATGCACTTGATAACCCACTAATCTGTAAAACTTAATTTTCCAATAATAAAATTTTTTTGTAAAGCTTTTACACTGGAACTCACTACTGTGGTATTTTGTTTCCTGTTGGAGCGTTTTCAACCACATGTAGCGGCCATCTTCAGCAACTGACTCCCATGATGCTATCATTGTGGTTAGGAAGACATTTTTGGATGACTGTGTCGTAGAGCCTGTGCTATTTGAATTGTAATTGTTCGTTTAGGATGTTGGTGTTGTCTTGTGCCGTGTGTTTGTATATTTCATATTGTTCGAGTGTGTTGAGTGTGTGACCTTACACACATACACAGAAAATCGCCCAACAGTTCAGAAAACAAGGATATAAAATGGCATTCAAAACAAAGAACAAAACAATCAACAAAATACAACCTACAGACAACAAACAACACAGAGACAAATACAGTAACCCAGGAGTTTACAAACTAAAATGCAACAACTGCCCAAAATTCTACATAGGACAAACAGGCCGAAGTTTCAAAACACGATACACAGAACACATACGAGCTCTCAAACAAAACACAGACTCTGCCTATGCAAGCCATATAATAAACACAGGACACGAATATGCAGACATCAATACAGACATGGAAATCCTACACATTAACCACAAAGGTCACACACTCAACACACTCGAACAATATGAAATATACAAACACACCGCACAAGACAACACCAACATCCTAAACGAACTATTACAATTCAAATCGCATGCGCTCTATGACACAGTCATCCAAAAATGTCTTCCCAACCACAACGATAGCATCATGGGAGTCAGTTGCTGAAGATGGCCGCTCCATGCGGTTGAAAGCACTCCAACAGGTAACAAAATACCACAGTAGTGAGTTCCAGTGTAAAAGCTTTACGCTCTATATACATCGTTAAGATTAACATCACTACAGAATGGACAAAACTCAAGAACATTTTTTCATCCCAAATCACTACAAAATGCTAAATTTTAATGATATTTTTTATATTGAATGCTAAATTTTATTTTTAAAATGCTAAGTTATTATTTTTTAGTTGCTGAAATCTACCATCCCTAGCGATATGTGGCGATTTTTTTATTTTCATTATAGGTCAATGGTTTGAGCTAGCCTTTCAAAATTAGACAAAACTCTGCCAGTGGCCTGCTTTAAAAGGTGGATTTTAACTCAGGATCCTGCATTGGTCGATGCGACACATTTGGTACCTCCTAAACGGCTGAAAAATGCACCTCAAGAAATTGGCAGATATTTTGAATATCATCAAGCCTGCTTAGATATTTAACTGACATTCATTTAAAAATGTCACTTGACATCCTCCTTTCAGCAAAGCCCTTTATCCCTTC